>OX608081.1:80643500-81289201 GCA_951509765.1 Sphenella marginata
TAAAATAAAAAGCCACATTATAAAGCTACTTCTAGTCTAATTTGATTTATTAACCGATGTTGTCTTTCCATAAAAATTGAGGGGAAACATTTTAACTAGTTTGGAGGAGCGGCTTAAACTTAAGAGCCTTGCCAACCTATACTCACAAAGAATACTTCCATCTTAAAAATGTTGCAGTCTTGAAAGAACAAAACTGTTTCGTGGCAATAAAAGGGCCTTTCGCTGCTAGATTAACCTTTTTTTGTCACCTAAAAAATTTTTTTAATTAAAAAAAAACAAGTGAAGCAGAAAAAATGCTAAGCGCCCACAATTTCGATTACTCAAGCGACGAGGAAAAGTTCAAAAATTTTCAAAAATATTTCACGTTGTGTTTTTATTCATTAGTCGCTAAGTGCTAACGAATAAAAATCAGCTATAATGTAGCATTCAAATATGTATGCTAAAATACGATTAAAGTAACGGAGAAACAAGAAACAAATGTATCTAATGAGATCAGCTAATTAAATAATAAAATCTCAAAAATATTTAACTCATCCGCCATGGCGTACCGTGGTATCAACTGAGTACACATCAACTCTCAGCAAATTTTCTTAAATTCGACTAGTAATGGAATGGGATCCTCAAGAAAATTATTAGAGTAGTAAAAGTCACATTTTTGGGAAGCTTCTAAGCATAACGATCCAAAAATTTGATTATAAAATATTTATGAAATCGACGTTTATGCGCAAATAAAGAAGCAATTAAATAGTTTGATGCTAAGTTCTTTAATTTATCGGTAATTCCAAAGATATTTCAACAACCAGTTCTTATTCAGTTTGCTACACTGTAAATAGCGCAAAGTCAATTTACGTCACAATTCTACGCTGAGTTTATACCTGCCAAAATAGTTAATATTGCTGTTGTTATTGTTATAGTCGAATTGTTATCCAATTGTATAATATTTGTCAACAAGCATGGATTGATTGTTATAACTTTTTAATGAATAATAACTTAGTTAGGAAGAGCAAAAACATTTTGATAAATGTGATATAATTAGATATTCTTAATAAAGTGGAGAGTAGGCCGTGGAATTCCCCGTTTTAAATAAATAAAAAATAAATTTTCATAAAATCTTTATCCCAACCCACCCTAATGGACATACATCTGTGCATACACACTCCTACATATCACAATTGGCACATGTTGCTCTGTTTATTCTCCCCCCCCCCCCCCCTTTATTACGCCTATTCCTCACACTATTAACGCTACAATTTAAAAGAAAATTGTTACAAAATCTTATTTTACATTTGCGAAGGCGCGTTTTGAGTTTGGTTGTATGCGAAAAATATTGAATTGCATTAATTTCATTTGCTGCGCTCCTCATAAAACTGACGTAAATTAAAGCTTTAGTATAAAATTGTAAAAACTTGAAATTGTACTAGGTACACACACACACGCATACACACATAGAGCTAAGTTTAATTAAAATTAACAAGCGATAGTATCGCTTTAATTGAACTCATCCGGGCAGCTCGTCATTTCGAGTATTTATTTTGCATTTCAAATTGAATATGCATGAAAAGCTCTACTACAAACATATAAATATACAACCAAAAAAATAACTACAAGTATACTTATCAGCGATTTCGAAATCTGTATGCATAAGAAGTTGACTTACACGCCCAGAGTCAACACGTCAATTCACACATGAATGAAATTCATTACGAAGCGCAAAAGTCAGACAAGTACAAACGGCGCGTCCTAATACAAGCAAATGCATATGTATGTGTGTAAATATGTATGTGTAAGTGTTTGTGTAAGCGCTTAGCACTGTATTAAAATTAAATGGGGCAAAGTCAAATGGTTTTTAAAGCTTAGCTAGAATTAATTTATGTCCGTTGGAATTTAAAAGTTGCATTACTGGAGATCAAGCGTTCCGAAGAAATACGCCAAGGTGGATTACTAAAAAAGTTAAATAAAATAGTTATTCTGGAAGTTTTGTAGCCCTCAATCATTATCCACAAAAGTCGTCGAATCAAAGAATTAAAAAAATATATCGCAAAGTAATACTAAATTGTTGTAAGAATAGAGAGTAAGTAATAAAGAACAGCACAAAAGTGTCTGAGTCCAAGAAAATCGTCGTTAAAACAACAACAACAGCAACAAGTACAACAAGCAAATCCAGAACAAAGTAGTTTCCTATACACGCCTCCCATTCTAAAGTTATAAATTTTTTTTTACAAAATGTTCGCACTCTCTTCCTTATCAGCAAAAAGGGTGTGTTCTTATTATGACGCCAACCGAAAAATTTCCACTCTGACTTCATTCTAATTTCATATACATAAATTGGTAAGGGAAATATTTGCTTTCAATTGCCACACCAAAATATTTATTTATGAAATACAAATTTGTTTATTTATCTGAAATGTCTGATAGGCCAAGCAAATGGTATTTTCGAGCTCGAGTTCACTGCGATAGGAGAGTGGATAGCTATCAGTTTTGATAAAAATAACAACCAAAACAACAACAACAAAGTGTGTGTACTCGTGGCATAAGAGGAAAAAAAAACAAAAACTGGAGCAGTTTTAATTAATTCCACAATTGCTAGATAAGTAAAAAAATTCAGATAATTAATTTTTTGAAATATTTGCGAAGCGCGCGTGTTGAAGAGGTCAGCAAAGATCAAGTGAAGCGAGGTTTTTCCAATAAAACAAGCCAAACTGTGATTCAATGACCACACTCTTTGACAGTAGAAATAGTAATTAACTGAAGAGATGCACCTGCGAGGATATTTAGGCCGAGTCGCTAGCCGAATTTAGCAACTAAAAGTGTGGAAAACATGCCATAAAGCTAAAAACAACTGTTTGGAAATTCTTCTTTAATTTTTTTGCTACGGTCTAATGCGCGCAATTGTTTACAATTTTTCATCAAGTTTTTGTAATTATAACGCTTCTCGTTGATTGATCGCAGCAATTTGGCAACTACGTTTTCATTTCAACAACAACATCAATGCCCACCCCAGCAAGTGAAAGTAGAGCGAGGAGGCAAACGGGCTATTGATCTCAAGTGTTAAAATCATAAATATTGTTGTTGTTATTAAATAATGCATACGTACATACATACAAATGGACACTGTACGTGTGAGCTGCCACAGAAGTAAGGCGAAAGAGGCCAAGTGTACGCATCAATGAAAGAGCAATAACGAGGCGAAACAAAACAGATGCGTGCGTCAATAAACGCATGTTCAAACGAATCGGCCAGTGGTGCACAGCCCATAAGCCCCATTTGGTCACCACTGCGCATAAATATTTACATGAATCAATTTCAATAAAAAGTTAGCGATGCGTAGTTTTATACTTGTAAATGTACTCGTAAGTCTACATAAAATGCAATAAAATTTAATTTCGCTATTTCCTTTTATTTCAAAACTGGTTGTTTATTTCTATTTTTATCTGTTGCTTAAACATTGTTGTTTTAATTGACATTTGCTGAAATACAAAAGAGCAGAATAGTTTGTATATTAGACCGTGTTGTAAAATTGTAAGGGTGAGACTCGTTTTGGCTCGTTGAGGGCCTTAATTTTCTTATGAATATAAAAAAGCTCTAATCTGAAAAGTATGTAGCTCAGACTACATAAATTACACTGCAAAAAAAAGAAAAAAAAAAGTGGTATGTTCTCGGAAGGGGACAGGTCATTCCACATGTATTTTGGGTCGCTGAACACGAATCCGTAATCAGAATTCAAAAGTTAGTTCTTGTGTTTTGTATGAAATTACGATATTTTTGGTCGATTTTGAGCGTTTTTAGGTCAGAATTAGTTGCTTTGAATTACAAATAACGTTTTAATATATGTTGGGTGTTGAATGATCAACATTTAAAGTAATTTTTATTTTAAGTTACGAGATTGAGCTAGTGACTTGTTACTATGTCTCGAAAACTCGAAAAACGGTAGTTTTTTGACGTTAAAAAAAAAACAAGAGCTAACTTTTGAATTCTGAATACGGATTCGTGTTCAGCGACCCAAAATCCATATTGGTCGACCTGTCTCCTTCTGAGAACATACCACTTTTTTTTCTGTGGGGCTGTGTTATCATACGTTAGGTATCAATTTGAATGGGACCCTTAGTCTTTCGGTATGCTTATCCATATATCCTATGGCCTTTTAGAAAAACAAATTAATTTTGTTACTATAATACAAAAGTATTTTCAAAACTGTCTTGCAACATTATTTCGAATTTGCTGGTCTATGGTGAGTTTTTGTTTGTTCGTTACGATCTAATGTTTGTTTTGTAAGTGACTTTGTATACAATTTTTTCTTTTCCTTTTTTTATATATACATATGTACTATGTATAAACATTTATTGATTAGCAAAATTTCTATCGCAACATTTGCCATTTGTTGTTTTGAACATTTCGAAAAAGATAAAAACAATAGTCGATTTGCAATTGCCGGATGGAAGCAATAAGGTAAAAACTTACATAAGCCAATTTTTTTTGCCGTAAACACTTAGCGACTTATGAATAAAATAACCATATGACTTTTTTTCCAAAATTTGAATTTCGCTTTTAAATCAACTTCAAAATAACAACCAATTTGAATTTTTTCTGCTTGTTAAATAATTTTTTATTGTTTTTCAATACGAATAAAAAACGGCCATAACTAGCTTCATGCATACAGCAAACACGTTTACGCCCTTATGGATATGAATGATTGCCTCGTGTAGGCATTTAATTACTGGTAACAAACAGCGCTGTGTAGGTGTTACCAAAGTAAGCGGCATGAAAAAACATTTAAAACAACATGCCCCTTCCCCTCCTCCACTCTCTCTCACTTGGCTTTAGTCAATGAACGTATGAGCCGCTTGAAGCTGGCTGCTGCAGGAGGGACGATCGCGCTGTAATTCATACAAAAATTATTAAACAAGACTTTTGAAAAATGACAAATGCGCCAAAGTGCAAAGCTTCAACTTTTTTGCCGCCGTAATAAATATTTCTAAATTTTATAATTTTAATATGTGATGTAATAAACACCTGAGATTTTTCCAATAAATACTTGAATGTGTGGTTTGCAAAGAAAAATCTAAAATTATCTGAATTCCATGATTGAAATTGAGTTCAAATGCCGTTGAAGTAAAGTTGAAAAAAAAATTCCCAAGAAGAAATATTTGAAAAGAATTTTCGATTGAAGAGAAAGGCAAACTTCCAAAGAATACAAGAGCCACACTGAGCACAATTCGAACTGGATGCTGGAACAGATTAAACTTCTACCTCACTTGTCGAATGCTTGGCCGGCATGTGGTGTGTCAGCCCATGACACCAGACATCTGTTCACCTGCTCAAATGGCCAACTTTTTCTTGCCCAACCATGTTGAAACCGCTAGGTTTCTGGGGCTGCCGTCTAAGTAAAGAACGAGATATAAGCATTGCTACTTTTTTGATAGGGTTTCTCATCTAAAAAATGTCCATAACCAAATTTTGAGCAGCTAGCAGCTGGGTAAAACAAGAATTGGACAATCAAAGTCAAATCAATCATAAGATCTCTCCACAAGACGAACTTCCTCTCCCCAATCAAATTGAATTACTTAAAACGCATTTCGAAAAGACGTCATCTTCAAAACCTGTTCACGACACTTTCTTGTGCAATAAATTATGTGTAACAGGTCATTGAAAGCTTCAAATCGTCGCACAGCTACAACAGCAGAACTGCAAAGCAAAATTTCACCTTATTTCTGCACTCGCTGAGTGTAACCTTGTGAAGTTTACACGTAATTTGTAAATATTTTTCATGAATGTTTTCACTTTTACAAGACTTTTTTACGATCTTTCGATTATTCGCATTCGCTTAGAGATTACACATTCCACTACGGCGCGCTACACCTTTCCTTTACGGTAACTTTTCACTTTTTGATATTTTTCACTGTCAAATCGACAATAAGCCAACCAAAGGGTCACCTTCGTTAACCACACCACACAACAATAACAACACAACAATGCGCAAGCAAATGTTCGAAACTCGGTCAACTCTTCAACGCCCGTCTTGATAATGTACGGACTGACAATTGCCGTAATGTCAAAATTATGCGCAAACGCCACACAAAATAACGCCAAAGTGTGATAACTGTAGAAGCGCCTTCGAATCGTTTGTCGTCGTGAAGCGCTGTTCACAATCACGCGCGTACACCTCGCTGGTAGAAATTCAACTGAGGACAACGCAGAAGCTCCGCTATAACAAAACTTGAAGTGAATAAAGCTGCATGGAGCGTGTAAATTGTTTTAATGGCGCGTAGCGAGGTTGTGGCGCGGAGCGGGGAGCGTGATTAAATTGATTTGAGAAAGCATTGAGAGACAGCAGTCAGCGCATTTGTCTTTTTTTTTGTTGCCAAATTATACGCTTATTGTGAATGCAAGAGAGATCGCTTCAGATTTATGAGCGGCGCATACAAACACGCGCAGGAGCGCAAACGCTCAGCTGGCATTGACGCATCTCTCGCTTAGTAGGCTTTTGCAAGTACAAAGAACGCCGCACGTTGTCAAAGCCGCGATAATGATCAGCGCGGAGCGGCAGTAATGTGTTGCCGGTATGGCGCATGGAGCAGCGCAGCGCTGCGGGGAAGTAATAAATTAACTGGGCTGTGAAATCAAATGATGGCGCGCAACAGCTCTGCGGAGCAAGTGAAGTGGGGCGTGCGCATGGCGACAATGCGCCGACCCTTCCCATTGTTGCTTTTGTGGTTAGCATATTTTTTTTGTTTTGCACTTTTCAACTTTTTTTCAATTTTTTTTTTTATTTTATGTTGTTGTAACAGCTTTATTGAATTATTTGTTAAATGGTTAAGTGACGCGTTTGGTACATGCGCGTCGTCCAAGGGCAGCACACAGTAGCGCTTAACTTTGCTTCGCATGTGCAGAATAATATTTGTAGTAATTTTTACGCGCTCTACATAAATTTTTTAAAATAGCGTGTTCAATGCGTTGGCTATTTTTGGGTTGCTTTAATTTTTCTTTTCACGTTTGATTAAATTATTATTACAGTTTATTTGCTTGGATGTGCGTGTTTGTTATTCGCTTTGTTTGCGTTCATCTATTTGTTTATTTATTTGGCATTGTTTTGCGATTTCGCATGATCTGCGAATTAACAGTTGATTGATATTATAGCGTTTTTATTTTTAGATTTCAAAATAATTTACAATTGTAAAATTTGTGAATGTCTATGAAGAGAACAAGCATTAATTGAAACAACAAAGATTTTCTAATAATAATAGGAAGGTTTTATCTACCAAATATGCTCAGTGTTTTGTTATAGTTTTTCTTTTTTTTTCTTTTTGTTTTTTTTTGTTTTTGTAATAAACGCGCCATGCCTTGCGCTCATAAAAATACTTTTTCGTTAACCACAGAAAGCTTTTTATTTTTATTTGCATTGATTTTGCCTCATTACTGCAAGTGTTTACTTCGGTTTGCAATTAAATACCAAATTAAATGCTAAGCCAGACAAATAGAACAATAGAAAATTGATTTGAATTTCATTATGTAGCCGTTATCGTAGATCTAATTGCACAATAACAGTGTGAGCCACAAAGTTGCGGTGAACTTTCATAACAATTGGAAGCCAAATAACAGCTAAATATTACCTAGAGAGAAATTTCAAATTTTTTTTTTTCCAGATTTTCTACTGAATGATAAGTTACAAAATCAAATTATATTTCTTCTTCTTATTTTTTGAAAATTACCATGAATTTTTTTTCGGCACCCGTTTAAAAATTGTTAAAAAAAATTTTTTTAATAAATAATCGTCTCAAAACTTTTTAAAAAATTAACTCACTTTTTTCTCTGAAAATTGCTTTTTATTTTTTTATAAAATTGCCGTTTCAAATTTTTATTTTCAAAATTTTTTTCAAAATATTTTTACTCAAACCCACCTGTCTGAAAATTTTGAAAAATTCCGTTAAACTATCATATTATCTAAATTTTTTTTACCGTATTTACTCCCTTTTAAAAAACTAACTATCTCAAAACTTTCTGAAAAATACACTAAAATTGATTTTTGGAATTTACTTGATGGGTGACGTACCCATTTAAATTTTTTTTTTTTTTTTTGTTTTCAAAAATACCTTTCACATTTTTTCAAACACCCGTTTCAAAAATGTTTCAAATTTTTTTTTTCAAAATTTTTAAAAAATATATTGTATCATTTTTTATTTACCCAAAACCACCAGTCCGAAAATTTCGAAAAATGCCGTTAAACTTTTTCTGAATTAACCAGCCCGAAAACTTCTTTTAAATCATCAAACTCCTTCCTATGACCTTATGACGTGATATCAGATGCAACACAGATCAAATAACGTTAGTTCTAATAATATTAGATTTATTCATTATATAAATAAATGAGATCGATTGGCTTGCGTATAAATGATATATACATAAAAGGTTGTTGTTTGGGAAAAATACGCGCAAAGCTTAATCAACTCTCCTCATCAATTCATTGTGCTCGAAGACGCGCAGGCGAACGAAGGTAGACGTTAATGCGAGTAAATGATTTGCTTTTAAACAGAATTTCTTCAGAATAATATTTGTATTAGTATTTTAGAGCAAAGTTTTGTAAATTTTTTTTTTTTGTTAATTTAAAGTGGGTACACAGCTTTTTTTGTTGTGAATATAATATATATGGAGGCATGTGTAAATGTATGTATGTACATATGTGTTTACTTCCACTAATTCGCTTATATATAATGTTATATGTATGTATGTACATATATGAGACCAAGTGCTAAATAGCAAACAAATAAAAAAAAATATTCGTTCAAGTTAAGTCGCTAATCTACAAAACAATATTCAACAAAGCGGGGCATGTACTCGTATGAGTGTTTGTGATACGCAGTGACGTCAAACGATTGCTTAAGCTGGCGTTGAATCTTGTCTAGCGACATGTGATGCTAAATCGAAATTCGCACTGATAAACTGGCGAACCGAAACTGCTGTTTAATGTGTTGTTGGTTACGAGGTTCGCTTTTTTCTTTAACAGTTTATATGGATTGCTAAGTTTGTTTTTGTTGTTTTTATATTTAAATTTTTTTGTTGTTTTTAAAACAAATTTTGTTTATTATATTTGTTGTTGGTTGTTACATCAGAAATTTAATAAAGTTCTGTCATGGTAAGTATTAAAATTGTGACGAATTAAGCTTTAGTCACTGGTTCAAGTTTCAATTTGATTGAAATGCCTGCACTGACTACGACAACAAGATTATTTCACAATTTTAAATGCTTTTTAAGCATGTTTTTTTAATCATACATTTTTTATTTTTTTAATAAATCTAAGATGGCTACAAACATAATTTTGATTTAGACCAGTAAACACAAAAATGAAGACGATATCGCATTGAATTGGATGCAAGACCGTGAAATGTTGAACTGGCCGCTCTGTGAAGAATTTTCCTAGACTTCACATCTCCGTTGTGTAACGTGCAGTTTGCTCGACCAGAACGAGCTTTAAAAAACCAGCATCTATTAAAGGGTAACTCTGTATTTTCAACAAAAGGATGCTTTCTAGGACTCAACCTACTTACTGTATGAGGCTCTTACAATTATGGTACTCCTCTTAATGTCGTGAGCGCAGGTCAAGTTTAACCATTTCCTTACATTGTGCTTACAAAAATGTCTAGTTCTTTACTAGTCTAGCCATAGGACATATATACATAAATTATTAATTATCAATTATGACCTAACAGTTAATTGAAAAAACAACAGCATAACGATAGTTCAAAGCTCACAAACAATATTTAATTGTATGCTCAAATTAAAATCTGTGCAACCCATCTAACAAAAAAACATGCATTCGACAGACATCGCCCTTGAAAAACATGAAAACTAACACCCTGTTCACATTAGTTTAGTTTATGAATATTAATTTCGAAGTTAAAGAAATCTAACTTAAGTGAAAAGAAAACTGTCTGTCTGCTCGCATGTATATCGGCTCCAACTTAGAAATATCATTATTCAATTGAGAATGAAATACCATAAATTACGAACAAACATCAGTCACGAGTGTAGCATACTTTTAGGCTACTAAGTCATGCTACTATGAAATTTTTCTTTTTTCTAAGCAGACTTGGCGAAAGTGTCAGTTTTTGGGGAAGGTCACTGAATCATGATTGAAAAATTTAGCAAGCGATCGTCAATCACTTGCAAATTCGGTGTTTTTATTCCAAGCTTAAGTGTTTGTATGTGTGTGAGTATGCCTGCAAATATTTACTCTAAAGCTCTGCTAATGGGCCATTGACGTATGAATGAAGTCAGTCACATCGAGCACATCTAACGGGGTTAATCAATTATAATTAGTTATGGAAACGCCTTTTTTTAGGAAGACCAAGTTGGTTGATTATTAATTATATGGGTTTTAATATGAAAAAAAATCATAAGAAGATGTTACGGAAGCAAAGACTAGGCAGCTTAAACAATTGGATGGCACTGAATTTTGTTTGTGTGGGAGTGCCAGAAGTGGAATATTTTGATTGGAATTTATTTTATTAAACTCATAAATATAGACAATCATGTTATTCAAGACAAATTTTGTGTGCGTTGAAGACCTGCTTGTCTAAAGCACAAGTAGAAATCAAAGCCGAATTTCGAAATAAAATTAAATAAATAATTAATTCATGCTCTTTGACTGAAACTCCAAACCTTTCACAAATATTGTACGATCTGTATAGTTAATGATCATTCAGTTGCGCATTACAGTCTTTCACTATTTACAAGATGAGCTTTTCCGCAGCGGCGTTCATTTGCCAACAGTGGCGACATCTGTTGGATAAATATGCAGCCGATAAGCATTTGATAGCGAGCTTTTGTGCTAAATACCTACGCTCGCGATGACAATGTTGTGACTAAGGCGATCAGAAGCAGAAACCAAGCAGCAAGCTTTATGGCAGCTTTAGGAAATTACAGCATACCGTGAAAATAAAATATGAAAAAGTATTTACTAACTACCAAACTGCATAATTATTATGGTTTGCGTGGAATAGAAAGATTGCCAGATAGTCAGCGCGCTTATTTCACTTAAAGCGTTGATAACGCATCTAAGAAATTCGATCGAGCGCAATAGTAAAGGTTTGCTGATTTATAAGGCCGTCGGCGCGTGACAAGAATATTGCTCAGCAGCAAAGCGCGCGCGGTTGTTCTAACGTCGTGGCGGATTTATGAATTATAAATTATGTATATACGTTTGATCTAAGAACATACAAAACATGACACCCTGAACTACGCCGCTTTTCTCGTTAGCCGCTGGCAGACACACAAAATGATGCGCAATAAATACGACATGAAGCAGTCCGAACTCAAGAACGCCCTGCTCAAATAGTTAGAGGCTCTGAAACTGCCACTTAACCGCATGACGCTGCGTTGCATCACCCCATTTAACGTGCCTGCCACCTAAGCGCACCACACAAGTTTTGCAGCATTCAAATTGATGGCGTGCATGAGCGAAATCTGTGAGGCGGCATGGCTAACGAGAGCTCCTTTCATTGGCAATTTAGAAACTCATTCGCTTCTGAGTGATGCTGGAAATTATTGTAAATTTGAAAACAAAGATGCGTTATGGCAAGAGGGGGCAGGGCGCAGATGATGTGCTAAACAGAGGACCTGATTAGAAATGTGTGGAGACAGTGATCTCTGTTTAGGTTGATTAATCTTTTCTTTAAGACTCATATCTTCTTCTCTGTCTAGCTATTTCTTCAGGTATTCCTATCTCAGAGTTGATTCTACCCATTACATGTGTTCAGAGGTATTTTTCACGGGATTGTAATTTTCTCAACATTTATATTGAGTACAAAACAATCTATTAGCACACACAAACAATAAACCTACCCAGTTCAGAACTCCTTGCAATCGCAATAATTTTTTCCCCCACAAAACGCCCACCTTCGCGCACAAAGCCATTACTTATTCGCTCCTTTGCAAGTATTTCAACGCCTTCGCTGCTTCCCATAGCACTGAACTATGTTTGCAGTGTTTTGATTAATACACGCCTTAGGCCTCACACAGCGCCTGCCTCATAGGAAAGTGGCAGATCGCAGAGCAGCAGCTAATCCGCTTGTCTCTTTAGCCACTCATGCGCAATTTGTAAGCCTGGACAGCAGCCCACAGGAGCACTGTCATATTGTCAACCACCCGCCAGCCTATCATCAATTCAGCAGCGTAATTGTGTGTGCAACATAATGTTGCATGCCACACGTTTGCACCCCAAGACACAACCACAACACTAATTAGCGCCAAATTAGCAAAACGATGCGCGTGTTGGAAGTCAATCAAGTGCAACAACAATAAACAAATAACAAAAAAGTGTTTGCTTATACTACCATGCAACGAATTAGCAACCAACACCAGTAGAGGCGCGTCACTCACACGTTGCAACTAGACAAAAAACTCACAACAACCTCAACAACCTACGCACACCTACCTTTTTCGTGCGAGCCTCCGCGCTGATTACATACAAATCCACAATTCCCAGCAGGCAGTCATCGCAGCGACAGACATCTTCGCCCAATACAAGCGACCCCAATGACCCGATGCTGCTAGCTGAATCAAGTGAGTCGGTGCGTCGCAAACGACTGCCGGCCGGACCACTTTGTGCGGCAGCCTCGATTTTGCGTGCCAACAATTGTTCCATGAGCGTGCGCGGACGCGACGAGGAGGGGAAAAGTGCCATGTTGTTTAGTTGAACGTTGTGAAACTGGCTCTAATGAACTTGCAACTGTTTTTTTTTTATTTTTAATTTTTTGGAATTTGAGAGTTTAAGTGCAAGTTCGTTGCTTAAGTCTTTTGTTCAATTTCCTATGCAATGGATTTCGTTTACTGATTTCAATCTCACTTTGCTGTGCGTGTATTAGAACGCTAAGAGTATAATTTCATAGGCTAAAACTTGGTTAATAGCAGTGAACGTACCTGCAAAGAAAAGAGATAAAATGAATTAAAATTTTGAATTGAGTTGTTGGAAAATAAAAAACCAAAACAATTCTACATATAACAATCTCTAAATTTTACAATGCCACTTGCCTACTTGCTAAAACAATTTACTCTGCTCGACGACAAATTAACTTGCAACTACAACAATTTGCCAATCCTTACAGCATTTAATGCACAATCAAATCGTTTGTGGCTATGTTTGGTAGCTCAAATTACGCGAGTCTCAATCCGCACGCCCGCCGTGCACACCCAATCGCAATTAACTACAAGAAAGGCGTTATTGCAGTCGCCGAAAATGGCGCATTCTTCCACATTTAAACGAGCAATTACACGTTGTCTGGTGTTAACTTTATCGCTGACAAGGTAATCCAACAGCCAGCGCCCGGCTCTGAAAGTGAACGCATTTCTCAACGAACATCTCAATTAAAATTTCAATTGCGGCCAATTTGCCAACTACAATTCAGACTTTCATCATTTTCTATGGATTAGCAGACATTCTTTGCTTCTGGGAACTTGCAGTGATAACCATTTTCAGAGTTTTGAAAGGCTATGTTCGTTTTGAATGTGAAAGATGGGCAACCCTTTTTTCTATTCTGACAATAATTCTGCTCGTTGTATTCTAAAAAAAACATAAAATCTTTTTCAGGCTCCTAGTACCCATACCAAAACTCTACCCCGTCATGAACTGGACGATGTTATGTGTAAGATCTGCAACTCCTTCTATCCTCCCTCCTTTCCCTAGAAGTTCTCAAATATTAATCGAAACCCCATGGCTATGCTGGGCACCGACAAAGTTGACAAAAATGCGCTAACCGCCACAATTTCTCATATAAGGCATGAATCAATAGCTAATACGCGCAATTTGTTAAAAAAAAACGGTCGCATGATAAATTCTTAACATAAATTTTAATAAATTTCCCTAGAAAAATATAATGCTAAAAGAAGCGCGCCATAGCCCACATCCTTCCTCAACACCTGTTCAAAGCACATAGCGCTTGTGGCTGCGCTCGAGTTGCTGTCTTAAGTCTTTCTTTGCGACAAATATAGACTTGCGTTTTCTGCCTATTACATGCCGCTCGTTTTGCACTGAAGTAAGAAGTTAATCACACGGAAATATGCTGCAGCGAACCAAACTCGCATAAATCCATATTAACAACGAGCAAATCTGAAGCACAAACCATCAGTGAGTTATTGGTATGAATGCATGAGTGTAGCGCACGGGTTGAATAGCCAAGCGTTCGCACATAGCTGCAGCAAGCAACAATAAATACAAGGAATTGTAGCATGTTTTTGAAGGCAGCTAAAAATCGTCCTAATAATACCCCAAGGAACTCATTGAAATGCAGCGCTCATAACCCAGCTACGTGCGGAGTGGTAGCTGGCAACGAGGAGCTGGTGGCCTATAGCAGCGCGCTAATTACGGGCCGTCCATTTTGAAAAATAGCCTTCGCTGGTAGTAAATTTAATTAAATTAATTAGTCAGCTATTCTTAATAATGCGAAATTAAAACACTTTTAACGATCTACTAATGAGGTACAAGAGATAAGCGCGCGGAATAAGCAACCAGCAGAAGACTGCGCTTCCCCAACAACGCGCTACAATTTTAATTAAACAGGAGACTGTCTCGAGTGCTTCACGCAAAGCAGCCATGGACATCTTTTGGCAGCCGCACAATATTGAATAATTGATTGTTGCCATTTTCAAAAGGCGACAGACTGCTAGCAAAAACTCTGACTGCATCGGTGCTATGGTGCGCTGGCACTTCCACTTGCTTCAAGGCAGCGCACAACTAATGCGTTTCTGATAAACTTTTGAGCGCTTTGCAAACTGTACGCCGCCATGTGTTTACTCTTCTTGCGCCACATTTAAACTTAATCAACGATCCGCTATCGATGCCTCGAATTAGTGCAACCCAAAAAGAACTTCAAGCAAATCAAACAAAATCAATGCGCGCCATTATAGTTTTCGCTTTTTTTTCATGTATTGAACTAGTTTTCTTATCCTGCATACATTTGGTAACGATTTCAAGCGCTCGATAAGCAAATGTGAGCGCGTAATTTCATCTTTTTCTACGCGATCGTTATCGCTTAACACCCAGCGGTGCATGCCAACAGTGGTGGCGGCGCTGGCGCGTAAATTGATTTATCGTGCTCTTAGTTGGCTTCATAGCTATTTTAACTTAGCAATTTGTTTAAGACGCTCGCCGATCCAGCTATACTGCAGTGGTGCAGCGTATGCACGAAGAAAATAAGTTAAAATTAGCGCTTGATAAATACAGACAAATTAAGTTAGATAAATTGCGAAACTAATCGGCTGCGAGCAGTCTACTCAAGGATTGCAATGCGAATTATATTTATAATGAATTGGTTGGTTGGTGGTAGAGAAAACTGTATCGTATTTGCCGTGCGCAGATTCAAAAGTAAAGTGGCTAACGATAGACTGAAGGCACAAACTTTTTTTTTTTTTTTTTTTTTTGTTTTTTTAATAGCAAATTTGCATAAGCAGACACACTTCTGTACTTATTCAAGTATAAAATGCTGCTGTCCGCTTCAACTTACTAGCTATCTTCCAAACTGCGTCTTTTATGCAAATATCCACACTTTAGCGCTGCCTTGTCGGCATTGTGTTGTTGCTTTTGTGTGTAACACTTCATCGGCGAGGCATTCTCCTGTCCATCTTCTGACAATGCCACCACAATAAGATCTTAATTTGTTTCTGCCGAAGATTGCATAGGAAAATCGAGTGTCGTCTCATGGAAGAGTAGAGCAGTCCAAGGGGTAGTTGTGATTTTCATATGGAAGTTTTTTCTTTCACATCTATTTGTTGGCTGGAGATTAAGACACATTCCTTACGCTTCCACTGCATTCTATTTTATATTAAACCTCTCTAAATCTATTTCCTTTTCAGCTCGTCGCTCAGTTTACCAGAGCCCCCTAGGCTATTCAGCATCTTTATTAGTTCATTTCATCACTTCAAGCCACTGACCACCTTCAACGACCTTTTACAAATATTCACCCAATCCAAATGTTTCTGCGAATCTGTGCAGAGTACAAGCCAATGTCAAATATTCAGCTAATAAGTCACTTCCAATCTTTGGGCGATTATTTACGCCATTCTTGTTGTTGTTGTAAATTTACGTTTTCTCTTAATATGGCAACCACTCCTTCGACTTCCAAACAAACACATACAAATGACAGTAAGTTATCCATTTCGGTGGACCATACGCGCCACACACAACTCCATGCCTATCAGCTTCCAGGCTATTGTAGCGCTCTTTAATCGTCTCTAACAATAATTTATGTCGGATTATAGCAAAGCGTCACATAAATTAATGTTGCGGACTTATTTCACGACAATTCGTAATCGGGCGACAAGCTCACAAACGGCAGCCCACACCATACGCACCTTACCCCGTGCGCCCCCTGCAGAGCTACAACTAGGAGGTTGGCTGTTGACGTCCTGAAGAGGCTAGTAAATCGCGCGCTGATTGCAGAGACAAGAGCAACAACGGCAGATACACAAGCGCTTGCCTTCTATTTTGGTTGGTTGTTGAAATGTTGTCACTTTTTTGTTGTTAAATTTATTTGAGTCCAATTTTTTTGGAGCCAAGTCGCAAAATAATCACTCACTGAAATTGTGCTGGGTACGCCTTAACATTGAGCACTCGGATCGGGGATAATTCATGGGCTTCAACTCTGGTAGGAAGTGGTGAACATTTTATACGAGCCTCGCTTCCCTTTTGTAACTCTACTCCAAAAGGTTAAGGCTCATAGATCGTTGTTGTTGCCATTTCTATTAAGATTTTCCATTTTGTCGTTTACTTTGTAGCACATTTTACTGTCATTGTTGCATGCCACAAGCCGAGACTCGCAGACCGCCTGCCTGCTTTCAGCCTACAATGCGTGGCATGATTGTCATTTCAGAGGTGTGCGCTTGTGTGTGTGTGCCTCAAGGAAATTGCTAACAACCAACGTGATTACCGTCAATTTTATTTTATTAATTGCAATTTGCTTTTACTTCGTTCAGCCAACAAATAAGCTCCCAAGCAATGGTCAGCGCTGATCATGCGCCAGCTGCCAATAGCCAACAGCCAACAGCCAGCAGCACTGAACGCAGAAGCAACCAGTTGTCAAAAATCATAAAAACGAACTAACGAACGCAATATACCCACGCCCACGGATTTGTCGGAGTGTAGTGGAAGGGTACGCGCGGCGCGCAGGTTCTTTGGCAACACAATGTCCAATTGGCAATATTAAATTCATATTGACATGTCGTTGACTGCCTGCTGGCATGTGTGCACACAATCGAGTTTATAGCTGCGCGCACGCGCATACGTGTGGGTGTGTGCTGTTGTTGTTGTGCCGCAGTGCTTCTTTGATTTATGTAGTGGCAAACATGGTGGCCCAAATATGGAACTACTTAGGAAATCTGGACATAACTCGAAAACGCAAAAACAAAACAAACAAAAGCGCATGCCATAAATGCCAGCCAACAGCATTAAACGATTACAAAAATCAAACAATAACTAGTTGAGTGCCCAAAAAGAGTAAGTGTGGATGAAAGGTGCGCAACGCAGCGGGAGAGGCCCAGCGCGCTAGCATTTTGGATGGAGCGCACAGCAACAAGTGAGCGCCCTTTACTTTATTAGCTTGCGCTGGTGATGCGTTTACTGTCAGGGCTAAGGGACATTCTTGTTGCCAATTTAAGCTGAAAAAGTGAACCATTTAGTACGCCTTTTTTGCTCACACTCCATAACAAGCATCGCGCTTTTTACGCTGGGCAAATTGCCACAAACTGGCGCGCGCGCTACGCCAACTCTCGCGTGACTCGCCAACATAACTCAACGCAGTAACATTCACCTGACGCTCGCATTATAATTTTCATATTTGCCACATAGCCTAAGGCCGCCCATTTATTATCGCTTTACTTTGAGACGCACTCCTCAACATCCTTTTCGCGCTACAAATTTCTCTGCGATAATAAAAAATGACTAATTGCCTTTACGCCTCATAGTCAATTGCAGCTGCGCCACTCACTTTTCGCTATAAATTTTTATGAATACTCCTTTAAAGTCGCTAATTACCAACTAAATAAATCCAGCAGTCCTGCCCACCGCTTAAGGCAGCTACTGAGCTGTGCACGGTAGCTATAAATTGTAGTTGTTGTTGTAACAAGTAGCTTCTGGCATTTCTAACGCCATTTATTTAATTTTATTTTTATTTCATTGCTGCTTTGTCACCTAATGATGTCGCTGAGTTAGAGCGTGAAATCTTTATCACTTAACGCAACGCGCGCTCCGGCAACGGTAAGCGCTTAAGGCTATTTGCGGAAAAAAGTGAAAAATGTTTGCGATAAATAAATTTGCAACAAGTTTATTTATAAGCGCCTTTATTAGCTACCGAGCATGTCGCATGCTAGGCTTTTTTGTTTGGATTTTGTTTTTATTTTTTGCTTTTCATTGCTGCCGCTGCCGCTATGTTGTTGACAGCAGCAAGCAACTCCCTCTCCTCTCTCCTCTACTACCAAGTACTTCACCTCAATACCTCCTAACCCGCTGATCTGCTGTGCACGCGCCCCTCCAACCGTTTACTCTACCGCCTCTACCTTCCTTGGTAGACAATAAATTTCAATGGTGATTAATGGACTTTGTTGCTCGGAAGCTACCAACTTATCATATTTCAGATATCAGCATAAATGCATATTTTGCCTACGACAGCGTGTAATCCTCCAAGTTGTTGCTCCTACTGTTGCCGCGGCTGCTGCTACGCACTTCTTTTGCGCGCCGCATGCGATTTACATATCTAGGCGCATGTTTGTGTGTTTGGAGGGGTGCGCCTGCGCGTCGAACAGTGATTTAGCTGCTCGCGTTGCCTTGTTAGGCAAAATATTTATTTATGATTTACATATTTAGCTACACATTGGTGCCGACGCGATTTACGATATGCAATGAGTTTATTGAATTGTAGGTTGTGGAGAAAAAAATAAACTAAGAAAAGAAATTTGAAGTGGATGCAGTGCGAGTCAGCAAGTCAAGGGTTAAAGTTGTCATTTGTATGGAAATTTCTTCATGGGAACAATGTGCTTTAATTAGTTGGTGCGCGTAGCGGTGAGTAGAGTTTGAAAGGGTGGCAAATAGGAAAGCGCTCAACTCGATCGATTTCAAGACCTTTTCTACGAATTTCAAATTTTGTAAGAAAAATTTCATTTAGTCATTTTATTCATAATTCGCTAAAAAAAAAAGCGTATTTTCGGATGAGTTATTCAATATACTAGGACAGTGGCGGATCCGAGATTTAAGGAAGGGAGGCGGTCCAAATTTTTTGTATGATGTTTCGAAGACATATTTTATCCACAGTTCCTGAAAAGTATGAGTTTTAAGATTGCGAAGAGCGAGTGGGGGGTTGGGATCCGAAAACCACCACCGTAGATCCGCCCCTGTACTGGGGGTATGTACCCACCGTTTCCTTTTTTTTATCTACTAAAAGAACTCAGACTCAGTATACAAAGTGATGTCGTTCAGAGCAAGATCTTATTCTGAAATGGGACTTTCTTTGGTCCTCCAACGCTTGGGCTATCAAAAATGCATCACATCCAGCTCACACCGGTTCATATGCTCCCCGTTGTCAGCCAAGTACTGGTCAAGTAATGCTTAGAGTTCATCATAAACTTGATTCGTCGATTTACCGAGCTCTAACTCTGGCAGAACTCTCTGCCAAGATTGCTGAAGAAGACTGCTTGAACGACACAGTCGCAAAAAGACAGACATTAGACTGACACTCCTTTGAGAGCACAGCACAGCGCTTCGGTTAGATGAGGGACCAGTTCCGTGTTGGGTACATTCCACGCGCCTTTCTTGACCAGCCACCAGAAATATTTAGTTCTCAAATAGATCCTATGAGTTTTGTTTGAGCTCCCTTGAGATCTCTGCACAAACTAGCCAGTCTTATAAACAGTTCTTTATGCCATCAACGTAAGTATTTCATTTCCACATTGCACTCGTTCTTTGCTCTCGAAAAGCGCACATTTCCCACACCCTTCCCCCACAACGATCAACCGAACAAAAAGCAATGTTTTGCAATTATTGTGAATCACTAATCGCACGATCAGAAGAACATTAATATCTGAGAAATGCTAGAGAGCAGTCAGGCGAAAGATAACAAGAAACTAAACAACGACGAATGATGAATGGAATGAAACAAACGGCGAGCAACGAAATCACAACAACGTGAAGAACGCTTGGCGGCATGGACACACGGTGGGCGGAAGGAGGAAGCGCAACAAATAGACATGACGGCACTCGATTGGGAATGATGCAATGGGGCAGTTGAGCTGCTTGGCAGGAGTTTATTAGGAACGGTGAGGGGTGGAGTAAACGGACTGGCTGGCTGACTAAAAGACTGAGTGCTAAACTAACTGAGCTGACAGAGTGGCTGAGCCGATAGACGGCTAGATGGCTAGATAGCTGGAAGGCTGAACGGCGGAACGCCTGGGCGGCTAGTTGCCCACCTCATCAAATGCGCTCCGTTCAAAAGCGAAACATTGTGCGCATTGTAGATGCACCAAACAGATTACAACAACAGAGAGTCAAACTGGTAAAAGATGAAAAATTACAAGCAAAGCGTAAAGTGAAAAAACAAGAATGTTTAAATAAAAACAAAAAGAAAAAATGCTGAAAATCATTCTGAGTAGAAAGCAAACAGCAAAATTGAACGCACAGCGACAGAACGTGAGCTAATAAAAGCGATAATAAGAACTGCGAATAAAGAGACAAGATGACGTCGTCTGATACTGGAAAAAAACTCAGTGAGAAAAGAGGAAAAAATAGAAATAAAAACGTAGAAGAAGCAGCATGCGCTGTGAAAAATTTTTAATTAAAAAATTAATGAGATGATACTTACAAATGGGCGCGACGCGTTTGTGAGCGCTCGTTAAAAAAAATTGCCAATCGAAATTACAAAATGCGATTTAAGCACGCCTTAAAGTTATTAACGACGGACGTCACCCACACGCGCGCACTGCAAACAATGACGTTGACGCGCGCACGATCACAAAAGGCTTATGGTTGCCTTTGCTTTAGCTTTATTGCCCTGAGCGCAGCTTTTTATGTTCTTTTTTAAGTGTTTAATTTGGCGCAGCACGTCTAATCGTTAAGCAAACGAAAATTTTATTTGCCAAAAAAATGTGAACCGTAAAGTGTGTTGTAGGCAAATAAAAATTAAAATAAATTAAACACTGCGCTTCTTCCACTTTTCAACAGCACAAACTTTTTCACAATTTTGGCAAGTCACAATTTTAGCAACGTACCGCACACGTTTGAGGTGCGCGCACAACTAATCAAGCGTACGAGTCGTGATCATGCACGCAGCCTGCCTTAGAATACAGCGCTGCCACTGGTCGGTCGCGTTGGGCGCGTGTGAAGAAATTAGAAGCCTGCGCGTCGCAGCAGCTACAGCGCGTTCAGAGCACGCAACTTTTGCGAAGCGCTGCGCCAACTCAACTCACCACGTGAAACTCACCACAACTGATTACCTGTAGGCTAAAAGATTTATTTGTATTGCAGCGCTGTCCGTGCACAATACATTTCCCCGAGCGCTTTTTGTAACAAAAGCAACAATGCAGACGCTGAGAAAATCGCAAACCAAACAAACTCAATAAGCGTAGGGAAGTTGAATGCACGGACCAAACTGCGAGTAGGCATCAAACAAGCCAACGTCGTAACTCAATTCAATGCTGGCGCGTGTTTGTGTGTGTGCTTCCTCGCATGCGTCTGAGTTAGATTTTGCTTGTTTTGTGTAGGATTTCTTTAGCCAATACCAATGCCAGGCTGGTTGCAACGATGCACGTCGTGTTGTGGCAATTTCATTCTTGTTGTGGCAGCTGCCAGCAGCGCATCAGTACATTGACGTTGCACTCAAACTCAAACCAAAAGGGAAGTAACAATAATAAAACGAATAATACAAAGGCAACAACAACATGCAATTCAACTCAGCTTCGTGGCGTTGCAGAGTAGAGCGCTCGCGTTAAATCAATAAACACGCAATAGTCAGAGGCTCAAACGTCTGCTGCAACAACTTTCGTGTCTGGATGGCATTAGTGCGCGCGACGTTGTTGTTGCAGCGGTTAGTAGTTATTTGTTTGTATTATTGTTGTTGTTTGCTTGGCGTTGGCTCTAACTCCCTTTATGTCGCGCAGCAAGAAGTGGATAACACAGTGGTGGGAAGCGTGGTGGGATGCGTGCCCCTATGAGTCAAATGTTGCTTTTAGTTGGTTTCAGTGAGTCCATCTACGGCTTGCCCATCCCTGACAAGTCTTTCGCATCGAGTGCTTTGTTGCAACTCGGCAGTTGATAGTCTCATTGCCTGACCAATAAATTGCTGGAAAACGCTAATAAAAGTCAGGGATTAGAGTAAAAATGATTGCAATAAAAACAATAAGAACGGCAGTTAAGATTTCGTGACCGCCACTACTATGCGACTGAAGGATCATAATAAATATGATCGACTACTTAGTGGGCAGTTTGAAATAAATAATTTAGGCAATTGAGGGTCGTTTGAAAGAACTCAATAAGAGGCTAATTTTACTCTTTCTTTTGAGAATTATTTCATGAATAACCCAAGCTCTATACTCCAAGATTTTGTGACTGCTAGATAGTGGGCGCTCATGGGGTTCCGAAGCTTCTAGCGTTCCATGTACAGGGCAACTCTTTTGAGAATTTCAACTTAAACGCAACTTTTCCCAAAAAAGTGTAGATGCGAGGCTTGCTTGGAAATGGGACAATGTGGCGTTTCTATCTGTGTGCTTGGCAACTGAAATTAGAGGAGGCTATTTGACTATGGAGCAAACCGATTTGATTTTCCTTTGTTGAGTGCACTTCCCTTCCTGCAAAGACCACGAGTTTATCGCTTGCGCCACTCAACTTGCCAACAGATTTGCAACTTGGACGACTGCACTTAGACCACTGGTGGGAGTTTTGATGGGAGTTGTGATGGCTAAATAGTCGCGCGTAGATTGTCTGACCGAAATGCCGCAGAAATTGTATTCGCCAATGGCATAAATCACGCAACTGCATCGCTATACGTCTGTGAAAATGCAACTTCAGCGCTGCTGCCCGCGCGCGCTACTCACCCGCGCCAACCAATCACCAGCTTCCACATTATTTACTTCACAAATTCCTGCACATTTCACGGTGCTGTTGTAATTTTTTTTTTTTATTACTCGTTACAATTTTTATATTTGTTTTTATTGTTGGTATGGCTTGTTTGCTGATTTCAGGCACTTAAGCGGCTTTTAAATAGAATTTGTTGTTGCATGTTACTGCTGTGCTGTTGTTGTTGTTGTGTTAATAACAAATTATTACTATCGATTGGTGATTACATCTAACAACAACAACTTTGTCAGGCGACGGCATTACTGTCATTGTTGCGCTTAATTTTTACTCTTTTCGTTCAACAATTTGCAGCAAGTTGTTGTTGTTTGCCCGAGCGGCAAATCCGCGCGCACCTCAATTAACGTGCAACGTGCAGCATTTCTGCTTTACATCAAATGCCATACAAGCAGCATGGACGCGCTATGCCTTTAAGCCGATTGACACGCTACGCGGCATAACAACATGTGCCATTACACTAGCGATATCACCATCCGGCTACCTAGCAGCTCACCGCCACGTAGCCCAGACGCGCGCTAATCTCAACGCTGATAAGGTGAATGCGACTTTCAACTTAACAACGACTGGAACTTCTTTTGTGCTAAGATCACGCAGCACCAACTGCGACTAGCAGGCGACGCATCGTTTGCGGTGCCAAATCAACATGAACCACATTCCGTCAGGCAATACGAAATCAATCAAGTTCTTGATGAGCCAACGGCAGCAGCCATCAGCCGCCGACAGCCAAACAAATGGCTGGCGAATTGCAACCAAAAAAATGGGAAAGATGGGCGGCTGGGTGGATGGTGGAGAGCTTACACTAGCTGCATTTACATAGATCGCCATACATTGAGAAGCATAGAAATGAGCGCTGTTGAAGTCTTAGCTCCGCGCTCACCTCTCAACAATTTGCTGCCCTTCCATCAGCACCGCAAATGAATCCAATGCACATGCAACTTGTCAACTGTTGGCCAGCAGAGCCGCACTTTTTGCTTTGGCGACTCTGTCAACCAGATTCAACCACTTAGCCATGCAGAGTCATCAACTCGCTCCCGCCACCTCAATTGACGTCCATCAGCAAGCTCGAGATTATCGCAAACTTCAGATGTTTTTCATTTTTCAGCTTTGATGGCTCAATGAAGCTCAGCAGCAAATTGGCGTTTATATGCTTCTTCTTCCCATTGCCTTTTAAAATTAAGTTCGAAGTGGATAGCTGAAGTCAATAATTCATCACTTAATGAATACGCCAAAGATGGTTTTGATGGGACTCTTTTATCCCAAGAAATGGCGATTTAATGAAAGGGGTTTGGTCTCGCGTATTTTCCTAGTTCTATTACAACCCCAAATCCTCGAAAAACCTCTTCAATTTCCAATTGGAAGCCCTGATATGATATCACACAGAACACTGTCTCACCTTTGCCGCCTTTTTGGGTCACCCGACTATTGGGACCTTTGTGAAGCTTAATTCCTCAAAGTAAACGGATGCGACTTGCTAGAATTCCTACCATCAATCTGATAACTATTTGAGTTTCGCCACATGATGGAGCTCATTGAACCATGGAGACGTCTTCTAAAGCTCTCTTCACATTTTTCACTCCGCAAGTGAACCACCCTAATGTCACTTCTGTTAATCTTATCGCCTCATCGGCCAACAAAGACCAGCAGCCAACACTTGTAAACGCAATTAAACATGAAAATCGGCAAAGACCAAAGTTGTTGACTGCCTCCGTCGCTGGTGTGCTACTCCTTTACATCGAAAAATAGGCTGCTGTGGGTGTTACGGGAGCTGTGCAGTCTTATCAACGCCATGTAGAAGCCCATTAAAGTAGGTGGTCTGCTTTGATAACTCGTAAATTTTTAGATAAGAATCAGTGTTTAACCCAGATATGCCCGAATTTTTATTTCTTTAATCGCTGATTTTTTTCTTGGTATTTATCTTTAAAACTACTATATTTTATCAAATAAGTAAACATTTTAGTGATTTGCAAATTTGACATAGTTAGTTTATAGTGTACTTTTAAAAGGACAATGGGCATATAGGCTTCTGAAAAAAAACGTAGTCTTTGGAATAGCTGTTCAATATTTATTCTAATTTATTAAAAAAACGAAAAGAAATGATTTTTCCAAAAACATATAATAATTCAGTTTTTCAGTAAAGGACGAACATATTCTAAGCGAACGTATTTCAAGTGGTATTCCTACTTGGTATGGTAGGAAGCAAAACAAGAAATGTGGAGTGCCACTTGACACTTTATACAAATTGTTTTCACTTTCATATGGCACACTCTGCATCGGGTTTGTTTTTCCTGTTGACCTACAAAGTGATCCATTCTATCAAACCGAGAATGTATATTTTCAATATTTGATGGTCTTCTCCTCTTCCTGTTCTCAGCTCCTGCCAAAATGGAATTGACAATTCTCCTTCTGCATGTTAGATGGTCTAATTGGCCACCTTGTTTTTTGTGTAAATGCCACGTATTTTGTTCCATCAAATCAAGGCCAAAGGCGATAAGGCAGAAGTACCATTTTATTCCTCTTATTTTTGTTCTATACAAACTTATATTCGGGTCGCAACGGTCTACTCCACCCATTTTTTTTGTTGTATTTGTAAATATTGTACGGCTGTTTGGCTATAATATTTTTCTTAAATTTACGGCTATACCTGCGGACACTATGTGGTGGATTTGCTGGGTTGGCGTTTGAAGCAATGGATACGATATTGTTATCACCATCGTCATCCTCTTCGAGATAAGTCAACAATTCATGTAGAGTAAGTCCGCTGAAAAAAACAAATTTTAAGTACCCCTTGGTTCCCTTTGTCCTTTTAAAAGAACATCGCCGTTTTAAGCAAAAACAATGAATTCAAAATAAGTTTTACTAACATATTTTTACTTTCATAATTAACTAGAAGTCTAAGGAGAATAATTCTTCAAAAATTTGCACTGAGAATATATTATTACTTACCCAACTAGTCTAAAATTCACGCCAGTGTCCATGTTTTTTTATGCCTATCTTTGACACGTGCTCACTTACTCAAAATCACTTGTAAACTAAATCACTCAACGGTATTGGGTTATTCCCCTTTTTAGCTGTTCTTACAGGTAGCGTCATCTGTGTATCAAAATTTAGCAAAAGACTTATCCGAGAATTTTTAAAAAGTATCCGTTGGACTTTTAAAAGGACAATGGGCATATCTGGGTTAAAATGGCATTGACGTCGGTAATTATGCACTGAGAGAAATCAGTTTTTATTTTTGCAGAATCGAGCAAAATTATAGACAAAAGACAGAAAAACGGCTGCGGTTAGAAGGCGTACTTTACTGGATTGTCTTGAGTTCAGCCAAAGCAACAGATACATCGAGAACCTGGACAACCCCCAAACACACCCAGAAACTCTAAAAAGTTGTAGCGCTTCTTCGGTGTCCAGTTCAGAGCACCTTCTTACCCTCTCGGGCCTGGTTTTTCTCAAGATACTGGTATTTGATTCCATCTTGGAGCAAAATACTTCCTTGCCTGGATTTTTTGGAAACAGAAATAGCTCCCCCGTTTGGTTTCGGAAAAATTTCCTTCGGAGTCGCTTGCTCAAATATCCTAAACAGTGACAAAATCCTAGCTCTAAAGAGGGTATCAACCTGCACTGCGATCGTTGTATGGAATTCAATGATTTTATAAACCCCAACACTTCTTAACAGATTTGCTAACAAATTCAAGGCGTGCAAGCTTTCTGTGGCTAGCTTTATTTTAAGCCAAAAATAGCAACCATTTCTGCGAGTGTCGTCGAATGATATCTTCAACGATTTACAAAGTGTTGTGTCCATGTTATTGGCAACCGAAGTTGTCGCAGTCGACGCGATTGGAATGAAAATGCTAATTACAGATGCAAACATGATAAGATAAGAAGAATGCCAAAGCAAAAGAATTTTTATGTACCAACAACAACAACAAAAAACAACAGAAACAACCCAAAATAACAAATGCTAAACAAGACGTGCGACATGAGGACAAGATATCATCTCGCAGATACAAGCCACATGGCACATGCCACAAGTGCGCAAACATGCATGCCCACTGGCGATGGTGAACAAGCGAAACACAAAAGCAACAACAACAACAACACGTAAAAGCGCCTATGGCAATCAAAACAATGGCACATGTTTTGCTCAAAAAAAGTGCTTGGAGCCCTTAAGCGGCTGAAGCGGCCCTTGCATGCGGCGCGCGTCTGCAAGGACAGCATTTGACGCGCGACAGGCGAAGCGACAGCAACAAGTGGTACCGCAGGGCAAAACGCTGTTGGACATGTAAAAATTTATGTTTTAATTAGGCAAGTGTGAGCGGATTAAATTTCACGATGTAAACATGAAAACGCGTTCACGCGCACACCAAAAACAGAAATTGGTTGGGCGAACAAACAAGCAAATGGAATGACAGCAATGCAGACGACTTTTAGTGCAAAAAAGAAAACCATTAGAAATAGAGCAACGCAATGCGAAAGTCCACTTCGAGTGCTGTCGCCCAACATGACCGACATTTGGTGATAAAAACGCACAGAAACGCTTAACGCGCGCCACCGACAAAGATTGATGCGTCCATTGGAGTGCGTTTTAATTGGAATAAGCTTAAAAACTTTTGCATCACATTTCAACTAATTTCACTCCATTTAAATAATCTTAAGATGACAGGCGTAACAACGCTACACATGCGCGCTCCCTCTCCTGGTCCATGCGCAGCAGTAAAGTGCACCTAATTGCGCTGTCAAGTCGCACCATTGGTGCGCTCATAATCAATTAACACAGGTTTTTGTAAGCCATTACATAGCGCGCGCGCGCTCTGCAGCGCATCAATGCCGTTTAACATGCGCGCAACTTAAAGCTTATGTCCCGAATTGCGCAGAATAAAAATAAATTAATACAAAACGAACACGAAGCGCAAATGCATTTACGAGCGGCGCGTCATGCACAGCGAACAAAACTGGCAGTGGTAGACATGTAGCGCGCTAAGTTGATAACTCATTTACGACATGCTGCATTCAGATTTTTGTGCAATGGATTTATTGATTTTTCCATAATAAATCACTGGACATGGCAAGCGTACAAGAATTTATTATGCGCCACAAATCTAATGCTGAAATTTCAATTTACACAGCGATTACCGCAGCGCTAGTGGGTTCGACAACACCAGCGCCACCACCGCCGCCACTACACCAACATTACTTTAGTTATCGCTTTGTCCAGCTGTAGTAGAATTTTGCTTGGAACAACAACAACATCTTGGTATGCAACATGAACAGCGCGCGCGCACTTGCCTTGCTGAGTTTTGAATTGCCACATCCTTGCCGCCGCCGCCCTGTCCAGCTATGCTTACCACCTTTCACGCACGTCAGTCGACGTCAACACAGCCATTTCGATTTAAATGTCCATAAATCAATAGATGAATCGCACAAAACGGGACAGCTCGAAAGACGGCAGCGAGCAGAGATGGGTCCAGTGGCAGCGCTTCAGCAAATGGAAATGTTAACTTTGTACAACAAAAAAATTATTACAATAAAAAGCAACAAAAAAGAGCGTAACAACACATGCGCCGTGTTGCAAGTTATGCATGCCACTTGTCGTTGTTATGCTGTGCCATGTTGCTGTTGTGGTGTTACGATTGCTT
The DNA here is from genome assembly GCA_951509765.1 of Sphenella marginata. Lineage (NCBI taxonomy): Eukaryota > Metazoa > Arthropoda > Insecta > Diptera > Tephritidae > Sphenella > Sphenella marginata. Next base: position 80,672,229 of record OX608081.1, read on the forward strand.
TTACCCATCTAAGACTTCCTCATTAAAATCGTTTATTGCTTCCCTACTGATTTTGTGCCCATTTCCTCCGCAACGCGCATGCGCATTTAAAGATTTTACTTAGATGCGCTTTATTGCAACTTGTTTGCACACCACATTTGCATGTCAAAGCGGCGCGCATCTGCCTCTATGCGGGAGACGCGCAATTATTTTAATTTTGTGTTTGTTGGTTTTGCGTAGCGCTTTGATTGCTCGTTAGCGGCATCGTTTGGTGGTAGAATTGCAAATCGTTTGGTGCTGCAAAGTGGGTGCGCATGATTTGGATTTGGTTACATGGAATTGTGCCACCACTGTTCAGCAATACCGACGCCTAAAAGTAGGCATTGCAAAATTTGCTTGAAGTTATTTGAAAATTGTAGTAGCTTGCTAACAGTGGCGTCGTTGTTTTGTGGGTGTTGGGGGCCAGATGACACCACATATACTCAGTTAAAGTTGCTCGCGTTAACATGAAAAATACATTAATGGTCTGATTTTTTTTCGAAATTTGTGTTGCTGAAAGGGAAAATACTTTTACAATCCAGCCCAAAGTGTGAGCTTCAAAACCACTTCATACAACTTAGTAATCAGCATATTATTGCAAAAATTGTCTCATTTATTTTTATGTCAGGTGGAGGAGAATAAATAGAGCTCAAGTGATATACCATATATACTTTCTAACTTTGCGGGGTTTTCAGACCAATCTACGCGTTTATCTTATCAGTCCATATCTTTCTACTTTCAACTTGATAACAGAAGAACGCATTAGCTCGGGGGGCACGCTAATAACCTGCTCATGGCCAGGTTATTTAATATTTAAAGCAAAATTGTTTAAAAGATTGGAAAATAGATGGTATCTATAGATAGCAGAGATAACCAATTTTGAAGCGTGTTTTTTTAACCGAATAACCGATTTTTGTCTCAAGGTTGAGTGTAATCTATTCTGGAAATACACAGATTTCTAAATCATTTGATTACCTTCACTCAAGGTCAATTTTTACGGAATCACGGAAAGTAAGCGCTCGATGTCAACACTTCTTAGATAAACTTGCTGCAATAGACATGTATGAAAAAAAATTCCAAACCAAAAATAAAACCTAAAACAAATCGAAAACTGTAGCCGCACTTCAATCGCCAAAACAAATTAAATTAATATAAATTACACACTCGAGCGCAAAAGATTGACAAAACGTTAATTTACCAACGACAAACAAATTGAAGTGCACCCCTGAGTGATGGAGAACAAGAGCCACTAAATATGAGGAAAAACAAATAGAGTGTAGGGTAAATAATGCTTGAAATGCTGATGACGTTGATGGTATATAGTAATGAGTCCACGCTTGATTTGTTGCTGGCGACAGAGTGACTAGCGATTTCTGTTTATAAACAAAATGAACAATAATTAGTTATAGAAATTTTGGCTATAAGAAACTATTCTTCAAAATCATTTAAAAGCCTATTTATTCGGCTACAGTCTGTTTTGTGCGATTGTCATGCCGCAGGTCCAGCTGATTCGAATATGCTCAGCTGGCCAAAACAAGTGATTCCCACATAAATAAAGCTGCTGATTTGTTTCACGAGTAAACAGCATGTAATTTCAATTTTATTTCTATTATAAAATTTTTATTGTTTTTTTTAGTTGTTTTTGCTTTTTAATCAACACAAATGCCACTTAAATGCTTTTGTGGTATACAAATTTATGTAGAAACATCAATCAAGGCGCTAAATCCATGCTACGAGCTGAGAACACAAGCGCTGAAGCAAACAAACAAACAAACAAACTAAAAAACAAGTTGTTAAATTGAAAGCAAAAACAACGATAACAACATATCAGCAACAAAGTGACGTCAATGGAAACCATGAAAAATTAACAACTTAACTGTCTCGTTGGAGTGGAACATGAGCCAGCGGCGTTGAAACAAACAACACAAAACATGATGAACGACAAAATTTCGAATAACGTTAAAACAAAGTAAAAAAAACAAAACATTAACAACGAGTTCAAACAAAAAAAAGCGGTTAATCAGCAAAAAACAATCGTATTAATAATAACAAAATTAAAAGATATTTAAAAACAAAAACAACATTGCAGATATTTAAGAAAAATCGATAGCTGGGATCATTATTAAGCCAATTAATGTATGTTTGTTCGAGCGCCCATCACTCAAAAACTGCTGAATGGAATTCAATAAAACTGTCACCTTTTTATTACTAGCCGCTTAGCTCAAAATCTGAGTTATCATTTCTTCCTACTTAGCAAGTTAGAAGTGAAAAATGTCTCTGAACAGTGACTTAATACGCTGTTTGAGTATAACGCTAACATATTTCAGAAGTATTATGGACTTTTCGAAAGCTCTCGAACTGTCATACTTCAGCTATCTATCATCCATCTGTCTTAACAGCCATTTTTTTATGAAATTTTTCTGTTAATCTCTTCGCCGCCATGATTATTATTTTGTTGGGATTGAGCAATCAATAACTTGAGTTCTTGCAAATATTTCCATGACGTCAATCGGTCAAATTATGCCACAAGTTAGTTAAGATATAAATAATATCACCGTCCCTTATCAGCACTCGAAAAGTCAACAGGTGATAGCTTCACACCCTGCCGGCCGCTGAGCAGAAATAGCTGGGGAGAGAGAAGGGAGGTAAGGCGACCCGCACTACACAAAGCGAAGTATGTACTACGAGCTATCAGAATAACAACAAAAACTTGAAGGTACGACCTTGCCAAACAAATCACTCTGACTAGCACCAAAATGTTTTGGAATGTTTCGAAGGTAGATTAACCGCTGGAGGAAAAAGAAGCCCATGTAGGACCATATTGTCTATACGAACTATATTTACTTGATCTCAGAATTTGAATTACCAAAAGCAGCCTTCCCTTTAGAAATGTTCTCAGAACCTTTGTCCACCTTTTCAGATTAATAAATACAGGCGCCTAGGAATAGGGCGCCCTCTGTTGTTTGAAAAAGCACGGCAGTGCATTGATTATGAAATGTTCTAAGATATTCAATTGCCTTTTGCGACATGATTGCAAAAGATCAAAGCTATAGTTAGTGATAGTGGGACCCATCGCTTGATGACGTCAATTGCATTCTTGAACCGACAAAGGAAGACAGACATACAGATGTGTGCACAAAACTGCTGGCAGACCACAAGGCAACAACTTGCAATGTTTATCTTGTTATTATTGTTTTGACAAATTTCATTATGCCCATTATTCAACTTGTAGCGTTGTTGTTATTTCTTTTGTCTGCTTGACTTCTGTCAAAAGAAATTTGTTTACTGCTCACAAGCTGTTAGCTAAGCGCAAATAAAAAATGCCAAAGAAACCGTCAGCGCTTATTGAATTAGAAGGAAGATAAACTAAGAAATCAACTTTAATTAAGCGCGCTGCCGCTGAGCTTCGCCGGGCGGATTTTCGCCAGTTTTTATCTGCGCGCAGATAGTTTTAAGCTTGCAGGCGGAGGTGGGCACGTAGCTCGAGCACGTGACGATGTCTGCCTACGTGAGACGCGCTGTGTACCGCTTTGGCGCCGGGACCTACAAGTAGATAGGCTGGACGTTATCTTCACATTTGTATGATTTCGCGACATCGCGCCAGTCAAAGCTCTACAGTTTTCGCTGCCTACGCTTGATGCGCTTAGATATCGCGTACCAAAAATAACAACAACAATCTGATATATTAAAATCGCTTTAGCAGTAATCCGCTGAAATGTGACGCCCACAAATTTGTCCGCGCCAATTACATTTATGAGTTCGATTCGACTTACGTGGCGGTTCAATGGCAATGCCGCGTGTGCATGGGTGCGCCTTCTCCTACTACGCGCCACCACATCTCCACATGGCTGGGAACTGCTGACATAAGCGGACGTGGCTGCAAACACTTTGCGCTTGGCTTGTCGCCATTTGTCATTTGTTGTCGAATGCCGCGTGTACTCCACATTTGTGTGCGAGTGTGTTTGAGTGTAATTTTTGATTGCGATCGCGGTCTTCCACGACTCACCAACCGCTGTGGTTGTGGGAGGGTGTGCGCGTTCATGCGCGTCACACTAATTGCTGTCAAAATCTTTGTACAGTGCGACTGACGTCAAAGCGGCACCACACGCTGCGCTGTCATCTACCTGTAAGCATTTCAGTGCTCCATTTCAATTTCGCAATGTCGCGAGTGGGTTGCTCGCTAATATTACAAATATTAAATTCTGCAGAAATTAGAAAATTCTTTCAATTGAATCAACCAACAAAAATAGATTATTTTGATTCATTCTCGCTAGCTCGCTGTGTGGATTGTAGAAGACGAAAGCAAGTGCTTGATTAGCACACGGAAGCCGCCGTGCCGCAAACTGCGCTTCTTAACTCTTTCCAGGGAATGAAGAATCAATGTTTATGGGCGAAAACTAACCACTTATGTAGACAGTAAATGGTTAAGCAGCTTGGATAGTTTTTTTTTTTTTATTAATTTGGGACGCCCTAGCTAAGCCAACAACAAAAGTTAAGGCTTACTTAAACCTGAATTCTGTCTTCGTGAGACTTCTAAAGACATTTCCAGGCCCGCCTGACTTGAACAACGAAGCGACAAATTCTCCTGGCTTACTTAAACCTGAATTCTGTCTTCGTGAGGCTTCTAAAGACATTTCCAGGTCAGCCCGACTTGAACAACGAAGCGACAAATTCTCCTGGTAGCACCTACCGACTGTAAAAGGGGGTTGAACTGTTACAACAACAACAAGATCCTAGGTCCTCCCTCGTTGTATGGGTCAAAACCTGTGCAAGTAAAAATCTGGTGGAAAGGTTGCTCTGACGTCTTAGGGTTGGAGAAAATTTTTACTATGATGTCAGGATCTCTAGGCTAGCAACCTGCACTCACCTAAGCCTCTTTCCAGACAAAATCTAATTTCTCTGCATGAGTGGAACCTCCGGTCGTTTATTGGTTCGATAAAAAGTAAAATGACCTTCGTAATAAATCATTTAACAAATTTCTGGTATAATTATTTATTGGTATTTTTTGTTGTTTTTTTTAATAATTCTTTCCTCTGTTACTCCGAAAATGTCTTCGGGTGAGTAATTGGAGAAGACGAAGGAATGATGGAGAAATTAAAATGAAACATTTCAAATATGAGCGGTGATGGTGAAGAAATCTACTTATCATAACAACAACAACTCTTTATCACATAAATATTTGTGCCTTCATGCACGTTCACATCAACAAACAAGCAAATATTTGTATTTCGATATATTTATATGTATGTATGTACATTTGTATAAATAAAGTTCATATCATGCGCGGCGTTGAGCGCTCACGTCAGAGCAACCCAGCCACAGATAAACACACTCATAAATCATACTCGTAAAGGCAATTTAGATTATTTGATTAAACAAAAACAAAAAGGAGTACAAATATTAACAAAAACAAATAAAATGGTTTATAAAGACTAAATGATAAGATAAACTAAATTAAAGCCGTACATTTCTTCGCCATTTCGTCAGGCTGTGGTGTGAGCCATTTCAAATTTTTTGTGACGTTTGCCGACTAACGGAATAATACTCAGCCTAACACTAAAACAACTACAAAGTTTATTATACTAATAGGGCCACTCGTCCAACTCCTATTTATTCATACGGTATATAGACTTAAAATTAAACTAAAACGTAAACAATTTACAGCAGTTCTTTAGGGTTTCAAAATAGTGGAATTGAAATACTTGAGGTTTGTTGCGATACTATTGGCGCACACTGTATTTTGTAAACTTATCAATAGGGAGCCTTTTCGCTCAAATTCTCATTTATTGGCACCACCAAACCTACCTTTTTTGTTGTTGATTTTGTGCTCAAATGCTGCGCTGCTAACAAATCTGCCAAATCCTTTTTCTGCGTTTGCGTTTCTTCTGGAATTGTAAAAGATTCTTCATCGGCGCTTGCTGAGCAAGTGGAGCAGGCGCTCGTCTTGCGCTCCAAAGTTGTGCGTACACCATTTATATAACACTCGCTGCCATCTAATGCTGATATAGTCGAACCGCAATAGTATAGATTGCTACAGGAGGAGCTTGCGCTAACGTCCGATTCACCTTCGCCCTCATTGGCCGTGTCTAGTGAGGAATGTCGTCGTCGCATGCGTTGTGCACGAAAATATTCAATCTCTTCAAGTGTGATGCCGCACATAACTTCATCGGAATAATCGGAAACTACAACGGATGGTGTGCGCACAAACCGGCGTCCACCAGCGCCTTCCGGCGCAGTGAAGTCACTGGTGAAACTCTGCGCGGACTCGCGTCGTGAACAGGGTTGCGAAGGCGCCAATGAACGTGGATCCTCGGGCAGTTCTACTACGCGCTCTTCCAACAACACTTTGCTGGGTATTGTGGTCTGCGCTGGTAAAATAATGGTGCTCGGCTGTAAGTCCATGGTTGGTGAGTCTGGCAGTGCGGTGGGTTCAGCTAATGGCAAGAGCGCTGGCCGCAGTGGCAGATCGGTGACAGTTAGTGTCCTGCGACGCTGTTGTATGCCTGTGGGTGGTTGTGCAGGTGTTGTATCCATAGCCTCGTCCACTTCCAAGCCGAGCGCGGAGTCGCTGCTCGCTGAACGTGCTACTTTTTCCTTTCGCTTTGATTTGTCCAAGTTTGTAGTGTCATTATCGTCGTTGTCTGAGGAGTAGGGACTCTGGCCCAGATTGCAGCCCTCGTCCGAGAGTGGACTGTTGCGCTGCTCCATCACATCCGGCTTCAAAGTCAACATGTGGCTATCTGCGGCCTCACTTGCCTTGTTTGGATTAACAATCATTTTTCTTACAGGCCTAGTCGATTTGGTATCGAACTTTTGTACTAGTCTCTCAACGCGTGGAAATACGTTGAGAGCGCCAATTACGAATTGTTGCTCGTTGGTAGGAGTTGTCTTTGGATCCGCTTGCTGTTCCAACTTACGCTTCAAATCTAGCTTGCGCCTCGCCACTATTGATGTGGATGCGGAAGTTTCGCTTGAGTTTACTGCGATCGTGGGTAATACTGTGGCAGGCAAGGTTAGAGGTTGCCTTTTGGCGCTGCTGTTTAGCTGCAAATTCACAAAGCTTAATTGGCTTTTATGAAAATATGGATTGGCTTTGTCCTTCCCGCAAACGTCAATAACGTTCGTAGATTGTGTCAGGCGCAATTCAAAATCTCGAAAGAATTCCGATTTCAGTTTGGCCTTTCGTGCAGCCAAATTCAATGAACGTTCTATGTCCTGAGTGCCTTCTTCCGAATTTGCTTTCTGCGCGTTTGTGGGTTCATATTCAGCTTTGGTTGTATCGTGCACTGATGACCGCCTGTTGCTCAGTACTTGATTGTTTTTATTATTGCTTTGGTGCTGTCTATTATTTGTAGGCGTACACTGCGCTGTGGCTGATATCGTTCTGTGCGCTTCAAGTTTTCTCTGATTACTAACATTCGTGAGCTGTGCCAACGGGCATTTATTTTCACTGAATTTTGATTTCATATCTACCTGCGCGTCAGCCGATATCGGCATAGTAGTTGGCGGAGACGTCAAACGATCTACCGATTGCGTTCGTCGTAGCGCGCCCGAGCACGCGTGCCCCCTTTCCGTTTCCTCCGCATTTCCACTTGCCATTATTGTAGCGTATTTTATTGCAGTTGTATGTGCTTTTGTTAATTGACTTACCGCCGCTAAAGCCGCGCGCGTTCGCACCACTGTTGTTTGTATACGCGCGTTGGTTAGTTCTTTTGTTGTAGTTATTCTTATGTCAGTTGTTTCGTTTGTGGTTTTGTGCGCGTCAGCTGTCTTTCTTGTGGCATGAGGCGAACTTGATCTCGTCGCTGCGCGTTCTGCTTTGTCAGTTCTTGTAGAGAAATCGCTGCCCACAGTAAAATTTACATTGTCAGCAGACGCGCTGCTCTTGGGTGCGCCACATTCAATTGCAATGCTCCGTGCAGTGCTCCGGCTGGAACGCTGTGTACCAGAATCTACGACGCGCGTAGTTAAGGTTATTTGGGTTGGAGCGGAATCATCGGACGCGTTTCCGTATATCGTCACCGGTACTTCCGAAGCAACGCTCGGTGTTTGTATCGAAAGCGCGGGCATGGATTTGCATGTTTCGCGCGGACATGGTTTACGTTTGTGCTGCGCTGTTGAAATAGCCACTGAGGGCGCACGAGCGGCAGCCACGTTTGGGTTAGCTGCGCTTCTTCTCGCTCTGCGACGACTTGTATTATTGCCCATTATTCTTGTTGCTGACAATTGTGGGCATTTAGCGTATTGTTTGTCGGTCTTCTTATTGTATTTGCAGTTGTATTTATTGTTGTTGTTATTGCCGTTCGTGGACAATTTATTCATTTCTTAACCAAGTGCGTGTACACTCAGCCTTTCTTCTCGTTCTCTTAACTTTGCTTTTGTTATAGCGCTCAAGTTATCTTACAGGCATTATGCATGGGTTTATGTCTTCAACGGCTGCACTACGTTAAATGACGTCAAGCGAGAACATAAAATGACGCAAGTGACATTTATTAGCTGCGTGAACGAAGACCAGGAAAAGGGTTTTATTTGCTGATTGCTTGTTCATGACTTTTTAGTTAGTATCGTTAACACTTATCGCTGGCGCCTTCAAAAAGTGCCCATTGACGCAAAATATACCATCGCTCGTAACGGCGCAACTAATTTTTTTCTGACGCACGCGCCCCTCCAGACACTTAGACGCCGCCGCTTGCTAAGGCGAACCGCAATGTTGATCAATAGCAGTGCTTGCGATTTACTTGCTGTCTATTTGAACTCACCTGCCAATTAAGGCCACGCTAATTGTATATATGTGTACCAGTTTCAATTATTTTTTCGTTTTTAGTAATTAAAATGAATGCCAGATGACGCGCTGTTCGAGGAAATCGCGTATCTACAAGTGAACGGTGTGATAGAAATGAGTAATTCACATAACAGATCTAATAAACGCTTAATGGAATTTTAACCGTTTACGTGTTGCGCGCGTCACACGCTAGGATCGCATGTACTACGTGTCAGTAACACTGGAGCAAATATGCTCAGCACGCACGTAATGAACCGACACTTTTTCGCACTCATTTACATGCGCTTTCGCCTATAATGTTTGCCGGTGCACTCGCGTCAATATTGCTTACGTTGTCTACGTTCTTGACCTTCTCGCACAACCGCGCACTGCGCCCGCAACCCCTGCTCAACTATTTGACGCGCGCGCCCGTTGTGATGACCGCTTTAATAAATTTATGCGCGCCGATGTTTGCGTCGCAGTCTTAGTCACTTGTCAATTGAGCGATAGCAACTGTGGCGGTATTTCTATGGCACTTTGTTGTCGCAAATTGTGTCTGAAAATAGAAAAGCCAATAATTTTATAATTAATTATATGCCAAAAGGTGCAGCGCGCATATAGAAATAATCATTAATAATTTGCAAATCATATGTTCGTCATACAAAAATATTTGAGAGTGAGTTCGAGTACTTTTTTTTTTTTTGCATTTTTCTCTAACTAATGCGCGCTTTGATATTTTAGTATAGTTTCATGTTGTTTCCCCCTGCTTTATTGTTTTTCCTTAACAATATTCTTTTGTAAGCGAATTGTAAAAGATTACTCGGTAGAATATTGCTCGCAAGACAAATAGATCAACTCGATTCATTGAAATATCTTTTTCGGGAGAGAGCGGACAAAGAGCCTACGATTCGAAAGCTTACTCTATGAGTACGCGCGCCCTCTATTGGCGAATATCAGTGATGTTAAAAGGAACTCGACTACAAAAGATAACAGCTTTTTTTTGTTTATCAGTCATACAAATGTGTTATCTCCCAGCAATGATGGGATTATTCTAGTACATGCCGTCGTGGGGTTCGCTAATAATATTTACTTGCTTCTTTGTACTATTTATTTTGTTAAATGATTACGATCCCAAATGACGTTAATTGCTTACCCCTTTAATTTTGTTTTTCCACTTAACACATACATTTTATTTGCCTCCTCTGAGTTACTTTTAATTTCCAGGAAAACAAATCAAACTGAAAGATATTTTTTGGACTCTCATCTTTTGTTTAAACGAATATATCATTTAAACGATATTATCATAACGAGGCATTGAGTAAACGGGCCTTAATGTGAAAACAAATTTATGTAATGGGACCTTAAAAATAGCTCGTACACCGTCATAAGTAACGTTCGCTCACCGCTCATAAAACGCAGTTATGGCCCTCCATTTAGGGGGTAAGTGTGGAAGGTATGAAATAACGTAAGAACGTGCTTGTCATAATATTGAAGCCACACACGAAGCATTTAACATGAAAACGTTGATTAGTTTTAGGGTACAGGGTGTTTCATTAAGTAAACCCTAAAACATTTATTATTATTTTGAAATGATGTCATTTGTAAATTTAGTTACGTAAATGTTTTCATTTAATTTATATTTTTATACCTTTATTAATACAAGTGTTCCCATATTTTTAAATACATACAGTTTAATATGCATATATGTGAAATATATGTCACTTCAAGCCGGTACGTTAATTAACGACATTCGCTTCATTTCGCGCCATTTAATTGCAAAAGAGCATGCAATTTTGTGCAGCAGTACAAATAATTTTTAATAACAAACGAAATTTAACTTGAAAAAAAAATAAAACACAACACAAAAAGGCAATTAATTTAGCATTTTTTTTTTTTTTTACAAAACATTCGAAAACGAAAAAAAATATTTCTGATTGAATAACAAAATTGAAAGTAAATTAGCCGTCGAACGACATTAACAGGTTTGCCTTGCGGCTGACCCACTGCCACTCATAATAACTGCAACGAAAAAGTGCCATTAAAATTTAAGCAAGTGAATTTTAGTGTTTTCTGTTGTACTTAACTTTGAAACTATCTACATTATTTATGCAATAAAAGTGCGAATGTGCTTTGGAACGTTTCACGCAATCGCCATTTTCTTTGTTTTAATTGCAAATTGTTCGAAGCTTAATATTTATTTTAAATTATACGCTTAGTTCGTAAATTGGCAATTTATGATTTAACTTAATGAAATATATGAAATTAAATTCCAAATTTAATATTCTTCATTAATTAGTAATTTGTGGTTAATTTTATACCATCTCGCTTGTTTTTTAATCAATATTAGATCATTTTCAAAATAAAAGCGGAGGCAGCCCAGGGAGATATCGTCAATCAAATGACATGGCCGAACAGCAATTTTGATACTGAACGGATTTCTTTAGCAGAGAATAAAATTGGAAAATGTGGCATATTTTTCGGCGTTATCTTTAGCTTAACATATGGCGTGCATTAATTTTATTTCCCCGTATACCTAGTCAAATTAAAATAGAGTTTTATTTACTTAAACATGATTCTAAAATAAACATCATTTCATGTCTTATACGGAGTTTTAATTTTGAAATGGCTATTTGTCAGTGGCCGTTTTCATTAGCTGTATAGAAGGTGCTATTGTTCTACGTTCTTCGGAAATAGCAATAAAATTTCCTTAACTTCCTCTTCTTGTAAACTTAACACATCATTAAAAAGCTGCTACGTGTAATTCACCGACACACAGCAGATCTCTAGCTTGAGATATGGAATACCTTACTTGCAGATAACATAAGTATTATTTGCTTTTTTTTTTTCATATTGGGGTTGCTACGAAAGTAAGTTCAACGGAACCGAAATCCAAATCGGCTAATACTGCCATTATAACCCCAATTCCCAATATTTTGAATCGAATCAGAAGTCTAAACCAAGCGAGAAAGAATCAAAATCGAAGCTCCGTAATGCCCCTAGCTCATAAAATAAACACAAATTTTACTATCTTAATAATTGTATATAGTCAAAACGTCTGCAAATATTAAATCTTGTGTCTCCGTCGTGAGACATTTTTTCGTTTAATTAGCCGAATTCGAAAGGCGAAAAAAACGTAACCATTACTCACAATAACTTTACCATTAAATTAAGTTTAGGTACAACTCAAATACAATTAAATTTATGACTCGTTATTTGGATAATTCACCACAAAAAAACTAGCAGAAAAGCACACAAAGACGTAATCAGTCCATAAACTTTTAAATAGCACAAAAAACCCCAATAAAAAAATTCACAGTCCCATTCGATAGTCATGCGCTACGGTTAATTAGTCGCGGGTAATTACACAAATCTGATGTACCTAAACCGGGAAATGAATAGATTTCCCTAACCGCAAATTTCCACCATTTCAGTGGAAGTGTAACTGAATCGCAACGAGAACAATAATTAGCAGGTGTGAAATTCCAACAACTATGGCTAATGAGATGTGAAAATATGAGCTGCTAGAGTGACAACCGCAGTTTTGAATGTGGTAAATTATCTTATGTAATGTACCCAAATTCTTTAGTCGTCGCATTTTCCTACAGACCCTTGAATCTAGTCTCATGGGACACAAATTTAAATTAACACTAAAAGTAAGCGTAAACTTAAAACCCATTTACCAAACAATAACGCTTATCTATTTTAAAGTTTATGAGAAGAAAAAATACAAAAGCAATAAAAAGAATCGTAATTGCAAATATTCCACATGGCAAACAGTAAACTCTTTCAGCGCCATGCCCGCCCTATGAGAAATATGGAATTCTAGATTTATATTGGAACGATTTTCCGTCATCCCTTGTCAATTTTTGTTTGTTTACAAACCGGTTTCGGCGATCCGCCATCTTCAGTGTAAGTTTTCGTTCGAGAACGTTCTCGAACGAAAACTTACACTGAAGATGGCGGATCGCCGAAACCGGTTTGTAAACAAACAAAAATTGACAAGGGATGACGGAAAATCGTTCCAATATAAATCTAGCATTCACCCTGTCGGAAAAACAGAAAATAAAAATAAAAATAACTCAAATATGGAATTTTTTAAAAGCATTCATAAACAACGACAAAAGTTGCCACTACAAATTAGTAGAGCGAAAAGCGCAGCCATTCGGAACGGCTAATTAACTTTCGTGGAGACCTTGAAACGTGCGCTAAACCGAGAATTCATTTCAGTTTTAATGGAAGTTTATAACTTTTGTTGTCTAGGATAAATGAAGTTTCTATTTGATCGATCTTTCGACCTATTCGGGGAGGTTTAGAGTTGGAAAACCATTAGCGTTCAAAATGGGTTTAAGAAAAGCATTCCTCCCTACATAGCAGTGTTTCTCAGTGCTCTCAACATGCACAAATTTTAATTGAGAAACAATGAAGGCATTGTACTCTCAAAGGCAAAATACAGCAGTTTTTGCGTCACTCAGTAAATTGCAAAAACAAAAGCATTAATTACAAAATATTGTAATTAGCGTGTAAAAGCCAGCAAACCATTTTCAATGTACGCCATTGTTGTCATTAAGCAAAGTCCAATAGGGGTATTCACATATATTTTGAAACTAAGCACTCAATTAACAACTCTATTTGATACTCAACAATCGTCTATACTTTCACTAAGAACGCTATTCGTATGCAAATGATACAAATGCTGATTCAATTACGATAGACAAATATAAAGAACATCAAATAAAATGAAATACAAATAAATAAATATGGATATGAATTGAGTGTTGTTGTTATTGTGCACAAAATAAGCTTACCTGTTTGAGTGTTGACACTTTCGAGCGGCTGCCAGGCACTGCACAGTGCGTATTTCTTTTGTTTTGAATTATTATTATTATTATTATTTTTTATGAAAACAACTTTTTCGTTAAACATGAAAAAAATTAATATTTTATATTATTTAGGTACCTATAACACCGTTTTACGCGCAAACAACAAATACGCTACAAAAACAACGGCAATGACACTGCGCATACGCAACGCCGTTGCGCTGAACCGACACAGACCGAACGCGTAGAGCTTGGGCTCGTATTTTGCTACGACACTGTTACGCCTGAAGTGGTTAAGTATACGACGCGCGCGGTGTTGGAGAAGTTTCATATACACATGCGCGTTCTAGATACCAAACATTTGTTGTTTAACAGGTGAATCTACATATGTATGTACATACGTACATATGTATGTTTATATGAATGCGACTCTTGTGATTAACTTAATGATTGTGGTTTAAAAGTTATTTAGATTATTGCGGCTTTTGTTAAATTGATTGTAGCATTTTTTGTAGTAAAGGTTATGAAGACTGAAGTGTAATTAAAATAATTATGTTAACTTGCTTTATTTTTGCTGCTAATTAGAGAGACTTGAATTTCACCAAATTTGCTTTGCCACCACGCATGCGCAACATCGCTGCTGCTACAGTATTGCATTTTGTTAAAATAGAGCGAGTCTTTTATTATGAAAAAAAATAAATGATACCAATTAGAGCTACTAAAGTTATCACCCGCGCGTTCAAAAATATATGGCGCAACAGCGCTGCCGCTGCCTTAACACGGCGCGCCTCAACAAATGACCCACTGACACATTTAAGGTGCTGATAAAGCATTCAAAATTGTAAGTTCGCTTGCAAAAATAAAAAATTTAATGTGCGCCCAGCTGTGATGGAACTAGCTTTTGTATCGCTTGCTACTACTTGATGAGCCCATGCACTATGGCATTTTGATCATGACATAATTAAGAACATAAAGTTAAGAAAAAATTATGTTTAACTTGTGTTCGAGTGACGACATCGCCCGACTCATTAGCAATCGCGATGTCTCAGGCACACCGGAGGTGATCGCACAGTCAAAGCCGGTTGCGCTACAAAGCGGTTTGCATTTACGTTCGCATACAGACGAGTTCAACAACAAATAAGCAAGCACAACGCACAATTTTTACAGCTGTTTTGTATGAAATTATTTATATTTTTTTTTATCAGAAAACATTCCGGCGATTATTGAACAGAAAGCAATGTATAATTTTAATCGTTGCAGGGACTTATTACTTTACAAATTCGCATTAAAAAGTAAAAAAATATAAAGGAATGTTAGCGAAAGCCAACAAAATCAAAGACGCTGCTGATAGGACATTAGACGCGCGCTTCCGACGCGCTGCAGTGCTGCATGAATGTACGTGTACGTCAACAGCGAACGATAAAATATATGCAGAAATTGAAAACTGATGCGCTACGAAATATATGTATGTGTGTATGTATTTAACAGTAGTTAAATTTTTTCTTATTTACTTGAAGGTGAGACACAACAAATCCTGTTTGCAGCGTACCTATTTGTTTTGAAAACTTTTTATTTTAATTTGCAATTTGTTTATAAACAAAACACCACAGCAAATGCTACAACAACTCTTACAAAACCGACTCGCATTTGCACAAGAACGGCTTAAGCACTTTATGAAATTTCACCCAAAAAACAAATAAATAATATTTTGCCTTATTTTACAAAAGATCTTTTTTTGTGGTTTGTGTTTTTTTAATTTATTGCACTTTGTTGTTATTAAACTAGCAGCTAGTGATTTATTTTTTTAGTGTCGTTGAAACAAAACGTCCACGTTAGCGTAACGGCACAATATACACAGCGCGATCTATTCCATTTCGTTGTTCGCGCTTAACTGCCATACAGCGGGCACGAATCGAGCTCCAAACAATAGCGTTGCTATTTTCCCCTTCTCCCCTTTTGAACATATAGACATGAACACCTTGGAGACGGTTTTACACTGCGGAAAAATGTAAAAATAGTATTGAACTAGATTTGAATTTAATTTATGTAAAACTTTGCATTCAATCATTTCGCAAGTAACGAATATGGTAAAACTTTCCATCCAACGTCAAGTGTAAATACACGTCCGAAAATCTAGGTAGAAGTATCAAACGACGCGTCTTCACCTCCGTAACAATAATCTGGAGGGGGAAATCCGATGATTTTAGAATTTTGGGAGATATTTGCAGTTAAAGTTCACAATTTTTCTGTCATTTTCATGTGGTTGTTGTAATCAGGGCAACCACCCGGAGTTGGAGTGGCGTAGCCCAGGGTTATTTTTTGAAGCGCGGCCGAAGGCCGCCAATGCGGAAAGGTGTTCCGCACATAAATACCAGGGATCACGCCCCGAATTGGGGATCTGACCCGGGCCAATTTTCGGTTTTTCACTAATAACTTTTCACTGAAACAAAATATCGGATTTCCCCCTCCAGGTTATTGTTACGGAGGTCAAGACGCATCTTTTGATACCTCTCTCGAGATTTTTGGACGTGTTTGAGCAGTTGTCGTGGAATGTAATATATTACCTAATTTTGTATCCCATTTTACAATATTAAATTAAATATAAAATTAGACCTTATGGCGTGTACAATTGTTTGAACCATGGCATACTCATACGTATACGTATGCCATGGTTAGAACGAATTTCGGAAATGCATGCTTTGTACTCGGTTAATTATTAAAGCGAGTCGTACTCGAAAAGATTTCACTATAAACGTCGAAATGCAACACTGAACACTGAAGTGTATTTTGACAGCACAAAACTGATGCCTGGCAATACTATCACCCGTCAATTTTATAAATTTTCACAAATAGGAAGAAGCTGTAAAAGAGAATACGCGAAATCTTCATTTTGCAATTTGTGTAATTGTTGGCTGAAAATTTGTATTCCCTTAAATTTAATCAAATTTCAATATAAAAAACCCAGAAATAGTAATAAACTAATTTTTCAACAAAATGCCGAAACGTGGTGGGCGCGGAAATGCAAATGGACAGAGTGGCTCACGTTTCTCCGCGTTTAACGATTTGGAGGGTGAGTGCCCACGCTTTTCTTTATGCATGTCCACGATTATTTTTAATAATTTATTATGTTTCTATAGAACGCGAACGTGACCGTGAACCTCCAACACGAAAAGATCGCAATACACGGCGTGTTAGCTTTAAGCCTTCGCTGCTGCAATCATCCCTGGGCGTTAGAAGGCGTATGGCTGAAATAGCTTTACGTTCACATTTGGAGGATGATGAAGATATGGGCGATATGCCTGGCACTTCTAAGGTATGTTCTGGTCAGATTTGAAACACAAATTCAAAGATGTTTTATATACAATTTACCCTACAGCCAGAGCATGCACGCCGAAAAGGATCACCGATACCTAGAAAAAAGTTCGGAAATCCAATGCATTTATCCAAATCACCATTTGGCTGGTACCAGATTTCGGTGAGTTTTATTTAGTATTCAAGTTAATAGTAGTATGCCAATGTTGTATTAGGTATATAGCAAAGAATGTATCGCATTGTGAATCGTATAAAAATTACTATGGCTATGAACCAGACAGCATTTTCACTCGTAGATATTTTCTTTGTTTTTAATAAATTTAAACATACAAATTATATTTTGCTATGCTCACACCTTAAAGCAAAATAATTTCTATTTGGTACTATTAATACTTTTGAGATGTAACCAGAGTTAATTTATTTAGGAAAGATATAAGTTTCTCATTATGAAGTAGTTGGAAGTGTATCCTAAGTTCTTAGTGTGGCTTGGATGCCACTTGTTTGGTAAAAATTATTTGATAAACAGTAACTGAATTACGTCTAATTCAGTTTTTGGTCTGCTAGTAAAGATAATCATCTTTAGCAAGCTGATTCTTTGACATAAAATAACGAAATAAGGGCGTAAATAGGACAAGTACAATAAAAATCGGCCATAACCATAAAAGAACCGATACCGAAGTTAATGAGTATCCTAGTTAACGGCTGTCGTTCCAATACTTTGATGCGGCTTCCGTAACAGCTCGTCACTTTCTAAAGCTACTTAATTTATTCTTGTCGCTTAACAACATTTTAGCTGTTTATTAATACTACAATTAGTTAAGTAAATATTTTGCGTGTGGAACACAATGTATTTTTATGATTCCCCTCAATTTCAAGCTGAAACGGCATAAAAAACCGAGAAGTGGATAGGCAAAAGAGACTAAATTTACTTAGGAGCGGAAAGTTCTCATTAAAGAATTTGAAAGCAATAGATACAAATATCATTGGTTTGTATAATAATACAATAAACATACGCAACTGTATAAACTTGTATAGTGCTGTAAGGAAAACAACAAGTGGCATGGCCAATTAATTATGTTTATACAAATCTAAAATTCCACATGTTTTTTTTTTTTTTCTTTCAATTTGAAACTCAACACAGCGCATGAGTCTTGCTGGATTTCTTTTCCTAGGAATGTGGAAAGCGTATTGGGTATTGTAGCGCTACTACACAGGTGCTATATTTACCATAAAATCGCTTTATGTATTTGCTTTTTGAAATCCCATGCAATTGCCGTGTCATTGTACCCCGCGTATATGGCGGTACTCAGCGTGGTGCTCATTTGCCTACATATAAATAAAGCGATAAACGGTAAGGTGTTTAGCTAACGGATTGGCTTTGTTGACATCACAGTACTCATACGGCAGACACCGACGAAAGTTTATAAAAGTTAGGTTCTACCAAAAATATTGCTGATTTGGCATTATTCCATCGATTTTCGCGCACATGTCTTGGTCGTTTTGATCACAAGACGGTCTAAAATCATGGATATATACAAAAGTTTTTTATTCTTTGTTACTAAAAATGGTAAATTTTAGTTGAAGCAGAAAATGTTTAGATAAAGATAAAATATCGACAAGTTGTCTATAATAAAGATTAGCTTTATAACTGTTGAAATCCTCATTTATCAGACGGCAACTTGTTGCGCTCGTGATTGTAAATCAGTCGTTTAAGTACTGTGAACAGGGAAGCGGAAAATCGCAAGCGATAGCTTCCCGACTGTGGATTGAAAAAAGTATTTAATTAAAACTAAACACATCTAAAGGCAGAACTAAAAATGATCATCTGATTAGTGTCACAAATTAACAGTAATAAAATATTAACAGTGCTATAAGTCAATTAAATTCGACAAAATGGCTGGTTTTGGCGCTCTCGACTATGGGATCGTTGCAATAGTGCTAGCTATCTCAGCAGCAATTGGCATCTACTATCGCCTAACTGGCGGTAAGCAGCAAACCACTAAGGAATACCTGCTCGCCGATCGTCAAATGTCAATACTACCAGTCGCATTTAGTCTCATGACTAGCTTCATGTCCGCCGTCACTTTACTGGGTGTTTCCATGGAAAATTATCAGTATGGCACCATTTTTGTATTGATCAACATGTCGTATGTGTTATCTACACCCGTCGCCACCTACCTAATACTGCCGGTCTTTTATCGTCTAAAAACTGCATCAGTCTATGAATATCTAGAGCTACGGTTTGGTTATGCGGCACGCCTCTGTGCTTCGTTCGCTTACACCATACAAATGATACTTTATATGGGTATTGTGCTCTATGCGCCTGCATTAGCGCTTGAAGCTGTGACGGGATTAAATCGAAATTTCTCCATAGTCGCTGTGGGAGTGGTGTGTACGTTTTATGCGACTATGGGTGGCATGAAAGCGGTGCTGATCACAGACATTTTTCAATCGCTGTTGATGTTCGTATCAATCTTTAGTGTCATTATTTGCGCCACAATTAAAGCTGGAAGTTTTGGAGAGATTTGGCGAGTCGCAGATGAAGGCGGTCGAATTAAATTTTTAGATTTTCGCGTTGATCCAACAGTGCGTCACACTTGCTGGACACAAATAATCGGTGGTATAGCTACATACTTATCTTTATACGGTGTTAATCAAACGCAAGTACAGCGCTTATTATCTGTACGTAATCTGAAATCATCACAAGCGGCGCTATGGTGGAACTTACCAATTTTAATATTATTGAGTTTTAGTACCTGCTTTTCTGGGCTATGTATCTACTATTATTATAAGGATTGTGATCCGTTGCTACAAGGGCGTATATCATCTCGTGATCAACTGATGCCACTTTTCGTTGTGGATACAATGGGTAACTTACCTGGCTTATCGGGGCTCTTCGTTGCTGGCATATTTTCAGCAAGTCTGTCTACGATTTCATCTGTTATTTCCTCGCTGGCAGCAGTAACCATCGAGGATTATATAAAACCCTTAGTGCAATGGAAAACTAACAAACCCGTTAGCGAATCGAAAAGTACTTGGCTTTCAAAAATATTTAATTTGATTTACGGTGCGGCCTGCATAGGTTTGGCATTTTTAACTGGTTCACTTACCGGTGTGCTTCAGGCAGCGCTCTCCATTTTCGGCATTGTTGGTGGGCCGCTATTAGGTCTTTTCACACTCGGCATGGGCTTTACATCCGTTAATCAAAAGGGTGCTATAACAGGACTCTTTACAAGTTTAGCATTTTCGTTTTGGATAGGCTTTGGTCAACCTAGGCCGGTGCCTGCAACTTTAGAATTCTCCACAGAAGGCTGTCCAGCGAACCCACCTACATCACACGTCACCAACGTATTCACACAACTACCGCTTGTAGCAACGGCATTGGCGACGGAAGCAGATGAACCATATTATTTCTATCTGTATCGCATCTCTTATATGTGGTATGCAGTAATTGGATTTCTTGTCACGTTATTTGTGGGCTTGGTATGTTCCTGGATGTACGCCAAGCTGGGCTGGGATTCAAATGCGCACATCTACACAGACAGCACATGTACGACAATCAAATATGACTTGTTTGTGCCACCTCTAGCTAAGCGTTTACGTAATCAGCAGGTGCCTGTTGTGGTTGTGACTGGCACGAGTTCTGAAATCGGTGGTGGATCTGGGACACCCAGCACTGTAGAGGATGATCCACATTTGTCAAAGAGTGCGACAGCTGCAACGGAGCTCAGCATGCAAGTACTGGACGATGGGTTCGAGGGTGGTGTGA
Organism: Sphenella marginata; assembly: GCA_951509765.1. Lineage (NCBI taxonomy): Eukaryota > Metazoa > Arthropoda > Insecta > Diptera > Tephritidae > Sphenella > Sphenella marginata. Next base: position 80,692,906 of record OX608081.1, read on the forward strand.
AGCGTACAAATGGAGATGTGATCATACAACAAAAAAAGAACAAAGAGCACGTCGAAACGATAACTTAAAATAATCGAATTTAATTATTTATTAGTTCTAAAATTCGTATGCATTTTGAAGCAATATGTAAAAAGTAATTTTCAGTAATTAAAGATTTTATTTACCTTGATGAATCGCAATGTTTATTCATCAGAAATGCAACATTGTGGAACTGTAACTTGTTATAGCATAAATAGGCATAGTGCAAGAAATTTTTAGTGCACTGGTAGATAGCATACGCAGGGTACCGACCTCATTGGTTGATAGTTTCTATGTCTCAAGTCGCAGATCCAAAAAAATGCTCTCCGATGAACAGATCCAGCATATATTACGTAATCCCGCATAGATTAAACCATGCTTTCATCACAAATAAATTTATAGATTTTTGTGGAGACTCAATTTAGTGCACCGTTCCCAACTAAATTTATTTGAATTATCAAAACCTACCATCGAAATAAAACTTAAAGATAGCTTAATACCTACTTATGTAGCACATTATCTTTTGTTTACACATTCTTGCCAGATTTAGCTTTTTAATTTTAATTTGTAAACAGGCATATTCGAGATACGTTAATGAGATAGTAATTAAAAATTGCGTGTACCGTTGTAGCATCCGAAACGCCCACACACACCAATTCAACTGCAATTACGGTATCCGCACAAAGTTGAAGTGTTAAAAATAAACCATTGGAAAATGTTTTTCTAGAATTATCAAATGTAAATATTGACTTTTCGAGGGCTAGGAGTTGCTTCCGCTGCTAGATAACAAGGATTTTATCTTTTTAAAAAGTCACTTAACTAATCCCCTTATTTCCTAAGTGCAGCATTTCTAAAGCGATTACGCGACTGCGTCTCATAGGCATTTCGCTCCTTTTCCAATTGCCACTGCGCCAAAAATTTATCGAGCTCTGTGTAAGTTAAAGTTTTGCTTTGTCGTGGTTGTTTCTCGTTAGCAGAGGCCTCTTCGGACTCCTTTCCCGACTCTTTGGTTGTCTCGATGCTACGCATTTCTGCACGCATCATACTGGCATGACTCGCTGATTGTGAGGCGGCGGGGTCAACAATGAATTTGGTGATCTCGTCCGAACCGGATTCGCGCCATTCGTTGCGTTGCGTGATACGCATTATGTTGCTCGGCGTTGATGTGGGCGCTACTGGTGTCTCCTCTACATAGTCATAATCAGCACCCATTAGCTGCGCGAAATGTGGCAACACAAAACCTTGTGCAAAATTATTGAAAGCCAACGCGACGGCCATTATCAATAGCAGACGTTTGGTCATATTTTAAACAGCAACAAAAACAGAGCAGTCGAATTGATATAAGCAAAAGATTTGCACCGAAAATGCTTCGAGAACGTTGGAAAACAAGTCGTCCAATCAAGTCAGTGACGTACGCTTTGTACACGAAATTGAATTTGTTGACTGAATTTGTGATTTAATTTAATTGAATTAAAATTTGAATAACATGGGAATTGTGTGCGTTCAATACTGACTGCTTGTCTGAGATGTTGGGATGTTGTTGCCGCGACGGGTATTTGAACTAAACTGAGTGACGATTACACGAGCGCCGTTTCAATGCTGTGCCAGTCGATTGATTAGAATTGAATGGACAGCGGCGTTGTGCGGGACCAAGGGTGCAACGACTGGGCGCGCGATTTGCTGATCTTGTCTGCTCAATAAAAATGAAATTTATTTATTTTCTTTTTCTCGTGCAACAAAATTTATGCCATTCATTATCGCTGCTGCACTTTTGCGCGTTCGTACTTATTAAATGCGTTTTACAGTTTGACTGCTTGAACTCGGGGGAACAAGCGATAATTTTTGAAAATACTTTATTAGTAAATTCAGCAGAAATGGAAACAATGTTAGGAAATAGTTTTCCTAAAATATCTATCTTTAATCGCAAAGGTTGAAAGTTTAAACATTTTGTTGATTGTTAACTTAATTATCGTTTATTCGTAAATAGTTTAATGTGTACTGGGGTTTGTTATATGGCATTCACATCATCATTGTCATAATTTAAATAGAAAGAAATTAATGCTAAATGCTTTATTTGGTTATGATTCAATTTCCTCGCACTTCTTTTGCCCCACAATTGTCAACTTGTGGCTGTTATCAGTTCGAGTCAGTTCAACAATTCAATCGTTCGAGGTCGTCACAGTCTCTGTGACTTTTGTTGTCTTTATAATCGTCGTTATCGTTTCGGAGTTGTTCACTTCATCTGTTTCAACCGGCAAGATGATCGTACTCGTAAACACTCCAGCCGAGTTATTTTCGTTTGTTGGCTGTGCGACAATTGTTGATGTTGTGCTCTGCAATGAATGAAAGAGATTTGTAATAAAAATGTCTTTTGTTATTTATGTAAAGTGCAAATGCATATTTTAAGGTGTGCATATATTTAAGGCTTTGTCGAAATGAACAGACACAGATATTGCAATTGCTACCATGCCGGTTGCAATGTGGACGGTTTGATATGACCAGGCCATTCATTCATCAAATTGTCACCGGTTTCACCTCTTCAGGGTGAGGTTGACAGTAAGATTCTAGAAGCAATGCAGCTATAGATTGCGCTTAACAACCTCCCACATATCATGTAGTTGCTGCTGGTGTGCCCCAAAGGTTTGGACGGATATGCCAGATTTAATCCGGTACTAGCAGCTCTGAATCGGTCTTAACCTTGGTATATTGTAATTGCCGTAACTAATGGCAGAGTAAAAATATATTCAAAAACTATCATATACCTTTCTTTAATTTAGGTCATGTTCTGTAAGAGAATAACCAATAGTCGAACCTTGGCGAACATATTCTGTAGTTTTATGATTCGTATATTTTACCAAAATAGAAAAACAGCCATCCTTAAAAAACCTTGTTGCCCTTTTTATAATTTTCAGGCAATATGCTTGAGGCATTCGCAAAAGGACAGCTGCGTCAATAGTACCGAAAGTTCCGCTTTAACGAGCGCGTTTATTCGTAGCACCCCTAGTGTGTATGTACATTGTATGCATGTTCTCTTGTGCTGAAATTTCTTTTTGTTTAAATTCCAAAAAATGTACTAAACTTAATTTTGCGTTTAAACATAAGATCGTTGACTGTGTTTTGTGTGTGTTGGAGTACATATGTGGGCGGTTTGCCAGCTTTTAATTAACTGACAAAATTTGTCTCGTGATAACAAACTTACGGGATATTTGTGTATGCACTTGGCTTTTCATAATATCAAAATTATATTAAAACTTTGAAGATGCGCCACTTGCACTTTTTTGTTTTTAAATTAATAATTAGCCTTTTGTCTGATACTTTCTTGAATTTAATTAATTCAATTATAGAATGGCCATATGTCTATCTAGAACACTGAGCATCATCTGAATGGAAGTGCTATAAGCAATATAAAAAATCGAATGTAAGAATAACTTGTAGTGCAACTAATTTTTTAATCATAACAAGGATAAAGAATTTTTTTCAACTCCTAAAAATTTCCAATTTTCCAAACACTGCTATTAATAGGTTTTATAATTAATTTCCTTGTCAACTGGCGAATATGTTCGCACAACATTTTTGCTTTCTTTATTATTTTCAAATCAAAGTTTGAAAATTTTCTTTTTCAAAACTTTAAGCATTCTACCGTTGTGTGTTGTTATCACGGGGCACCGAGTTCTTTTACGTCGTAGATTACCTCTTGAGATTTAGAGGTAAAGATATAAATATTGGCCGCCCACATCATATATCCGACCTATCTTTCCATTATCTTTATGATCCCATAAGCCCAGCACCCCAGAAATCAAGCTCACAATATCAGCCAGGTTATTTCTAAAATTTTAAAAACTTTCATCCTGGCAACTCTGTTATAATTGGAACAGATCACATTTAACGTTTAATAACTTCGTTATCTCTGATTCGAATGCAAACAATGCAAGTGAATGTTCTATATCTCATACTTAATTTTTGCCTACTATTACCCTTCACCCACCCTTCCGCTGGCCACCGCATTATGATTAATCGCTGCTGACTCATTTTAAGAATATTTCTTTATTTATGAGTAATGCATTTTTCACACTTAATTTTTTATCACAATTTCGGCGAAAGGCCCTGAAAAGCTTTAAAAATTGCGCTGAATGGCTTTTAACGTGGTTTCGAAATCATGAAATTAGTTGCAATGGCTTCTGCATTTTATTGTGAAATGCGTCTACGCTTATTCTAAAATCGCTAAATCTATTATCAATTCTAACTTTCGTACTGCCCCCACCTCCTCTCGATGCATTGACATAACATCACACAAGCTCTTTACACTCCATTTTCTACGTACCGCATTGTTTGTTTCTGAAGGACTCCACGACGACTTTGATTCTGGATCTTTTTCACAACACGAACAGCAGGAACCCATTTTTTAAATTTACTTGCTTATTTATGTACTTTGGAAAATAATTGTATAAGAACTTAGTACTCGTTATGCGCTCTGTAACGGTCTTTGAAGAACTGAAGTATCTTTTTCATCAACGTTGTCGGCTTGCGGTTGCACACCGTATGTCAATTTCACTTTTGTTCGCCTCAATTTTTCGAGTTTATTGTTGAATAGAGTATGTACAAACATCCAGAAGTACAAATGTTTGTATCTATGTTCATATGTATGCATGAGTCGCCGCTACGCCGATAAACGGTGATAGCGCAGGTGGCGTTGGGTGGGGGGCGTTTCTCGCCCCAACCACCACAGCTCGCCTGCTTACTCTTCTACTACTTCTACTTCTACTACTTGCGAATTTAACATTTTTAACAACAACAATGCGCTCATAAATTACGCTCATGCAGTACTCCATTGCAGGCACAACTACAAAACTCGAGCTCAGAGATTATCAAAAATTCTTTGAAACAGCCGTTAAGTTTAATTTTTTTTTTTTTTTTTTTCAAATAAGCATCCAAAATTGTTTCTCCACTCTAGTGCTTTGCCGCAAGCGCTTGTTCAAAGGCATAAATAGCTCTCCATCTAACACTTGAGCTGTTGCTCCCATGAGCTGAGGCGCCGACAACCTGGGTCTTGAATAGTTAATAAGAGCTCAGCAGCAGTTTGTTAGTCGGGCCTTTGTAGTATAACGACATACAAACACTAATATTTACACACACATATACATGCATACATATGTACATAGTGCGGGCACTGAGCTCCTGGTTTCTTATCAGCGGCCAATAAGCTCTCAGTCGGTTCGGTCGTGACATTCTTTTGTGTGCTTTAGTTTGCTAATTGTCACATATTAATAATAACTTTATTTTCGTATATTTGTTATTTTGTTTTTAGATTACTTGCGGTATTACTAATAGCTTTTAGTCCGTTCGTCAGTTTTGCTATTCAATGCTAAAGCTTTAGTATCAAGCGACCTTAAATTGCCAGCTGGCTCCGAGACTAGTTTCTTATTTCAAACTATTAGCCGTTTCTACTTTGTCACCAATTGTCTTTGGCTAACCTTTTGTGGGAGTGGAAGTAGCACAAGGCAGTATGCTCATGTCATAACATTTTTATTTTAACCAAAAATAATTGTAAACTTCTTGAAATGGCATTTCCACAAATTTTTAATTTTAAGAGTTCCATTTTTTGCAAATCTGTGGTAAAGCACAGCTGGGAGCTGTCATTTATTGGACCTCAACGTCCTCACTTCAATTCCATCAATTATAGCTTCTATTGTCTATACTTATCTATAGTTTTCTAAACAATAATTTATACATATGTATGTACATATGTACTTGTCAGCTAATTAGATAAATGTAAATGCTTATCAGTTTCAAGTATTCGTTTGTGACCCCAATTTCTCCTTTTTATAGTCATATTTTTATTTATGGAGAGAAAATTATTATTTGCTCGAAGTAGCTCTCCTCTAGTTCTCCAGAAAAAAACTGTTTGAAATTCCATTCCAAAACCCAATGGCTGCAGCGGATCTAAAGTATTATAGTTGATTTATTTTCAAATTCTTATCTGTTTTTGTTATTATGGAAGTAAGCACATGTTTATACCTTAAACCTGGGGACTATGTTAAATTTATAAAAAAAAAAGATCTCAAACAAACATAAAACGCCGACACCACCACACCCTTCAAACACTTCACTTATGCTGGCGCTTAAATATCGTCGCAGACATGTCGCTGAAGCGATCTTCTTCATAGCTACCCTGCGGGAATTCAATGTCCACAAAATCATCCAACGAGTTGCGCGCTGTGTCACTGCCTCTTGGCTCGACTGTGACCACTGTTGATAATGTGCCCTGCAATTGGAACAATGTTGAATTGGTATTCTTAATTTTCTTTCTACTCACCTGCTCATGCGGCTTGAGCTCACCTCTGCTGTTGCATATCTTCCAATAACTGTCGGACTCTAGATCAGCGTCCATTTCAACATCGTCGTCAGCGCGAGAGCTACAACAGCCACAACTAAATAACCGTTGCATTTCTCAACTTTTCCTCCTTGATTAGTTTAAGTTTTTGTCGTCTACGCGCTGTTATGGAAACACCTACTCCAAGTTACAACCGTACTACCGCATTATCCCTAGCAGTTTGTCCTTGTCGCTGGTTGGAAATGTGCATTGAGTGGTAATTGTTTAGCAAATGTTGAAACATTGAAGTCAGCCGCTCTGTGTGTACGTTTGCCATAGCTTTCATGGTATTGCGCTTGTCTTATCAACGCACACACTGAAGTGTAATATGTACTTTGCCATAGACGTCAACAAAGATTAGCAATCGTGTTTGGCCATATCGATACGATCGACAAATGTTTTTCAACTAGTAACTGAAACCAAAACAGCTGCGCATCAGCATCGTCCGTCACCGTTTGTTGGTTTACTTTGATTTGTTTGGTGCTCAGTGACGCGCCATGAGGTCTATTTATGCCAGCTGATTTGTTATGGCTTTACTCAATTGATTTTTCTTCACTCTCACTCTATTTCAGATCAACAATGGGCAACGTTATTCCAAGGATGAACTCGTCAGTGTGCTACAACATGCCATTATGCCCGAGCACCTTATGCCTCTCTATTGGCGCTCCGAAAAGAACTACGTTACATTTTTTGTTGATGACCACAGAGTCGCTGAACGTCTGGATGGACTCGATCGCTCAGTTCAAATGGCGGATGGATTTCGCCCGTATCTGCGCGTGCGCTCAGCCTGTCCCATGACACCAGTGAATGATCAATTAAAGGGGCGCATGCAAGTTGTTATGGCAAAACGTTATAATGCACAAACTAAAGCGCTGGACATGTCTAGCTTTCATACCGATCCCGATTTTAAAGGCTTCTTTTGTGGTGTTTTTCGTACGCCTGTCATGGCAGCTGCTATCGAAATAATGGAAAAGAATATACCAGAATTGGTTGCATTAAATTTGAATAACAACAACATATCGTCCATGGAGGCATTCAAGAATGCACACTCACGTCTGCCGAATTTGCGCATCCTCTACTTGGCTGACAACAGGGTGAGAATTTCAACTCAATATCAATTTATGTATGCACACATAGGACAACTAATTCGCTCCTTCCATTGCAGATTCCCACCGCAACTCATTTAATCGCTCTGCGGCATGTACCATTCATTGAATTAGTATTGAAAAATAATGGGCTTTGCAGTCGCTACAAAGATCACACACAATACGTCAGGTATCAAAAATTGATTTTCTAGTTGGTGCAACTGTACTGCACAGACTTAACCAGCTGTAACTGGGTGCAACGCATGAAAATGGATGGTAGAGTGTTGCGGCTTTATGGTGGAGCGCGCGCGGAGTTGACCGCTACGCTTCCCGATCTGTTGTAACACATTGCTATGCTGAACTGTGCGGAATAAGCGCTATTAAACTGATGATGCTAGTGTTGAACGTCTGTACGAATTTGTCATGGCGGCGCGTTCAAAGATTCCAACAGATATTTACATACTTCGATGCTAATGTTCCTATTCAAATATGTTTTCATGGCCATGCCAAATGTTTTCACTTTTTAATTTCTTAGAAAAAGGAAATAATGTAAAGCGTTGATGATGTTTCAAGTCGTTAAAATTGCGAAATGAATGTCTGCTATGAAACCTCACCAACGTTCTCGGTTCAAGCTCAAGTTACTTGTTATTGAGCGTGAAAGGAAAATGGAAAAGCTAATGCTTTCAACCGATTTACAAATCGACGGCCTGTAGTGAAAACTTGCTTACTCGAAAAAAAAAGATTTGTCGACACATATTTGAATTGCTGAGTTGATGCACTGTGTTTATAGCGTTTGAATGATTTTCTATAAAACACAGCATCAAAAGTTAAGCAGGTTACACTGTAAGCCGACGAAACGATTACTAAAATTTGTTTAATTCAGGCAAATTGCGAAAGCAAATTCAAAGGATTGTAATTGCATTTTGGGAGGCAACTGGAAAATGAAACAAATGTATAAATCAAGCGTTAGCCAAAAGAGGCTTTATTTAAAGCTCATTTCCATCTAAGCGATGTTTGGATGTAAAATAAATTTATGAGGGGAAAAAAGAAAAATAACCGAAAAAAAAAAAAAAAAAATATAAAATGTATTACTAGCACATTTGCAGAGCAGCAATAAGTTGCCTTTTTGAATTTTCACGGTCATGCATCTTGGCATTAAATGAATTTGTTTGAATTTTTTGGAAATTTCTATTAAACCATTACTGAACTTCAATGCGTTGTAGTATTAAAACAAACCAAAAATGAATGAAATATAAAAATATCAACTAAATATGATAGACGAAGTTAAGCAGTGCATGTTTCTTGATTACCTCACTTTAAAGAACGTTTACTAGCCCTTGCTGGATTGCATTTTGGAAAACTGCAACTTATTTGTATATGTCAGAGGCGTCGGTACGATTGTTCGTGTGCGCAATACTAGCGGGCCATTGTTAAGTTCTGAGGTCAAGGAAGCGCCTTTATTTAAATGTACAAAAAGCCATACGGTAGGCTATCAATTCTAAAAAGTTTCATACATAAAAAGGTGTAACTTTGGTGTACAGTTGTTGGGTGTGAACCTGCAACAACACCAGATGAAGCCGATGCTTGAAACTAAATAACCCAACAAAAATAACTCACCACACTATAAAAAAAAAATTAAAACCTGATATGTATTCTCACGAATATATAATTCAACCAAAGAAATTTCAAAAACATCAGCAAAAGCTAACGGTTTTAAAGAATAGAAGGCGCTTGCCGACAGGCATTTATTGCCGCTCAGTGGATGAAACAAGCAAAAAATATAAAAAAAAAGAAAAAGAAAAAAAAAAGATATAAATTATATGCTGGCTAAAAATTAAAAAAAAAAAAAAAAAAAAAGAAAAAAAAAAAAAACAAATACCTCACACCCTAAGCATCGCATAGCTGCTTTACATTTATCAAAAAAAAAACAGGGTCGATGATATATTGAGCTCGACAACTACATATATTGCAATGCTTGTTTATATATTTGTTTCTATACTTAAATTTTAACTTATTTGCACTGCAAGTAATCCATTTAATTTGCTTCCAATGAAAAAATAATACATCTTTATACACATTAGCTTTTCCTTTTTGCTTTTTTGCTTGCTATGGAATTGTACATTCTGATACATTTAACCATCTTCATTTTGAGTCAATCACTGCATCCAAAATATGTTCATTCACAGGGAAATCCAACGAAAATTCCCGAAGTTGCGCAAATTGGTAATTATGTTTCCATTTGCAATATAATGCTTGCGAATTATTTGTTCACAAGTTCTTAATTTCTTTAGGATGGCGAAGAGCTAACACCAATGATACAATTCGATGTGGGTGAAGAGGCTCCAGTTATGCCACAGGCCAAGGCTTCATTCCTTTGCGATCCAAATGGCACTGAAATCATACGTCAGTTCTTGGAGCAGTACTTTTTGATATTCGATTCGGATAACCGACAGCCATTGCTTGATGCTTATCATGATCAAGCTATGTTATCGTTGATGGTGCCACCAGCTAGTCAAGTCGGGCGGTAAGTTGCTTGAGATAATGCAGCTGTCACATGTTTATTTTTATAATTTGTTTTCCTAGGCTTGAGAAATACTGGCGCTACAATCGTAGTTTCCTACGCCAAAATACTGATGATAATATAAAACTGCGTCTTCTACGTTACGGTCGTCTAGCTGTGGTATCAATGCTAGCCGAACTGCCAAAAACAAAACATTATCCACGTTCATTCACCGTCGATTTAACTTTGTTCACGGTATGTATTTTTCGTTATTCGCCAAAAAAATATTAAATCAGCTTGTTAATTCCAGCCAAAAATGATCGTTTTCACTGTAGCTGGTTTATTCAAAGATATTGATGAGGATGTTGAAGAGCTGCGCTATTTCCAACGCGAATACATAATTGTGCCCGCTGGCAGTGGCTTTTGCATACGCAACGAAATGGTGCTGATCACAGTTGCAACGCAACCGCAAATACGATTCTTTAAGAAAACAATTGAGCCGGCTACAAATGCGCAGCCGAACAATCCGCCGACATCAAACAGCCCCGGGCTATCTGCGAGCCTACAAAATCGCTTACAAGTCAGCCAACCCAACGTGAGTATATTTTTCTGTTTCCCAACTATTCTTAATTTATTTGTTTTATATTGTGATAACAGACTTCGACAGTCACTGCGGCACAACTCCAACCAGCGCAAGTGGGCGTTGATGAATCCGTGAAAATACAAATGGTTCAAACATTGAGCGCCCAAAGTGGCATGAACGTTGAATGGAGCAAAAAGTAAATAAAAATCAAGAGAATACGTGTATGTAAATGTGTTAATATAATTATTGTTTTGCAGATGTCTCGAGGAAACCAATTGGGATTACAATCATGCTGCATTCGTATTTGATAAACTCCATAAAGAAAATAAAATACCACCCGAAGCTTTCATGAAGTAGGCAACAGGCAGTCCTTAACTAGTTTCGGAAAATGTTTTAGTTTTATTTTAAGATTTCACATGCAGCATGCCATTGGCACTTGGGCTTACCTCAAGTAAATGTAAAAACAAAATTTAAACTTTGTATTTTCAGTTTAATCTTTTAAAATATTAACTATTTAATAGTGCTACTCGAAAATCAAAATTAAAATTAAGAGGGTTTTAGAGCACTGAAGTTAGCATGATTTCATTTTTTGTCTGAGTAAATACATGATGTTCAGTTTTTTTACCGAGTTTTTATTTATGAATGTTTGTCTTAAGTTAATATTCCATGTATTAACCCGAATGAAAGGAAATTCGTTTTTATGAATGTGTCAAATCAACTCTTAAGTTTAATTTACAGCAATAAATTAAAATTTGTGTAATCAAATAAGCAGAAAAAAATGTAATAATAATTATGATTTGCTTAAAATTTTTCTTAAATAATCAATAGTTTCTAATGTAAATACATATATTTAGTTGTAGTTGATATCCGTGTATGCATTGAAGTGTGTAACTATGCTTCTAATTCAAATACATTAATGAAATATAGAGATAATTCTGTACATACTTAAAGGATTCTCATTTGAAATTATTGATTCTTGGCACAGATTAAATGGTCTTGTGGTTACCTTCGAAATTGGAGGTACGGGTGTGCTGATGACTAATATCATACAACATAACTCCGGATAAAACCTATAATTTTGTTATAACGACAAGCTTGAAAATAATTTTATTGCAACTGTAAGAAAAACAGGATGCCTATAACGGATGGAATAATCACCTATAGACTTGCGCAAAATACATCTTTCCTTAGTAAGGAGTTAACCTTATTTTACTAGTTTCTATTTCAATCAACTTACTTTTGCCGAAACATTACTTCCTAGTTGTTAAATTATTACATTATGATTCTTAATTAACTGCTACATATTTTAACTTCCGGTTTACTGCACACAGCTGTTTCCGGCTTTCTAATGTCAGTTTCATAGGTTGGTAATTCTGCTGTTATGCAAACGCGAATGTCAAATATAACAACAACAGTGGCCGAAAATTTTTTCATTTATATTAATTTAGCACGTAAGAAATTTGTTTAAATTTAATGGAAATCTCATAATTTTGTTCTCAATTCACAGCTAAAAGGGTCTGAGAATGTCGGCCGCAGCCATAAAGAAACAGGATATGCCCCCACCAGGCGGCTATCAAAAAATTCCATACTTGCGAGTGCCAGCTAAGGGCTATTTCTCAGGTGAGCTTCTGGGACGGCGATGCAGAAGTTGGGGGTTATTTAAGAAATGAAATTGTTATGGTAAAATATATTTTCCAGGTCCACAATTGTTTGCTGGCTATGCAGTTCTCCAAACTTTGGGCATGTACATCTATTACTTAACTGCAAAGCATGTGAATCGTGAGGAAATCGAAATGCGCTCGGCGCAAAATGTTATTATGCCGATACTTGTTGCGGAGCGTGATCGCGAATTTCTGAAACAGCTACGTCGTAATCGCGATGAAGAGGCTGAATTAATGAAGAATGTGCCCGGCTGGGAAGTAAGTTTTTTCGCAATATTTGTGTTTTCACATCTTCAACATTTGTATTTTGTAGGTTGGTACCTATTACGGTGAGCCAATATATAAGACCCTGCCAAAGGATCAACTTATTACCCCAATATTCAAAGAGTTCTACGCACATTGCGATTACGAATCGTATGCCAGACGTGCCCATTTGAAGCTGTGGTCGTAAGCTTCCTCTCGCCACTTTACTATTTTAAGCAAATGCTTTAAAAATAATGGGAAAAGCTGATTTCTTTGCAAAATAAATGCAATAGGAAATAAATAAATTTAACAATTTCTGTTATGATACGATTTCTTTATTTATTCAAAAGCCAATCTACGGTCAGAATTAGTATGTTGTGTAAAAAGGATGTTATTCAATAAAGTAGCGATTAACTTCAAGGCTGTGGCTATTTGCACATGACCGTATAAAATACGGACACTTCCGTACATTTTATACGGATCCGTTCATTTTGTACGGAACCCGTATAAATTACGGATCCGTATACGGTCGTGTGCAAATAGACACTTCCTAACTTCAAAGTGCACAACGTATACAACTGATGCTGTAATGATGCATTCAAACTAATCCAAAGGTTTTGATAGCATATTTACAAACCATAATTGTTAGTTTTGCATTTAGCAAACTTGAAAGAACTAAAACAAATAATATAGGTACGAATAACTTAGTAATTGTGTACATCTAAAAAACAACGAACTACAAAAAAACCTTGACCATTACTTCATATCGCGGCGGCGTTTAATTGTACCATCGCAGGTTGGAAGATGCCGTTGTAAAAATCCTTCGAATACAAATTTACGTCCACAACGCTCACAATGGAAGTCACGTTTTTCGCCAACCAATTGCTTATGCTGTTTCAACTGTTCTGCATTGGAATATTTGTCACGACAATCGTCGCAAGCATAACGACGTTTTACTTGTCCTTCCTCAAACACAACCGTAAAATTCTTTGTACAAAATGAGCACGTAAACTCTTTCACTACAATTTTTTTGCCTCCATAATGTTCGGAAAAGGCTTGTGCCTCTGCATCTAGTTTGTCTTGTTGTTTGTGTGCTTCCATGTGCGCTTTCCATTTCTCTTCATCAATGAATTTACGATAACATCGTGAGCAGCGGCGTGGCCCCTCGCCAGTGTGACGCATCATGTGTTCCTTTAAATATGAAACTGAATTGAACACCTTGTTGCATATTTGGCATTTTCGCTCCTCCGGTGGCACCTCTTCACGCTGTTTGACACAAGCACGCATATGTAATTTTAATGAACCAGCAGCACTGTAACAATTGCCACAGTTGGTGCAATAGAACGTTTTACCTGGACGAGCAATTGTGCCATCGCCTGGACCAAGACTGGAATTTTCTTCGAGACCACCATCGATGCCAATCTCTTCGGGGCAAGGTGATGAGGGCACAATATGCAAAATGGTGTGTGTGCCGTCATTTTCTTCCACAGTCTCTACCTCCTCCACGCCATGATTGTCAACTAATTCTTGAATGGTTACAGCGCGTCCATGCTCGTCAATAATGACCTCTTCACTGCTAACAATGGTTTCATGTTCACCAGATAATGACTCAACGTTACCATCCGTCTCTTCGGCTGAAGTAAATGTGGCATATGTGTAATGTGGTCCACCTGGGGCATTAGGATCATGTATTAGCACTGGAACGACCTCTTCTTTTACTGCACTCCTCAGTGTTGTGAATTTGGTTCGCTTTGCGTTCATGTTTGCAAATGTTTATTCTTTTGTAAAGAGTTTTATCGTTTCGCAAAATTTTTCGCTGCAGTTAGTCAACACTTTTCCACCGAGTTGATTTTTTTCCCGAACTTATTGACTGTCGAAATGAATTTGCCTTGAAAATTCGATTGTGGCAACATTAACTCAAAATGGTGGACAGACTTGCCAAAGTGCCAAACAGATTTCAATAAAAGTTGGCAGTATTGCTACAGCGCAGTGTTGCATTCTAATGGACTTTTGTGAATTTGAGAAAGGCACTTTACCGGAGCAAAAAATAAGGGACATTAAGGCCGGACCAATAAATAAGTCGTTGAAAATATTTTTTTTTTCTAAAAAATCGCTTTCTTTTTCAAATTATGTTAAAGAATAGAAATACACCAAATTTCAACTTCATAAAAAGTTAAGTTTTGGGCAACTTTGATTTCGACTTTGACTCCATTGATTGTGTTCACTTTCACGAAATTCGTACGCGGCAACTCTGCTTTCAAAGTCAAAGTTGCGCGCAAAGTTCTATGTGCCTCCCGCTTAAACTCGTTAAACCTGAATAAGTTAAATAGTGCGAAGAAATTTTAATAATTCTATATTAAATGGGATTCCCAGTAAGTTACAAAAAATGGATTCTAAAAATAAAAGTGCACACCTTCAAATAAATCCACATACAAGTTTACACATGTTAAATTAAATATGGCAATTTAAAAAACAGATCCTAAAGATGAAAAGTCTGCTATAAATTTAAATAAGACGGGCGTTTAACAAGTAAGTGTAAGTAGAAAATAGAATAAATAGAATTTGCATATCAATCTCCACCCGAAGTTGATTTAGAAACCAACAAATATGTATGTATGTATATAAAATTAAGAAAGGTGAACAATCTGCTTTGTGCGATTTCATGAGCGGCCCTTGTGCGCAAAAATGTTAAATATTTGTATGAACATTATGCATGCCGTCAATCATAATAGATATTGACCAATTGAGCAGCTGGTCCAACGACGCAAAACACTTAACCATATTGGGCGGAATTGGCGTTGTTGTTGCTGGACGCACTATGATTGTCATGAGGTACGTAATTGCGTGTTTGAATTGTCCCTTTGTCTTGCCAATTGAGCGGTGAATTTGATAGCTCCATTGAGAATGAGCACACGAGTCAGATTTCTTGAATGCTTCAATGGTCTTGGCGTCATCGAAAATTCGCGAACACATTAGCTGGCATTTACATATGTATGTATATTGTGCAACAGAGTGCGTTGTAAATATGTATATCAACCACTATATGCTTTGAATATGTACAGTGTAAATGTTTTTCTTTCCTTTGATTGAAAGAGCAGTTTAACCCTCGAAGGATTTCGGGATTCGGCATAAAATTAATGCTCGTTCACCGCTGAATTTAAAAGGAATTTCTGACCTCATTTTCTCTAGTCCCGGGTACACTTTGGGTAATCGTTTACGTGGGGTACCGAGCGCTAATACGCGTCCAAAAATGTCGGGAGAGGTATCAAAAGACGCGTTTCCGTCCCAGGAGCATGAATATAACTACGCTCAACCAATATTTTCATAATTTTGGAAAATATTTGCGAAAAACCGAAAAATGACCCGGGTGTAGGGACCCGATCCATGTTTTTTATGTGCAGAACACCTTTCCGCGTAGGCGGCCTTCGGCCGCGCTTCACAAAATAACCCTGGGCTACGCCATTCCAACTCCGGGTGGTTGCCATAGCCGTGGCTACCTCCACGGTGATGTCCTTCCGCGTGCCACTCTTTTCTCACAGGGTAATGTGATTACAACAACCACATGAAAATGACAGAAAATTCTGAACTTTAACTGCAAATATCTCGCAAACTACTAAAAATATTGGTTCAGCGGAGTTATATTCATGCTCCTGGGACCAAAACGCGTCTCCTGATACATATCTCAACATTTTTGGTTGTGTATTAGCGCTCGGTACCCCACGTAAACGATTACCACACTTTGTGCCCACTTTCTTCATTTGAAAACACCTGTGTGAAAATTTAAATTGCATATCTGTATACCTACCTACTTATATGTATGTACATACTGTACATATGTTACCCGTTAGAGATGAGCAAGATTTTGAAATTAACTACATACATACATACATATGTAGGTATTCATACATCAATTTTGCTAATACATATAACATACCTACATATGAATATTATTATTTTCCACTATTTGCTAAACTCAGATAAAGGTATTTGTGGTATTTGTTTCCTTTGGCACTCAACTACTAATAAGTTAGCTAAAAATATGATAGGGGTGTCAAAAGACGCGTTTTGACCTCGGTATCAATGATCCGAAGTCGAAATTTAATTTTTTTGTTTTAGTGAAAAGTTATTAACAAAAAACCAAAAAATTACCCAGGTCAAATCCTGATTTAGGGGCCCGATCCATGTTTTTTATGTGCAGAACACCTTTTGGGGTAGGCGGCCTTCGGCCGCGCTTCAAAAAATAACCCTCGGCTACGCCAATCCAACTCGGGGTGGTTGCCATAGCCGTGGCTACCGCCAAGGTGATGTCCTTCCGCGTGCCACTTTTTTCTCACAGGGTAATGTGATTACAACAACCACATGAAAATGACAGAAAATTCTGAACTTTCACTGCAAATATCTCTTCACAAAAACAAGAAAATTAAATTTCGAGTTCGCAGAATTGATACCGAGGTCAAACCGCGTCTTTTGATACCCCTATCATATTTTTACCTAATTTATTAGTAGTTGAGTGCCAAAGGAAACAAATACCCAGATAAATTGTTCTCAAGCAATAAAAAGATGTGCATAAATCACTCAATTGGCTACATTTATAGAAAGTGTCATACGTCTAGAAGTGATATTCATAAAATATATCCCAAGTATTTATGTAAATGTAGCCTATTGCAATAAACTTTGTGTGACAAATGTCACGTCCCCAGTTGGTCCGAAGCATCAGATTCTTAACTATATAGCATTGCCTAGTTATTTCACTTTCAAACGAAATCATATAGAATCAACAAGTACGAGAATAGTAAAAATACATAAATTTGCCCATATGTACATATGTACGTGTATCAAAGTATTTTTAATTTATATTGGCATATGCAAATTCTGGTCTCATTCGTCATCCGTAAAAGTATCTATTTTAAGCTGAGCGCTGAGCAAAACCATTCTCACGCTTTTGTATAGGTAATATTCTAGTGACTTGGCACACTCATTAAGCTTCTTCTTGAGTATTATTGCCATTTTTGCAATTTTCTTCTTAGAAAGTGCAAGGTTTGTGGCTTACGCTTTAATCTATTAGCTAGAACGATAAACTATTTTCAGTCAAACCCAGTTATTGATGTTATTATATTAATCATTCTATGTAGATATTATAATCAAACTAATCTGCATAAATGTTAGAGAACTATTTGCATAATTTCGCAATAAAATTTAAACTGCGATAAAATGCATGTATACATTGTAGCAAGTACATTTAGGTCTGTACAGTATCGAGCGAAAAAATAGAGCTAAAATAAAAAATTAAATTTTCCAATACCATTATTAATTCATCTTTTTTATTGTATTTGAAGCCTTTTGAAAATCTTATAAAATTTCCTAGGTAGCTTATTTTTATTTCTACCCTCGAAATAGTAAATTTTTGGATATTAGATTTTTCATATTTTTGGTTTATGTTTTATATCGAATTTTTCTTTTGAACAAATTTATTTTTCAAACACTCTCATTTTAAATTTCGTTGTTATTTTATCAAACGCCACTGTATATAAAAATGTTTGCAAGAATCTGAAACGCAATTTTATTAATTTTACCTTGGTTTATTAATTTTTTTGTACTTTGTCTCGCGTTGAACGTTTGCCTGTTTGTTCACTGGTTGAATTCACCCAACGAACCGTAAAAGTATAGCATACGTTTTCTAAATACAAACATACATACATACATACATATCTACAAAAATATGAGTACAATGCAAAAAATCGTGCCTCCACAAACAGTGACGGCGTCTGTTTTTTATAAACTTATACCTACATAAACAGACTTTCAAACATACAGTGTACGCTTTCAATTTTATAACTGAAATACAACATTTTTCATTCTGTATTAACCCGCTTGAAGATAATGTGCTATGAATGACAAAAAACTTTAAAAGATTTCAAAATCATTCACGAATTTCTTCAGAAACCCCTCTGGGTTTGGTTCTTCTAGAAATACCGTTAAATGTCAAACCCATGATTTTGAACCAAGAGTGACACGCCATAATGCATTCATTTAAATATAAACCCCGTAAACATTAAAGTGTGCTTCTCATTTCAATCATCCCTCAAATATTGCTGTCGCTTTCTAAAAATCCAAAAATTTCCATAGCTTTCGATCAAACAGCATTGGCCGTTTTAAGGGTTGCTTTTCGCTTGTCAACTTGTTTTTTTTTTTTTTCGACTTTTACTTTTGTGGCTGGGTTGCTGTAGCATAGCACCAAAGGGGTTAATACACTCAACGCAAATTGCACATAAATCGAATGGAAAATTCCATTGCTTATAATTCGTTTTGTTGAGCTTTGTATGGCGCTGTGCTGTTGCTGTTTTCGTGTTTTTTTTTGTGCTTCGCGTTTTTTCTATTGTACGCGATTATTATGGGCATTACCTACATTTAACCAGCGAACAATTTTTGCTTACTCGGAGTGTATATTGCATACACAGTACCTATTTATACATACACACGTATGTGAAATTTATTTACAAAAACAACAAGGGCATTTTTTAACAAAAAGAGGAAAAAAACAAAGCTGATGTTAGTATTTATTTCATATATTCGGCCACACTGTAGTTAGACATGCAGAGATGGGTCAGAACTATATCTAAAGTACCAAATAAGATCTAGTTCTATACTAACTAAACTAAACTAAAAAGCATTATAAGGTACTAAGAAACCGTTTTACGTGCCAGAATGGCTCCGACCAAGGGCTCGCCAACCGTCGAAAATATCTGCCTAGGTTCTTCATTTTTAGTGGTGAATTTAATTGATGATATGGCATGGACTTTACTTTTCAAGCCAGTACTTACCGGTTGCATTGTGACAAAAGTCTGGTAATTAACACATCTGAAAAATTATTAACATATTAGAAACTGTTTGACTTTAAACGCAAAAAACAGCTGCAAATAAACCATCAGTAGCGTAGGTACTAGGTTGGGTTGAAAATAAAATATATTTTTTAGTATTAATTTTTTCTTCTTTATGAGTATGAAAAAGCATGTAAAAATATTTCTTCAGACAGTTTGAGTTTTATTGACGATTTTGGACTAAATAATTTTTGTTTATTTGATTTCATCATTTATTTAAATATTAAGTAATGATTTTTTTTTAGTATCTAAGCAAAAATAATAATATGGTAATATTTTTTTATTTATTTAAAAAACGAAGCAACGAATTTTATGCACCCACGCTAGGCAAAAGAAAAGCATTTTTTCAACCCACCCTACCCGACATTTATGTAATCTCTGTAACAATCGCTTTGCACCGTACCAAGCTGTTCCACTTGACAATTTATTGATAAGAACGTTTATGAGTAAGGGCCTGGTTATGCATACTTATTAAAATAGGTATACAATTATTCGATAACTATCACTTAGGGCCTATTTCTCGACGTCTGGTAAAGCTCTTTAACCAAACTTATTGGACAGATTGCCGAGCGATCTCTATCAAATAAGTATAAAACTGACATCGAAATGTGGTGTCTTGGATTGGAAAGTGATGCAATTCTAAACATATACCTAATACAGCAAATTATATAAAGTGGGTGGCATTGATAGGTCGTTTGCGAGTAGTCCAGTCGACGTGGCGCATCCATAGCCCACAGCTCATGAATAATTAATGGCTGGTGGAGTTTAAAGTGCAAATGAGATGATTTATAACGTTTTAGCTTGTAGGTGGCTAATTGAAATGTATGCAAATGCGATTACTATAAGCGGTTGGTAGGCGGGGTCAGTGTAGGGCTGACTAGCGCCTAAGCGAAATGTGTGTGGCTGGGCAAGCCCCGTTTCAACTGGCACAAATAAATTAATGCAGTGAATTGCGCTGATTCAGCAAAATAGCCGGCAAATCGTATACAATTTTATATTCCTGTAGTATGCAAATACATATGTACATATACTATATATGTAGATATGTACATATGTACCTATGTACTTGGAGGCTACAAATGTTTATATATTGTATACAGAGAATTTTGCCCATATTTTTACGTAACTCGGCATATCCAGTGTAAACAAATTGTATGGACAATTTGGTAAATATTTACGTTTGATTTATTAGTATTACTTTTTTGTGGCCTACATTAGGGTCGCTGAACAATTTGAACAACTAATAATATTGGGAGAAACGTTGTGGGTAGTAAAACAAAAATTTATTTAATTTATTTTTTATAGAACAAGCGGATTTTTTTTTATTATTAACCTAACCACTTAATCTACAGTTTCAAATCCTGTTTTTTAATATACATACATACATACATACATAAATAAAGCGCTATTCTTTGGTATATCCCCTTAATAACATAGTATAGTTTGAGTCCTCCAAGCGCCTGAAAATATGTTTCAGATTTGTGATTGAATAGTTAATACTGACTCAGATTAGTCCACAGTGGGTTTAAGAGAATTCAAGATGGTGGATCTAATATGGCGACCAACTTTAAAAAAGATCCGAAAGAGCCGAGCTGAAATTTCGGAATCAAAGTACCTACTACTGAGTACACTAATTGCGAGCTGCCGTCAGTTTTTATATTCAATGTGGGTAATATTTTATTAAAATTATTTTGTTCTATGAATTCTTTGATAACGAATCGTAATCAGCCCAAAAAATTATCGCGGTATTCTGAAATAGAACCCAAATAACTGGCAGTAAAATCAAAAAATGTTAAGAAAACGAAAAGAAGATAGAACCCATATTTTTTTTAAGTAGAGTAGATACAGTTACAGTAAATAAAGAAAATTCTTTAAATTTAAATAACGAATAACAGTGTATCGCAAATATTATGGCTCTGGATATCCACAAATTGTATTTTTTCGAACCACTCTAATGTTCAAATGAAATTGTAAACACGGTATTCGGAGTAATCAAAAATATGTCGCATTCACTGTGAGAAATGGCATGAACACAAAGCAAATTGAGTGAGGTTTTGCGAACCTGGCCCACCTGTCACTCTCATTAAGTATCACTATGGTTACACTGACTAGAGGGGTGTGCATGAGGGCGCAACGCTCTCGTTGTGATAAACCCACTAGAAAGTTCATTAAAACTTTCTGTTAAAAATACGCCAAAATTCCAATTATTATCAATTTATTTCTAATTATTTTTCACTTTCACACATAATTACTGCAAATAAACGCCTCAAAGCTCACTCAGACTGCACAACATGCACCGTCACTGATTCCATTTCGTTGCTTTTCGCCTCCACTTTGAGTCCCACCAATTTTTCGCTCTCCGCCCACAGCCAGTCTGCAGTTTCTCTATTTTTCGCCCATGGCAAGAGCGGCCAGAGCATCGAATCGCTGTAATAGCCACCCGTTGATTGTTCGAGCGCGGGGTCGAGCGCCAGCCGTAGTTGTGTTTGTGCGCCCTCGTCTGGCGTTTTCCACAAAAATTGCACCAGGCAATGCAGCAACCCAAAGCATGGAAACTTAATATAACGCACCAATTCTGTGCGCACCACACCGGGGTGGCAGCAATTCACCGTTACGCCAGTGCCCTGCAGCAACTCAGCCAATTTGCGTGTAAACAAAACATTTGCCAATTTGCTCTGCGAATAAGCGCCAAAGAAACTGGAATAGCTGCGCTCACTATTGAGATCATTACGTTTGATACGTCCAAAAATATACATCGCTGAGCTCACAACAACAATGCGACTAGGCGCTGAGGCTTTGAGACGCTCCAACAGCAAATTTGTCAACAAAAAATGTCCCAAATGATTGACGCCGAGCTGCTGCTCAAAACCATCGACAGTGAGTTTGCGTGGTGTTGCCATAATGCCCGCATTATTCACCAAAATATCCAAACGTTGCTCGTCGGTGAGAAAACGTGTGACAAATTGGCGCACAGACTGCAACGAAGCTAGATCTAGCGTGCGATTGTAGATGTGCTGGTTACCAGTGCGCTCAATGATCTCCAAGCGTGCGGCTTCACAACGCACCGCATCACGACAAGCCATATAAATGCGTCCACCGCGACGCGCTAATTCCAAGGCTGTGGCTTTGCCGATACCCGTATTACAACCGGTAACAATAACGACCTTGCCATCGATACGATTCGTTTTGCGATAACGCGGACCCTGTATGCATTTGCGCAGCAGCCACAAAAACAAAATGACGCCGAGAGCGATAAACACAGTCGGCAAGAGCCAAACCATAAAGCCATGGAAACAAAGCGCCTCTTCTTCACTCTCTGCCATTTTTATTGCGCGTAATGTGTGCGTTTCAATGCAACAATTATTTAAGCAAACATTTAATGTTTATAGTTGTATTAACTAAAAGTATAAAAAATAGAAAAACTTTGTATGATACACGCGCGTACTTTGCGCCTTCAGTGACGAGCTCAAACTGACTTCCAAGTAACAATTCATGCCAAACGGCGTCGTAGCGCAATTTCCTCACTCACTGATAAATGCTAACCTGGTAAGTCAACATTATCGGCTGCGCGCTACACGCTGAGCGCTATAAACCAACATTACTCTTTTTGTATTTATGTGCTCGGCTGCAGTACATTTTTGGCAACGGTGAAAGTGGCCCTGCACTGACGCCAGACTAATTCAGCGCGCAGGCCAAGACATACCCACATAAAAGGCAAGCGTTGGCCCAGTTACTTTTGGGCGGACTGTTTGCTATTTATGCAGATTCGTTTACCTTTCGTTGCTTTGGAAGTGTAGCGTGCAAGCGGCGTCGCATTGAAGGCGCGCATTTTCAAACTGGTTTTCACACAGCAAAAGAGCTAGAAAGGTTCTACTAAACAAAGTTGGTTTACATTCGGAGCTACCTACATTCATACGTACACACATTTCCCCTTGCCAACGTGCGTCTTGTGCCACAAATTCGTAAATTCATTCTGGAGTGTAGCACTCGAACTACTGAGAGACCATTTTTTTACCTTAGTCATTTATAAACAAAGTCCCCTCGCAAAGCGGCGCATGAAAAAAGTCGTCTTATGCGTTTTTATCAACAAAACCAGTTTCCTGCATGACTTTGTATTCCCGTCATGTCTTGGTTGTTAGTGTTGGCAGTTCGCTTGCTTGCAATTAAATATCAAAGCCAACGTAAGACGTTTGCAACTGACAACTGGTTCTCCATGAACTTCATCCTCACGTTCGAGCAAATGTGCAATTGTGGTTTTGCATGCCTATGAATAACAACTAAGAGAACAACAATAACAACAATAACATTCTACATACCTTGTGGCATTCAACGCTGGATGCGAACGTTCCAATTATTGCACAGTTTTTGCAGCAAAATCTTGGCCACTTACACATCGGGCATTTTGAGCACCATTGGGCTGTTAAAAAGTCTTACTTGTACGCACTAAGTTCAATATGAGATCAGACGAGATAAAAAGTTGATTGGCGCAAAAAGTAAGCAGATGAATTGCCCCTGATCCGCTTCCGAGAATGCCTTGCGCGAGTAGCTCTTCAGAGGCGATGGGAACCAACCTATAAGCTTTGCTTTTTACCTCGAGCAATTGCTTAGAGAATACTGATTGTGCCTAGATGTTGTTGGAAGGGCTTAAGGCTCACAATTGAAACCTTAAGAGAGCTACAAAACTTTCCTAGGTATGTATGTATTTAAGCTGATCCACTTCAAAAGAAAAAAATACACAAAACCTTTTACTGTGAAAGTGATTGAAATAAATATTTATTGTGTACTCATTGATGGGCTTAGAAATTAAGTAAAAAATATGGACGGAAATCGGCTAAGACTCTCTTCGCACTATACTCGGAAACTCGTCTACCTCGTTTGCGCCTACCTTTAGCACCTTTCGAACTTCACTGATTAACCACAATGGTTTGCACTGACCCATTTTGCGCTTGCAAGCCCACAAGTTTTTCGCTCTCTTTCCACAACCAGTCAGCCATATCCCGATCCCTGGCTTTTGGCAGTAAGGACAAGCGCATCGAGTCTGCATAATAATCACCACTACACTTCTCCAAAGCGGGATCCAATGCCAAGCGCAATGTGGTTTGTGCGCCTGCTTCTGGACTTTTTACGAAGAAACCAAACATGCGTAACCAGATCGATGTGTACCAATGCGTCGAGATGCTATAACGGCCCAGTTGGGTGCGCACAATACCTGGATGTGCACAATTGACCGTCACTCCGCTGTCCTTAAGCAACTCAGCCAATTTGCGCGCAAATAAAATGTTGGCCAATTTACTTTGACAATAGGCGCCGATGAATTTGGAATAGCTCTTCTCGCTGTTTAGATCCTCCTTATGGATGCGCCCAAGAATGTATGCGGCTGAAGTCACCACCACAATGCGACTAGGCGCGCTCGACTTAAGACGATCCAACAGCAAATTTGTCAACAAAAAGTGTCCCAAATGATTGACGCCGAGCTGTTGCTCAAACCCGTCGACAGTGAGTTTGCGTGGTGTTGCCATTATGCCAGCATTGTTCACCAAAATATCCAAACGTTGCTCCTCGGCTAGAAAACGTTCGGCAAATTGGCGCACCGATGACAGTGAAGCCAAATCGAGCGTGCGATTGAAAACATTTTGATTTTGTGTGCGTTCAATTATCTCCAAGCGTGCGGCCTCACAGCGCGCTGCATCACGGCAAGCCATATAAATGCGTCCACCGCGACGCGCCAACTCCATAGCGGTCTCCTTACCGATACCCGTATTGCAGCCAGTCACAATTATCACTTTGCCATCGACGCGCGTCGGCTTGCTATAGAAGGGACCCTGTACGCACCTACGCAATAGCCACATGATCAATGCGATAGCGATGCCAACGATGACGATCAGCACCAGCCAAGCCCAAGGGCCACGAAAGCACAATGATTTTTCTTCGTCCTCCAAAGGATTCACAAATTCATCGGACATATTAGTTCACCGTGCAAACGCGTTGAAATTTCAGCCGTGGTATGCCTAGTAAATATTTATTTCAGCGTTGGATAAAAAAAAACGCGATCTCTACTAACAAAAGCCAACTTTCTTTTAGGCGCCGTTATAGTCAACTAACAACCAACTCTGAACTTTCAACGTCAGCGCGCTGCACCACATACTTTGTTTGCCAGAGTTTATTCGGAATTTAATGGCTACTTTCGAATTTCGCTGCTTTGTGTAGTTATTTCTTGGCTTTCTTTTAATATTACCCACAGACTTAATACGTTCAGCAACCGACTCCGCCAGCTGATAAGTGCATTTGCTGTGGAACCCTCGCTGAAACGATGTGGTATGAGATACGAACTAAAACTGGTAAAATACCAGTTTCTACACTATTCGGCTGAATTCATTCGTTGGCGCTCATAGTTGCGGCTCTTAGAGCGCTCATGACCCAAGCTGGCGTGTCTAAGCTACAGCTGAGCTGACTTGAGCTCCATTCATAGTTGTGCTTGTTTGTTGTTGTTCTTATTTTAATTTCTTGCTTATGGCAGGTGTATAATTAGCATTTAAATTTGGGCTACAGCGCGCAGTCGGTATAAAATTCCAACGACGAAATAATTATTTCCATCACTTGGGAATGAGATTTGTTAGAGTCTCATGGATATTTTTTAGCCCTCACAATGTCTTTCACCAACCCACTTTTCACACAGCGATGGTTTCAATTTGTGCGCCAGCTCTCAATCCCACCATTTTCTCACTCTCAAGCCAAAGCCAGTCGGCCATTTTCTTACTTGTGGCCCATGGCGGTAAGGGCCAACGTATGTAGTCCGAGTAGTAGCCGCCCGTCGAGTGTTCCAAAGCAGGATCCAATGCGAGACGCAGCACAGTTTGTGCACCTGCACGGGGCGTACGAGCAAAAAAGTATAAAAGTTTATTGGGAATGAACCACAAACACCGATTGCCCTTAAATTGCAACATTTTTGTATTCACGAGCCCTGGATTGCAGCTATTTACCGTTACGCCCGTACCATCCATGAGCTTGGCTAATTTGCGCGCAAACAAAATATTCGCCAGCTTACTGTTGCTGTAAGCGCCGAAGAATTTCGAATAACGTCGCTCGCTATTCAAATCGTCCTTATGAATGCGTCCGAAGAGATGCACGAATGAGCTCACAACGACTACACGACTCGGTGCTGCACTACGCAGGCGTTCCAGCAGCAGATTGGTCAACAAAAAATGTCCCAAATGATTGACACCAAATTGGTACTCCAACCCATCGGCGGTAAGTGTACGTGGCATGCCCATTACACCGACATTATTCACCAAAATGTCCAAACGTTCTTCCTCGGTGTTGAAGCGCGCAGCAAATTGACGCACTGATTCAAGCGATGCGAGATCTAGCACGCTGTTGTAGATGTGTTTATTGCCGGTGCGCTCGATAATCTCAAGACGCGCTGCCTCACAACGTGCGGCATCACGACAGGCCATGTAAATGCGAGCGCCACGTTTCGCCAGCTCCAGTGCGATCTCCTTGCCCATGCCCGTATTGGCGCCGGTGATGATGACGACTTTGTCATCGACGCGATTGCGTTTGCGATAGGATGGACCCTGTATGATTTTGCGTATGATATAGAGTATGACCGTTACAATGAAAACGATCAGAAATATCTGTATGAGCCAGGCCCAGGCGCCGTGGAAGCAGAGCGTCTTTTTACTCATGGCAAAGGTGAATAATTCTTGATGATTTGCGCACTTTTTCTATTTCTTGAGAAATGAACTCGCCGGTTGGACAGACTTCTTACACTAAATTCAATTTTCCGTTCCATTTCACATTTTACCAGATTTTTGGGAAAAAGTAGCATGCCGCAACACTCAAAGTAGGTATTTTTGGGAGTAAGTTACCTTGACCCACACAACCTTAAGCCGTTATTTAAAATTTTCCTTAAACCCATGAAATATTTAACATTGCGTGTTGTGCTCACTTCCGCCACTTCCGTCACTTCAAGTACGCCCTAAATAATTACACTACACAACACTCAAACATACAACTAAGTTGGTGATGGGAGGCACCAAAGGATTTGTTAAAATTTCGTTTTTATTTTGTTTCACAGTTGGAAGCCTAAGAACCAAAAATAGGTCAGTTCGGCGGGTTTTCGCGACAAAAGGGTGGAAAGGAACTAAAGCAGGAGATGGGAGGTATTGAATAACTATTTTGGCAAGCATATGTCAGCCGAGTTTTTTACTCAATAATCTTACAATAAAAAATAAATTAAAATTTCTAAGATTAATAACGGGATCTCCAACTTCAAATCGACCGTTACTTAAGTGTCAAAACTCATTCCGTTAAGTCGTTTCGTGGCGAAAAGAGTACAAACATACTGACAAACTTTTCCATTCTTAGACTCGCACTCGACTTTTTTACAGTTTAAGAATGATTTCTTCCACCAACTTCAACTCTCCGAAAATAGCTAATTAGGTAAACGAGTGTAGATTTATGTGGAAAAATGCCATGACTTGCAGCTAACTATAAGAATCAGTCAGTAGTTTCAACAAACCACAAAACTTAAAATTATAATATACAACAATAAAAAATGTATTTCTTTCGTTTCCCATTCGCATCGGTTGAGGTGAACAACATTTTATTGGTTTTCTGTTTTGATTCTCCATTTGAAGTGAAAGCGGCTGAGCTTTTTTTTTCTTTTTTTGTTTACACCCGCTTCCTACGCGAGCGAGTATTCTCACGTCATCGCCGCAGCAATTATTTACATACAAATCAAAGTCTTTGATGCAAATGCGCAGGATTTTGCTCTCACTGCTGCTCACGAACCACTCTGAATATACCCAATAGGAAAGTTATGAGTGTTCACTTTTTCAGATATATTAAAATCGATTGTCATCTTCTAATATTCTGGGCCACACCGCAGGACATGTACGATGACAGACTTGTAGAGTCGAGAGAGTGCTTCAATTGCCTGCTCAGCAAGTCTAACCCATTTGAAGTTGGGTTGAGAGCACCAACCCGATATCACAACTATAGGGGATGTTGAGGTCTGCTTTATGACCCAAGTAAAATTTTCAAGTAGATACTCTCTAGATTTTTTTTCTCTCTCTCTCTCTGGAAATCGACAAGCACACTTTGGACTTGAATACCGGCCTAAAGTCAAATCAACCGACATTGAGCTAAGCACATCTAGATGTATGTACATACATATTTATATGCGCATGCGTGCCAATCCACTGGAAACCCCCAAATTCTCTATTCCAGTAAATTTAATTCTTTTTTGTTGGGGGATTTCGTGTACGCCAAAGATGCTGACCGCTGTAGTGTGTTGACACTGACGTGCTTTTTTGCACGTAGACCCACCCAACGGCGACGTGCCAAGTGGAGCAAATTCAGTTTATTACCACGAATGACGAATGAAAGAATTTCCCTATTGCCATAAATTCGGCTGTGCGTCACATTGCTCTACGTCTATGGACCACGACGACTGCCTTCTGCTAGACAAGCCCACTGCTACGTCTTTGTGGTCTAGAGGTATCGCGTAGATACTTTTTTATTTACGTATTTATATATGTATAAAGTGTAGGTCATGTCGTTTTGCTCAAATTATTCCCACTCATATTAAAGATATTATTTTTATAGCCCAAATAGTGGGCGCCTGTGCGTAGGAGGCGTTACGTTTTTATGCCACATTTAGTCCCTTACATTTTACCTGTGTGAGCTATAATTTCTGTGCGGTCACTCTTGAGTATTATCGAGCTCACACGTGTGGAATTGATATTTAAACAAGTAAGGAAGTCTAAGTTCGGGTTATACCCAGCGTATAACAAATTTCATGCAAAGATCTATGTACATATTTACTCAAGTTATGTTAATTTATGTGATTTGCGAAATTTTGGATATCGAAAAAGGGGGCGTGGTTATCATCCGATTTCGCCCAATTTCAAAGCAACATACCTTGGCCAGAAAGTAACCTGTATGCAAAATTCCATGCAAATATCTCAATTTTTACTCAAGTTGTCGTGTACACGGACAGACAGACGGACGGACGGACATGCCTTAATCAATTTCTCTTTTCAACCTAAGAACTTTCCTACCTGGAACTCTATATCTAACTCGATTATTTTGCGCCGTTACGTAGTACCGTTATGTGGACAAAATTATAATATGTACCCTTGTATTAGTACTAGTACGCTGGGTATAAAAAAAGACTGATTAGTAATTTGCAAAAGGCGCCAGCAGGACATGCATCAATGGACGGTGTACCAGATTTTTTTTATTCTTTATCCTTAAAATATGAGCTGCTCCTAAAAGTATGCAATTAGTAGCGATGACTTCTGCGCTGCCGGAAGCAATTAGCTGTTTTATGGCGGACGAAGGAGGTGTCTGATGCACAAAAAAATTGTTCCTGACTCATATATGTATACTACATACATTTTTAAATTATTTCAATTTCATGCCAATAATGGCTTACGTTGGTATTTCTGATTTAGTTTTTAACTTTTTAATGTGACTAATTTAATAAAAATTTTATTTTCAAAACCGCTTAATACAATGTAAAATGTTTTCAAGCACTCAACCGCTGCATGTACAGTGGCCACTATTTTCAAAAAAAAAAAAAAAAAAAAACAGTACACCAATCCCTCGATTGCGTCAGCGGCAGATAACTATTTGATTATAAGTAATTAATTTATTTTGAAATACTTAAATTTCATTTGCATTTTTGTTTTTGGTTGGACGGTATATTTTTAGTTGTATGCTGTTTTTCATCTCATTTTATTGGCATCCAGCCCAATGCATTCGCCGTCTGCTATTTTCTGGCTGTTTTTCGTTGATTTGCGAGTAGCCGCTACTGTGGGTATTTACGTCAAAAGCCGTTAAAAGTTCACAATTTCCCATCTAGGAAATCGTAAATAAACAATTCGGCGATGTATAAGTGGAACGGCATGTCGCTTTGTCAGCGTGAATAATTTGCTATTTTCATTATAAAATTTAATTCATTTCTTCTTTGCTTTTCTTTTCTTTTTTTTTTTTTTGTACAAAAACAAATTAAATATGTTTTCATACAATGTTAATGAAAGCAAGTAAATAAGTTGACTTAATTGCACATTGTTGTTGTCGATGAATGCATAAAAAGCATGGGAAAACAGCAACTGTGAGTGAGTGAGTGAGTGACACTCGCAATTCTATTATTGTTTACCAATTACCAAAGGCGGCTTGTTGGCGCCCAATAACAATTTGTATATTTCAATTGCTTGTTAATTAAATTTTAGTTCTTTCAGTGTTGACAAAAACAACTATTCTAATAATAGTATGCTTAGTATCTACTAAATAGTTCTATATGCTAGGACTTCTATTTACATATGTATGTATGTATGTTATGCACGTGCTATGTTTGTGTTGATTTGGCCATCGTTTTATGGTGTTCAATGAGTGCAACAATTGTGTGCATTTCGGCGAAGGTCACACAGGTCGTCGACATAAATTTTTGCTACATTTTTATAAACAAATTCATTTACTAGTTTATCGTAGTAAAACACTGTGTGCTCCCTGCACTGCACTTCAACATGGCCTAAAATGGTATTAGCTGCTTTCAACCGTTGTCTTTAATTGTTTTGTTTTCTACAAGTAACTGTTACCTAGCACTAATTTACATATTGATCCACTGCAGTGGAATGCTTGAACAGCACTTCATTTCCACATGCGAAAGAAGGAAAACTGTCCAAAACTAAAAATTGTTGGGGGAAGGATGAAACTGAAACCGTTTCAAATAAGTCCCAATACCTTTTTGTTGAGAACTAACTCGTTCTCGGTGTCTACCAATCACATGATTCTTTCCAAAGCCCGACCCTACATACATATGTAAGTAGCTTTATTTTGTAATTTAGTCTCATGTCAAGCCACTAAATGTGAGATTTTTCATTGGAGACAGTTTTTGTGACTTGAAATGTATTTGGTATTCTGTAAGAGAAACTCACAAATGATTCACCAACCTTCAACCAAATATTTTCTTTTTTTAATTTCCTCTACTAGGACATGTATTTTGTTGCATCAATTTAGGTTCGTCGAATTTTTCTATCATATACAGAAATCAGCTGAATTTTGGGGCTATATCTATTTTTCCTAAAATAATACTCCCATGAGCATACATTCATACATAAAAACATACATACATACATATTTTCCTTTGTTGATCTTTTTTTTAGAATATGCTATTCATTAATTTCCTTCACCTAGTATTTAAAATTTATTTTTATCTATTTATGTGCCATAAATAACTTTTGTTTTTCTTAAAAATGTGTAAATAACAGATTTCTAAAAGTTTATGTACAGGGTGACACAAAAAGTAGCAGACGCACAAACACCTCCTCTATTTAATACGAGCACTGTTTAACTAACTCAGCTGTATGCGAATTATAAACATATTATGTTTAATATTGTTGTGATTGCTCCATGTAATTTCAAATTCATTCGATTTGCTAATTAGTTGTTATTGTATAAGCTAAGCAGCTGCATAAATTTCTATTACTCATTATTAAGTAGTGAACTTTTCCACTTTCTTTTTTCCCCCTTCGAACTCAGCTATTTTAACGTTTCTCGGTCATCGATAAAACATCCGTACAGTATTTGTAATCATTTAATCTAAGTAAATGAATTAAATTCCTCAACAAGTAAAATTATCTCTGTTTCCACACCCATTTCCGTAAAAAGTATTAGATTCCGTCACATATTTGCAAGCATAGACTTGCACACTTACACACATTCCTGAAGGGAAAACCTAGAAATGTTGAATGCATTTGATCGATGACCTTTATGTGTGGTCAACGGGGGTTAGCGGAGTGATTGCATTTAACCCAGTTGTGAAAATGTGGCACAGCGGAAATGTAATTCAGTTAACAAGATAGGAGGTACTTGGAATTTTCCGCTAGAGCTTGATTTATTTCTATTTGAATCATTTTCCGTGTGTAGATGGAAAGCTCAAAGCAGAGGTATCACTTTTACCATCCGATATTGCTTTAGACTTTGCCATTCTTCATCGAAGTGTGCTACACGTAGTTCATTTAAGATCAGTCGCTATAACTTTTTCGAAGCCCAGTTGGTTTTGAATAACTGGGTTCATTTGTGGGTATTTCCATTTTATAGGACATAACATGCATAATCCTGCAGATTCCTATAAATTTTGTAGAAGTCGTGCAGGTATAAATCGAATTTTCTAAAATTTTGGAAGATTCTAAGGTAGATCGCCGAGCAGCTTTTCATATCGGAGAATGCTTATCAAGTTATTCACTATTTGTTGTCCGAGCCATTGTCAGTATATTTGTAAAAGTGCCAGCATTTCTGGATTAGCCCATGTGCGCCACACCAAGGTATAGCTATTGTCAAAGCATTCCAAAGCATATTGAAACCGGCCGTGGTAATTAAATTAAGGGAAAAGGGTGGCGGCAAACCAAAAGGAATTTTCTTAATCTGCTATTATGTCCGTTTGTCAGGCACCTTGCTCTATTTGGTGAATACCTACTCTTCTTTGTTTATTTTTAAACACTTGTTTAGGTTTATTCAAGTGAATATATGAATTTTATAGCGGTTTAAATTATTTGGAAAATGAAAACTAGAATAAGTAAATTCAGTATTCACCTTTACCTTGATTTGCATACCCACATGCATATTTATAAGTCCGCGAATGTTAATATAAACTGCTTAGATTTGCATATACTATATATGACTTGATTTTTATTTCCATTCTCTGCTTTAATTTGTGTACTCAAGTGAAATGAATGCGGAAAAGCACGTAATCTTGTTGTTTTCTATTTTCAATTAACGACCAGTACACCAACATCTGCAGACGCCGCAGCCACAGAGTCCAATACCAATTGACTTGCGTTGCATAAAATTACGAAACGAACGAGTTTACACTGGACAGACATTCGATTCGCATTTATTAAAACATAAATCAAATGCATAGAAAATGTGTGCAACGCCATTTATTTCACTGGCTAAACACAAGACACAGCCATCATATTTTATCAGCGTCAAATTGATAAAGTTGTACGCCAACCTAACGGCCAGAAAAAAAAGCAAAAACAAAAGAACAAATTGACAACTAATTGCAATATGCGCATGAATTACGGTTATTCGCTTTATTACTTTACTACTCACATTCGCACACTTACATACACATATTTACCTCCAGAAATGTATTGCTCCAGAAAGAAGTGGGTGGTTGGTTGAGCATTCCATTTCACTTGCCAAATGTCATAAAATTTAGTTCGACCCAGACAATAGCAGTTTGTCGTTAGAAAGTTCGAGGATTACATTGTAATAAATGAACTTTTGTGTTTTATTGACTGCAAATTTAGATAAAAGCGAGGACGTTTTATAAGCAGTTAAATATTTACTAACACTTATATTTATTGATGGGGCTAAAAGCACGAGAAATTGCTAGCTATTTCACATCAGACCACGTTTCTTGCATCGCCATCTCCCATGTGGACCTTATAAAGTATACATCTATTCTTGAGTTGGGACAAGGTTCAGAGCAATAACGGACAGAGTTCGGACTTCGACTACGTAAATTAGATATTTCTACCGCCTTACGCGAGTACAATGATCTACTTTGAAACCGTCGCCTTTATCATCTTACTTCCGATTTTTAAACTAAACTTTTTCGTAAGGTTTTTTAGGTGGACTATCCATACTGAATCCGACCTGCTGCCTTTGCCTTTCCTCTCAGTCTTAAATTATGAAGATCAGTGAATTAAAAAAAAAGTTCTATTCTTTAACAAAGTTGTGGTTTTTTTTTTTTTTATACATACACACATTCATATCTACATCGAATAAAAGCCATATTAAATTTTAAGTTTATGGCTTATCTGCAATTCGCCTGGTTGTCGCCAAACCCATATTTTGTGTTTAAAATTTATGTATATTAACCTGCGATGAGAAATAAATATTTCTTTGTATACAATGTATGAATGTATGTATGTATATGCATTAGAGTAGTCCTTAAAAAAACAAAATCAGAATTTTCTGGTGACCATAATAAAACAGTCAAGGAATCCATGTATGGATATATTATTATTGGCGTAAAAATTTTCTCTATGATTTAAGGACCACTCTAATAATATATATTCATGTTGACTAAAACGCTACTGGTTCAACGCATAGTATAAACCTCACGTGACTTAAGAAATATTTATAGTATATGTACCTAACTGAGATATTTTGGTGTCTGGTAGATACACTAAAGGGGGTCAATTTGTTCTAAAAAAAAGTAATCTGCGTGATACAGCTAATCTTATATATAAAAATGATGTGTGTCTGTGTGCTGTTTATAGGCGTCCAAAGTACTCAACCGATTTTCATGAAATTTTCACAGTATAATCTAGAGATCACGGGTTAGGCTATATAAATTTTTGGAAAAGTGGGCGATGCCTTGGCACAATATTTTGCTTTCATGTACCTCAATAAGCCAATGTTGATTTCTCAAAACAGGCAAGGTCTTGTACTATGTCTATGTACTATCTCTATTGTCTAATCTCTACAACGTCTATAAGATAGCCTCTTAAAAATATTCACCGAAATTTGACGCGCCCTAATATGTCTTAAACTTTAAAAGCATGAAAGGTGGTTGAAATGTTTTGGCGCTGCTTGGCTCGACAGCTTATTGCACAACTAAAATGTATTGCTTGTTGTCTAATTTTACAAAACATTTCTAAAATGAGTGGAAAAACACTCGGCAAATTTTGTGATGATTAATATTGGACGGAGTGTGCCCAATCGAAAGAACATATGTATGTATGTGCATAAGATATATATATGGATATATTTTTAAATATTGAAAGGTATGTACTAAACACAAAGAAGAAGAGATATTCTTCTTCAATGAGCGATATGCATACTTTTATACTTTTTGCAATTTCAAATCACTTTTTTTAAGGCATTCCTACGACTTTCTGCGAGTACCTATATAAGA
Organism: Sphenella marginata; assembly: GCA_951509765.1. NCBI lineage: Eukaryota > Metazoa > Arthropoda > Insecta > Diptera > Tephritidae > Sphenella > Sphenella marginata. The sequence continues at coordinate 80,728,184 of OX608081.1, forward strand.
ATAGCTTTGTACCTACATACATACATACATTCATACACAGTTTTCTTGAATACAAATTTGAATCCCCAAGGCACTAAGCAAAGCAATATGAAACTAGGCGAAGGACGGTTGACATTCATGAAAAGCTTACAAAAGGCATATTTTCAAGGTTTCGTTGAGCGTCGAGTAGGCGCCAGGGAAGTAGGAGAAGTGAATATTCTAGTATGATAGCGAGTATGACTTTTTGTATATGTATATAGAATGGATGTTTAGTACAAAGCCCTGTGCATTTATGCATCTGTCATCAAAAGCTCCTTAAAATGCTTTTCACAAAGTCCTACTTATGATACTTAGTACATAACGACGTCTGGAGCTGAGCTGTGTTCCTCTTTATTGTTGGTATGCAATTACATAAGATTGTGCATATGTATACTTATGTATATCCACCCCCTTTAATTTGTATATGAATGGCTTCTATTAGGCCATTTCACGACATTGATGACGGCGTACGCAGTTCCAATTAAAATTTCATTACTTACTTTTACATATAAACATTACAATCAATATACAAGGTGACACAAAAGATTGTTCGTTAACAGGGAAAATAATTGGTACTTTGCCGCTTAGTCCATCCATTCTTAGCCATAACTGACTAATTATAATTATAGGTAGGCAACTTGGCAAAAAGTAGTCTGAAGACAACTCAATACAACCGCATTCCTAGTAGTGTCTTCTTCTTCTTTTTTTAATGGTCATCTAACCGCCTGAGCGATTGAGTTAATGCTTCGGCTATCTATTTGATTGACAGTGGGTCTGGCATGGTAATTAACCGCAAAATCGATATCGACAACAAATTATTTGACTGGCTATCAACAAAGATGCTTACATACATACATACATACTCGTGATTTTGTCTGTATGCACGAATGAGGATTTTATATGTATGCATTAGGGTGTTTAAAAGAAAATATTTTCGAAAAAAGTCGGACTATTATTCATTTTTAATTTAAAGAAAAAAGTCAAACATTTTTTATTTTTTATTTTATGAAATGTTTAATTTTTCAATTTTTTATTTTTGTAAAGCAAAAATATATTACATACTTATAAACTACATATGTACGTATACTTATGTATATGCATACAAATCTATGTATGTGTATCACTTTATGTACATATTATTTAAATTAGACATTTGAAGTTTGTATACGTTTAAAGCGTTCTTCCTTAATGCTAAATTTTTTACTTTACTTACATACAAATACAATATTATAGACATATATTTTCTTGTTATTCCTTATATAGTAAATATTGTTCAAAACTACATTTTTTAAATATTTAAAGCAGAAAACTTTTAGTTATACTTGACGAGTCCATGTTTGTTTAAATTTATTTTAATTCAACACTTAAATTAAGATTTGGTAAAAATTTTGCTATTCTTCTTTTGTTTTTGTTTTTATTTTTGTATTTTTAATGGCCGCAAATGAGCTGTCATGTCTTTTTGTGCACTTTTGTGGCTTCGCGCTGGTATTTCTTTTGTTACTTTTTTTTTTGTTGTACATTTTCCAGCACCGAATGCCCATCGTAGGCCAAGCGCAGTCTCAGAAATTTTTAATTTTTTTTTTAGTTTTCAATACTATTTTCTACAGAGCAATTCGTTAATGGCAGTTTCAAAGTTGTTAAGTTTTCGTTAATTTGTTTTAATTTTATTATTAAAAATTTGGAAGCATTTTGTTCCCTGAAAACCGTTTGAAACTTTTTTTGGTTTTAGTTTTTTTTTTGTTTAAAGCTCATAAACATAGCGAACGATTTGTGTACGCAAATTAAATTTCAGTACAAACTCCAAGCTCTTCACTGCCCACACAACCAACATTCCCTTTAAGTTCATGCCCTAGCATACCGCTCATATTTTTTTTAATTTAAATTTTTTTTGTTTTTATTTCAAAAACAAAAATTATTTTTCCAAACATTTCTTCTAAAAATAAAAAAATAAAATCGGTTTTAAAATATGTTGATTTCTTAATCCAAAAAATTCCCTGTCTTTAGAATTAGCGTCTATGTATTTGTGTGATATATTTACTTTACCCTAAAACGGACGAGCCCATAAATAGCCATTGCCTTTGTAGCAGTGTTGCCTTTGCTTGCAAATAAGTACCGTTAGCGCGCTTATTCAATTGCTGTCACCGCCGCACATTCGCTTGCCCAAATTCTTCAGCTGCATGTTTTGATGTTTTGGGCTAATTGCCAGCTCGCACCCAAATTCCGCGCCACCCCTTCACAGCTCGACTGACTCGCCTTGAAAATGTCGTTGCGCTCGCGACCTTGCTGCTGTTCACGCGTCGGACGCGTGCACTATTCTGCCGTCAGTCGTTACAACAAACAACCTTGAGTATGCCACAGTCAGGCGAGTTTTCCTTCTTTCACAAAACTGCAATGCTGCTGCTATCGTTTGCCAGGCGGCGAACATACTACCAACTACCGTTACACTGAACTAAAAAGCATTGCACCAACTAAAGCCAACATTACGTCGCACAAAGCCCAAATTATAGCTGAAAGCACACAATAGCAGTTCCTCCGTACACAAATGTGCGTCCTTAACCTGGCGCACTCTTCGAGCTGAAGCGGGAAGTTGAACGTCGTAGAAAGTGCAGTCGTTTGCGTGTTTTACTAGTTTTACGTCCGCGTCCAATTACCTCCGTTTGCTTTGTTTTCTCAGTAACTTCCGCTTTGGTGGCACCTGGACTGACACCACTGATCGTTGTTGTGTTTTTAATGCGTTTCTGTTGTAACTTCTTGGCGTCGGAAATTAGTTGGCGCCGATCGCCGCCAGCACCACCAAACAAACTTGAACCATCCGAGCTGGAATACAAATCCATGGTGGATGACGAACCTACTTGTCCCATGAGCGTGTGTTGTGCTGGGCTCGTGAGTTGCATTTTTGCAAATTTCTTGTGACAGCGTTTTAGATTGGCACGCGTTAGTGGCGCTGTAATACGCCTACCCAAGTTGGCGGCCAATGAACTCGGCGCCGCATTGATATTGCTGTCCACGAATTGCGGCCAGTCCTCCGCATATTCAATGGTATCCTCTGTTGTGATAGTCGCGCCTTTAGCGGCACTTTCCCTAAGGGTTGTGGCGGTATCCGCCGACGCGCAGACAACATCACGGCCAACCGATTGACGTCTACTAGTTTCGCCGTTATCGGCATGTGACCGCTGTTGCTGCGCTTCCCTGTTAAGTGTTTGAATATTGTTTTCTGCTTTTTCTGTGCAGCCATCGTCAGTGGGATAGCTGCCACTACTGTTGTTGTAGCGTAGAACGTTTTCGCGTTCTCATGACCGCTTGGCACTGTCCTTACGAAAGGACTTGCGCAACTTTTCGACCAAACGTAAATGAAATTTAGTAACATCATTTTGACTTTCTTCAGCGTTCATAGTTTTGGGCGGACTCGACGACTGACTGAAGGAGCGTGTTGGCGAGAGTACGCCAGCCGCTGAGGAGTGCGATGTACGTGATGCGTTACGTGGGAAAGCGCGCGATGATTGACAACGCTGCATCTGCATGCGGTAGGTGTGGGACGGGGATGTGGCGAAGCTCTCGGATTTGCATTCAGACACCTTGCGTACACGTGCATTGCTCGGCACGCCTATAGCGGATGACAGGGTTGGGGCGCCACCATTGGAGCTGGTTGTGGAGCACTCAGATGTTTTGCGTGAACGACTATCCTTGTAGATGTCGTAGTTGTTCTTCATGACAGGCATCATAAAAGCCATCTTGCTTGATTACTTCGTTAATCGAATTAGGAACGCAAAGTTTCAAATGTATTGATTTAATTGTAAAAGGCACTTCACTTTGGTAAAGTATGCTTTTGGTGTTGTTGCGAAACTCTTTCTAGAACTTTCCAATGACTTTGTTTCGCTTCACTGTTCCAATGACGAATTGCCAATGCACTTCGTGTTGTTGTGTCTGTTTTCGTTTTGTGTTCCGGTGTAGAAAATTAAAACTTAACTACAACGCGATTTATAAATATATTTGAAACGTTTTCAACTTGTTTTTGCTATTTTAAGCGTACAATTTATGTGTATACAATGACACGCCTCTATATAACGATATATACTATGTACATATGTAGTATATATATAATTCACTATTGAAGCACTTCGCTTTTGTTTTGCTGATGATATTCTATTTTGCTTTTATTTTCACTACTTTTCTTATTTTCCGGTTTTTGTTCTTCTCCGTTCAAGAGTTGGACTCCGAATGAAGGGAACTCGGTGGTGTGATTGTATTTTATAGTAAATCCAACGGCTATAATAAACTTGGAGCGCTTATAGCAGGGGTAGGAGAGTGCGCTGTGCGCTGAGCACAGCAGAGCGCACAAATTGTTAAGTCAACGAGAGTCAAGTAAATTATGAACAAATACATACGTAACATATGTACCTGCATTTCGACAAAGTATCTGGCAGATACTTGTTTGAAGTGCATTGGCTCAAAGTATTTTGCTTTTTCGTTTTCTTTTTGCTTGTGGGCCTTTTCGACGCTCATTGGAATCGTTTTTGCACACTTTTGAGTAGGTAGATTTGGTGGTTGAACGGTAAAATGTGTGGGAATCTCTGAGAAACGGCTCGCATTGCTCTCTCCGAATTTCTGTACACTGTGAAAAAGTGTTTGCTTGACAAATAAAATCTAAAAACAACTGAGAAAGTTTAAAAATTTAAGAATAAAATTAAAATAGTTTTTTTCCTGTAAAAATTTAATTTCACTTTCAAATCTAAATGATTTCTAAAAATTCATTTTGGGATTTAAAAATTTTATTTTAAATCTTCAAATCAAGTCATCAAAATAGGAAGGAGGAAATTTCTGATAACTCTTAGTCCTCGTATTCTGAAAAAACGCCCGTTGTAAAATGAGCATCCAACGCAGACTGCGAAATTCAATATTTGCTCATGGTATTATAACGGGATTAAGTGTCATAAATATTGCAAAATGAAAGCTGTTAATAAAATGGCAATGCAGCCAAGTGCTTGAAGCTCCAAAGATAAGAGCAAACAAAATCCTCGACAAATTTTATTCTGTGAGGTGGGCACTGATAAAACTCGTTGTAAACCAACTTTCCATTTCCGACTTTTTTTTCGTCTTTTTTGCATTTTAGCTGCCGATATTGCCGTTAAGCCCTCTTTGTTTTTGCGCTTGGTCGAACTTTAATCGGCGAACGTGCGCAGCTATGTACATGCCACTCTCAACAAATGACGAATCCCTTACACAAGCAAACGATCTTGAAAAACTGTGTAAATTAACTTAAATGGTTTAATACAGCTCTCAAAGGTTTATGCATTATTTTCCAATCGATTTATCAACAGGGCTTGGTTATTAATCACTTCAATATTCATGCAAGTGAGTAGTTTTCCATCAATGTTTGGGGTGATGTAGAAAGTGCAACGGGGGTGTGGTACAACATATGTTTTAGATATTAATCAGCATTTTACCGTGCTGATTAAAATGCTGATTAATCAGCATTTTACCGTTTGTTAGTACATGCATTAGGCCCTTTCAACGTTGGTCGCCTTGCCGTGGCGAAGGGGCTTAAGTATTGCATTGGAACTTCTCCTGGAGTGGGAGGTCCCAATGTGAGACGAACTAAGAGGAAAGCCTCATATTTGCTGCAGTCTCGGGAAGGGTGAGTACATCTGGGTACGAACCACTCTCGGCTGCAGGGGATGTGAGGATCGCCGTACCAACACCACCCTAAGCCAAGGTGTAAAGGTATACGTGCCGAGGGCTGAATGGTCAGCGGGCGGTTATCGAATAGCTGGCCGCGAACGGTCCCCTCCGATACCCGGGCAAGGTCGGAGGTATAAGTGCCTTCTCTACGCATGCCGGCTCTGCGGACGAGTGACCAACCCTTTCCGTGCATACTCGTGGGACCAAAAAATGAATGACAAAAAAGAAATAAAAACAACCAACAAAACGAAGGAAGAGACAGACGGACAAGGAGGTCAGGAGGACTCCGGAAACCGGACTGTAGGGAGCGTGGACAGGACAACAGGGACAACAACACGGACAGGGACAATAACAAGGACAGAAACAGTTACAACAGGACAGGCTACAGACAATGGACAAACAGACGGACATCGGCATAGGGAAAAGGAAAATTCCTCGGACGAGGATTTCCTTTTCTCTAGCCAAGAGACGGTGGAGACTGGCGGTACAGCTACGGTGGGTAGCAGGACTCCGCCAAAAAATCAACAACTTTCGAAGGCCGCTAGGAAGCGGCCTGATAGTAAGAATGCACGGTCCAATGCATTCCAAGGGAGAAGGCGATACCAGCTTGCCCTGTCTATCTTGGATAAGATAGAACGGAACAGGGTAAATGGTACCGTTCATCCCAAGGATGCGGAGGACCGGAAGGTTTACCAAGCTGTGGTGGATGAGTACCGGGCGTACTTGAACACCACATCATCAGCTTCCACCGGTAAGAGGAATAGGCCTCTGGAAGAGGCCCCTTGCACCTCGAAGAGGAACAGGTCTATGGAAGAGGCCTCGAGTTCCTCTAAGAGGAGCAAGGTTACCGGTGATGATACCTCCACCTCAGCCGGAGCGCGGGTGGGGGCAAAATCTTTTGCCGATGCGGTAAGGAGCAACCTGGAGGTTGCTCTTGTCGATGCGACCACCAACAGCGGCAGGTCCGTCTTGGAGAAGTGGGGAGAAATCGAGGCGAGGCTATCCGAAATGGTTATCCAGTTCGTGATGGCCAACCCAGATGGTAGTCTCCCTTCCTTCGACTCGGCGGAAGTTGTCCGCGGTCACAGGGTGGTCAAATGCGAGGACCAGCAGTCAAAGGACTTCTTGGAGAAGTGCCTGCTGGACCTAGGCGACATTGGGGGAGGCTTGAAGGTAAAGCTCATCCAAGCCGCCGACATTCCAAAAAGACCGAGAGCGAGGATATGGATCCCGCGTATGAAGATAGACAGCGGGACGCTGATTAAGTATCTACAGGCTCACAACCGCGAGGTGCCGATGGATGACTGGGTGGTCATAAAGGCAGAGGCATCTCAGCGGAACAGCCTGTCATTTGTCCTCCTCATTAATGAGGAGAGTATCGGGCCGCTGGAAAATGCGGATTACGCCTTGCGATTCGGCATACGTCGGGCCAAGGTAAAAATCTTGCGGAATCCTCAGGATGATGAGGGACCGGATGCTGTCGACGACACTAACAGGCGCCTGGAGGACCTGCAGCTCGTCGACCAAGAGCCAGGACCCCAATAGTAATAATGGGTCTTAGGGTTGTCCAGATAAACCTACAGCACTCGCGGCTGGCATCGGACAACCTTTCCGTTTTCCTGGTGGAGGAGAACGTGGACATCGCCCTTATTCAGGAACCCTGGGTGTGGAACACCATTATTAAGGGGCTCTCCATAAAGGGATATAACATTTTCTACAAGCGCGAGGATGGTAAGCCTAGGACATGCGTTCTTGTAAAATCTATACACAATGTTTTTCTTGTTTCTTCCCACAGCTGTGCAGATTTGACCACCATTTCGCTGGAGGCGGCTGACGGAGTCAGCATGGTGATTGCCTCATCATATATGCCGCATGATGAGGAGGCTCCACCGGAGGAGATCCGCAGGCTAATGCAGGAAAACAAAGAAAGCAACATAATTGTTGGATGCGACGCCAACTCCAGACACTCCCTATGGGGGAGTACGGAGATCAATACCAGGGGTGAGTCACTTTTCGATTTTATTTTGAGTAATAACTTAGTAGTTTGTAACCGGGGTAGTACCTCTACCTTCATCTTCCCAAGCACTGATACTTTTAGTGGGTGGGAGGAGGTGCTGGACATTACGCTACTAAGCGGTAACAGCAATATTCGTATAGAAAATTGGAGGGTATCAGACAGGCAGTCCTTTTCTGACCACAGGATGATCCTTTTCGATATCATTTTAAAATTAGAAAACCCTATCCCTCACCTAAATCCAAGGAGGACAAACTGGCGAAGGTTCGTCAGGGTGGTGAGCAATAAGCTAGGTAGTCAACCTTTGCAGGAATTACTGTCAGTGGAGGAACTTGATGCAAAAAGTAGTAAGCTAGAGAAGGCCATGGGGTCAGCTCTACGGGTAGCTTGTCCGACTAGTTTTAGCAAAAAGGCATATCCTCCCTGGTGGAATTCAGACCTTTTCGAACTCAGGAGAGAGTCTAGGAGACTTTTTAACATGAGCCGTTCTACTGGCAACTGGCTGCCATACAAGAATAGTCTAAGATGCTATAAAAAAGCGATTCGGAAGGCAAAAGAAGGATCCTGGAAGGACTTTTGCTCGTCTATTGAATCAACAAAGGAATCTTCGAGACTTGGAAAAATTCTCTCAAAAGAAAAATCTTGCCCGTCGTTTTTACGGAAGGACGACGGATCATGGACATGCAGCTCGGCGGAAACCGTGGACCTTCTTGTAGGAACACATTTCCCAGGCTGTGGGCCTAGTCAAATGGAAGGTCAAGAGTACACTGGTGTACTACCCTCTGTTCGGCTAATAAATGAGCTTATAACAGCTAAAAAGATTGAATGGGCAATCAACAGTTTCTCACCGTATAAATCCGCGGGGCCGGATGGTATTTTCCCAGCCATGTTACAAAAAACCAGCTTACTGGTAATACCCTGGCTGGCGTGTATCTTCAGGGCATGCATTCGGCTAAATCATGTGCCTGTAAACTGGAGAAGGACGAGGGTAGTTTTCATCCCAAAGGTGGGCAAGAGAGGCCATGAAAACCCCAAGGATTTCAGACCAATCAGTCTTTCGTCGTTTGTTTTGAAAACCTTCGAACGGCTTTTGGACGTCCATATTAGAAAGACATTAATTAATTCAGGGCTGTCTACAGCTCAGCATGCGTATCTCAAGGGGCGCTCAACGGAGACTGCCCTGCACGAGGTGGTGCACAAGGTAGAAGTGTCCCTCGAGAGTAAACAGTTCACCCTGGCCGCATTCCTTGATATTGAAGGCGCCTTCAACAACGTAAGGCTGGAAGCGATAGAGGTTTCGCTATCGGGCCTTGGTATCGAGGACCCTATTGTAAACTGGATAGGGATGGCACTGCGGTCTAGAGTCATAAGCGCCAAGGTCGGAGCAAGTGAAGTAACGGCACACTTGTCGAGAGGAACTCCTCAGGGTGGAGTGCTGTCTCCACTGCTTTGGCTTTGTGTTATAGACGGCATACTTCGTCAACTTAACATGAACGGAGTAAAAGTGGTTGCCTACGCGGACGACGTAGTAATACTAGTATCGGGTCTGTGCCCTAACGTGATTAGCGATATCATGCAGGTTGCACTAAGGAAGCTGAGTGGATGGGCAGAGGCTGCGGGGCTTAATGTCAATCCCTCAAAGACCGAGCTATTGTTATTCACAAATAGGAAAAAAATACCAAGTTTCAATCTACCTTCTCTTTGTGGTCAAGAGTTGCAACTTTCTGATAGGGCGAAATACCTAGGCGTCCTCTTGACACCTAAGTTAAACTGGAAACTTAACATAGAAAACAGGGTCAAACGGGCATATGGAGCTATGTACGCCTGTAAACGTATGTTAGGCAGACAGTGGGGCCTGAGCCCGGAAATCACAGCATGGATGTACAAAGCAGTTATTCGACCGATCTTAGCCTACGGAGCAATAGTGTGGTGGAGGGCAGCCGAGGTGGGCTACATTATGAACATGCTAAGCAAAGTTCAGCGGGCTGCCTGTGGCGCAATCACAGGGGCGATTAGATCATGCCCCACAGAGGCTCTGAATGTGATATGCAATATACCACCGATCGATCTCTTTATCAAGGAAACAGCATCTAATAGTGCACTCAGGCTTCGGGAGTTGGGACTCTGGAAAGAGCGTGGATACGGTCACAGCCGTATTCTGTTAAATATAACCGACCCCTATATTAAGAACAAAACGGACTACATCTGTCCCAGGACAGTTTTCGACACAAATTTTGAGGTTATTTTCCCATCCAGAAAGGACTGGAAAACAGGGGAACTACCACAAAACTTCGACATATCAATTTTCACGGATGGATCTAAAATGGAGTGTGGAGTGGGAGCGGGGGTTTTCGCAATTATCCCAGACGTGTCCTTGTCAATGCGTCTTCCAGACTCTGCGAGTGTATTTCAGTCAGAAATTTACGCTATCCAGGAGGCATGCAGGGCATTACTGGATACAAACATAACAGGTAATCGGATAGCAATCTTCTCGGACAGCCAGGCGGCTCTTCGGGCTCTCGGATCAACGACGATCACTTCGAGCCTCGTGGGTCAGTGCAGGGAGTGGACCATGAACCTGGCAAGTCGACATGCCGTTTCTTTAATATGGGTGCCGGGGCATCGCAACATACAGGGAAACGAGACTGCCGATGAGTTGGCACGGCGTGGGTCGGCCCTTGACGTCTCAGAAGCGAAGGAGGTCCTTGCACCGCTGGGACTGCTCAAGGGTCGGGTCTCTCTGCACTGGCTTCGGGAGGCTACGGATAGATGGAAGCGTCTGCAGTCCTGCAGAGTGTCAAAGAGTTTATGGCCTTCGTACAATGAAGCACGATCTTCGACCCTTCTCAGGAATAACAGAAGGGACATTTTCAGATTAGTTTCGGCCCTCACTGGGCATTGGACTATCGGGGCGCACGCCGCACGGATGGGCATGGAGCACAATACCACGTGCCGCAGTTGCAATCTTCCGGGAACGGAAGAGACTGTGGAGCACCTGCTGTGCGGCTGTCCGGCGCACTGCAGGAGCAGAACAAAATTTCTGGGAAAACCCTTGTTTGGGAGTCTCTCCGAGCTAAGCGAGATGAAGATTGGGGAACTTCTAAAATTCTTGGACTCAACGGCATGGATATAGATAGGATCTATAGGGGTGTAAGAGTCACACCACGCTAACTTTCTGTAATAATCTTCATTGGTTAGTTCACGAGCTGTGGTATCAAAACGGCGCACTAGCGCTAATTGGAGTCACTGGGACTCGCCACTCCAACCAACCAACCATCAACCAACATGCATTAGGTTGTCTCAGTCCGCTCAGAAAAGGTTTCTTTATCGGCACCTTCTATAACTTTTTAAGGTTCATTTGAGCGGAGCGGCCAGACGGAACGGGCAACTTTTTTTTATTGATTGATGAGTGCAACCATTTGAAAATTTTTTGAGGGAAAACAACCCCTTCATTGATTAAGCACGGATGTACATGGCTATTATCCCCTTTTATATTATACTTACTTATTTGCAAAACGAGGAATTCTTTGCGTGCTCCGATCGCTGCGGCAAGTGCTTCATTGAAGCACCTCTTCTAGAAGTTATCAACTAATCATATAAATACTTTGATAAGTAAATGTAAGGTAACGAAATCAAAACATTTATTGCATATTCTACCACCCAAGGAGTTGTTATCTTTTATGATTCCATTGACGATTAAGATAAATAAATTGCTTTGTAAACATTTTGCCATACGTCAATGTCTTGATTGAAGAGGACAAGTCTTCATATCAGATATGAGAACAAATTTCTGATATCAGAAAAAATTGTTGACAAACGTCTCGCGATATCTCAGAAAATGGGATGATCTTCCACTCAGCTGACGCAATGTAATTTTAAATTGTTTGCATCATCTTTTTATTTGTACACCTTACAAAACGCTTGTCAATCACTGCCATTTTTATGCACACAACTGTTTTCATGCATTCTAAATTTTACAGCATTTCGTTAATTTTTGCAAGCATGCAAGCGCACGTTTATGGAAAGTTTTGTTCCCTAATATCCCCCCGGCAGCGACCCCGAAGGCACTGAGCTGAAACGGCATGCTACATACATACATACATACATACATACGTACATGGTAGATATTTAGCAAACGGCATCGAGTTTTAGCGTTACGAGCACGAAAATTAAAAATCATAAAAAAAAAGCTGAAGATAATTGCAACAATCGTTCAGAAAAACGAATAAGCAATCTTTTGATGAGTTATACAACAAAAAGAATTGTTCAAACGACGGGTACGTAACTGCGTTGTAGGGGCAGATAAATTCTTACTTGCTACATACTTACGTGTGATTTAAAACAACAATAAAGTATACGCTTTTCGACAAATTTTTATTGTTTACACTGTTGTTGTATTTTTCATTCAATGCTCATTTCATTCTGAGTTATAGTTAATTGTTTTTGTTTTTTGTTTTAAATTACTCTTATATAAGTAATAATGAAGTGCATGAGTTCAATTACTTGCGCATTAAAGTTGAAAATTTTAAGCTTTTTTATAATTTTTTAAATTTATTTGAATGTTTATTTTAACTAGAAGAAATCATAATAAATATAGTTTAATATTCATAATAATTATTTGGGTGATTAACAAGTTTGTTTCTCCTTTTCCGTTTGATATTTGTATGTGTTTAATTTTTCTTTCTTATTTTTGTTTGTTTTGTAATAAATAAAGTTTTTAATGAATTTTTTTCTATTATTTAAATATTCTTAATTGTTAATTAAATGCATTTCCAACAACTTAACTTATACGTTTACTTTTGGTTTTGTTCTTTTTATCATGCGATTAACGTGTTTTTATTATTATTTCGTATGATAAACCTTTGAAATGAGTTTTGTTTTAAAGATTTTGCGAAAGAATGCGTTAATTTTAAAGAAATATAAATACATACTCGTACATGTTTTAGATAGTTTATGCAGCTTTTATATTTAAACATTTCTTCATTAGAATCTTTGTAAAAACAAGTCTTAAAAAGAAATAATATTAAATCTGTATCGATATTTGTTCTATAAATTCATAACACGATTCGCTTAAATATCTAAAAAGGTAAAATAGCTTAAATTTACTCGTAGAAAGCAGTTTATTTACTTTTATTTTGTTGTGATTTTAAAAAGTTATTATGCAAAGTGAGCCTTGACGCCTCTAATACTTAATTTGTTGAAAACATATATTTTAGAAAAGAGTTAAAGATATCTTGTTATGAAATTGAATTTCAAAATTGATATTTGAGTTAAGCGAAAGTTGAAAACACTCCCATTTGAGAAAAAACTGTAATCAGTATTGAGAGAGGCAGATATAATTCAGACTTTGAACAAACAACAGTTTGGTAGCCCATGAACTTGAATGGTTTTCTCTCTTATCGAAGACCTAGGTTGTAAAACTTTAAATCTTCATACACTGCCTTCAAAACATTTGTCTTGCAATGTCATAAATTTATTCATTAAAAAGCTCTTCAGTTTTGCATTGACCCAAGGAGTTTTGAGAAAAATTTAGATGCGCTTGTGAAGGCTAAGTCGCAGTTGTTGGGTTTTAGTTAGGTAAGCGTTTAAGGTACTTTAAGAATAATGCGTTACTTTGTTCGAAATGGAATTACAAAAATACATATGGATAAACATTTAGAACTCTAAATTGGATCGTTTTGTTTTGCTTATTCTCTATTTGAAACAACAATAACAATTCTTACTTATTCATACATATGTATGTATTTGTCAAACAACTCTAACTGGGGCTCCACATGTACTTAATACCTAATTCTACAGGACCCATTTAATAATTTCATAAGAATTTCTCTTTTTCTAATTTTAATTACAAATTTAATAAATCTTTCAATTGTCGCACCATACAATCCTTAAAGCTATGAAAAGTAGTACATGCAATACATTCAATTTCAAATGGGCTAAGTGAATGCCTTTAAAGAAAGTTCCATATCTTTTGGCAATCAGACTTGCTGGTCTCCGAATTTTGCGGAATCGGAATATTGGGAAACATTTATATGATATTTGTTCATTTATTAATTTTTTTTTAAATGCAGCTAAAATTATTTTTTAATGACTCAATGTTAATCAATTGAGTGCCATTTTTAGTATAGAAATTTATGCGTGCTCTTTCCCTTCCTCTTGTCATATGTTATACATATGTATGTTTGTATGTATGTTTGTAGATATTTGTTCACCTAGATATATGTATTAAATTTCCAAAAAATTGTCTGCTAACTAATTAAATATCATTTATGTATGTATGTATTTATGAATACATGTATCTATGTATATCTTTTTTTTTTTGTATGAACTGATAAGTATATAATAAGACATACATATATGGGCACTTTGAGCTACCAGACAAAAATACAACGAAATTTTCAACATCATAATACTCGTAGTTTAAATTTGATTTTGCAAAAATTATGTTAAAAATTAAAAAAGTAAAAATAATAGATACTTCGGAATCTACACCAAAAAAATCTCAATCCAATGTTTATAATAAAAATATTATTAATTTGTCACACTGTGCTGTGTCCGGTAGCTGTTGGGGTGCGTTTTAAAATTTGTGTACCTGCCAAATCTTGTAATAATTCATTTGATTTGCTCACATTCCTCTTTCACTGCCTACGAAACTGTATCCAGTGGGTTCGAAACTATTTTCAAACTTCTTGCAACATCAGTACCGTTTATAATTTTTTGGCCATTTTTAGAAAATAACGAAATAAACAAAAAAATTTCCAGCTCATCCTAGACGACTTCTCTCCATCTGGCGCCTTAAATTGATTTAAATTGTGCCCCTGCTGGAATCTCATTCAATTTAATTGTAGTTCAAAGTGCCCATCTATTTATTCAAATACGAGTTTTTTCGCTATATGCTTGTAATGTATGCCAGTTATTGTAATTGTAGTAGTAATATGTGTGTATGTAGGTTTACAAGTTTTAGTTAAATTCTTAAACAAACATCTTTCAGATTTTATTTCAGTTTTTAGCAGCTTCAAGTCTCATTTTTAGTGACACTCCCAATGAAAAATGTTCTGAATTCGGTTCGGGCACTGACTCGCGAAATGCCATTTAATTTATCAACGCTAAGTTCTGTGGCAGTTTCATTGCATTCTAAGCTAAATAATCTAATAAAGCAAAATAAAGTTACAAATGAAGATAATTCTTCAATAATATCATCTTAATAAATACCCGTTACCAGTAGAACTTCAACACTTGAATTACCCTCAATTACTTATTACATGAAAGTAATTGTAAATAGTAATGCATTACCTAAGAAGATTAATTGATTACCTGTTATGAGTTTTTTATTTTTTTTTTTAATTGAAGGTTGCGGTTTCTAACACACAAGTAATGATTACCTAATCGCTAAATTCCCAAAAGTAATTTCTATTACTTATTTGCTTTTAAGGCTACTAGTTACTTCTCTTCTGCTGACCACCACAAATTTTTCGTTATTTACTACTTTCATTTCTCATAAGTAATGCATCTTATATTGCATTACTGGTAGTTACAATTGTAATGAAATTTAAACAAATGTCTGTTCAAGTTTTTGAGAGACAAATACCAACAACGTACAAATGTAATCACTTGCTTTCCTGTTGACTATCATAAATTGATTACCACTTACAATAACTCAGTAATCTAATTGTAATTGTGAAGTAATTTAATGTTCCTAGCACTGCTGAGCGAGAGGTTTTTGTTTTCCAGAAAAAGCATCTAAATAATTTGGCTACTTAAAGATAACTATAAATATACTTTCCTAATTATTCCTGTTAGGATAACAACAAAATTCCAATTTTAACAACAAAATATAAA
This sequence comes from Sphenella marginata, assembly GCA_951509765.1. Taxonomy (NCBI): domain Eukaryota; kingdom Metazoa; phylum Arthropoda; class Insecta; order Diptera; family Tephritidae; genus Sphenella; species Sphenella marginata. The sequence goes on from OX608081.1 coordinate 80,743,734, forward strand.
GGCCTTCGTTTTTAAATATCTAAATAACTAATCTAAATAGCTACTTTAACCATTCTGCTATTATTCAACCCGAACATTACTAGACTCAGGCGGTCAGTACCATAAGACCATCAGTTTCACTTGCGTTGGTCTGGAAACTTGCGATTTCGCGGACTGTGCGATACATCACGGCGTGGAAACTCATCCAACTAAAAAATCAAATAATTATTTTAAGCAGTCATGCATAACCCAAGCGTACTAACCTTTGAAGAGCTGCTCCTCGAGCGACTTGAGCTTGTCTGCCGTCTTGGCGCATCCATCTCATCATCCGTGTAGCAGCTATATTCGCGTGACGAATCACTGTGGGGGAAGAGAGTAAGTCACTAAAAACTACTTTGAGTGTATCTATTTAACTCACCTTGGTTCAATTCCATCATGTATTTCGGGATCCAACAAAGGCAGCATGTCCTCACCTTGTTGTAATAGATCCACGCTGTTAATCGATTTGCTGCTTGCCATGTCGCCTTGTTCATCCTCTGCTGCGGTTGTGCCTGTATGAGCGCCCGCATTAGCACACGCACCCGTTTCACGTTTAGCTTCATGGCACTCGCACTGACAATCTTCGGGCTTCACGTAGTTGTAATGGATTTTGCCATCCATGGTCACATCGGGTTGTGGCGCTTGATGTCCATGTCCATGTGTGTGCGATGAAGTGGTGTGAGTTGCATGTGGTCCACTCGTTGTACCAGTGTGAGCGCGACTGCCGCCGCCGGACGTTGTGATCACGCCATCCTTCGGCAAAGCCGTGATACGCTTTGGCGGCTTGCGTTTTTCTGGTATATTTTCGAAGTCTATCCAGTGCCCAGATAGTTTACGCTGCGTTGTTGTTGTGCTGGAAGTCGGTATGTTTTGCTTGTGCATAGTTTGCACGGTTGACGTGGTTGCTTTGCTGTGTGCCGCCTTCGATTTTGTTCCAGCTTCGGGTTTTTGATGTTGCAGCAATTGCTTGTTGGAGTCCTTACGCTCTAAACCCGCTGAGGCAGCACGGATACCTTCTTCTGCAAACTCAAACCAAGATTTGCCACTGGCGTTGGATGAACGTCGTGGCGACTTTGCACTTTGCGCGCGCTCCTTGGTCGAGTCTTTGCGTGGCAAACTAATGCGCAACTTTTCGCCACGCACTGGCGTGGAACCGCTCAACTCGTAGGTTTGTTCTTGTGGCGTAACGATGCCGCAATATTCCTCCAGGTGCGAAGGGTTAAGTGGTGTAGTTGAGCGTGGGCGCTCGACAGGACATGTTTTCAATTCCATATTGGCGCGCTCTTTCATAGGTAGGATGGGAACACCTTGTGCACGCTCTTCAGGTAGAGTTGTTGGCACATAAGGAAGCTCATCGAAAGATTCCTGTGATACGAGTCCTGTGCTTTCGTGTTCTTCAATTGCGCCAACGTGACGTGGCAAGTGGCGTCGCTTAGGATCGCCAGATGCAGAGGAGCCACCAGCTAGATCTGAGTCACGTTCACTTTCGGATGACTCAACTGGTTCGTCGGTTGAAGGTACTGATTGTCTTTCGGCATTTGAACGGCGTGTCGGTGTCGAGGTTCGTGGTGGTTTAACGGGTGTTTGCCTACCGGAATGATCTATTGGTGATTGCGACTGTGAGCGTGAAGCACGCTTTGTGGGTGTTGGTGAACGACTAACCGCTGCAGATGCAGCTGTTGGTGTTGGTGTTGGCGTTGGTGAAGGTGCGGTAGAGGGTGGTGGCGGCTGAGGCAGTGTTGGTTTACGTTGCTGATGTGTTTTAGTTTGCTTTTGATCCTCCTGCTGCTCTATAGTTGGTACGATGACCTCGTCTGTACTCTCGGCGCGCTTCGTCTCGGAAACACTTTGCCGCTTGGGCTTGCGTGGCACATTTTCATGGTACTTTTTTCGCACGTCAAAGTTTTCAAGATAACGCGAGTGCCGTTGATTCAAAACTCCACCGCCGCTCTCAGCGTCGTCTTCCGATGTGGAACGTGATTTTCGGCGTGACTCTTCGTGTGAGTCTTTGCGCCGCATAACCACAGCAGTAACTGTAGTTTGCACAATTTGTTTTTCGTCTTCGGAGGTGGAGATAGATTTCTGCCGACGAGCTGAGGTTTCCGTGGCAGTGCGCCGTTTCGGTGGCGCCTTCACGGGTTCCTTTGGCTGTGGAACTTTCGCGGGTGGAGCGCTTTCCACTTCATCCTCAGAGCGGCGTATTACCGTACCTTTCCTATGCAGCACCTCTGGCTCAGGGCTTTCAACTATTGTCTCCTGAACTTGTTCTGACAGCTGACTAGACTGACTTTCGGTCTTTGAAATACTAAATTGGGTAGAAAAAATTTGATCCTGACTGCCTGAGCCCAAACGCGTGGTGAACAGCAGACGACGCTTTTCTTTTGTGTGCTCATTTTCGGGTTGCACCTGCGTGATGTTCACATTGACCATCGCCACCGTTTCAATGATCTTCGTCTCACCAGCACTTTCCACTGAGGGCAGTCGATGAATTTCAGCTTCAGCTGGCATTCCATTTTCCTGTACCACATTTTCCTTGACATTTGTCAAAGTCGAACGAAGATTAACTTTGATCGCGCTCGCGTAGCTCGTCTCTGAGTTAGCGGTTTCTTGCGAGTCTTGCGAACTGCATTTATTCACCTCCAAGCTCCACGTGCGTTCCTTATTGTCGTCGTCTTGTGAAAGTGTGTGTATGGCATCGAGATTTTCAATGTGCTGCGCCTTATCAGCTGGTTGGGAACGTGGCTGCGATTGCCCACTGCCCGACGATCCACTCCCCGAGCCCTTACGCGCACCTACTGGCTTCAAAGCAGCAGCTGCAGCCGCCAGTTGGCTCGCAGTTATTGCAGTGGGTGTCGGACGCACTGGTTCTGCGTTGAGTTGCTGTATGCCGTGCAGCAATTTCTTCGTTTCCTTCTCTTCAGGTGGGGTATGAAGTGGTATATGGATGACACCCTCTACGGGCTCATCATAGTAACGCAGGCGGCTGGCGGGCCGTGAGCCACCTCCTGTAGTCGTGGATGAAGGCGTTTGAGACTTGCTACGCATTTGCTGAATTTGTTGTTGTATTTCATGGCCATCAATAGGAGAGGAACTCTTTGAAGATTTTGGGTCAGCGCCTGCATTGCTGCCACGTTTAGCCGGCTTAAAAATCGCTAAAACGGATTTCTGTTTGCTCGGTGTAACATTCTGGGATTGGGGCGTTTGACGTTCTTTACTTTTACTTCTGGAACGTGAACGTTCGCGTGGTGAATCGGGCGAATCCTTGCCACCCAAACGAAATATTGAGCTGAACGAGCTTTTACGTGAAACAGAGAGAGCAGCTGGTGAAGGCGAGCGGCTGCCGTGCGTGTCTTTCGTCAGTATGCCGTGACGCGTTGGTTTGGGACTCGCTGAAGGCGTGAGGCGATTCTCATCCACAGCTGGCCGACCACCTAAACTCAACGAAACGGGTTTCTTTTGGCTGGGTGCGTACAGCGGAGATATGCTGTTGGGCGCTTCAACAACTTTCTCGTGTGGCGCAATGCCTTTGTCGTCGTACATGTAGTCCGGCTTCAGATTTATGCGTATATATTCAGTGCCGCCTGGAGTTTTACCAATCACCATTTGTCCAGGGCTTTTACTGCTGCGACGCTGCGAGCCCACAGTTGGCTTACCAATGCCAGCGACGGCAGTAATACCAACAGCGCTGGGCCGTTCAACTTTTTTAATGCTTTTCATGGGAGGCTTAGCTTCACCGTTTGACAATACGGCGGCGGGTTTCTTCTTGGGTGAGCTCTCCACAGTAATACCTTCAGCTAGCACAACCTGTGTGGGGTCTTGTTTGCGTGCCAACAACACTTGTTCAAGCAGTTCAGCTGTGGGTGGCTCAATTGTGGTTGAAACGCGTCCGTCTGTTATATCCTCCAACGGCTTAGGACCACAAAAGGAAGTCTCCAACAGCATGCGATGTGGTGAAGGTGAGCGCGAGACACCCGATACGGCCGATAGACGACTCACAGCTGAACCTTGACTACCCACGCTTGAAATTCGACTTGTGCGTCCGGATATACAAAGTAGTGCGGCAACTTCAGAGCTCGCCGAGTCCTTGCGTTGATGCTGCTGTAAGTAGCTCTGATGGTCTTCGAATTTGAAAATGTGCGGCGATGAGCGCTTCGTCTGCTGGAAATAAACACAGAGAAGCCGTGTATTAGTTAATATTGTTGTCTGGTGGATAGCAAATTATTAAAATGAATCTCAAGAAAGTGCACGGCACCTCAACATAATAAGAGAGCTGCAAATAACAGACTGAAGTTATTTTGCTCATTGAAAGTCTGCTCGCCTCAAGTGAGTTAGGCACACATGAAAATTTTGAAGCAGCTTCGGAGGCTGATGGCAGTAATTTAAATTGAAATGTCACAAGCGAGATCGACGTCAAAGGCAACATTGAGTAGAGGCTTAAATAGCAGCTGCAGCTGGTCTACGGGTGTGGGTGTGCCAAGATTGTGGCGTTTGCTAACGAATAATAGGCTAAACAAGCTCATGTAGGTTTAATGATGATAACACAGCTCTTTCGGCAACGTTGGGTAAGACGAGTATGACGAACACAAAACAGTCAGTCAATGTGTGGCAGGAGGTGCATTGGACTACTGAGATAAGTGGATGCAAAGAGGAGCAAGAATTATTGGCCAATTCAATTAGGCTGAGAACAATATATCGGTGCAAGCAGAATACGAATGGTGTCGTGTAAGTGGGGTGTAACGTGGAAACTGCTAATGGAATTTTGTATTTATGAAAATCCCCATTTAAAAGGCAAACTCAAGAGTAGACTTGGTAGTGGAAGACTGCTTTGATTCCATTTATTTTGGGAGCTGTCAATAAAGAGGAGACAGATCAATTTAAAAAAAGTGGAATTTACACAAAATGAGTTTGATTGAGACGGGAATGGAAAAGGGCGTCCAATTGTTAAGCATGGATGTAGTTAGGCGAAGCATATGAGAGCGCGAAGTGAGTTTTGGGAGAAGTGTCTTTTAGCACGGTTCATGTGCGTCCCAGTTTAGCCATCTCAAACTCAACTAACCTCAGACTGCTTCCTCAAAAAAATTTCATCCTACTTTCCCACTCAACTCGTTTAATTTCTCTCACAAATTCTGCTGACACATTCTAATTTCTTTCTGACAATTGTTGCCTTTCAATTTGGCCACTTCAATGCTGTCACACACATACAAATATATTCCCACATGCAAACAAAGAATGTCGCAAACTTTCTCCGCCCACCGCTGGTTTGACTTTTGAGCATTTCTAATGTATGCGTAGCTAAGTGTGAATGGGTGTGTGTGTAAAGTGGTTATATGAAATGTCTAATATTAAAGATTGTTGTTTTTGTGGTTACATAAAATGGGCAACAACAACTGTCCTACTATTGAACCGAGAAAAGTGCTCAAACAAAATGAATGATTCCATTCGAAGTCATACAAAACATGGCTTTTTACTAAATTTCTCCAATGCTAACCTACATTTGGTCACCTAAATAAGGACGCACATACAAAATTACCCATCCATATGTATGTATGTACACCGCTTTGAGAGTGTGTAGATGCCATATGTGCGAGTCCATTTCGAAAATGTTTCGTATTTGATTTGTGTCAGTGTTTTTCAGGCAATATCCGCAATGTTTGGTTAAGCATCACAAATATTACTTCGGTGTGGGTATGTGGCGAGATTCGCCTGGGCTTCAATTTCATTTTGTATACGCCAGCTCGGCTCCAAAGCTCTGCATGGATAGCATAAAGTGAATCAATTGGTTCCAGAGCATATACGGTAGCACAGTTATTTTGCATATACATTAGGGCGTATCACTTTGTAAGTAGCAAGAGAGAGAAAAAAAGTTTACAAATGGACCGAGGTGGGTAGACTAGGCGTAAGAGACGATGAAAATCGACATACACCTCGATTTCGGGTGTAGAAATTCATATTTGGTTATAATTTCTTTTGTTTTATTCATACTCCCTAAGTGCTTACGGTAAAAAAATTAACTTTTATAAATTAATACTTTTAAGTATAAGTATTTGAACTCGGCTCGACATTTTGAACTTTTTTTCGATACCCTCTAATGTACATTCAATCCGAGATATTGAAATAACTTTGTTGTTAACTTTGGTTTCCTGTGCTATGTAGCCCAAGACCGAGTTGGTTGAGTGTTTCGCCTTGCAGTTGCATACACTCCGTTGCATTTTTATAAGTACACTACCATTTACATGCTTGAACTAAATTTTTACATAATTGCGTTTGAATGTTAAACTTTTTTATAAGCTTTTATTTAGTTTCAGTTGACGGATGTCTGTAATGGAATCTTGCAAGTTAAATTTGATACACTTCCCGGTGTCCGATTGAGCTGAAAGTCTGCACCGATAACCCCGATGACAATGCAATATTATGAAAAAAAAAATCCGATAGGTGGCGCGTAGGTCGCTATATTTTCAAAAATCGCATTTATGGTCCGATTTGGCTGAAATTGGACCCGCTAGATGGCGCGGGAGTCGCTTATAAGCTTTTATTTAGTTTTAGTTGACGGCTGTCTGGAATGGAATCTTGCAAGTTAAATTTGATACACTTCCCGGTGTCCGATTGAGCTGAAAGTCTGTACCGATGTATAACCCCGATGACAATGCAATATTATGAAAAAAAAAATCCGATAGGTGGCGCGTAGGTCGCTATATTTTCGAAAATCGCATTTATGGTCCGATTTGGCTGAAATTCGGAACATGTATTACTACCATGAAAAGAAATATTTCCCTAAAAAAAAATTCCGCTAGGTGGAGCTGAGATCGCGGTTATATATACTAAAAATTGGAATTATGGACCGATTTGGCTGATATTTTACGTGTGTGGTTGTTAATTAATTTCCATATGTTTAAAAAAAATTGGAACCGCTATGTGGCGCGGGAGTCGCTCTATTTAAGAAATTCGAAGGTCCGTTTTCGGTGTCGTTTAATTCATTTTTCAACGAACTTCCCGTTAGGGTAGTATCTTAACATTTTCATCCACGTTTAGTTTTTTACCGCAACTCAATATAAAAAAAATAATTCCGATAGGTGGCTCACGGGTAGCGAAATTTTGAAAAATTTCATTTCCAAAAATTTTGTTTTCGATATTGTACCAACTTCCCGTTGAGCTGGGGTTTTCAAATTTTCACCATCGCTCAGGTTTCGCGGCCATTGCATTATAAAATAAAATTAAAGAAAAAACTTTTTTAAAAATAACTTTTTATTATTGTTTAATAAAATTAACTAAAAAGTAAAAAATAAATTCACTGTATAGAAGTATAACACTTTATAAGTTCATTGTAACCTTTAACGATAGTTAGGCTTCTTCGTCTGCGATAAAATAATTCCATATTGTACATGATTATATATTTTTAACATTAAAACTTTACACTTAAATTATTAAGTCTTCCAGTCTACATCAAAGTCCCAATTTTATTATTAATAAAAGCGTGTTAAATTTTATTTTGTATAATTAGAAACATTTAGGACCTTCTTGTCTATTTGATGTTATAATTAAGGACGTTTAAGACATTTCTTGTTATCACAATGTAACACGCTTTTATTAATAATAATATTGGGACTTTGATGTAGACTGGAAGACTTAATAATTTAAGTGTAAAGTTTTAATGTTAAAAATATATAATCGCGTACAATATGGAATTATTTTATCGCAGACGAAGAAGCCTAACTATCGTTAAAGGTTACAATGAACTTATAAAGTGTTATACTTCTATACAGTGAATTTATTTTTTACTTTTTAGTTAATTTTATTAAACAATAATAAAAGCTTATTTTTAAAAAAGTTTTTTTTCTTTAATTTTATTTTTAATGATTGAATCTATGTTCTAACAAATGACAATTTGGGTGAAAATTTATTTTTTCCGCTCTCAGAAAAATTGCATTATCGATTTTGCATTTTAAAATACAGCAATTAATTTGTTTTTTTTTTTAATTCTACAAATATTTTTTTTAAACATTTAGTAGAATGTTAGAGCTCTCTAAATTCAAATTTATTGCAAGAAAATATCTGAATTGAAACAATTTTATGGGTATCTATGGTTATAATTATGGAAAGGAGTGTGTCATCATATGCAATGGGCACTAGCATGGTGTTCTGGCATGAGCATTTGGCGCATTTCATTGTTGCATGAACTAAATAACGTTCTATCGCTGTTGGTATTGTTGTAGCATTCGATATAAATAATTGTAATTGTTGTTGGTGGTTGTTATTTGTATTGCGAAACCTGCAATAGCTGTTGTTCCAATTTAACCAACACAAATCGATTTCGTATCTTTTGGCTTTAAATGCAAAACTTCCTTTGCTGGCAAGGTGCTTCTTCGAACTTCTTCACACAGAGCAGCTGTGCTTCTTCTCTGAACTTTTGAGTAATTCAAAGGCAGAAATATTTCAATAACGCCAATAAATGGTGGAAATATGCCAACAGACGAAAGAACCTATCAGGTGCAGTGAAACTAGCATAGAGACTAAGAAGAAGCGTTCAAATGTATGGGTTCTCAAAAGAAAAGTAGCACATCAAATTATGTGGCTTGAGCTCTCGTTAGACCATATGGGAACTGATTTATAATACAAAATTATTATTTCCTTAAAGTAATGTGAGAATATTTACCTGTTGTTGTAATTTTTCCTGTTCTTCCTTCTTCTGTGCGGGATCCATGAAGTACAACTCCTCTGTTGAGCTTCGCAACTCTAGGGCGCCCTCCTCGCCAAAAGCCACGCCGATTGTTTCCTGTAGGGTGCCAGTGCCAACCTTCATTTGATTATCATTTTTATCAACAAAATCAAAAATAACAGCAATTTTGAAAAGCAAAAAACGGCAAAAGCGAATATGAAACCAAGGATTTTGTTTTTGTTTTTAATTTGATGGCATTATTTACAGAAAAAAGGAGACAAATTATGGGGGGGTGGCGCAAAGCACGAGCGACAACATGAATATACAAACAAATACCAATTTGCTTACAATAAACAAGGCGTGTTAAGGACGTGTAGTAAATACATACTCAATAAAAGGGATGAATAGAATAGAATAGCAGAAATGTGAAAATGATGGTAGGTAGAAGGGAAAGAAGAAAAGAGAGAAGCAAAGAAAAATTTACTATTCATGTGTCAGTGTAGAAGTTTATTTATATACATATGTACAGGTGTGTGTGTAAATGCATGTGCACATTAGGGTGTTCAATTAAACGACTTTTGTTCCAAAAATGGTTACCGAGTTATATCTAAAATTTCAAAAAAATAAATTTTTAGAACTAGAGCAAGCAATAAGAATCAGTTTTAAAGCGGTAGAAGCCGGTTTGGGGTAAGAAATTAAAATAAAAAATTATTTAATTTGGTTTGATATAAAATCTGAGAATGAAATTTAATTATTTTTTATTTTAAAAAGCTTACATAATAATGCAAATTATTTTACAAGCTAATAAATGAAATGATTTTCACTCATATTGCTATTGTCTAGCTTACTATGAAAACTTCGTACGGAAAAAAGTTTTTGAAGCTTAAGAATTTTTTATTGAAAAAAGCCAGATTTTCTCAAAATTCTACAAATAAATCTTGAGATGCGGTTTTCGAACACTTAAAAACAATTTTTAAAGCTTTATGTCAAAAATAGCAACAAAAAAATCGTTACGAAAATTTTCGGTAATCAAAAAATTTAACTGTGAGAAGAAAATTTTTCAAAACGACTTTCAGAGTGTAAGTTCGGATAAAAAAAGCAGACAAACACCCTAATGTGTGATGAATGTGTATTTGTTGATTTATTTATTCACGTACGAGTATAATACCAAAAAGATTTAAGCACGCACTCGTGAACTTGAATTCGCGCATGTATCATTCATTGTGCAATTGTGTGCGTATATACATTAAATAAGATAACAACAACAACACCAAGTAGCAAGAGCAATTTACTAATCCCAGGCGACGTTTACAAAATTATCAATTGCGCCCTGACGGATGTTCGATTGTTCAAAAGGGGAATTCGGGGAAGTCCATAAGGGCGCCAAAGAAGCAGCGAATCAGTGATGCAAAGGAATGCGAAGAGCAATTAGTATCAAGGCATGCAAATGTGATTGAGGAGTGCCAGGGTCACTGTTACATATCGATGTACATATGTATGTATGTATGTGAATGTGTGAATGTGTGTGTTTGTGCGTGAATGTATGCATTCGATAGACGCGTGACGTTGAAAATAGCACAGCGAATGTGGGGTCGGGTGAGTAATGCGGCAGCTTTTAAAAGCGTTCTAAGTAAATTCAGTTAATTCAATTAATGTCGTAACAGCCGTATTAGTAAATAAACAAACGAATTCTTGTTCTTGCTCAAAGTGCATGTGCAACGTTGTGTGGGTCAAATGTCAAATATATCGAACATCAAAAAATGTGTGCAACGAAGTTTCGCATTTGATTTAAAATATTGAAAACAATTTCAAAGTTACTTTCACAACAGCGCCCCTTAATGGGTTAAGTAACATTTCGTATTGAGCAAGGTATGGTAGGTAGGCAAATATGCAATTAAACTTTTACTTTTACTCTGACAAGCTTTCAAATAAATTCAATAAATTAAGCGCTGCAGCACTTTTCCCCAAGTTCTTGCTCGTCTGCTGCCTCTCCGCCCTCTTCTTGGTTTGGTGTTTCTTCGTGCTGAAGCTTTTAGTGCTCGCTTTTACGCTTCGCTACGACAACTTTTCATAACTGTTAAGTGCTGCTGCTCCGCAAATGACTTCCCAACCAAGTGGTTCGTGCACTTGCAACTTTCTATTAATTCTTGCCTAGCAGCACAGCAACAACAACAACAAGCACTAAGTAAATTTGAAAAATGTAATTGTAACTTTTTGTTTTTGTTTTTGTACTTTTACTTTGTTCAACTCGCCTTGTATGTTTGGTATTAATTTTGAGTGCGAGCTCAAGGCTTCAGCAACAGGCACTCCAAATACTCTCACTCACACCCTCGACTAATAGCAGCTCTACACCCACGACCAGCAAAGCAACAATGCATTTACTCGAGCTTTGTTTACTTTGCAAAGATGCGGCTGAGGTGGCTGCATGGTAGGGTGTGGCTTGCGTGTTCCATGCCATATCAACGCTAAAGGATCTTTCTCATTAAGGAAAACAAAACACCCAAACAAAACACGAAAACAAAGACTGATGGAAGAGGCAGCGCTAAAATGTAACAAAAGCGGTGAGGAGTGTGCTGGAGATACAAAAAGTTGCAATAACATCAGCGCAACAACAAGTAGCAACTACAAAACAAAATAGCTAGAAGACAGCGATAACAACTCATCATCCTGTTTTTTCACATTGCGGAAATTTGGTTAGTTGTTGCTGTCCTTCCTTTATTGTATTCAATTGTTACAGCTTTCTGTTTTCTTTTTTTGTTTCTATTTGAGTATGTGCTTTCTCATTTCCTTGTCAATCTCCTGTTGAACCTTCACTTTAGGTGCGTCAGGGTAGACGCCGTGGAAGGTGCGCCGCGGTCAACTCAAACCGATCAATGTCAAAGGACTCACTCCCGGCAATTTAACTCAAATTGCATTTGAGGGGTTAAAAGACTGGTTATGAAACAAAAGATATTTAAAAAGCACAATGACCGCCGCACCTGCCTACCTTAAAACTTTCTTTAGAAGAGTGAAGAGCTCGCCTCAATCCGTGTACTGTGCTATACGTGCTCCGCAGGCACTCAATATTTAAGAATTCAAACTAGTTCTATGCTGCTTGTGGAATTGTTCTTATCTTTGGAGTATCAAGCACCTCTCTTTCAATTTTTAGAGCAATACCTGAAGCGATTAACATTTGCTGAGATATCCTTAGCCTGCAACTACACAATTCATTATCCAACTGCGAATCGCCGATATTTGTATGGATAACAAAATAAAAAGAATTTCTTGCCTCCATCTTCAAACATTTTCATACCTCCGCTTTGTTTGAATTTTTTCTATTGTTTTTGTACAGATTTTGTCATAAAAATTCTATAAAATCTCAGCTTAAGTGCACTTTGTCGTAGCGCCTACGCCACGTTGCCCTGCTTTCTGCTAATGCCCCACAAAACTTTGCACTGATTCTTTATTGTTGTTGCCCCACATACCGAGCTGAACTCATTAACCCATAAAAGTCAAGTGACGAACAGAAGGGCAGACGAATGAATGCGATGGAAGAGTGTAGAGTGAAGAAAACCTACTAAATAGAAAACGCTATACAATTTACTTTAAAGGCTTAAATGACAACAACTATGTAAGTATAACAATAACAACAAGATAGAAATACATTCAAGAATGTTGGCAGGTGAAAAAAGTGTTGGAAGAAAGTGCCGTTAGAATGGAAGTGTGATGCGAACGAACAATGACAGCAACAACAGGAAATAAATTCAATAATCTCAGTTAGATATGAATGAATGTGTTCATGTTGTTTTTGTTGCATTTGTGTAAATGTCAGTATTTTGTGATGTGATTGAGTGAAGGGTTGTACAGACGCATAAATGACTTTAATTGTTGCAAGCAGCAGGGAAAATGCCCAACCGTTGGAAAATTGCATGCCGACATTCGCACACTGCCCCGCCCGGCACGAATTATGTTTTTGTTGGCTCTAGAAGTGCCTAGAAATGAGCATTCGTTTGCTGTGCATTGTGCTTTTTACATTTAAGGCTGGCAACAACTACACATACACACACACACACACTCACAAGCAAAGTCGTGCACATTAATAAATCATAATTCTCGCATTATCATCACCTGTTCAAACACATTCTCCGGACTACTTTCCCGGCTATCCTCTTCGTGATGCGACGACGATGATGCGCGACTTAGTTCGATGCGCGGTGTTGACGGTGTGGTGAGTGTAGTGGCGCCTTTAAACGTGGCGCTCGCACCTGTCAACACCACCTGCTGATGCTGCCCAACAACATCGTTAGTGCCCAAACTTGCTGCTGCTGCTGCAGTGCCAGCGGTAGACGCCTTAAATGGCGTTGTTCGTTTTGTATTGTTGCCATCATACTTGGACTTGCTGTCCGTTGTGGTGGTGGTGGCGCTGTTAACGCTGCTGCCCGATTTCGTTATGGCGATGCTGGGTTGTTGTTGACCATTTCTTGATTTTGTTGTTGTGTTGGCTGTATCCGTTGTAATTTTTGTAAAGCGTTCGTGTGGCTCCATCTGTGTGGAAGAGATGTACAACATTATTTAAGAAAAAAATTGAGCCAACAAAAAATGCAAAAACAAAATGAATCTGTGTGATTGTATGTGTACGAACGAGTCGATAAATTGAGATGAACGATTTTAAAAATACATAATAAATGCAAACGATTGCACTTGGATGGGCTAACAACTTAATTTCGTATGAAATAATGATGAAGTATTGAGTTTGAAAACAGTTGAAAGAGTGCAGTGGGAAAAGCGAAAGCGGAGGAAATGACTTATATGTGATTAAGGGGTTGTAGCCACGTAAATAAAGACGAATGAGGGGGAACTTATGTTTTATTTAATCGCTAAAGCAGGAAGAAACTTCTAAATTTCATTTCACTTTCTTCATTCAAAAAGATCCGTTTACCGGCAGATTCTTACTAGTTCAACTAGAAGTAGCTCGCAACTTGTTGGTTAGACCGCAGTGCACTACACACATACATACATACATATGTACGTACACACACAAGCCTACCAAACGTGCCACAACTCTGAATAGAATGAAGCTTGTCTGTTCCTCCCATAGAATTTCCTTATGAACGTTTGTTCCGGTGCTGTCAGCTCTCGATGGATTTCATCCTTGAAAATGTCAACTTGTATGGCATTCAATGTAATGGGAAGTATTTTGATTAAATTTTATTTATAACATATATAATATGTATGTATGTATGTATTCCCTGTTGCGTGGTTGAAGCTCTTCATAATTGAATTGATTTCCATATCTAATGTCCTTCAAAACTTTTCTGAAATTCGCAACTTGCCACTGCGGAAACTTTTCAATTTCATTAAGCAGTAAAAACAATGAAAAAAGCAGCAACAAATTTTATTGCAAATCACTTGCGTACGAGTAGCTACGACAGTTGAAGAGGGGCACCGTTTGGGGAATCGCTGTGTTTCTTTGTATGTATGAATTGCGTGTGGAAACTAGAGCAGCCTCAGAATTTAACATTTGAAAGATGTAAACGAAGTTTAGAAAACAGATTTATATGACTCTCAAACGGGAAAAATATTGAAATGCCATAAAAACCATTAAAGCATGCCGATTCTAAAATTGCTATACTTAAGAAAGATTTAGGTCAAAAATTGTCAAATTCTAGTTTAGAAAACCATTAAGTGCGATCTTGGAGCATATTCGGTTTGAAAAAATCGGTTCTTATAAATCAGTGCAGCCTCGAAATTCACAAGGTCTTCAAGAATTTCTTTCTTCAGAACGCCATTCAAAAATTTCTTATCTCATCTAGAAATGTATTTAATTGAAAAAGTTTAAAATGTCCACTTTTTAAAAGAAATGTGAAACTTGACAAAAAAAAATCGGAAAATAGCATTAATGTCTGATTCTACGATTTTGTCGTTTTTTGTATGGAACTCTGTGGCTATTAGCGACTTAGCGATAAGTCTTGCCAGCCCCAAAGGTGCCTCTACGTAACCTGATCAGCTGAGCCAGTGCGTAATTCAAATTCAAGCTGAAAAAATAAATAAAATGCATGCGAATGTAAGTGGAAATTCTGGAAATTCTCTCATTCTCATGGTACTCATCGTTGTCTATTTTTTTCATTTCCATTTGAATGCGATTTGCTTATAAATTTACTAATGACTTGCTAAGCTTGCTTGATTCAAGGAATGATTAAGTGATTGTGTGACTGTGTGTGTGCGTGTATGCGTACAACAGTTGTATGTGCCTATGTATGTAGATGTGTTTTTAATTTTTTTTTAGCACAAATGCACGTACTTTTGCACTTTAGCTCTTGCTAAAGCCTTGAATTAAACACTTTATATGCCAGCGGGTGAAGAGTTGTATGCGCCTAAAATTAGGCACTTAAATACTTCACTAATTAAAAGAGAAAATGTACCAGCGCCAAGGTGAGCAATGAACTGCTATATAAACTTAATTATAATAAAAGATATTGCCCATTTCAGGGTACACACTAATTTTCTTTTTGCTGAAGCACATTTTTGACACTCGAACTCTGCAGCTGACACAAACACATACACACAAATACTTTTTCACGAGCGCATAGCACAGCTTGAGGTCGCAAGTTAGAACTTAATTTACTTTTCACTGCTTTCACATGCAAATCTTTTCAAATTTTCTAGCATTTCATTAAATTTATATTGGATTTTTGATTAGTTTGAGCAGCATTGTGCCTTGCCCCTCAAAGTAGGCAATGTCTGTGTGAAAAAAAATGTATGCCAGTACACATACCACTTGCTGGGTAAGACGGCGATTGCGACAACGGAGGTGGCAATGGAATACACCACTACCAGAGCAGAGCGTTACAGCGACAGCCTATCGTTTAGCTGCTTCACGCACGCACCGAAAACCAACTGACAGCTGGCAGGTTTTGCAAGCAACGACAACGAAGACGACTGCTTGTCTGGCGACTGGGCACGTGAGCTTTACTTAAAAGCATGCTTGCTCTACGCATACATACAGTTGCTAGCTGCTGACAGGGTATGCAAAAGCTTTCATGTTGACTGAAAATGACAGCTGTCAGTTGGTATGTGCGCGCTTGCATGCACAGCTGTTGGGCGAGAGCTTTCTGTTGAGCGCTACGGAAACTTTTCAGTGAGCTTTTCTAGCATTTTACAGCGAAATTTGAGGTTGATTGTAAGAGAGTTAAGCGAGAGCAAGAGAGCTCACACGTAATCGTAAAACAGCCTTTGCTTACGTTTGTGTGCGTCAAACTACGCTCCAAAGTGTTGTTGTGCGCATATTGTCCTTCATGGCATTCCCTTGCTTGTTTTCTTTGTCAACCGAGTGCACGTGACTTTGAATTCAAGTGACATGGAGCGCTGAGTGGCGCGTGTGAGTTTGCCTTAAAAATCGCCGATGGCTTGTTTACATTCGACGGCAAAATTAAAAGTCAGTCACAGTTCACTTTGTAATGCAAATAATTTGCACTTGAGAACGCAGACACGCTGGCGTCTACTCGGCGATGTTGATAATTTGACAGTTTTGTGATTTTTTTATGCAAATTTTTGAGTTTTGAGTGTAAAGGAAAGTAAAGGATTTGGGATAACATTACTAATATATTGCATCAAACAAAAATTTAGTAAATCAGAAATATTGAAGGCTAATCTCCAAAGTCATATAATCGTACTTAAAGCTCAGTTTACTTACCACAATCGCGCCATTGGTTTGTTTGTCTTGTGGTGAGCTGAACGTCGTTGAACTCAATAGCGGCGCTGCTTCTATTATAGTTGTTGTTATAGCAGAACTACTGCTGGTTATTGAGCTTGTGGTGCTGCTGCTCATAGCAGCATTGCCCGTTGTTACCGAATCCTCAAACGATTTCTCGAATGATGCAATTGGAGCGGCGCCAAGACGTTTTTGTTTACGCACATCCATTTCGAGTTTGTGGTTTTAGTTGGAATTTCCTTGTATGTTTTTGTTTTTCCTTCTTTTTGTTGTGTCAAGATTTTTGTGGAGTGAATTAGAACATTGTCACCATTTTATTATTATATTTATATTTTACATCAGTGCTGTGGTACGTGGCGTATGCGCAACATTTTTCATTTTATTTTTTATCACTTTTGCATTTCCTTTTTATATGATCTTAGATTTTTATGAGTTTTTTTCAGAAGAATATTGCAAGTCTTACATTTTATTATTATTTTGGTTGAAACAGAAATTCAGTTTTTTAATCTTTTTTAAATAATTTGTAATGCTAAAAGGCTTTATTCTGAAACACAAAACTTTAAATAAATCACCAACTGGTTCTGTTCAGTATCATAAATTAACTAGGCGAGTGCACACTTTCTGGGCACCAATCACAGCTGTTTTTTGAGTAGTCGTAGTAAGCGCCCACAGTCTGACACGTTTTATGTATTTTTGAATAAGATAACTGTCTAATTTCTCAATATACAACGATTCTATGGCCTAAATTTGATTATTTCTGAAAGCACATTGTTGTTGTAATTTTTCTTAATTCATTACTCCTCCTTTCATGCAATAACATTGCAAACTACCATTTCTTAAATAACGCTTAAATTTCCCTTAAACATGCGAGCATGTCATTGCCTCTATAACAAGCACATTCACACGAACAACGCCTATCTGGATGTGCGTATGTGTGTGTGTGCATGCTTTCCTGTCAGTCGCGCCTCTTTGGAACCTTGTTGCTTTAGATGCACACCACCACCAAGTTGTATAACTGTAAATATTTGAATGCCCTTGAGGGCAATAAACCCTAGGTTATTACCAAAGTGTAACCCACAACAACAATAAGACCAATGCATTGCAACAATGCAGCAAGCCAAGCAAAAGTCGCCATTATGGCATGCAACGGACCTGCAAATGAAATTCCAAACAAAAAACATTGTCCATATGTTAAGGGCAAACACACACACACATGTTTTAAATATTTGCTTATGAAAATAGTAATAAACAGCGCGACGGAATGTTGCTCGTTCTCGTTTTGACTTGGCGCAACTTGTCTATGGCTGTTTAATTTTAAAACACTTTTTGCATAGAACATAGCAATACACTACGACTTAAACTAACAAACGCTGGCAAGACCCTTTTGCCAGAAATTCAAACACATTTCTATCTAACACGCCTTTATGCCTCATTAAACTATAAAATGCCAGCAACAGCGCAGTCAGGCAAGGCTTTTGAGTATTTATAAATAAATTTGTAAAGTTAAATGGTGCCAAGTTTATGTATGAGGCTATATTAGACTTTACAACAACCACAACAAAACAAAAAAAAAACCAATTGTGAATGAGAGCAAATGGAAACATGTTAGAAATAGTTTGTGCCAAAAACAAACCAAAGTGGCAACTGGCAAAAAGAATGCTCCTTAAAGATGCCTACAGAGCTGATTTGGCTGCAGTACTTAGAGCAGGAACTGGCATGGTTGTGGATTTTTGGCTTTTGTCAACCAATATATAGGCATTCTATAAGAATTTGTCTGCAGTTGCTTGGTTCATTGTACAACGCTTATAGAGCAAGCAACTGCATTAGTAATTTACTGCCAACAGTTCACCATGTGTCTTGTTTTTCAGCATACTTTTGGGCGCTATAGGGCAATCAAAGGAATTATGTGCAAGGAGTTGTGTTGTATCATATTAGGACCTAAGCATTTGCTACTCTGGGACTCAGCCCAGACTAATCGCTGAAAGCTGGTTTATGTATTGTGAGATCTCATCG
Organism: Sphenella marginata; assembly: GCA_951509765.1. Classification (NCBI taxonomy): domain Eukaryota; kingdom Metazoa; phylum Arthropoda; class Insecta; order Diptera; family Tephritidae; genus Sphenella; species Sphenella marginata. The sequence goes on from OX608081.1 coordinate 80,762,108, forward strand.
TAACTGAGTGGTAGATTTACTTCAAATAAGGCTACTATTCTACTGTTTTAGCTCCCTCGAACCCTTGAGCATTTGCCTTTGGTCTTTTCCTTAACTTACATATTTTCAATTCATAGCTTCATCAACTCACTTTGAGCTTACTTGTGCCCACCCTTGAAAGTAGGTAACAGCGTATTTGAATTCCTAAATTTCAGCAGAACAACCCTACAAATTGTAATTCTCATGAGCCGTCGAAAACTCTTTGTGTATGCATGTCTAAGCTTGCGTATCAAACCAAATCAAACTGCTTACCTTGCAGTAAACTTTCGCCAAAAGACGTTGAAGTCTGTTATAGCTGACTAAACATATACAAACATACATACCTATAGCTTAGTCACAAAGGTATCGATTACAAGAGCACAGTTATAACGATCTATTTCTGGATGGCAGTGTTACCAACAGCGTGGAAAATTAGTTTATATTTCGAAGGGCACAAAGCAAAGTTGGTGGATATTGCGCAACTACAAATTAACAAAATAGAAAAATTAGAAATGTGCGTGAGTTAAGTGATTGATGAGCGAAAGTTAACATTTTTTTTGCAAAATTTACATGGAATAAGTACACAGCAAGCTCGCTCGGATACCTCCTTGGTGGTGCTACGGTGCGTATGAGCAACATTTTGCGCTGCGACTGCAATAACAACAAACCCAAAATGATCGAAATTGACAGTCCAATCATAATAAACTAGCCAAATATATTTGCTCAATTAATTAACTGTACGCCCCTTTTTACGTTGAATTCCAAACACAACAACAAACTAAATACATCAACAATTTTATTATTGGCTTTAAACCGCACCTACTCCATACATGCAGCACAACTTATTATTACTAGAGTTCGTAGTAAAGTAAATTTATTAAAATTAATTGATATTTAATTTGTTATGCCCAACGGACATGCGACGCGAGTACGCTGCTGCTAAAGTCAGCACAATAAAATCGATTAATTTCACATAAACTGGCTGGCGCTAGTGCTGTGTGGGTGTATGGACGTTGTTGTTATGTCTACTCGTTGTATAAGTATGTTTGCATGTATGTATGCTGTTAGATCAATGACCACAACAAAATGGTGGAATATGGGTCAGCAAATGTTTTGTTAGTGTACTCTGTGTGTGGGTGTGTGTGTGTGTTGTAACTGGCGTGTATTTGGCAGGCAATTCCATGTAAGGCTCGTTTGCTGGCACAACGGAAAGGCAATAAATTTAAATGTTCTACAACAACAACAGCAACTACTTAAGTACGCTTGTCTGTGAAAATGGCAAGCTAAGAAGTCAATGCATCGATTTGTGCCTTCAAGGACTGCAAATGGTGTAAGCAAGTATGTCTAGCACTTGAGTATGTCCCCGTGAGCTATCGAGCATGGCTTTAGCTGCATCACTCCAACAGATAATAGGGCGTATTGACACAAGTTTAGGTTAGCAGCAGCTAATACAGTTATATATGCAGTTACACTCATGCGGACATTACCATTAACGCTGCATAAATTTAATGCAGCATTTACGGTTAGTAGGATATTCGCTGACGACACAAGAAAATGTTGTAATGTGAGCCAAGTAGGAAATAAAATTAAATAATTACATAAAAAGGCAACATTAGACTTGGTTGGCTACAATGATCTGATTCCTATTGTCATTCCGAGTTACTGTCTTATTCGTCTAAATTGGTTCTTCGGAGGTAAAGTTTTGCTAATGAAACAGGTGAATTAAACAACCCAGAAAATCATTGTGAAAGCAATGAACTCTTAGTCAGAGCCTCGTACAAACATACACACATACCGCAGTGTTTTATGGATTACTTTTGCTCGTAAAACCTCTTAATCTAACATTTACCTTGTCAAGCAAAATTTTTCCAGCAAAATTACGCCATAAATACAATCAAAAAGGTTTTAAAAAGCTTAGCTGGCAGCGACAGACTTTTCCTTTGGAATAGAACTGAAATTGATAAATTCCAAGAAATAGTTCATAGTCGCTTACAAATTTCGCTGTTGCTTTATAAACGCTTTTGCTGTTTTCACGATTTTATAACATAAAGCTTGGGGATTTTCTACACCCACAAATCACTGATGCTTTTTGCCATCCCTTGTATTTATAATTGTAAAACTGTTTTGTATCTTCCATTTTTGATTTGTGTCAAAAGCTTTAAAGTGTTGGGTGTCTGTATGTTTTTGCATTGACAGTTGGCTATCAGGCGGTAGTTTCTGCAGTCATAAGACATCTTGGCACTAAAAACATACCAACGACCAAAAATAAAAAAGCGAATTACATGAATTCATTAAAAACGGCATTTCAATCAATTTAATTTTTTAGATTTTTTATGCCGTTATTCGTTCAGACATGTCTGCATTGAAGTACCATTGTTGTGTTGTTGCTTTTTATTTGCGGTGGCGATGTCACTGAAACTTTTTGACAAGAATTCACGATTGTATTAGTTAAACGTTAACCAGCCTAAAACAAGCTTTTGTTGCCTTAATACCCTGTAGGAAAGTTTTTTTGGAGTAGAGCAGTTAGTTAGAAAAGAGTGATGTTCATAATGATTTTCAGCTGATACTGGAGGTGCGGGATTTGTGGTGCGATTCCGGTTTTAGTCGATTTCTGACCAATTCAGGTAATTTGAGAGAAATAAAAAAATTAAGCATACTCAAGAAAGCCTCGAAACCGTGTTTTACGCCACAGTACTTGTACATATGTAGATCTGGCTGTTATAAATGTAAAACTCTTCCATGAAGTCTAGTACTCCCTGCAGGATGTATTTTTATACAAGGAACATACATACATACATACATACCACACTCAACTCCAATACATCTTCATACCCACCACTAAACAGCAAATCCAACTAAACTTACAAACATGGCTTAAGCACAAGAATGACGCTTGTACCACAGACTTGTCCCCATTGACTAGACAACCAGAAACACTGTCAGTGGGTGGGGGGCAAGAGCGCTTGTTTGTGTTCCATACAAAATATTTGTAGCCAACATGTTGGCACGTTCGATTGAGCGGTTGCTTTGCCTCAAGCCACAAATGCTATGCCTTTCCGCCTATTTGTATGCTACACAACACAAAATTAAAAAGGAAATACAAATCTTGTACCGGCTTTCTGGTGTGTGTGTGTGCGTATGCGCCCAAAACAACGACGGAAACGCCATCTATCAACCACCCTCATTTGCCCACTTGGCATATCGCACATTGATCACTCACCCACTTTGATGTCATTGTATCAGTTTTTATGAGTAAAAGAAATCAACGAAAAAGAGGAAAGAAAAAAGAAAATATTTGCTACTTTAATAGCTAAAGGCGGTTGTGTAAAAATTTCTTTTAGGCTACTTACTTACTTACTTACTTAGCAAAAGCCCCACTCTATTAGTAGAGAAAAGTATGAAATCGATGGGGGGTCTAACTGATTGTGCTATTAATATGTGTCTATGTATGTGTGAGGGTGGCGCTGTCATGGTATGCTCTTGGCGAATTATTAATAAACATTTTCATCAAAGCATGAGTTCTATTATTTTCCACTTACACTCTACTTACATACTATGTATATTTGTATGTATGTTTGTAATGCGTTTTATTTGCAAAGTAATTTTGCATCTGTACATTTTTACATAAAATAGGTGATTAGTTCTATTAGGCCACCCTAAATTGATTTTATAGATACCACACATGGTTAGTAATTTGATTTAAACGAGTGAAGTTTAATTAATTTTACAATAGTTTTAGGGTAATTCAAGAATTTTAACATTTAAAATTTATTTAAAAATAGTTTATTATTACTTAGGAGGTGTAAAACTGGACAGTGGCAAAATTTCGACATTTTTCAAAGCACGATTTATTTGTTGTTCGATGGCAAAAATCTTTATTGAAATGAAATTAAAAGTTGTTCATAACTTTTTGTGCCTTTTGCATGGAATGGCCCATGTTTAGGTTTATTTTTTCTTCAATGGTATGCAGCACTTTCTCTTTCCTCCTATTCTTTTCCATTATTTGTATGTTTTTATTCAGCAGCGCCTTGCTAAGTCTGTATTTGTTATGCTTTGCTTCTTTTTTTTGTGTTTGTATTTGTAATAATATCATTCACCCCCAACATTTGTTGTTTTTCCTTCTGCATTTGCTTAAGTAAGTACACATGCACCTACACCGCCTGCTTTTGTCTTTCTGTTGTTGTTCAATTTTCGTTTTTGCTTATATTTTAGGTTAGCATGCCAACCGGCAACTTATTACTACAAATACAATGCGTGCCATTGCCCTAGCTCATACTCCACACCTGCCACGACGTCTAACAACCGCCACAGCTAGAAACACTGCGAGTGCGAAAGCTTTGTTTGGAGGCATTTTTGTTTGCCTTTTTGCGTTTTGCTGTTGCTCTTTGCCATTTCTGTTTTCTTTTCTTACACTGCGCGTATAGAATCAAGTCACGAGAATTCGCGAGCGCCACTACATACAAACATACATATGTACATAAATACATTTTACGCATAAATACTCGAGCTGATGGCGTAATAAAAATAAAACCAATTCCGAGGAATTGTAAGAATCCTGAACAAAATGTGAAGAACAAAAGGAGATTTGAAAAAATGCCTCTTAAAATATCGGATATTGTTTTCATACGCGGAAAATGTATAATTATAAGAAAATTTGTTTAATTGGAATGAATTAAAGTTTTCCGCACATAAATAAATTTAGACCACCTTTATTGTGTGTATTTATAAATGTCTTCAATTATCTAACGTCCACATTTTTCATTTATGTATTTAATTTATTTTGATTTGATATTTCGATGTGATCCTTATGCATTTAAGACGAGTGTAAAATACATTTCGTTGGTTCTTAATGCTTAGATTATCTGCTACATATTTTCCAAAAGAGAAATTTCTTATTTTATTAAGTTGCACACAATCTCACTTAGCATCTCACTTTTATGTTCATACATACATCACTCTAGCATATTTTCAGCCAAATCTTTTCATTTAAAATTACAATTGAATTTCCTTAAGTTCTTTCACTTTTCACGCATCTTTTTTTTTTCATTCAACCAATCAGATTGGTTGCGCTGCACAACCGTTAACCGCTGCTGTCACACAACTGCTCGGCACAGCAAACGTTCAAATGCTTCAAACGCCAAATTGAAAATGCTCAACGCTGCGCCTCTGTGCCAACTCTTCATTTTGTATGTATGCTAAGCGGCGCACAGTGGTTCGAATAGGGAAAAATGATATTACACTTGAACAATTTGTATGGTCATGTTGAAATATTTATCAAGTTCCTTGTGTACTCCATTCGTAATTGTATTATCTAGCAGATTTTGATAAGCTCACGAAATCTTCATAAAAATTTCTAAATTTTAAAATAGATATGTAATTAAGAAAATGTATGAAAGTCTGCATGAATTTAAAGCCCTTTTCCACAGTTTTTATGTTCGTGAAAAAATATCTCCGATTATAGATTTTTTGGAGATTGTTAATTTTTTTTATTTCACGCTATATATACTCTCTTTAATTTATTTAAACAGATTTCCAATTCGGCTACTCTTAAGCTACAAAATTCTTCCTTAAGCTCTATTTACAGTTCTTTTTAAGCGTGAACATGGGTGAGCGTGAGCAATTTTCTTTTGTGTAATATGTTGATTTTTTTTTCTTTTTCCAAAAAAAAACTGTGATAGTTGATAAATAACTAAAATATCTTTAATATTATTGCATTTAAAACTAAGTAAACGTGTTAAATATGCTTTAAAATGGTTATTTTACAATCTGACTGTGAAACGTACTCATTCGCATGTGAACATTGCCGTTTTTTATTCACCACGGCAAATATCGGATTTCAACCCTGTTTTTGGTGAATATGGAAACAAATTGACAGATGTGCGTGAGTGATCAAAAGAATTGATTTGGAATTCTTTTCGAGCGTGAATCAAAGCATTCACACAAGTGTTTAAAAAAAAATTACTGCAGTGAAGTTGGCAAAATTTTTGTGTAAACATTGTAAAACAACAACATTGTATACATGTACATATTTTCAATTATTTACATTTACTATATTTTATGCCCTATGCTCCAATTTATTTGTTTATTTCCTCTAGTTCACGCGCGCAAAAAAAACTGTAAACAGAGCTGTGAGTATTTCGATTGTGATTCCTTATTTTGACAGCTATGAAATGGTGAAAATACGATTTTGCATATACTCACCAAAGATTCACGCTCACGTTCACGAAGAACTGTACAGGGGTCTTTAGTTTGTACAATTAAAACCACAGTGAACCGACCCCTTGCAACATGTTTGATGTTGCGTGTGCAAAGCGAAGCGACGGAAACAAAAGCACACAAGATTTGGTGAGTGCGAAAATTGTTGCCTGCACTTAGGCGCTGCGGTCAAACAATGCAATTTCCGTGATGCAAAACTGCTGCGTATAAACTTTTAAATGTCGAAACTCTGTTATTTTATTTTAAAACAATATTTTACCAGATGTGCCACCCACATATGTACATACATACATAATTGCTGCGATTGAAACTTAATTAATGTAAGTCTCAACACAATCACTTATCGAACTATGCTCAATGGGCACATTGTCACTGACTGAGTGCAGACCACCAACTTCGCCTTTGCTTTAATGTGCAATTTCCCACCCTCCACGTGCCCAATGCGCCAGTAGGCAAACACAATCAATATCCTGACTGATTTCCTGCTGTGCGTGACCTATGGCTCCTACATATTCTCTAGCTGAAATAACAACAATATAAGTTTCATCCTTGTTGCACTTTTGTAACGTAAATGCAGCTGGTCCCATGAACCTGTTTATGTGTTCAGATTCAGAAGATTACTACATTTGAAGGAAAGATCATTTGAAAATGGTTTTCCGAAGTAGGTGATTAATCCCAAAGTAAGACCATACTAACTCATCAAACTGGTAATAGAACCGTTAACAGACTCCTCTTTTCTAAGGGCAAGTCACAAATTACATTCAGCAATTGCAAGTTTGCTATGAGTTCTAGCAGTCCGCACACTATGGCAGCATTTCACATCCAAAGCCAGCTCCCTAAACTTCCGCCAGTCTGAACAAATTACTTTGAGTTTCTGCTGTGTAGCAGCAAAATTTGCATTTCAATTAATTGGCTGTGAAGCTATTTTAATTATCTACAAGCCATGAAATCAATTGACGTCTTAATCTAAGGGACAGCAGGTGCCTCCGCACAACAACAAACAATGTTTGATTAAACTCTGCGCATTTAGGCTTTCTGTTCTTTGCCTTCACACTCGTCCCCGCTTTGTTACTAAATTTACGCTTCACAACACTTTTAATTTTTCCGCAATTTTGTCTCGCCACAGTTTGACTTTTTTCCTTCCTGATAAACGGCCGTAATTAATGTGCTTCAAGTGCATGAAAGTCCCAATGGAATTCTTTAAAGGCTGGCTTACCTCAGCGCCGATGCACAATTTCGCCTCTATTGTATGTTGTTGTCTGCTTTGTTGTAGCCTGTTTTTACTTTGCTCTGCCTTCCTACTCCCGTGAAAATTTGCACATTTCAAAACAGATGGCCGACTGGTAAATGCTCTGACTTGTTGGTGCATGTGTTCCACCCTACACACAACCTCTCTCGCAGCCACACTTGTAAGTCGGACACTTCAAACGGGAAAAGGAAGTGCACAACATAGCGTCGACTGAATGTGTCCTTTGCATGAATGAGTCGAATGAATTACGGGCGTACACTCCATGGCAGGGTAGCGAAGGAGATGCAGTGCATGTGAACTCCATGGGAAAAGGCGTTGCAGAAACTCAAATTGTGGGCAAACTAAGAGGAAGTACTGCTTTCGAACAATTGTCACACTACATATGAGGGCGGCTCAATGCATCTGTACAAAATATGAAAATTCGTCAACAACGCCAGAGCCGAGACCTGTTTGCAGGCTTCAGAAGAGCGAGGTTGTAAGCGCTAACGAGAATTTGAGTATTGGAGTATTGGAAAAGTTGCTTTTTTATGGAAAAAAGTTCGTATCATTTTTTAATTTATACTGACTTTTTGAACCATCCTTGTGTACCTAAAAAGTAAGTGCTTAAACAGTGAAAACGCCGTATAATACTTTTAACGCTTTGGTAGATTTACTACGCCCCAAAATCTACATACCGGCCAATTTGTATTAATAACTTTGTTCTGGGATACTTCAGAAGATTATAAAAATATGAAAAAATATAATTTTAAATAACGACTTATTTATATACAAAACTATTTGCCAACAGCTGCAGTTGCAACTTTAATCGATTTCCAATGCTTTGAAGCCTTGTGAAATCTTTTCCGCCTCCCGATTCGTCTGTCCGTCTGCTGTAGCTTTTACCTTTCTGCTTTTATCAATGATCCACGCTTCGGGATCCATTAAATAGTCTCTGTAAAGTCGGTACTCTTAAAAGCATATGAAATTAAACTTCTTCAAAATAATTACCGTTTTTCCATCAATAGTTTAACCCAATTCTGTTTCAAATCAGCGATTTTGCCAGCTTTTCCGCCATATTCCTCGGGCATCATATCGCGTGGAAAGTGCTCGTAGGGTGTATCAGCGTCTGGCAGATGAAAATGAATCTTTTGGACAAAATTTGAAAGTATTTGGGAAATCAAATTTCGACTCAGCGGGCATTTCGTTGTTATTGCATACTCACCAATTTAAATACCTCACTCTTGATGAATGGTTTCACCACAGTTAGCACCTTATCGAGGTAAGACGGGCAATTGAGCACGTGTATGGCTTTCAAGCGTACTGGATGGGCCTCCTGTACGAACTTCATATAAATGCGCAAAGAACTGAAAACTGTGCGAGTCATATGCCTCAAGCTGTAGCCGGCCATATCGAAAATGGGCACCTCACCATCGGACATGCCTGCCTCGTCGGCTAGTGCAAAACGTAGATCTGCCATCATGAAGAACACTTTAATGCCAGCTGTGAAATTAAACTGATTTACGATATTTAAAGATTGCAACAAATTTGCTTGAAGGTGTTTGAGAAAAACAACAAACAATAACAAACACACACCTTATCCGGCTCATAGTCAATTAAACGATAGAGAATCAGCTTATTCTTGTCTGGTGTCAGTCCAGGCATCGGCAATAAATCGCTAAAGAAGATCGTTTAAAAAGACAAAAGAATGTAGCACAAGGGTAAAAATCGTTATTACCAGTCATAAAAGCTTTTTTGTCATAAAAAAATTAAAAAACTAGGTTGCACAAGTACACAGTTAGCAGTTACTTACGCGACTTGCAACAGCTGCTGTGACTCTTGGTCCGCGGGATCGCGCTGCAGAAAAATGTGTGGATGCTTATTACGTAGTGCGTAGTTGAGTTCAAGCAGCCGCTTGGCGCTCTCCGCATTTCCGAATACCGAATAGAGGAAGCGTTCAAGCACCGTCTTCTCTGCAATTACAAAACAAAACAAAGAAAAGCAGATGAACTGTGAGACGTGCTCGACGCGTTGACAAACAGCTAAAACAATAACCGATGATTGCAAGCTTTTGCTGGTGTATGTATGAGTGAGCGGTATTGGGCCTATAATATAAATTAGGGCGTCCTAAGAAATTAATCTTTATTTTCTTCTAAATTACTCCAACAAATTTTACTTGCATTAATGTTCTACAATCTTCAAAGCCACATTCTTCAATTTCAAACTTTGTCTCACAAATCAGGGACCCCCAATAACGATTAATTTTGTATTTTTAATGTCAAAACTCAAAGGCTTCCTCCTATCGTAGAACAGTTTCAAGTACATGAATGAACATGTCTCTTCATGCTTAACCGAAATCTACAATGATTGAAAAAAGTTTGAGTGAATCATATATAAATTACAACTTAATCATTACTTTTGAGTTTAATTTTTTTGGTCAAACATAAAACTTATTCCCTGAGTTTTATTATTTTGAGAGGAAATAAAACTTACCCTTGAGTTATATATTTTTGCTCGACAGTAAGCGTTATTCTTTGAGTGATATTTTATCGTTCAAGGATAAAAATTAAGTTCCGAGTTTTAAGTTTTTTTCGCTGATCAAAAAACTCAAAAGGTCGCTGCGCCTTTAAGGAAAGTTGTTGGTCATAAATATTGGTTGGTATAATCTCGTCAACATATGTACTCAATTATTTAAACATAGTTTTAGCCACATACATATACTTGCCATAAAGGCGAAGCGGCCTTTTGAGTTTTTTGATTTATGAAAAAACTTAAAACTCGGAACTTAATTTTTATCCTTGAACGATAAAATATCACTCAAAGAATAACGCTTACTGTCGAGCAAAAATATAAAACTCAAGGGTAAGTTTTATTTCCTCTCAAAAAAATAAAACTCAAAAATTGATCATTACGCGTAATCAAAAAAATAAAACTTGAACGTAACGATTATTGTTGATTTTTATTGAAAAAAATCAGAAAGTAATGATCAAATGTCGAGTTCTATAATTAAACTTATAACAGTTACGGTCCCTGTCACAAATGCATCTCCACCAATAGTTAAAAGGTGCGACGGGGACTTTTACTCCTTTAAAATAAAAGTACAAAGAAAAAAGTTATTTCTGGACTTTTATTCTTATCCGGACAAAAATAAACAGACCACTCGAACTTTTATTTTTTATCGCCAGCAATCAAAGTTATCTTTGTCCTTATATTTTTTAAGGCCAGAATAAAAGTCCGAACCAAAATTTACCAACCCGCTTATCTAAATTTAATGAATTTCTTATCATATGAAAGAGGATTGGCGGTTTAGTAGATTTTGGTTCGGGCTTTTATTCTATCCTTAAAAAATATAAGGACAAAGATAACTTTTATTGCTGGCGATAAAAAATAAAAGTCCGAAAAAGAAAAAGCAACTGTTTTTGAACCACTCTAATGTGAAATAAGTAAGTCAATAATAAAAAACTACTATGCAAAATATTAAAAACAAACTACTATGAATGTTGCTTTTTGAACGGAACTTCCCGTCGCTAACACTCACGTGCTTAGGTTTAATTCCATTGTAAGTGTAGCTTTATCGAATTTACTATACATGTCAGTAAATATATAGTAACAGTACGTTTACCTTTCGATAAATATATGTTTGTATGTATATAATGTATGTGTTTACGTTTATACATTAGGATGTCTCGGAAAAGTGTAGTGTTTGATGGAAAATATTAAACGTTTAAAAAATTAAAAAAGCTTAATAAGTTTTGGCGAATTTAAGGCAAATTACCTCAGAAATTACAAGCTTGTGGTAATACCTTCCAAGTAGACTAGGGTACCTTTTAAACGACATAATAATACCAACTTAAAACGGCCCATTTTTTATACCAATAGCGGGCAGCCTAATATACAGACGTCACTAACATATAAATGATTTCGGTAAATTGGGTTGAAAGTGCAATAAAAAAAAAAACAAATGAATTTGCCTTTAAGTACTTGTACTCGTACTCGTAATTTGTCTAACCGGTTTAATTCCTTTTGTATTTTTGCAATAAAATATTTTTGTTTGTATGTGTGTTCACGTAGTACTCGTCCCACGACTGCTGCAATGTGCAGTTTTTCGCTCATTCGAACCTTAGGTTGACTTAACTTTAGTACAAATGCAAGTATGCACTTTTTGCTTTGCTGAGGTGTGAATATCCGAGGGTTTTGATCGCAAATGCAACCGAACATGCCTGCATGTCTGTGTAAGAGAATGTTTTAGCAGATGATTTAACAAAAAATGTGGTATTGAATGAACGCTGCATAGTCGACTGTTAAAAAAACGTTGACGTATGTATGTGCATTAGGGTGTTCTATAGGGCTCGTGTGTTGAACTTTTTCAAAACAGAGACAGAAAACTTTTTTTTTTCTCCTAAAAATTCTTTAATAATTTGTATAAGATATGTAGATATGATTTTCATTTGATAAAAAAATGTTAGTTTTGAAGTTTTCCATCTAAAATTTTTACATAGAAACCATCACTTTTGCCATACATACTCATATATTGGCATTCGCTTTATTTTCAGGTGGGGAGTGAACATTTCGTGCCACCCTAAAGAACATACATACGTATGTATATGTTATGTAAGTTTTTGTTATTATATTTTTATAATCTTTATTCCACGTTTTTTAATATTCATTGTAGAAATAAACTATTGCGACAGTAAAAATATTTCTAAATTTAAAACGTGGATGATATTAAAAAAAAATGAATTTCACATATACATATGTATGTATGGAAATATTCTACGTTAATTTGTTTTTTTTTTTACTCAAAGAGGGCCTTTCAAACATGCCGCAACAGCCAAAAGAGAGGTAGCAAGTGACAGTTATTTTATATAATTTTCGAAAACAAATTTATTTTAAATCACATAGTTTCCTAATGCATCAGTCCCCCTCAGTTTCCAGTGATCATCCTCACTGGCACAAGATAGCTTTCTGTGCTTATTTCCAAACCTAATCCAAAAATATACAAGAAAGTTATTATACTTTGAAAAATAAAGCCAAACTAAAAAAATATGACTTGTCACCATTGGTTATGTACGCCGCAAATGGCGCACTTACGACATTGAAATTCCCTCAAACAAGATCGAAATAAGCAACAACAACAACAACAAAAATCCTACTTAATATGCCATACAGCAAAATGTACAATTTAAGCGTTAAATTGTTGTGCTTCAGTTTGTGGGCATTTCTGTGCGTAAACCATTCGTTCGTGTGGACGAGTTTAAAAATTATAAAAATCGTTCACATACATAAATTGCCAAAAAAAAAAAGACGTTGACCATAGCCTTGACTGTTTGTGTTGAAATAAATATTCTAAATGCTAACAACGCAATGTTTATATGGTATTGAAAGTTGCCAATATAAATATTTACATACATACAAGTACAAACTTATTTACATATCTTTAAGTGGATATTAACGAGAAAAAAAAGTCTTTTTGAAGTGAATTGAGTCCACTTGTTTAAGAAAATGTTCTAACACTTGACTGCTATTTTTGAATTTCTCTTAAATTTCATGACTTTTTTTGTGAATCACTACTGCTCAAAAATCCTTACGGAAACGGAAAATCGTAATTCCGCTAGGGGGGGAGCAATATTTAAAAACACTAACTTCGAAGCCCAGCTTCATAGCTCCGAACCCTAAGTTCTTTGTATAAATTTCACTTTCACAATTGGCTTCTTGACTCACCTATATTTTGTGGAAAATGCGGCTGTGTCTTAATCCATGTTTGCAATTGATTCACAAGTTCCTCCAGCTCTGGTTTGACGACCATTTTATTATTATTGGTTATATTTTTACAAGTAATATCAAATCATGAAAATATTATCTGTATGTATTCAAAAGGATATAGATATGGGATGAAAAACTTAAATTTGTTTTGACTGGAAGCCGAGCCCGTTTTTAGGTTATAAGTTTTGAATAATTGTTTCAACACATCTTCACATTCAGCCAGTTATAGGATTCGCAAACGTTCCCGGTGCTGAAGATGAGTAAAACTTAAAAAAACAACCGCCACTCACGAGATACTCGCAGCAACTAAAAGCGCGACCCAGCCACATGAACTAATATAAATAATAAGCTTTTAAACAGCGGCTTTGTTGGTGATAAGTATGTACATACATATGTAAGCCCGCTTTAAGCCAAGCTCTCTGCAATTGCATTGCGTTGACTCTGCGGGAACACGATTGTTCTCATTGTTTAACTGCGAACTCGGTTTCTTTGCTTGTGTACCTTCAAGATTTTTTTTGCTCATCAACTCATTAAGCCCTTTCAGTGCGCTTAAATCAACAGTTTTTTTATACATATTCACCTTTTTTTGTAAATTTGGCGGCGGCATTGACGCGACAGTTAATAGCTGGGTATATGTCTAGGGCTATTACCACAGTATAATAGCTATTACTAATTGGTTGCTGACATTGAAATGCGTGTGCGTTGGCGTCACGCATGCGTAAGTGCAGCGCATCAGTCAAAGGGCTACCTGGATTTTAACGATAAAGAGAAATAAGTGGTAGAAACTGAAATCAAAAGTGGCAATGGTCTTGCTGTTTTTGAAGGGGCAGCGGCATAAATTAAGTACGCGTTTTTGGCATGACCTAAGAAGGTTGAGCTAATTTTAAATCCAAGGCAGGGAAGGCTGCTCTACGTTCTTTTTTACAAGGAAACAAATTGAATCCTTCCTGTGTACCAGGATGGAACTTACTTAATTTTGCGCCACCTACATGCGTAGCATTGCAAAGTCAGTGTTTTGATAAAATCGGTTCTTTTAATTTGATAGTGTGTGGCAACTCTTTCACTAAAAAAGCAACACGAGCCGCAACGCAAGCTGAACGCCAAAATTTTTTAGAAAAACATTGGAAAAGCAGTTGAAATCCACGAGTTTTAAGTCGGTAAATATTACAGAAATGTTAAAGTCGATAAGCTTATCTCATAAATATATCTTTTAGCATATAGCAAATAACGGCGTGTCCATTCTGAAGTGATATTTAAGGCTTCAGCGGCTGCTGCAACACAGCAACAACAAATACAATAGCGTGCCGCGTGGAGCAGCACATCAATTACAAGCCCAATAGTATATTCAAGCCGCAGAACTGAATTCGTGTCACGCACCATTGCCCCTAGTCCACAGGATGGTACCAATCGGTGCTGTACATGGTCATCCGGGTGTGCATGCACCACAACCAATGCCAACTGCTCCAACGGGCCCTAACACTCTCCAATCTTCGTCTTCAGCACCATCCAATGCTCCATCAAACAAGAGTTCAATGTCGGTAAAGCCCAACTATGCTCTCAAATTTACATTGGCTGGTCACACTAAAGCTGTTTCCGCTGTTAAATTTAGCCCTAATGGTGAGTGGTTAGCCAGTTCATCAGCGGACAAATTGATCAAAATTTGGGGCGCCTATGACGGAAAATTTGAAAAGACTATTTCCGGACACAAACTTGGCATAAGTGATGTCGCCTGGTCATCAGATTCACGCCTCTTGGTTAGCGCTAGTGACGATAAAACGCTAAAAGTATGGGAACTGAGCTCGGGCAAATGTTTGAAAACTTTAAAAGGGCACAGCAATTACGTTTTCTGTTGCAACTTCAATCCACAATCGAATTTGATTGTATCTGGAAGTTTTGATGAAAGTGTGCGTATTTGGGATGTGCGTACTGGCAAATGCTTGAAGACTTTGCCAGCACATTCTGATCCCGTGTCAGCAGTACATTTCAATCGTGATGGTTCCTTAATTGTGAGTTCAAGTTACGATGGACTCTGTCGCATTTGGGATACAGCCAGTGGTCAATGTTTGAAAACTTTAATTGATGACGATAATCCGCCTGTGAGCTTTGTCAAGTTTTCACCAAATGGTAAATATATACTAGCCGCAACTTTAGACAACACACTGAAACTGTGGGATTACTCCAAGGGTAAATGTCTTAAAACGTATACGGGGCATAAAAACGAAAAATATTGCATATTCGCCAATTTCTCTGTTACTGGTGGCAAGGTAATTTGAACGTTAAGTATTTTTGAGTGAACAACAAATAATGTAATTTACTTCACAGTGGATTGTATCTGGCAGTGAAGACAACATGGTCTACATTTGGAATTTGCAAAGCAAAGAAGTAGTGCAAAAACTGCAGGGCCATACAGACACTGTGCTTTGTACCGCCTGTCATCCAACCGAGAATATTATCGCTTCTGCAGCATTGGAAAACGACAAGACGATCAAATTATGGAAAAGTGACACATAAACATTTGCCCTTCTCTATAGCTGCCTGAGTGCATACAAAATAGTTCTACATACATATTAAAATAGCTTAAGTAACCATTTTGAATATCTTTACTACTATGGACTGTATTGTAATTACATATACCATACTAAACAATGTTCTCATTTATGTAAATGTTTTCTAAAATTTCACTTCTGGTCTCGCCATAAATATTATGTTTTCTAAGGTTCGAAGTAGTCGTTCTGTGGGGATCGGAACTATTGCATACTGTCATGGGTAGCTTTAAAGGCGAAATGTCATAAAATCAAAATCCTAAACATAAGGTAACGTTTGACAGTGGAAACTAATATGGCAAATATATTTTTGGGTGATAAATTACACTTTTTACCACTGTGGCAACACTAATTTTGTTTCCACGTGAAGTAAACTGGTGAAACTGCATCAGCTGTCGTCTGCGCTTTCCAAAATTCCAAATTAAGCAGTTTTGTAAATATATTTTTCTAATAAGTCTGCCACATTTGTAACAAAAATATGTCAAAGGCTAAAGGTAAAAAGAAAAACGATCGTTTCGATGACGATGAGGATGTGGAGGAAGTCAAGCCAGCTACAAACAAGAAGACAAATAAAAAAGGGAGAAAAGGTAAACGTGGCGGAGACTCCGATGATGATGAATCAATTGTGACCAACAAAGTGACCACCAATGATGTCGATGACTTGGAAAGTGTAAAATCAGGAAGTAAAACACCCCATGCGAAGGGGAAAAAGGGAAAGAAAGGTAAGCGGAAAGACGACTGGAGTGATAATGACGATGAACCAGTATCCATCGTACAATCTGGTGGAAAGAAAGGGGGGGAAAAACTGCAGGATAGCGATGAAGAAGAAGTGAATGTGCCACAGCCAGCGCCAGCCGCGAAAAAGCAAGGAAAGAAGAGTAAGAAGAACAAAAAGAAAGAGGATTTCAGCGATGATGATGATAAAGTTACCGAAAAACCAAAACTCCCCGAATTGGAAGATGATGAGGACATCGATGAAGATGACGTAGCAATTGCTATAGCCAAGCCGTCATCAAAGAAATCTGCAAAGAAACAGCAAAAGGCAAATAAATTTGCTTTCAGTGATGACGACGATGATGATGATGAAGTCGAGGAACCAGATCTGCGGGAAGAGGACGAACCATCAAACACACCTATAGAAGAATCTAAACCGGAAGCAAGCCTCTCAGATATAGAAGAGGTGGTTATAACTCCAAAAGAATTGACGAAACAAATAAAAGAACTCCAAATTAAAAATGATGCACCTGAGAAGGAAAAAGAAGAGCCAAGCACGAAGGAGCAAACAAACGTTGAAGGTAAGCAGGAAAGCAACGAGGATGCCGCTTCCAAAGAAAAAAAACTAACTCATAAGGAAAAGAAAAAACAAAAAAAGCAACAAGAATATGAAAAGCAAATGGAACTTATGACAAAGAAGGGCGGTGCGGGACATTCTGATCTTGATAGTAATTTCACAATGTCCCAAGTGCAGCGCACTGCAGGCCAGCAAGCGCAATTGGAACACGCTGTCGATATCAAAATTGAAAACTTTACCATCTCAGCTAAAGGTTAGTTTCCAATATATAATCCCCATCAATTTGAATTTATATAATACTTAATTGTAGGTAACGATTTGTTTGTAAATGCCAATCTGCTGATTGCTCACGGACGTCGATATGGTTTAGTTGGTCCAAATGGACATGGTAAAACCACTCTACTGCGTCACATAGCCTCACGTGCCTTCGCTATACCACCCAATATTGATGTACTACTGTGCGAGCAGGAAGTCATTGCGACAGATAAAACAGCCATAGAAACCATTTTGGAAGCTGATGAAAAACGAAACAAACTCTTGGCCAAGTGCAAGGAATTGGAGGATAAATTTGCAGCTGGGGATTTAAGTGTCCAAGAAGAATTGAATGATACGTTTGCCGAGTTAAAAGCCATTGGCGCATATTCAGCGGAAGCTCGTGCACGTCGTATCTTGGCTGGTCTTGGTTTCAACGAAGAAATGCAAAATCGTCCGACTAATAAATTTTCTGGTGGATGGCGTATGCGTGTATCGTTAGCCCGTGCGCTTTATTTGGAGCCTACGCTTCTTATGCTTGATGAACCTACAAACCATTTGGATTTGAATGCGGTAATTTGGTTGGACAACTATTTGCAGGGCTGGAAAAAGACGCTGTTGATTGTATCTCACGACCAGAGTTTTTTGGATAATGTCTGTAACGAAGTCATACATCTCGATCAGAAGAAATTACATTACTACAAAGGTAATTACTCAATGTTTAAGAAGATGTACGTGCAAAAGCGTCGAGAAATGATTAAGGAATATGAAAAACAAGAGAAACGTTTGAGAGAGCTCAAAGCGCATGGCCAATCAAAAAAGGCGGCTGAAAAGAAGCAAAAAGAGGTGCTCACACGAAAGCAAGAAAAGAACAAAACCAAGCAACAGAAGCAGGATGATGACGATGGTCCACAGGAATTGTTGGCGCGTCCAAAAGAGTACATTGTCAAGTTTCGCTTCCCAGAGCCTTCACAACTGCAACCACCTATTTTGGGAATACATAATGTAACGTTTTCCTATGAGGGTCAGAAACCATTATTTATTAATACTGATTTTGGTATTGATTTAACGAGTCGTGTGGCGATCGTGGGACCGAATGGTGTAGGCAAATCTACGTTCCTAAAACTATTGCTAGGTGAACTGCAGCCACAGAAAGGCGAACAAAGAAAAAATCATCGATTGCGAGTTGGGCGTTTTGATCAGCATTCTGGAGAACACTTAACCGCAGAAGAATCTGCTGCAGAATATTTACAACGCCTCTTTAATCTGCAGCATGAAAAGGCTCGCAAGGCGCTAGGCTCCTTTGGCTTGGTATCCCATGCACACACTATTAAAATGAAGGATCTTTCTGGTGGCCAAAAAGCCCGTGTAGCACTGGCGGAACTGTGTCTAAGTGCGCCTGATGTATTAATTCTTGATGAACCCACAAACAATTTGGATATTGAATCTATTGATGCCTTAGCAGAGGCCATTAACGAATACGAGGGTGGCGTAATAATAGTTTCTCACGACGAGCGTTTAATACGTGATACAGGATGCACATTGTACGTCATAGAAGATCAAACCATCAACGAAATCGAAGGCGAGTTCGACGACTATCGCAAGGAGGTTCTAGACGCACTGGGTGAGGTGGTCAATAATCCTAGTGTTGTGGCCAATGCGGCCGTTTTACAATAAACAATTGTTGCACATTTAGTTAAATTATCAAATTGGTTTACATACATACATATATAAATAACAAATTGAAATCGGAATTATTTAAGCAAATAAAAACGTTAAGTTAATCGTGGATGAAGAGAGGAAAGCTTGACTTAAATCTATGTTTATTTTAGAAACCCTTAAAAATGAAAACAACCTGAAAACAACCTTAACATTCGCTTATTATTCACCTTCGGTATCGGACATCCCGAATCTACAAACCCGTGTATTTTGCGCACCGCTTGTCTTCAAATTTATCCATTGCAAACACCAAAGTTTGCATTCAATCTAGCAGGTGGCATCACTGCGAGAAGGTTCGCTATGCAGTTGTCAAACTAAATTTTCTCAACTGATTGCAACCATTGTTTACCTCGAATAGTTCGGCATCTTTTTTACGAATCAGAGTGTAAAATAACTTGGGAGTTTTTGGTCTTTACGTTCAATGTTTCAGCATTAAAATCCGATTGCTAATATACTATGGTAGCAGCGGTAGAATGTCATCTTTGGGCAGAATCCGCTGTGCGCAACAGTAAGAGTGCTACCGGATCGATTTTGGAATTTATTTCTTGAAGCTTTAGTCGATACTTCGAAGCCATACACCAAAAATTTATCGATTTCAAAATGCAGAACTCGCGCCAAAAATCTGCAACCAAAAATCTGCAACGAAAATTTCACAGCAATACAATTTGCATGGTACACAATGACAATTTGTTTGTAATTAAACGATAAAAGAGCTTTTCCTTCTGTAAAAATATGAATTTTGTGGCTGCATTAAAGTGTGGTACAACACCAGAGGTGGGTTATTTTTTAGAAATATTTAAGCAATTCATTTGGTTATCCAGAAAACCACAGGTGGAAGCAAACAGATGCATACAGCAACTACTTAATCGTTCCGATGAACAGGGCAATCTTTGTCCAATAATGGCAAGTGAATTAATTAATGAGCTATTCAAAGCGATTGGTTTGCAAACTAACATAACTGTGGAACAGCTACAGGCTGGTAAAGGCTTTGATTGGGACGCAGCGGGCTGTGGTCACTACATATTTCATTGCAATTCGATTTTCTTTAGAGCTTTCGAACGTTTCCTTACCCAACTTTGTGTTAGGGTATTAGAAGAGCAGTCCGAATGTGATAATGGAGCTATGGGCTGCTTACCAATTAGGCGTCTATTGCAGATGTTGGCTATTTGGTGCAACTGCTATATGGATTTATTTGGACAGGATATGATGCAAGTGCAGTATTTTCAGGAACCACTAGCCCGCATTAGTATGTACCATACGGGGTTCATATAACTGTCTGCAAATTTGATTATATTTTTATAAAGATTACAGACTTTTCTCCGGCTTACATGAAATAAGAAAGAAATATGGTTCCCGGATTCAACAAGTGGATGAAATTTGCACACTTTTGTTTAATAGCGCTTTGGAAGGACTGTTGTAAATATGGAATCTTATTTGTATATATGTTAATTTTTAAAATTTTTTTTTTAACTTTACAGCTTTAAAGAATGCCACGATTATATTTTTGAAGGTTTAACCGAGCTTGTGGAAAAGAATTTCGGTTTATGTGACGCCTTTACCAAGGACGCTTTCAAATTCATTTATCAAGCATTTTGTGTAGAGGTAAAGCAGCATTGGCCAGTTCATAAAACTAACTTTTTAAAATAACATCTTCCTTATTTTGTAGCAACAAAAAACTACGCATTGTAATCTTTTTAACTTCCTCATACGCATGTTAAATAAGCTTGAGCCTTTGCAAGATACAAATGTTTATCGCACATTTTTAAGTTTTCTTATTGAAAAAAATATGCAGGAAGTTTACTATACAACATTAAAATTGGAGAGAACAAAGCGTTTGTTATTTCCCACGCTTAAGTTTTTGTGTAATTTACAAGAGTAAGCGGTTATTTTCTATATTATGAAATTTTATTTATATTTCCCACCAACGTAAAATTTTCGATATATTGCAGGCAGCTTCTTGATTTGGATTGTTTTTCGCAAACTTTTCTAGAAGCCATACTTGCGCTTGTTTTGCATACGAATAAAGGCATATCTGATTTGGCTGCAGAATTGTATATTACTATGGCGCGACGCAAAGCTAACGCTGACGATGCTTTGCTGAAGCATATACTAGAATATTATTTTGAAGAAATGGTAATTTGTTTTCTTTTTCGCATGGTTCATATTAGCTTCATCTGCATGTTTGTTTGTTTGTTTAGAAAAATGTTTGCAATTATAAATACACACTGCAACCGATATTTCCGAACGGTTTACTGTTGCATACTTTTAGGAGCATTCTTCAAAAATGTTCTAAAGTGGAGAATCGTTGCATAGCGTAATATCTACTTTAATTAAACTTATGTTATATCAAACTTATAGTTATTATAGTATATTTATTGAATTTAATTTTTACATATTACAGAATTCCATCGATTCATTGCCTCATTACATCGATGCCCTTTGGCCACATTTTAATTATATGAAGTCCATACAAATTTATTTTGATTTAATAAAAGATGAGGATGTGCCTTTAATCATGAGTCATTTTACAGCACAATTTGTTGTTGTAGTCTATAGAAAAATGTTAGCAAACAATGGTAAATGTATATCTAGAAATTTGTTTACGTAATGTTGTATAAATTAATTTTTGCCAGCAGAAAAATTCGCTCCAGAAATTATATACGTTTTTAAATCATTGCCCACAATACTTGCGCTGCTGAATAGTCAATGCTTGAAAGGCATTCTTCTGCAATTATATAGCCTTACTGAGCTAGAGCTGGTACGCAACACTTGCGAGACAAACGAGGTAAAAAAACTTCATACAATACATTCTTAACTTTCTAATGCACTTCTTCTTCAACAGCTATTTGAAGATTTTGAAAATTACTTTGTTTCGGAATTTAAAAATGTCAACAACTTTCAGTATCCTTATGTTTTGAATTTGTTTACACAATTCATACGTTTCTTGGAAGTAACCAAAAACTTCGAAAAACTGGAAATGTGTGTGTTATACGTCCGTACAGAATATAATAACATAGAGCGCACACTTGCCTTGCCGGAAGGAAAGCTGCCAAATCTTACGCAAGCAGTTAACTATCATAATACTTTACAGAAACTCTGTGTATTAGTGCAAGTAGATTACAATGTATTTGATAATCTGATATACATAATACGTACGATTAGCACACGTTTATTAGGAAACTCAAATTTGAATGAGATTGCTACTAAGCATCGACTTTTTATTGGTATAACTTTTCACTCATCGGTCATGTATACAAATCTCTAATTAACATATTTAACTGCAGATATTTACGCTATAGAATTGTTGGTGAATGGCTGCATACAGCTATCCTTCAGCAAAGATTTAGCAAAAAGTACACAGGAATGGGTCATCAACCAAGTCAGAACATTGGAAACATATTTACTATATAAACTGAGTAATGTTGGCTCCAAAAGCAATGCGCAAATGAATCGCTTGAAAACGGTAATTGTTTTTTTGGCATAAATGCAGAATACCGCAACCTCTAGAATTAAAAATTGAAGTAGTGGGATCGAAAGTTATAAGTTTAGAATATGCCCGCGGTAGGCATACCGGTCGTAAGAGGCGACTAATATGCACAAAGGTAATGATGTGCAACTCGATGGTTGATCTACGGATATGATGCCTCCCACCTCGCATTACCCATCTTCTCTTTCCTTACGGAAGGAGGGATGACATGACCTAGAAGGTTCCACTGGTCATACCAAATCGCTACCACGACAGTCGGGCAGTACCGCAAGGGAGTACCGGAGCGAACCGGATTCATATCCGGCCAAGGACTGTTATTTCGACAACACTCCCCGAAACCTTCGGGGAGTGATTTTGTTGCTAAAACAACAACAAAGTTATAAGTATTTTGTATTTGTATTTGTATTTATAACTATGTAAATTTTTTTCGGTGCAAACAACAACGAAAGTTATTTAGGGTCAAAGTTCATTTGAAGCATTTTTTAAAATCAAAATTTCTCAAAAATCCATGAACTGATATTCAAAATTTTTTTTTCAGTTCGGTAGGTAATTGAATAACCTTTAATATGATGTATTACTGTTTTGGGTTAGTTACCTATCCAATGCAAACAAAATTTTAAAAGTCGGTTATATAGTATTGAAGATATTTTGATTTAAAAAAATGCTTTAAATGAACTTTGACACTTAATAACTTTTGTTGTTGTTGTTTGCCCAAAAAAAAAAATATACCGTTATGTTCAGTGCAAAAATACCTATCGATCCCAATATTTGGTTTTTTTATTCCAGAGGTTGCGGTATTCTGCATTTGCTCCGTTTTTTTTTAGATTTGCCTTAGGTATGCATTTTTTATTAAGTTCCTTCCATTTGTTTCATTGTAGTATTTTATTTGTGCTGTCAATTTATATTGCACTTTCCACAATTCTTCTGCCTTCTGTAAGCTACCACTATCCGTTGGGGCATATCACATATTAGTAGAAACGCTTGTAGTTAGTTGCTTGCGTAGAAAGGAAATTTCGACAGCAGTAATATCACGTGCAGCTAACGAAGAAAATTTGGAAGTGCATTCACACTATATAACGCAATATCAAAAATTTATGTTTCGGAAATTTACACAACTACATTCATCAAAATATATCGTGTTGCCCTCGCGAGGTGCTTGGAAGTTATGCCTGCACTATGGTTTGGTAAGCACTATTTTTAAGTATATTAGTGGCGAATGCAGGATTTTGGGAATGGGTGATCTTTCATCCAAATTTCCTGAAAAATATGACTTTTTGGGTACCGAAAGGGTCGGGGTAAAATTATTTTAACATAAAGCGCGAAAATCCGAAAAGCTGATTGCTTTTACCCTAAAAGTATGCAACACATTTTTTATTTAGGCTATCAGTATATTCTGCTTTTTCAAACTTCTATTAAACATCCACGTTTCTCTTTAGAAATCGCACAAATTCAATGAAGAGTTGCTGACTTTCATGGAAGCTTTAACAACGCATCATTTCAAAGTTTTTACTTACATATCAGCTGTTTTGGTATATAATTTATACAAACAGAAGCCGTCAATAAAAATGAATGATATACAGGTAAGACGACTTTTTAAAAAACCTAGCTCCTTACTTACATACTTTCAGGCGCCAAAGACTGTCAACCAAACAATACTTTGCGTATTTTTTGGGTGGAGTTTTGTTTTTACGGCATTCCCATAACCAGAACCGCGGATATTTTGTCTAATCCTATATACAATTTTATGTTTTTTTCTTTCAAGACCGTAATACGCGCGCATAAATCATTCATAGATCAGCTGCCATCTGCACTCAAGCCCAGTATTCTTTGCGCTAATGTTGTTCTGCAAGTATTGGAATTTTTACAAAAATCTCTACAAACACTGCCACCCACTGCAGGCAACAATCGTTTGCAAGCCCTCAAACATCTCAATCACTATACATATAATTTGAATGTAAATAGTGAAAATATATTGCCAGAAATGTAAGTTATTTTCAGTTTACACACGTCAAATACTTAAAGAAATATATAAATATTTTTGTCCACTTGGATTAGCAGTATTTATAAATTATAAATCATATTTGTTTGAGTAAAATTTTCTAATGGTATTTACTACTTTGCAGTCAAAATCAAGCGAAAGCCTTACAGAATAACATGCTAAATACAGCCGAGCAAACGAGCTTATTTGCCTTTTTGAACGATTTGGGTGTGACAACGAAAAAGTAAGTAAGGAGACACACAAATTTAGGAAATAATATATCGTATTTACTAAGTATCAATGTGGGCTACAAAACTACTTACTACAAATTTATTTTCCAAAAAATGTTCTAGAAATTCGTAGAGATTGTATTTTTTTTGTTTTTGAATTATTTCGCTTTGTCTAAGCTTTAGAGGGGGCGAGTTGTTTTTTAAGTTATTATTATTTTGTATTTTATTTTATTATTTGGCTCAGGTGCTATGTGACCGTTTTGCTCAAATTGTATTTATTCATTTGGCTCAGGTTCTGACGACCATGTTTGCCTAAATGTAAAAATTGTTGTTCTTTAGAGAACGGGAGGTGCGGGACACCTGTGACACCCTGCATTTATTATTTATATAAAAATAATAATCTGATTTTGATGTTATTTTACAAGGAGAAGTTTCGTACCTTAAACAATTAAAACACAACCGATTCTAGATTTACTTGTGATTATATATATATATATATGTATATAGATTTACTTGTGATTATAATTTGATGATTATAACGCTTTTATCGGTAAAATGTTCACAAAAACTCCAAATTGGTTTGCGAACACGAATACTGTTTTTTTTTTGTGGATGTATTGAACTTATTCGTTCCGCTAAAAAAGTCATTTAGAAAATAGCTTAAATAAAATGTAACATGAAAAAGAATCATTCCCACAACAGCCGGTTCTACGTACCGGAATGACACGGGTTTTACCCGGCCAAGGGCTGTTATTTCAGTGTAACCCTGTCCAATTTGTCCAGTCCCACTCCTAAATTGTCATCCCCGGAGCAATCCCTTGCAGCAGGGTTGCTCCAATGTCTCTTGTTACGCGTAGACTGGATCTGCTGCGTCTGCTGGAAGAAACTATACGTCAAACGTTCACATTCCGTTCAATGCAGTAAATGCAAGAGATGGTTGCATAGATCTGGATGCTCAGGGCTTAACCCTGCCATCCCCAGAACCCGTACTTTTTTCAGTACTTTTGAGGCAGCATGTTGTTCGCGCGGAAGTGCGTCCCGCGGTTCTCGTCGCTCCGGCGTACACACACCGCACTTACCATCACCAAATGGCCACAACGGTGGCCCGGTCTCCACGACCAGCAGCCTTGCTGCTCCCGCCTCACCTCAGTCCCCACTCTCGTCCCCCCCTACTTCCAGCATGCACGTGGGTCAGGAACATAACCTCCTCGTACCTTTCACCACGTGCACTGTTTGTTGGCAAAGATTATATACGCCTGTGGCATCGGTTAAGTGCAATAACTGCCTTGGCCTGTGCCACATCCATATGTGCTCTGGGCTTGCAAACAGGAACCTTTGGACGGATACATTTATAGCCCCTTGCTGCAGAACTCAGCCGCCCTCCACGCCACACAACATCGGCCAAGGAACGCTGAACCCTAGACTGCGACACAGCTTGGGAGTAAGCCTACCTCCATCTAGGCAACAACATCCATCCCTTACCCCCAACATGCCTTCACCCTCCCTCCCGACACACTTCAAAATCCTACAGCTGGACTGCAACGGATTAACTGGAAAGATCGCGGAGATAACAGACTTTATGAAGTCGAACAACATTAAACTGAAAACAACCTTAACATTCGCTTATTATTTCAAATGACACATCCCGAATCTACAAACCCGTGTATTTTGCGCACCGCCTGTCTTCAAATTTATACATACCAAACACCAAAGTTTGCATTCAATCTAGCAGGTGGCATCACTGCCAGAATGCTCGCTATGCAGTTGTCAAACTAAATTTTCTCAAGCTGATTGCAACGCAAGTTTGACAAATTTAATGAACGAGTAAACTCCGCGGAATAAATAAAAACAATGGAAATTCGGAAGTAGTCTATAATATAGCAGTGGTTATTTAGGGCTGTGGCTATAAAGTGAAATTATCAATAAATAAATTTATAAGTTTTACGTGCGATAAACGAAACGATTTACGAAGGGCGAAGTGAAAACCACATTGACCGAAATGGAAACTGCAGATAGAGCATACAGGAATTCCCTAAGCCCCGACATTGGCGAGGTGCAATTTAAGGGGGGGGAGCTTATACACAATAGTGAACGTACCAGTCCTCAACGCAAATCAAAAAGCCCAGAAGTTCAAGATGGAATTGTAAACTCTCAGAAGAAACATATCCGCTTGCCAATTGCGGGCATGACATGCCAAAGTTGCGTAAGGAATATTGAAGGTACCATATCACAAAAACCAGGCGTGTTAAATGTGCGCGTGATTTTAGAAGAAAATGCAGGCTACTTCGACTATAATCCACAACAAACAGATCCAGCAAAAATTGCATTCGAAATCGAGGAAATGGGGTTCGATTGCGCATACGAATCGTCTGCATGTGGCGACATTGCAAATGGAGGTGTGGAGGCGGTCGGTGATAATGTCTCCAAAACTCAAATACGCGTCATTGGTATGACGTGCAACTCCTGTGTGCGTAGCATAGAAGGGAATGTAGGCACCACGCCGGGCATATTAAACATAAGTGTGAGTCTTGAGGACAAGTGCGCAACGGTGGAATATGATGCTGCACGCTTAACGCCCACAAAAATAGCTGAAATGATTGATGATATGGGGTTCGAAGCAAGTGTGTGGGAGGACGATAATAATGTAAGTGGTAGTGGTACGCCTACGCACACGCAAAAACGAAATTCAGCTTCACCACAAAAGCAACAGGTTTCCAGTGCACATCTTGATACTCGAACGCCATCTCCAACTAAAGAACATGCCACAGTTTCGGTTGATGAGGCGCTATCCAAATGCTTCCTACATATACGAGGCATGACCTGCGCCAGTTGTGTGGCGGCCATTGAGAAACATTGCAGAAAAATATATGGTTTGGATAGCATCCTTGTGGCATTACTTGCTGCTAAAGCGGAAGTTAAGTACAATGCAAATGTGCTTACAGCAGAAAATATTGCCAAATCCATAACCGAACTTGGCTTTCCCACAGAAATCATTGATGAGCCAGGTAGTGGCGAATCGGAATTGGAAATCGAAATCACTGGCATGACCTGTGCATCCTGTGTAAACAAAATCGAAAATCATGTGCGTAAAGTGAAAGGCGTGACCTCTGCTTCCGTAACGCTAATGACTCAAAGAGGTAAGTTAACTATTGGTAATAAAAATATGTAATGGGTAATTATTCGAACAAAAGCTATTCAGTTGAGAAACGCAGCTAAGAGCAATGCGAAACATAAACTGGTCTTGCAGAGTGGCGAGTGTTCGTAGTAAAATATTGAGCTTTAATAAAGTGAATGTAAATATGTAGTACATAAATCCAGTTTTGAATATTAGACTTGAGCAACAACAATGCTATACAATTACGGTACGCATGTTTGTAGTAGTCAGCAGTATTATTAATTATCAAAGTAAAAAAACCTTTAAGGATCAATTTAAAGGTGAAAGATTGAGTTCTATCACACGTATATATGTATGTGCATGTATGTATGTTTCCTCCATTTATGATCGAATCCCCACATTGCTTCGTTTTTTATTTATTAATTTTCAAGGCCTTGTTTCTTGTTTTCTCTTTTCTCTTCGTCTTGGATAACTTGCCATGTCTACGAGTATTGACAAAGGGCTATGCACATTAGACCTGGCGCAATTTTTTTTTTTTTGAATCTGAAGTGTGGGTAGCGATAGAAATATGCCATTGGATGTCAAAATCATTATGTAAAATTTTCAGGTCAATCGGAATGTGCCAAGTCGTGCCCTAATGAGGTCAAAGGTCACAATTTACCAAAAACCAGCAAAAACATGAATTTTTTTCTCTCATATATACATACATATATATAAATTTAAAAACATGAATAACTTTAAATTTATTATGCATCCATATAATGATCAAAATAAATATTCTTTCAGTTGAAATTTTCATTTAATATCTCCTTTGTGTAGTTAGAGTACAAATTTTTGTGCTAATGAACGAACACAAGAAGTGCTCGCGAATTAACTGTAAAAACTTTAAGTGCTACATTTGTTCCTATTTTCACAATTATCTGCTGATACATGTGATAATTTGAATTTGAATTTTTTGTTGTTGTTTTGCCATGTCACGATCAGCTGTTCAGCGAATTGCAGCTCTCTCTCTCAATTAAATGTCAAAAGGCTGCTGAATGCACCGTAATTGGTGGCAAACGAACGGTTTCTCATTAATAATTATTCATAATTATTCATAGTTAGCAGCAATCGAACGAAGCTATTGTCCCATTCAGTAGTGTGACGTTAAGAGAATCGAAGTTATTCTAAAGTTTACTATTGTGGAACAATTATTATCAGTTTAACAATAACTCTATTTTTTCTTAAATTTATTAATAATCATGGCTTCACAAGCAAGTCTAACGACGAGACGACTGAGATCTGGTGACGATAATGTGTATTTAATAGGAAAGTGTGAACCTAAAATAGTTGGTGTGAAATTGCCTTCTAATAAGCAAGTGTTGCAGTTCTTTTTTTATAATACACGCTATAAAAATAAAACAATAAATGAAAGTGCACGCCAAGTGGTGAAGGAAATCCTACCATTTTGGGAGAAAGGTCGAATACCGACACCAAATGAAAGAACATGTGTAGCAAAAGTTATTAAACTTTATAATGAGTGGAGGTCAGTGCAAAAACATAACAAATCCAAATATGCAAGTCATGTTCAAAAAAGAGCTGAATTCATTGATAATTTAAATGATCTATTTGACATTGCACACGTTGATGCCCTTAAATTAATAACTATTGAGGAAGACAGAATGTTTTTAATTAAACAACGTGAGAAAGGGCGTGTGGGCAGCATGACTTGCGTAGATAAAAATCTCGAAAGTAAAGAAAAGCGGAAAACTAAAAGATTGGAGAATGAACTGCGACGAATAGAAAAATATAGAGAACAAGGAAGCGCTGCAGGTGAATTTTATTTACTTGAATGTATTATGTCTTCATTTACATAAAAGAATTTTCGTTTTAGACCTCAATACAGTATATTCTTATTCTGATGATAGTGAGCATGACAGTGTCGAGGTTGCGGAGGTTTTCAACATGTCACACAGCAGTGAGATTGCCAAATGCTCCAATAAGCCAAATAAAGTGAATGGAAAAACTAAATTCATTGACGACAGAATGTTAGCTTGTATGGATGCCGGTAGTATGTCGTCTCCATTTGCGATTCACTTTATTTCAGCCACTGCAAAAGCATTAGGACATGATTTAAAGGACCTTGTTCTCAATTGCACGAGTTTGCGTAAACAGCGCAAGGAAT
Organism: Sphenella marginata; assembly: GCA_951509765.1. Lineage (NCBI taxonomy): Eukaryota > Metazoa > Arthropoda > Insecta > Diptera > Tephritidae > Sphenella > Sphenella marginata. The sequence continues at coordinate 80,792,109 of OX608081.1, forward strand.
ATCGTCGGCGTCAATGCAAACAAATTATGGAGACTTTCGAGGTTATTAAAAATAATTTTATTAATTTTACTGTTATTTTGATTACTAGTTTTATAGATTCCTGAAACTTTTGTTTTACATTGGGATGGCAAACTACTCCCCGCTATAGCTGGAAAACTGAAAGTTGATCGCTTAGCTATTGTGCTTACTTCTGAGAATATTGAAAAATTAATTGCGATTCCTATCATCGATGAGGGATCTGGTGAAGCGATTGCCCAAACAATATTTCATTATCTAGGCACAATGAACATGGGCAATACAGTTGAAATGGTGTGCTTTGATACAACTGCCACAAATACTGGCCACAATAATGGGGCGGCAGTAATATTGGAGCGAAAATTAGGGAGAAGCCTTTTATGGTTACCATGTCGTCATCATGTTGCAGAACTTTTATTAAAAGCAGTATTTGAACTGAATTTCGGAAAAACGAGTGGTCCAGAAGTTCCAATTTTTGAACGTTTCGCTCGCGCATGGAAAACTTTTAATATGAATGAATTCAGCATTGGTATGAACGATGAAGAAGTTGCACGCGTTATTAGTACTGAAGAATGTCAAGAGAGTAAGAAACTTCTTATTGATTACCTATCAAAAAATCATATTCGCCACGATTATAAAGAGCTGTTGCAACTTGCATTGATTTTTCTTGGTGGTAGCGATGAGAAGGTCCATTTTCGTTCACCTGGAGCAACGTCACATGCCCGTTTCATGGCCAAAGCTATATATTCATTAAAAATATATATGTTCCACGCACAATTTGAAATGACGTCCAGAAATTTGAATGGCTTTCGCAACGTGTGTATTTTCCTTGTACGTATTTATATTCCGTACTGGTTTAGAGTCGTGAACGCAGTTGAGGCACCACGCCTAGATTTCCAATTGATCAAAGACTTTGCGGGCTATTACGATTCAAAAACCTCTGTGACGTTGTTAGACAAATTTCGCAATCACCTGTGGTATTTGTCGGAAGAAGCAGTAGGACTTGCGTTTTTCGATTCAAACGTTGATATTGAAGTGAAGAAAAAAATGGTTTTAGCACTTAAAATTGATGAGAAAGAAGATAGTGACCACGAAGGAATTGAATGGTGTTCCAAAAGAGCTATTGCAAGCGTACAAGAAATGCAACTGTTCTCAGACTTGAGCAACTTTGTCACGCCAAAAACTAAAAATTTTTTTTTGAGATTGGATATAGATACGAATTTTTTACAATACGATCCATCAACTTGGAGTGTGAGAGACGATTATTTGCATGCGGTTACTAATATAAGAAGCATGACTGTGGTTAATGACCCTGCCGAAAGAAAAGTGAAGCTGATAACAGACTTCAATCGATCATTGACGCACAGTGAAGAAGACAAGCAATATTTGTTGCATATTGTAGAAAATTATCGCCAAAATTATCCGTCATATACAAAAAACTCACTTATGTAAAGTTAACAAATATATATAAAAATAAAATTATAAAATAAATTTATGAGAAAAAAAATTGTATGATTTTGCTGGTTTTTGGTAAATTGTGACCTTTGACCTCATTAGGGCACGACTTGGCACATTCCGATTGACCTGAAAATTTTACATAATGATTTTGACATCCAATGGCATATTTCTATCGCTACCCACACTTGAGATTCAAAAAAAAAAAAAGTCTCATATAAGCTGCGCCAGGTCTAATGCACATTAATTATCATTTATCATGATTACTGCTATCAGGGTTACACAAGCGTCTAATAAAAAGAATTCACATTTCGGCCCATTTCAGACAAATAATTTCGCTTTGAAAATTTCCACTACAACAATAACTTGTCTATATTTTGTATGATCAAGTATACATATATATATATGTATGTACATATACATAAGAAAATAAAAAAGTGGACTTACATCATTTTCCAAAAAAGGCTATGTAAATGGCATCAACATATTTCTATTCATTTAAACATGCCTTTCTTATCAAATAAAAACTCCCATGCTTTGTTGATTTAAGTCAATTGTTGCACTCATGATCACGCTCCCCCATACGCATACAGTGCACGCTCTTAAAATTATGTCAAGAACTTCACACTTTTTATAAAACTTATTTCATTTAAACAAAAGGCTTACAAATGTTAAAAAGTTTGGAATATAAATTAGTTATAAATTTTGGTTACATAATTTTCGAAACGAATTTGCTTCTTTAATAATTATGTTTACGAGGTTTACATTGTATATAAGCTTTACGTGGTATTTAAGAAATGAAGGGAATATACCCCGTGTGTGTTATGGTGTCCCTAATTATATTACTGCAACTTTCTTAATTTTTTGTTTTGTTTTGGTTTTTTTTTTGAGTTGTTTCTCTATAGACAACTATACTGTTATTAAACAATTTCTTTTTATTTACAACATTTTTAGGTAAATTCCGTTTTAACACTGAGCTGACGGGGCCGCGTAGCATTTGTGAGGCAATCGAACAGCTGGGCTTCCAGGCACGTCTGCTCAGTGGCAAAGATAAAATGACACACAATTATTTACAGCACAAGGAAGAGATTGCCAAATGGCGGAATGCCTTCCTCGTCTCCTTGATCTTTGGCGGACCATGCATGGTCGCCATGATATATTTTATGGTAGAAATGAATGATAAAGGGCATGCTGCTATGTGTTGTGTGGTTCCTGGCTTATCCATGGAGAATCTGGTTCTGTTTCTACTTTCGACACCTGTCCAGTTCCTTGGAGGTTGGCATTTTTATGTACAATCTATACGGGCCATACGTCATGGGACCACAAACATGGATGTACTCATCTCAATGGTCACAACGATATCCTATCTCTACTCCTTAGCAGTTGTAATAGCTGCAGTTCTAATGGAACAGAGCTCCTCGCCTTTAACGTTTTTCGATACTCCGCCCATGTTGTTGATTTTTATATCGTTGGGCCGTTGGTTAGAGCATATTGCGAAGGGAAAAACTTCTGAGGCGCTTTCCAAACTGCTGTCATTGAAAGCGGCAGAGGCTTTGTTAGTCGATGTGACTGCAGACTTTGATATAAAATCAGAAAAGGTGATCTCGGTAGACTATGTACAGCGCGGTGATGTTCTTAAAGTTATACCAGGTGCCAAGGTACCCGTTGACGGTAAAGTACTTTACGGTCACTCCACATGTGATGAAAGCCTCATAACAGGCGAGTCGATGCCAGTGGCCAAACGGAAAGGTGCAGTCGTTATTGGTGGCTCAATCAACCAGAATGGTGTATTATTGATATCAGCGACTCACACAGGTGAGAATACAACTTTATCGCAAATTGTACGGCTAGTCGAGGAGGCACAAACATCCAAAGCACCCATACAGCAGCTGGCTGATCGTATTGCTGGATATTTTGTGCCTTTTGTTGTGGTAGTTTCGACCATTACTTTGATTGGTTGGCTGATAGCTGGCTTCTCGGATCCTAATCTTGTACCGATAGCGATGGAACATAAAATGCACATGGACTGGAATGCAATTGTCATTAGTCATGCCTTCAAGTGTGCGCTAAGTGTGTTAGCGATTGCGTGTCCATGTGCTTTGGGATTGGCTACTCCGACTGCTGTGATGGTAGCCACAGGCACGGGGGCTATTAATGGAGTACTCGTTAAAGGTGCAACAGCTTTAGAAAACGCTTACAAGGTATGTTGTTGTACTACAAAATTTTTTTATAAAATAAAAACGTTCCCTTTTTAGGTGAAGACTGTTGTCTTTGATAAAACTGGCACCATAACTCACGGCATGCCTATGACCTCGAAGTTAGTGATGTTCGTTAAACCCGTAGTTTGTAGTTTGGCACGTGCACTTACTATTATTGGCGCTGCCGAGTCAAATAGTGAGCATCCAATAGCCTCGGCAATCGTGCGCTTCTCCAAAGACATGTTGAACTTACAAACATTCGGCAAAGCACATAATTTTCTAGCGGTTCCTGGTTGTGGCATCAAAGTGACCGTAATGCATTATGAACAGTCTTTGCGTAAGGCTTGTAATGCTGAAAAAATCATCAATTATGAGAATAATTATCGCTCTCATCCAAGTTCTATACACATTGAGAATGGCGCCAACATTGAAGAGCTCATACCACAAATGGCAACACATAAATCTATGGAACTGCAACAGCAGCAGTTGCTGCAATTAGATAGTGGCATAGCTAATGCTGAGACCATTTCGACTGTGCTAGGCAGCGAAATAAATGTGCTTATTGGTAATCGCGAATGGATGCATCGAAATGCAATTGAGGTTTCTAACGAAATCGATAACTGTATGAGCGAAGAGGAATCAAAAGGACACACAGCTGTGCTGTGCGCTATGAACGGTCAACTGATTTGTATGTATGGTGTATCCGACATGGTTAAGCCCGAGGCGCATTTAGCTGTCTATACGCTAAAGAAAATGGGCATTAACGTAATACTGCTGACAGGCGACAACGAGAACACAGCTGCAAGTATTGCACGCCAAGTAAGAAGCACTATAATTACGTACATACAATATACATATGTATATAAGTACAAATCCATTTTCAGGTGGGCATCAAACGTATCTTTGCTGAAGTCTTGCCGTCACACAAAGTGGCCAAAATCCAATTAATACAAGAAAGTGGAATGCGGGTTGCAATGGTAGGCGATGGGGTCAACGACAGTCCTGCACTGGCACAAGCTGATGTCGGCATAGCAATTGCAGCAGGCACTGATGTGGCAGCCGAAGCGGCCGATGTGGTCCTAATGCGGAACGATCTACTGGACGTGGTGGCTTGCCTCGATCTGTCGCGCCGCACTGTGCGCCGTATAAGGTACAATTTCCTGTTTGCTAGCATGTACAATTTACTCGGTATACCGCTGGCTTCGGGCATATTTGCACCTTTCGGTTTCACTTTGCAGCCATGGATGGCGTCAGTGGCGATGGCGGCCAGCTCGGTATCAGTGGTCTGCTCTTCCTTAATGTTAAAATGTTATCGCAAACCCACAGCTGCTTCGCTGCGTACAACCGAATACATGAAGCAATTAGCCCTTGAACGTGAAGGTGGACGCGAACCGGATCAGTTATCGTTGCATCGCGGCTTAGAAGATTTGCCACGCGCCAAATTGAATCGCTCCAGCAGTTCATTGTTGTCGCGTATATTTCTACAAAGCGGTGCTAATATTCGTTATGATCCCAATGAAGGCAGTTTGCTCGATGCAGAAGGTAGTGAATTCACGCCGAAAATTGTTAAAACGAAGAACATTAAGATGGCCACTGAAATGCAAAAGCTTTAGAGCGCCGCAAGGCAAGAGATTTTTTTGTATCTCTTCATTTAGACATCGAAGTGCAAAATTTTGTTATTTGTTATTTTCTACATTTATGCATACACATTTGTATATCTTGGACGATGTAAATTATAAGATTAAGAAACGAAGCACAGCTTTTTGAGGACATATTTTTTTCGTTGTGTTTTGTTTTGGTTAATGTAGTGTGTTTTGCACTTCCTTGATTCGAGTATTGAAACTAAATACCGAATATTTTTTGTATTTGCATGCCTAAATTAAAGTGCATTTACTTTGTACATATATACATATTTAAGTGAGAACGAATTGTTGCTACAGTGGTGCTAATTCGACAAAAGCCAAGTCTTTGCTAAGAACAAATATTCATTAGGTTTTGTACACGTAGGAATGATTTTGTAATTTTTGCCTTCTACAGCAACCAAATTAATTAATGGAAGAAATGACGAGCCGTTAAGCGTATATAATAGATACAGGACTTGTACATGCATATACGAAATTGTTATGAAATATTAGATTTTATATTTAAACCTATATACTATACAAATATATCTTTACTTATTAATATAGCCTCCAAATTGATTCCAAATAAAGACCCTATATCAGCGAAAAGTAAAGAAACTGTTGTTGTAATTGATAGCCGTTAATAACAAATGCGGGAAAGTTGACGATAACAAAGCCTTTGAGATTAACGTTTATGGGAACATTCTTTTTAATAACATGCAAATTTAACTTTACCCAAAAATTATCGAAAATGAGTTAGATAACCGACAAATGTACATACGCTGTAATTTCTTCCTATTTTTGTTGTACATTTCCCATTCATGACCTATCAAAATATGTAGATAACTGTAACATGATAATTAAAAGACTGTACAAGTTTCAATTTTAACTCAAAATAATCAAACCAGAGCAGTTAGTAACTTGTGAAGCTTTTACGGCCATGCTTGTTGCTTCTTTTTTCAATTCTGTTATTCTACTCGAAGTTTTTTATGAATCGTTTGTTGACTAATTAAGGGACTGCTGCAGAACAGATATTTCGTTACTAGTGGAACAATTGCTTTAATAAATATTTCTTAGAGCCTATTTCGAGGTCATGCCTTGCTTTTACCTAACTCTGTTTCGTGGCGTTTATAGCAACTCTACCAATGGATCATTAACGATATCGCAACAAATTAAGCTAAATAACAAAGTTAGAGTATGTCCACATAAGCCATTATTACTTGTGATCACAGAATTTGAAATGGACTATGAAAAAGTTTAGAGCACTATTAGCACAAAAGCGCAGCTGTTTTCGTTGATTACATTGTTTGCTTACCGTGTCATTACATCTTTATACCACGTTTTTATTTTGGTAATATTTCGGTCATGAATTCGATTACAACAGGTGCGCACATGCACGCTCCAGCTTATAATAATAATTACGAATTTTTATTTTTATAAGCTGTTACAAAAACGAGTAATAATCAGTTAACACTCATATGTTTTATAAAAGAACCAAATAAAAGACGAACTTTGGGTTACGAATTTGTATACATATTTTCGTTTAACGTCCTTCGCATCATCCCTATTAATCAGCATATTACTCATCGTACATGTGCCCAATTGCAATTGAAATTCTTTTTATTGACACGAAATCTTTTTAAATATGTCTTTCTAAACACTAGCGCATAAAAATTGTTAACAGCATCATTGCTTTTTAATTGAATGTGTGTATAATTATGTTTACTAAATGTATTTATATTTAAAGTTATAGAAACTAGTCCTTCTAGTCATGTTAAATGTAAATTTTTAACAAGCACTTCAACATTCCTCGATTATTTCCATTGGTGAACGTTCCATGCCATTTTCCAGTTTAGTTTTCGTAATTGGATATACATGCAAGTTTTCCTTAAAGTCCTTAATGTCTACAATTGTTGTTGCATCGCCCTCTTTTGGTATGAAATGCACATCTAATTTGCTAGCCAATGCATTAAATAATTCCTCATCATCCACTTCCGATTCGCTTTCACTGCTGCTGCTACCACCGTCATTCGAGTTTTGTTCACCTTCTGTCGGCAAACGCTTGGCGGGCACTGCGTCTTTATTGCCAATAACTTGCACCGATAATTTACGTAAATTCGTACGTTCATTGCTTAGACAAAAATCGATAATATCTTGTTTGGTGAGTGCACGTAAAACCTCAACTTCACGCTTTCTTCGATCGAAAACGTACTCCTCTGATGTAATCTCTTCCCAATTGTGACCAACTTCTTCAGCGATTGATATATCAACTACTTGTTTTATTTTGATTAGGGATTCGCGTACATGATCAAAGTCTTCGGCGGACATCTCTTCAAGTATTTGTAACATTTTGCCACGGAACACCTCAATACGTTCGTCTACATGAGCTGCGCTGAATTTTGTTTCTTGGGAATTAACGGCAATGGAATAACCAATTATTCCGTAATTCATTCGAACTGAAGCCGAAACGTAGTATCCTAATTGTTCTTTTGTACGCAATGTATCGAATAATGGCTCCTCGACGAACATCATCAACAAATCCAAAATGCCCTCCACACGAAGGGAGCATGGTCCGATTTGATAGAAATTACATATTACAGTATTTACATCCTTATCATTAAGAGTTTTACAGCGTATGAAATGCGAACCTTGGGGCAGCTGAACGGTGCGATTCTCTATGTATTGAGTCTATAAAAAATTAAGGTGGAAATAAAAAAAATAGATTGCGAATGTTCTAGTTTTCTATGTAATACCTCTTTAATATTTCGACAGTTAAGAGTTGTCAGTACGGAATTCATGACGTTATGTGCCGATTCCTCAGTCAGATTTCCTTGCATTAGCGTCTGTAAATAGAGTTCACTCGTGTATGCGTCAGCGAAGTTCAGCACATCGTTCAAAGTGAGGTTATCTAAACATTTATATTTAGTTATTATCGGCCAACGAATGTGCTCGACGATACTCAGACGAATATCCCTTGAAATTAACAGAAATTTTATTAATTTAAATCCTCTTTGTATAAATTTTAAATTACCATACTTGTTAAGGGTGCGAGGTTTTATCAGAGAATTAAAGTATGCTTTCTTCTGGTCGGTTTTAAATATGTTGAACAGATCTTCCGTAATATGTTCGCGCATGGACACCATAGCACTCGTTATGATACCCACTAACAAATGTAGCTTTTCGTTATAACCATTCACCTAGTTCAAAAAATAATTTATTAGTTGGGACAAAAGTTTACATGTGTATGCTTCTGAACCTTCAAAATTACGCCCTTCTCTGCAGTATAAAATTGATAGGAAAGGCCTGCAACAGTTGCCGGGTAAAGTTCCTCACTCAAACGAAACTTAACTAGCTTTTCGTAGAGCGCACAAAGAGCATCGCTGTGAGAGTTTAAAACAAAGCACATAAATAGAGAGGTCTGTGTTGTTAAAAAGTGGAAAACTCTTACTTTTTGGGATCCTTGCGTAACAACGGAGATATAAAATAAAAGTACATATATGCCTCAGGTAGGAGGAACTTGTCATCCTGTCTAAACCATAATTCACAAGTATCGGTTTGTAATATCTTTTTTGGTGCGCTAGGTATCTCAGGTTTGCCATTTTCTTCCCAATGCAAACGGAAGTCATTTGATATAAATCGATTAGGTTTCGGTAAAAACAACTCTGGTAGCGTCTCGGATTTGTCCCAAAGTTCACGCCATTTCTGTGGCATTTTAATAGTTGCATATTCTGTACCGAACCACTTTTCCTTTTTGTCATATGTTACACCTTCATACTTGTGTTGCGACGTAATCATTATGTTGAATTTAAAGTCATTTAAATGTTTCACAACCATTTTGATGTGTTCCTCATTATATTCATAGTACAACTCTGTGCCAGTTAGTATATCCTTTGGCGGATAATATTTCATTTTAACAGCTAACTTTTCGACATTATCAAGGGCTGGTCGCTGTGATTCGAAACGGAAATTTGTCGCATCAATGTTCTGTAATTCAGTGTATGCTTCTTTAAACGGACCACTATTAGCAAATAGTTTTACGAAGGCAAAGCATGCGGCGAGTACCTAAAAACAGTAATTAGAAAAGATGACATAACACATTTCGTAGTTTTACCTCATCAATATGCTGGAAACCACGATCCGTCAAAAATATGCCGATAACAAACGAAGAGTATATGGAATTTGATTCGAAACCACTTTCATCAATACCGGCAGTAAGTTCTAATGCCCATAAACGTTTTCTTAAATACGCACATAAACTACCTTCGCCTTCGTATCCCACCAAATGTGATATAAACTGATCTGGTTTAGTTTTGTAGTACTGTCGTAGAAAAATAAATCTATTAGTAGGCATTCATTACTATTGGATTTGCTTAAATATTCAAACCTTTAACATTGATGGCAGTACCCATGTAAGCTCTAGCTTACATATATTTTCGACGGGTTTCACAAAAAATACTTCTTCGAAAAACTCTTTACGGAAAGCATTCCGATAGTTGAACGGTGAGAGGTCTATACCTGGAAGATCATTGCTAGGAATGCCCGAGAAATGTTTTACAACCATGTGTTCCAGCTCATCAATGGGAAGTCGAGCCTGCACACATACGCACATACGATGTGCACTATAATGACGCTTTTGGAACTCATGCAGTGTTGCGTGTAGCTCGTCGTCACTTATACCATCTTTAAGAGTCTTTAGATTGCCCCAGGGAAATGTGGCGTGCGGGTATCCCGCCGTGGCATAGGTAGCGACAAGTTGGTCACGGCGCACTTCGTCGTCCAATACAATCTGTTGAAATTCGGATTCAACAGAATCACGTTCGCGTGTCATTGCCTCCTTTTTCATTAGTGGCGCTTTAAGTAAGGCAGAGAAGTAATCCATGCTACTATCCAAATGCTCCTCGGATACCTCGAAATAGAAGCAAGTCTCTTCGAATTCAGTGTGGGCATTGTCGAAACCGCCACATTTTTTTATATGCGCATCAAAAGCATTTTCCGCGGGGTACTTTTCTGAGCCCATAAATATCATATGCTCTAGGAAATGCGCTAAACCTTGATATTCAGCGGGTTCTGTAAATGAGCCGACATCAACTAATAACGCACATGCTGCCAACTTTTCATCACCTGCAAAATTATTATTAAATTTACATCCCAAATAAGTCTGCAACGTTTAAATGAGTAATAAAAATCATTGATGACAAACCTTCTTCTGACTCTAAATCGGAATCGCTTTCACCATTGTCCGTTGTCGAAGTGCTCATTGATTCTTCTTCGCTGCTAGTGCTACTTTCTTCAGCAACTGAATCGCCAGCAGAATCATATGACGATGATGATGATGATGATGTTAGTCCACAATGTGGAACAGGTGTGGGGTCCGAAATGAGTAAAACGCGTATTCCATTACTTAATAATAATGTTCTAGAATGATAAATATGTATGTATTATCAATTACAATACATTATTTTACCAATTATGTGCTTACTTGTAATGTTTTTTGTCGCTTTCCGACTTGTCTGGGATATCCAGATATTTCACTGCCGACTCTGTGTTAACCATGTCTGAAGAATTTCTCAAAAATTAAGGTTGTGAGAATACTGAACAACGAGGAGTTACACTCTGTCGCAAAATGTTTTCTGCCCGATTAGTTATTGTTGTTACCTTTCGCAAAGGCGTACAGCAATGCGTTAAATTAACGCAATTTTCAAAAGATGCTTTTGTTGCTAAAAATTTTGAAATTCTCCGAATAAACATAAACTTTCGCTCCGACTTTTTTGAAACCACGCTGCAAGCTTTTTGTTTTCTTCTTGTGGCGAAAAGTTAGGATTTTGTGAATAAGTTACAACTTTTTTTAATTTTTAGTAATTACAGTTTATTGTATTTTTATCTAACCAAATATGCCGCAACATCCATTGAAAAATTAACAAAGTTGATCGAAAATTAAATCCCAAAATTTTTGATGAATTTTATTTTTCTTTGTTTACTTTGACGTTTGATCCACGTTTGTATTCCAGATCAGTGCTCGTACTTTGACTGGTAATAAAAAATGGGTATTTTTGTTTGGACTGGGAAGATGCCTTGGTAATTATTTATGACCACCACCAAGAGCTAAAATCCAACGAGAAATGTCAATATGGTTATGCATCTCGGTAATCGTTTACGTGGGGTACCGAGCGCTAATACACAACCAAAAATGTTGAGATATGTATCAGGAGACGAGCTTTGGTCCCAGGAGCATGAATATATTTATGAACCAATATTTTTAGTAGTTTGCGAGATATTTGCAGTTAAAGTTCAGAATTTTCTGTCATTTTCATGTGGTTGTTGTAATCACATTACCCTGTGAGAAAAGAGTGGCACGCGGAAGGACATCACCGTGGCGGTAGCCACGGCTATGGCAACCACCCGGAGTTGGAATGGCGTAGCCCAGGGTTAGTTTTTGAAGCGCGGCCGAAGGCCGCCTACGCGGAAAGGTGTTCTGCACATAAAAAACATGGATCCGGCCCCTAAACCTTTGTCATTTTTCGGTTTTTCGCAAATGTTTTCCAAAATAATGAAAATATTGGTTGAGCGGAGTTATATGCATGCTCCAGAAACGCGTCTTTTGATACCTCTCCCGACATTTATTTCAGTGAAAAGTTATTAACAAAAAACCAAAAAATGACCTAGGTCAAATCCTGATTTAGGGACCCGATCCATGTTTTTTATGTGCAGAACACCTTTCCGCGTAGGCGGCCTTCGGCCGCGCTTCTAAAAATAAGCCTGGGCTACGCCATTCCAACTCCGGGTGTGTGCCATAGCCGTGGCTACCGCCACGGTGATGTCCTCGAGGGGCAAAGATCTTTGCTCACAGTGTAATTTGTGATTACAACAACCACATGAAAATGACAGAAAAATGTTTGCTTTCCGGAAGCGGATTCGCATTGCTGGGAACTAAATGCGTCTTTTGATACCCCTCCCGATATTTTTGGACGTGTATTAGCAGTTACGTACGGTCGTAAAGATGTTGGTGTACCCCAAGGCGTACCGGAACACAGCTTTTATTTGACGGTAAATGCCACCCTGATAAAAGTTAGAAATGTCAAATAAGAAACCGAAAGATTTTTGGAACGGGGTAAAAGGAAGGCAAATTTGAGATTTTATTATTTCGTCTAGTGAAAAAATATAAAAATTGCTAAGGAAAAGTTATGTTTTAAGTAAAATGATTTGGACGCAAATGTAGAAATACAAAGGAAGTGTAGAAGATCACGGAAGTTATATGTTTTAAAGGCGTTTTCCTCTTGTATTTGAAATGGCAAAATGTTGATGACACCACAAGAATAAAGAAAACATAATCACCTTCCACGACGGGAAGTTCTATCTTTACTTATCTCATTTAAAACAGTAAAAAAGGCTAAAAATTGTGAACAAAACTGATTAAATCTGAAACATAGTAGCTGACGCAGAGGGCGGAAGCAGTAATTGTGCTGGGTTTGCAGCACGCCCGCCCACAGAACACCTCACGGCCGTGTCAATAGAACGGAAACGACCAACAACATTGCAACCGCAAACAAACCTGCAGCAACAATTTGTATTTGTAGTAAGCATTAGTATTCAAAGAACGCTCATAATTGAGCTGTTGTCAGTGGTGGTGACGAAAGCCGCATCACCAATCAGACATACTGAGGAAGTATAAAAGCAAATATTGGACGATAGGTAATTGGAGAAAACATGGCCAACATGCAAGACCGGAAGCGCAACACATTCTTAAGCTATGTTGCACCATCGCCTGGGGATGTAAGTATGATGATTTTAATTTAAATATACAATTATTTATCGTGGCTGTTAGTCAGAAAGAGAGAGTGACATCATCAAATTCAATAATTTTACGTTCGATTTAGATTCCTCGTCAAGAAGGCAGCTATGATTGGCTTCCGACAGAGTTACGTGATCTTCATTTAGCCAAACCGCGTTTGTTGTCAAATGAACTAGTTGTGGCATCGGCACCTGCTTACCTATTCTCCGCCATTATTCCTGCGCCTACTGAGGGGTCTGAATTGGACAAGTCCCGTCAGGCTATATTTGGCTTACTAAGTGTTACTAATTTCAAAATGGCATTCGTACCATTACAACGACAACAACAAGAAACGGCTCTGCAGGAATCGTATCAAGAACATTTATACCTGCAAAGGAACGATGTGACACTGAATAACATTGATTATGTATATCAGCTTGCCGAAGGTGGGCGCGTCAGTGTAAGTGCACTTAGTGGTGGCAATAAACGCAAAAAGCTGGACGCACAACAGAAAGTGATGAGTAGCAGAATAACGGCACTCCATATTATATGCAAAAACTTCCGGCTTCTTAAATTTGCCTTCCAACAATCAAGGTCAGGACCGGATTATGGCAAGCTAATTGCTTCGGCATTAGCACGTTTCGCATATCCATCCCGACATGATCTCAGCTTCGCTTACTGCTATCGCGAGCCATATTATTCCACGTTAGCAAAATCCAGCGTAACAATGTATAATACTAAAAATGATTGGGCACGGGAGCTTATCCGTTGCGGCGCTAATGAATGGCAAGTAGTGAGTGCCGAAAATGTGCCACAATTACAAAATTTGCTACAAGCACCAAAGTATACGCTGCCCCCAAACTTTGTCATTCCTAAATGTTGCACAATTGATCGTTTTTTAGACTTGTCGCGTGCTTTCTACGATTCACGTGCCGCCTTTTGGGTATTTAGTTATGGGAATGCGTCGCTTGTTCGATTAGCCGAATTGAAACCTGCAATGCAACAAGATACGAAAGTGGAAAATGTAACGCTTGAATTGGTTAGAAAATGTGATGAGCGACGTACACTGAAACTGTTGCAATTGACAGATCGACTTCCAAGCATTCAAGATGTGCAGCGTGCCTACCTTAAGTTTCGTCGCCTATGCACCCCTGAAAGTGGACAAGAGTTTCTGGTACAGGATTCTAAATTTTTGACAAATGTGGAGAAATCCAATTGGCTTTTTTATGTGTCACTGTGTCTGCGGTATTCGAGTGAAGCTGCAGAATCACTGCGAACGGGTACGACGTGCGTTCTACAAGAGACTAATGGCCGGGATTTGTGCTGTGTCGTGTCGAGTCTGACGCAAATAATACTCGATCCTTTATATCGTACGATTGATGGATTTCAATCCCTTATACAAAAGGAGTGGGTTGCCTTGGAACATCCTTTTCAAACTCGTCTGGGTCATGTACGTGGGGATGCAGCTGAAGAAGAAGAAAGTCCGGTGTTTTTATTATTCCTAGACTGTGTATGGCAACTAATGCAACAATTTCCAGATGAATTCGAATATAGTCAAACATATTTAACGACTTTGTGGGATTCGTGTTTTTTGCCCATCTTCGATACATTTCAATTTGACACGGAATCAGATCGAGCGCGCGCTGTACGTGTTGGTAACTTGATTTTACGTCCTGTGTGGGATTGGGGTGAACAATTTGCTGAAAAGGATAAAGTATTTTTCACCAATCCCTTCTATCAACGTCAGCGACAGGAGCAGCAGAATCGGCGCTCTATTGCGATTCCTGCGGGTGCTATAATGTTACCAGGTCTTGCACAAATGCCCACAAAGCATGGACAGCAACAACGTTTCACTACAATAAATCCACAATTGTTTGTGACCTCATCCACAATACCAAAGGATCGGTTTTTGGAGCCGCAACATCGAATGGCTGATTTGGCAATATGGGAACAATGTTACTATCGTTGGATGCCTATTCTGGAAATTAAACATGGTGGCTTCCCGCAAGTTGATTTAAATCACCGTCTGCTACTAAGCAATATTGCTAAGTTGCAACGTTGTTTAGAACTCCAAGACTTTGATGACTTACCTGATATTTATTACGAGCGTACTTGTGAAAAGCGACCAGTTGTCGATGGTATAACAAAGAGACGCAACAGCATTGAAATGATCGATGGCGTGGAACGTCGACGAAAGTCTTCCTTACCGGCTACACTAAATGGCATGAACAGCGTTGGATTAATGCCTGAAATTTCATCGTTTTTCCCCTTTAGCATAAACACCGGCGAATCCGAGCAGCTTATCGATATTCTTACAAATAGCAACGAATTCCTGTTAGAAGGGTCGTTCATGGAGCACCTTTCAATCGCATAGCGTGCAAGCGACAATAATGGCAACGAGTCTAATGCATATTAATTGGATTAGAATGACAATCTATAATTGAGTTTCTGAACGGAAGTGATTGTTTAATAGTTGTTTTATTAATTTTATTTTTCTTACCAAATAATTTTTTTAACTCCGCGTCGATGTCTTAGTGGCCTAATGTTCTATCTCAGCAACGGTTGTACAATACCTTATTGTTGTTTTGGTTTGTACCATCAAAACACTCCCCGACGGTTAATTGGAGTGGGGGCGAAATATAAACTCCTTGCCGGAGTTCTGCCACTGGGACGTCGATACGTAAAAAAAATAATTATGTTTACTCTTATATCTAATAGAAAAATATATTCATACCTAAATCATCCGAAAATATTGAAACAAAATAATTAATGAATAACGTACTCACGTGGCGCAGGTGTACGCACGAACAAAAGTCAAACAAAATTTTAAAATACATACCTTACATGAGAAATTTATAGTATTATTAATATCTTTTGCTACTTTATTTTTGAAAGGAAAATTCAATATTTTAAGAAAAAAATTTATGTAACATTAACTATGAGTAACTTCTTTTTTCTACTAAAAGTTTATTGAACTAACTTTAATTTTAATTGCATAAGAACACAATTCGTTGTTATGTACAGTATGGAGCAGAAATTAGGTTGTACTTATAACTGCTATAATCAAAATACTTGTTTATTATAATATATTCGTTGGGTACAACTCTGTAAATTCAAAAACTTTGCTAGGTATTCATTTGCGTTATTTTCCCTGTATTTAGTTATTGGTTCAGTAACAGTAGTTCGACCTGATAACTCGAATTTTGTATAAAGATAGAGCGCTAGCCATATTTTTGAATAAAATGACACAATATAACTATGATTAACATCCTATTTATACCATTGACTCAATTTTTTCCTTACTGTACATACATACATACGTTGTCAATTGTATGACTTTATTTTGACTTTCATGCATTTATATTTTTGCCGACTTTTATTAATGTGGCTTAGGTTGTGTCCGTTTGCAAGCTACAATTTCGAAGCAATTGTTATCACCAAAATATTAAAAAAAAAAACTATAATAATTTCAAAGCTACATACGTACAGTTTAAAATGTATACAACACAAATCGAAACTAAACAAGAATATTTATTATATTTTAATACGCTAGATATATGTATGCTTAAATTCATATACGAACTATTTTTAATCGATTAAATAATGAATTCGTTTAGAATACATTCAATGTATTTTTGAAATAGCGATAATAAAATGAAGTTATACTACATTTCGTTTTTTTTAAGTAAGATACGTGTAACAGGTTTAAAAATGTTCGTTAAATCACAAACACGAGTTCCACAATTTGTTCCGTATAATTTTGCCATAGCTTATATAACGGACTTTTGCCATTTCCTGTTTTACAAGTTCCTGCACGTTTTTTGTTCAATTTATTGGACCGATTCTTTAAACTTTCTTAATCCGCATATAAATGGCACCACGTCGCAACAATAAATCAACTTCCGAGCAGCTACACCATCGTGCTGCCTACTCAATCGCCATTATCATTGCGAATATGTTATTTAAAGAATATCAGCGTTATTGCATGGAATTATTGCAGATTCAAGAACCAATACAAGCGTATGTTAAAATATTGGAACTGCTTGCAGTAGTGCAATGCAATCATGATCATCGTAAGCATAAAGGAGGGGACAAATGAGAAGATGTGATAAACTGTCTGCTATTATATTTTTAAGCTTTCGATATGGCAAATAATTAAAAGTGGCCAGCACGCTATATTAACAAATATGAATGTGTAACAAGTTTTTATTAATCATATATTAGGTTTTAAGTTGGTAATATTGGTCTATTTTTGGTCACTGCTGGATTTATCGGGCTCTTGGTTCAGCAGTAACGATTTTATGCCAACCTTCTTTAGTTCTTCGATTAAGTCTCCACTTTGATGCATTTGTAACAAAATGTCGCAACCGCCAACGAATTCGCCATTAATATACACCTGTGGTATAGTTGGCCAATCTGAAAATTCTTTGATACCTGCAAATAATTTATTAAGTTTAAAAAGGAAAGAAAACTGAATATTATCTCTCAACATACTTTGACGCAGCTCCTCACTTTGTAGTACATCATGTGCATCGTATTGCACGCCATGCATGCGTAGTATTTGCACCACAGCATTACTGAAACCGCATTTTGGTGCTCCTGGGTTTCCTTTCATGAAGATTACAATCTTATTGGTCTTGACAAGCTGTTTCAACGCGTCTTTGTCGAACGATTGTTTGGTGCTGCTCGTTTCCCCTGTTGCAGTTGAAGCATGTTTGAATTGAATAAGAATTGGCAGGCGTTGTGCCACTGTATATTGCCGAATTAGTGGTCGAAAGATTATTTTTCCGAACATTTTTTGGTTTGAATTTATTAAATTTTTGTTGAATAACAAATTTCGATAACTTCTAAATTTTTCGGCGATTTTTGATAATCAGCTGTTTAGGAAAACATTTGGAGTTCAACATACCTTTCTTACCCCACATTTGAGTTCACCATACCTTTCCCACAGTAAACATGCCATATTTTTTGAAAATGAATTTTAGAAATCGGAAAAGAAGAAAGCTTGGTAGCTTTACTTATTGTAGCAATAATACCAAATACCATATTTGAGAATACAAATATTTCTCTGATAGTTTATACCACATTTACACTGCAAATGAGTCATTGCAGACCCGTTTACATTATCGTATTTGCATTTTGTTTGACATTTCCCTTGAATCGAAACTTCAAACGCAATATTCCACAAAATTGTCACCAAATGCTACGATCATATCATTTCGAAATCAGTCATTTGGGAAATGCGATTTGTATGGGGAAATATGACGCATTTGGTGCAGTGTAAATGTAGTATTACATGCAGCTAGAGTTCAAAATTTACATTCGAATACACACTTCATACACCACGATAGATATTCGAAACAATACTCTTTCGGATTTTATAAATTTTGACCTTAACCTAAGGGTGAAACTGGCTGAAAATCTTGATGCACAACATTGTCTAGTATCAAATTTTAAAAAACTAGCATTCATCAGACCTCGTTCAAAAAATCATCCCTGTTGTCCTAATATCGATTAATTCAATTTCATGGGGTATTACACATTCCTAGATAAAACAGCTGGGCATGCAAGTATGAAATTTTTTATCAAATCAATTCTTATTTGCGCTGCTGTGAAATTTTTCTTCCCGGAACTGTGTCGGTAAACAATTATAGTTTTTTACAAATTTAATATTGATAATGGCAGAATCCACATCGCTTGGCCTAGGACAAGAACCGGTAGCGACACCAATATGCATGATTGTCCTGGGTATGGCTGGTTCTGGAAAGACAACCTTCGTACAGAAGCTCGCACAGCTTACGTTTAATCATTTCAAACCATATGTAATAAACCTGGATCCAGCGTGCCGTGAAACACCTTACCATGCCAATATAGATATTAGAGATACGGTAAACTACAAGGAAGTGATGAAGCAATATAAGCTTGGGCCAAATGGTGGCATTGTCACCTCTTTGAATCTTTTTGCAACAAAATTTGAAAAAGTAGTTGAGTTAATACGGCGCGCTGGTCAACAAGGACACAAATGGTGTATAATCGATACACCCGGGCAAATTGAAGTATTCACATGGTCAGCATCGGGCACAATAATAACAGAGGCATTAGCCACTATGTTTCCAACTGTTGTGGTCTATGTAATGGATGTAGTGCGTTCAATAAGTCCAACCACTTTTATGTCCAATATGCTTTACGCTTGCTCTATACTTTACAAAGCACGTTTGCCTTTTATAGTAACACTAAATAAGGTATCTCTATATATTTGTTGATATTATCTGTTATCAGGTGGAGTAATTCTTGTGTTTTTCTTATTTTCAGATTGACGTGCAAGATCATGATTTTGCTGTTGAATGGATGAATGATTTTGAAGCTTTCCAAGAGGCTTTGGAAAAAGAACAAAGCTATATAAGCAACTTAACCCGAACCATGTCGCTTACACTAGATGAGTTTTATCGCAATCTGCGCACCTGCGGAGTATCTTCAAAAACTGGCATTGGTTTTGATCGATTTTATGAACTAATCGGCGAATGTGCGAAAGAGTATGAAAGGTGGGTTTTTTATATCAATGTAGCATCTGTTCCAAGTAATAATATAGTTTGGGTAATCCAATAAAAAGAGTGAACGTAGATATACTCCGCATACCATTGAAGAAGTTATCAAATGTTGACCTTGAGAGCTTCTAAATAATTAGTTTTTCCAACTCAATTGATACTGTTTAGCACAGAAACCAAACTAAAATTTAACAGAGTGTTATTTGGAGTATTCGACATACGAATATGCGTACTAAACTAATTCTCTGATTTACAGTGATTACAAAGCCGAATATAATAAACTCAGGGAGGAAAAATTAAAAGAAGAAATGAAAAAGAAGAACGAGGAATTAGCGGCCATTGCGCAGAGCAAGGGTGAGGGAACTGAGGTGTCTTTGAGTGGATTTGTAGAGGAGGTAAGTTAAATCGAAAATATCAAAAGAATGTGTATATTTCGGTATTTGCAGGTGCCTATGGGGCGAGAACTAACTGACATTTATCTCAAACATCCTGGAAATGAAAGTTCCGAAGATGACGAAGGACAAGAGGAAGAAGCTCCCACGTTTAACGAAGATCATGTTGAAGAACAAAACTTTAATCAGTTTATAAAACAACATACAGATGCTCAAAGAGACAAAATAAACAAAACTTAAATATAAATGTGAAAATTGTTAATACACTCCGTAAATTTATTTGAAAATCAAGTTATTAAAAACAACTTCCATGTATATATATATGTATATAGACTTTATTGATGAGTTAATTTCATTTTCAGGCGCAAAAGCCAGATATTTTTTCTGTTATTCAAAGCGATTTTGGTTTTCATTAGTCGTTACAATGGCAATAATGCACCGGCAAAGACCATAGAATAATAAGAGGGAGCACTTTGCTCTTTAATTTTTGGCTGGAATGATTTGTTGTTCCTCCAGAAGATCCACGACAGGAGTTCACCACATCTTTTGAAGCCTGTCGGCATCGAAAATATGATAGCCGGCTTATCAAAATGCTTGAACTTCCCTTTTCTTCTTTCTAAGGCGATGCTGATTCCCTTACAAATTTTTATGGGCGCCTAGTGCGTTAAGCCTTGAAAATTGTAAAAATTTGATTTGAAAAGTCGAAATTGGCCAAAATCCATTCATCGATCTACCAGGCGCGCATAAATAATGTGTGCGCGAATGCTAATTTTCATCATTCCCACTGAGTGTCAAACTGCTCGCTCATAGCAAAGTCTCAAACCATAATGCGTGCGCGAATACTAATTTTCACCATTCCCACTGAGTGTCAAACTGCTCACTCATAGCTAAGTCTCGAACCATAATGCGCTGGCAGTCAAACTGCTCGGTGCAAATAGCATCCGTGCACACACTTTCTGCGTGCCTGGTAGAATGAATTTATGCGCCGGTATAAAATCAAGGCTGAAGGAATTTTATTGATTTTGGTGGGGCATTCCATTTCTGAGGGACTTGTATGAAATGCTTAAAACATCCGAAACTATAAAAGATGGTGATAAACTCATAGATCATTATGAGCACAAATTATGAGTATCAAATTATACTCCCATTTTTGCTGGAATATCCCTTTATTCAACTTTTCGCAATTTTAGATTATTAGAAGTTTTGTCATTTTTGGATGGATTTTCGCAGAAATTATGAAATAATGAATTATGAATGAAATTGTTATTGTTGTTATTTCTAGGAATTGTTAGGGTTTATTCCAAAAGTTATCTAAAAGGCTATTATATCTTTGATGCGGACAGGCTTCAAGAGATATGGTGAGCTCCTGTCGTGGATCTTCTAAAAATTGATTATTAATCTATGCTCTTTGGTATTACTTAACTTTTATAATTGCCAACATATCGTGTTTATGTACAGACATATGTACATGTGTAAATGTTTTCGTTTATGAAGCGGATATTGGCATTCAACGGATTTTTGAATGTAAACTTTGGTAGATAATTCGAAATTTGCTATTTAGATGGACATCGTGCTGAACTTTGTAGATCTAGTCGAATTTAATACTTGAAAAGGAACAAAACTCCATTTGAGCAAGAATATATTATGCATTTAAAGTTTGCTTATTAAATGATTTATTCACTTATGAACTAGGAATTCGTCAAACTAAATCAAATTATTTGCACATTGTAGCACTAATTATTTTTGTATGGGCGATGGATAAGCAGTACCAAATATGATTTAAATAGCATATGATATATGTATGTATACTCTATATTTGTAAATATTTATATGCATGTATGTATATAAGAATTTATTTGTAAAAAGCAGCCAACAAAAGTTATACATTTGATTGCTATTAATTTGTGTACTACAATTCTTTTTTAATTCATCATTTAATTTCTGGTATGAATGTATATTTTAGTTTACAATTAGGTAACCATTTGCAGTATATAGTTTTCATTTTCATTTTGTTTTTGTTATTCTTGCTTATGAGTATTTGACTAATGATTATAACAAGCAGAAACATTCAATATAAGTGTTTATTTGGTTGCATTGCTTAAGATGTGTTGATTAATATGATTGTATGTATATCGTATGAGTGTTTGCTTATGTAAAGGTCTAGTCATAGAAACAAAATGTCGAATTTGAATTGCATCCAATCCGAGTCTACATAAAAATATTGAGTAATAGCTAACAGAAAACGGTTTGTTGGGCTTAGTTTTAGAAAATACCCTACAACATTTCGACAGCCACACTGCAAAACCCCGTAAGTCACTATTTTTCCAAAAATAAGGTTATGAGCCTTTCCCATAGATCGTGATATTTCGCACATTAAAATTCAGTCAAAATCGGGTTACAACTTCCCGTTTCTTTCCAGTGATGAAATGAAATAACCGTCGCTCATATACATACGTTATAATTATTACCGTTTTTTCCCTCTCCTGAAAACTTTTTGGTTTTGAACATACAGGGTTTTGCAGTGTGGCTGTCGATTTGTTCCTTGTAGCTAAAACTGTTGCACTGTGTGCAATGTACAAGCCTTCTAATGAATGTTACTGCTCAATAAAAGAGCTTATCATCAAAGCATAATCAAGCTATTATTTTTTTACTATTGTTCACAGATTATCCACTAAAATAAAGCTTATTTCTCCACTATACCAAGTTTGCCATAATTAGACCTTTGTGTATAAAAAATCGAGTAGTGGTATAGAATTTCTAAGAACTAAATAGTGCAGTAACCAATCTAAAAGTGTAAAACATTGTTATATCGAAAAAGCAAAAGTTCGCATTATTGCATCAGAAAGAAATAAAAATCTTCGTCCTTGGAGGCATAAGTATTTGCTTTTATTTCTTGACTCTTTTGAAAATGTATGTATGTACTTCCTGTGGGCTGTACGGGGAACTTTTGATTTTTCGTTACGCTCAACGTATGTATATGAATTTACGGCTAGATAGTATGTATAATATGTATGTATGCAAATGCTATATGCATGTGTGTGTTTATCTAAGCGCTAATCTACGTACATACATTCATACAGCATGCAAGTTGAATACGCTTCGCTACTACTATCACACATCGTCTTACAAAAATAGGTTTTTTTTTTATTTAATTTTTATTTTCAATTTACTGTCCAACTACTACTATTTACCTACTTACATACATACACGACGCTACGTGCATGGAATGGGGCCATTGGAGGATGTTGCCTAACACTACATTACACATACACAGTTCATTTACATGATATTTTTATAGCGGTACATACATATATGTATGTACATATGGTTCCTATCGACGAAAAAGGGCGCAAAGCTGTTTGTCGACGAAGAAAGGCGCAAAACTTTTTTTGTTTGAAGAAAGACGCATTATAAATATTTTGAGAAAGAAAGGCGCATTGAAATAATTTTTAAGAAAGAAAGACGCGCTTCGATAAGTAGCTGCAAAAATGAAATACTAAATAAAAATACATATGTATGTATAATGGGTACTAGGGCGGTCACTCACTCAATAACTAGTTAGCCTCAAGATTTAAAATACCGTCCGCCGTAAATGTATACAGCGCGTCTTTTTTCGTCGAAATACTTGGTTATGCGCCTTTCTTCCTCGAACTATTTTTTAATAAGCCTTTCTTCGTCAAAATATTTTTTAATGCGTCCCTATTTCCCGCAATATTTTGAATGCGCCCTTTTTCGTCGATAGGAACGATAATGTACATTGGTATTGGTATCAAGCGGCTTGAAGTATTGCAATGCAAGCGGAGTGCTTTTCTAATGTTTATTGTTTTTCTTTGTAACTTTTGTGTGTTCATTGCTGTTGTTTCTCAATTAAAAGTTTGGTTTACAAGAGTGCAATAATTTTTTAGTTATATACATATGTATGTGCCAATTGAAAACATATGCTTTTAATAGCCTACATTTGGGCGATTTTTTTTATTTTGTACAGCAACTAGCTGTGTGCTACTGCTTGTGTTTCTCTATCGTAGAAAGCGGACGATTTGTAGTTGTTTTTCATAAATTTTGTTTGTTTTTATGTTAAGTGCATTACTGCTTTAATTAAAAGTTATTCCGAATTATAATTGTGTAGCTGAAATTGTTTAAATGTTCATTAGAATACATTTACATTAAACTTATTGGAAATGATTGTTGTTTTGTGTTCTTCAATTATTATTTTGGGATAACTTTCATTTAAACTTACATATGCAATTCTTATCAAAATAAAGTTATTCATTATTTAGCTGCTATTCTAAAACTGCACTATTCTTAAGTGTTTAATTTCTCAAAACAAAAGCATATTTTTTAACGCAATATAACAGTCTTATATTAACAAAAGTTATACTTTTTTTGGTTTGTTGGCTTGCACCAAACTTAAAATCTAGAACCCTTTTCTCTTAAGTTTCTTTCTTAATTTTCAAACAAAAATTCCTTGTTAATACTTATTGGTTACTTTTAATTTTTGTTTAAATACCTATCATATCATATATCTTCAAATAATGCTGATGGTATTCCTTATGAGCTTTGATTCAAACAAAAACATCCATAAAAACATAAAAAGATGAGAAATACAATTTTTTTCCTGGTCTTTTTGCGAATTGTTGTAAATTCAAGTTGTTGCTGTAAATTTTTGCACGCTTCCATTGCTTAACAAACGTGCTGATAAATATTACTTGCTGATTTTGTTGAGTGTGTCTCCTCATTTAGTGGCTTAAAAGAATTCGCCGTGCTATACCCACATTCATTTCAGCTGATATTTGAGTGATTAATACGAAACTTCTTACTTTGATTAAATGACCTTTAAGCACTTATACATACATATACATACATATGTGTGTACTTATGTCTGTTGTTAAGTACGTTACTGTGGGTCAAGTAGCGAAAGTATAACTTTATATAATATTCACACTTTAAAGTTTAATCCTCATCGGAGAGATTGGAATTAGTTAGAAGTGTAGTATTATCATCAGCCACGCCTTCCTCGACATCCTAAAATTATAAATAAATCAATGTACATACTTAATATTTATTTAGTAGAGCGAACGGGTTTTGGCGACTTACATTACGATTTCGCTTTCGCACGGATGAAACGATGGCGCGTTTGTTGCGTGCCACTAAGCAAATTGCAATAATTAGAATCATGCCAGTTAAGGCAAAGCCCAATAATGCCGGCAGTAGAACGCTGTCCTCCTTGTAGCCCTGTAATGTAAAGTGAAAGAGGAAAACATATTTAGTTCGATTCAAATAATTTATTATATATCGTAAAAAAGAAAACTAAAAAAAAAAACCCTAATAAAAACCAAGGCCACAATTTGGCTTCTGTTATTATTGCGTGCCGTGCAGTCAATGTAAAGCTAATGTGTAGAAAAACATGCGCTAAATAATGTAATAAAATTCTATTTATTAATACATTTTTTTAAACTCAAAGTAGGAGTAACTGCACCCAGCTAAAACTGAAACAACGTTGCAAAATTAACAGTAAAGTAAAAAAAAAATATCGCGTGCGCATAAAGTATGCCACATTTTGTTTTTCCTTCGCAAGGTTGTCATAAATGGTATTGCAATCCAAAACCTAATGTGCTCTCAATTTCTTCAGAACACTGCAACGAAGTTATGGGAAATGATATATGTAGATTCAATAGAACTTTCCAGGTCGAAACTCGAACAGGTTTTACACAAACCCAAAGCAAATAAAATAAATTAAGCGTAATTTAAAGTAAAATGACATTTCATGCTTACGGTCCACTGGAAATAAGTCGACGGATCCACATAGGGCCAATGAGATTGTATCCAATCGGCGTTCTTTGTTTCCACAATGTCTACATCATCGATCTCTGATGCACCAACAACTCCCTTGACACGAGATCCGCCACCATTCAACGCAACTGCGCCGTTACTACCCACAGCAGCATCATTGCTCAAATCGTTCTTTGGCTGACCTGGTGCCACAACCTCTTGATTGGTACGCACGAGTACGGGCGGTATAATGGGCTTCTTTGCTGTGGACTTGAGCAATGGTAACTGCATAATTCGTGTTGTTATTGTGGGCATTGCTGGAGCGCTAACATTTTGATTTGAGTTTGTATTGGCTACAGCAGCTGCTAAAACAGCGCCAGCACCTGAGGCACCAGCGGGTGCATGTGGCGAATAAATGCTGGTTGTAGAGAAAGATGTTGTTGGACGTATTGCTGTTGATGGCCCACTTTGAACTGGACGTATTGGTATATTGTTGCTATTGAGCACTTCCGCGTCTTTGCTGCCTACTTCATTATCACTCTGGGCTGGCTGGGCTCGCGCCGTGGTTACCACGATGGTGGGTGATTGACTGCCGTCCGTTTGAAAACGCACCTCTGCGACAAAATTATTTGTCTTTTGCGACTGCGACGGTTGTGGTGCAGGGGTATCACCCCTCTCGTGTGTTTCCAAGGTATCGTCTTTGTGCTCTGGCCCAGGTGTAGCGACTGCTGCACTCTTAGTTCCTATATCCATGACTGCTTGTTGTGCGGAGAGTTCAGCATTGGCTTTCTGACTTGACTCGCTTAACAGCTCAACTGGTTTGCCTGTCTCTGCTGGCGGTTGCTCCTCTTTATTCGTTTCATATCCTATTGGTCTCACCCTGGTCTCATTACCTTGCGACTGCGTTTTATTAGTACGTAAAATAATCTTTTCTACGCCATCGCGATTGATTATTTCTACTTTTTGCCCAATGCTGGGTGCGCTATTGTGATGTGGCGCATGTGGTATACCACCATGTTCACCCACTCTCCTCGAAGTCTCATGCAGTACACCGGCATTCCTGTGCAAACCATTAAAGTTGCCACCATGTGTTAGTGCCGTTTTTGTTTTCAAAAACCATTCAGTAGGATTGGGTAGACACTCGGCCGATACTAGAAACGGTATCAACACTGCGCCCACAATAACGGTGCACACGAAAATCAAACCCAAATAGGCAAAGAACGAGCGCCGTTTTGGACGTCTTGCCTTACCCTTCCGGCCACTGGCAGAGCTGCAATTACTGCCTGCGCTTGATAGTTTGCCCTCAATGCGAAAGTCATCATTCTGTGGCAATATCGTGTATTGCAGGCTATTCTCGCCATGCCGCACTGTTTTATACATTTTTATGGAGCGAATTGTGTCGTCGTCGGGTTGTGGTGTGCAAGGGTTTACTAAATGTATGCTAGGTCTGTGGTCTAGATTGTTAGTAAGTGGCTGTGCATTGCGAGGGTGCACGGCGTCTCAGCACTTTGAAGCTACTACCTTCACTTAAATAAGGCGAGAGGGTGCGCGGCACTTGTAAGGATATTGGGGTGAACGTCTGGCAGGCACTTCACTTGACAAACGCTCTGTTCGTTATTGATTAAACAATATCCTTCTAGCACGTTAGGAAATTATGTAGCAAAGGAGTCCAATCAGCGGATGTTTTGCACGATAACTGTAATTAATTGCCTGTACGTCAGATGGGGGATATGATTCGCTGTTGCCACCACCGTGCGGATTTGCCTTTGTTTCCCTTAGTTGTGTGGGGTAGGTTGGGACTATTTAAATATTTTTTTGCACTTGCTGCTGATTAAACTTCGCAGCTGAAGTGTGAAACGAAGCAGCTTTGAATTTTTCTGCTGTCCCGCAGATTTTGTATTCTACAAGCACAAAAATTAATATTCTTCCTCAAAAAAAAAAAAAACTGCGATTTAAAACTTTTTCGCAATCCAAGGACGATTGAAAATTTCACTTTGCTTTTGCAGCTTTGCTCACAAATTTCTTCTGCTTTGAATAGCACTAACAAACACTAAACAAGATGTTAAATATTTCTTATCACATTTAAATGCTTATTATTGCTCCTCAGTGGGTTTCACAAATTTTCGCAATTCGCCAATTTCTTTGCCAAATATGCTAATTTTGTGTGTACTCATCAATAAATGTTCACTGTCAGCCCCTTGAGTTTGATTATTTGACAAATACTCCAACAAAATTTGACTTTTCTTCTCGGCAGCGAAAAATCAATAAAAAGGACCTGTGGACATATTCCTGTGCTCACTTCACAGGAAGTGAGAGTAGCTAACAAAGAGTACGAACAATAAGTGTTCCTTCGGTGCACAATCGTTTCTATTGTCTTTTGTGCTTTGTGGTTTAACCGGCCGTTTTTGGCATTTCAAATAAATAAAAATGGCAATGCTGAGTTCTTGCTGTGGCATGTCCTTGTATGTGCAAATTAACGGTCTAGCAATGGTAAGGAAAATGGTGGTTGAAATGAAACAAAGTGAAATGAAACAAACTGGGTGACGCGGGAGTTGTATTAAATCAGTTGAAGGGTTTACAATTTGGAGAATAGCATGGTACTGACAAAAGTGTTAGGAAAATCTTTAGCGTAGAACTCTTTTATAGAGTAAGTTCAGTGTGCAATAAATTCCATTATTAATTCGTTAATTCTGTTTCTATCGGAATCTTTAATCATGCTTACTAGGCTGTACGTAAATCATGACTATTATCGTATTATATACACAGATGCATGTACATAAAATTTTTATGTATTTATATGTATGTATATATATACGAAATTTTTTTTATTAATAATAAAAATTCTCTGTGGGCTCGCTTCTCAAACGAACGCGCCTCTAATTTTAAAGTGCGCAACATTGACAGTGAAATTTCATTGCCAACACACTTAGTTATTCGTATTTTGCGTTTACTTGGTATTAGTTGGTGGTCATGAGCGTACGTAGAAAGCTGTTCCGGGGGGCGTAGTCTAACTCTTTCAAATATTGCAATATGCCTGGGGTCTAAAGGTGACATACATATGTATGTAAGTTAGTATAAAACTCGTATGTGACGTCTAAAGATAATATTTTTGGTTTGCTTTTAAATTTTTTTTTGAAAATCCTATAAAATCTCTTTCAAATTACCAGTACCGATATTTTATCTGGTTCGAAATTCCTAGAAAATTGCTTCCGTTCTGAATTATGTCCGAAAAGAAATTATTGGACAGCGTCACATCTCAGTATTTCTTTCCGATTTCCACTTTCAGTCCCAGTTCCGATAAATAAAACTTTAAAAATACCGCAACCTCAAACCACCACAACATCCCTTACTCAAGCCACTTTAAATTAAGCTTGGATATGATAGTCTTCCGTACCCACTGGTACTATTGTAAAATCAGGCTGGAAACTAAGAACAAAGTGCTAAATCTAAACGAATTTTATTTACTTAAGTGGCGGGGTTATATGCAGCATTACTCTCCCCTCTTCTACACACCTGAACGTGTTTGTTTACTTGCGTATGTTTTTTTTAAGTTTCACCTATTTGTTATCACTTATGTATGTACATACATATGTATGCATGTTGAGAGCCTCTACAACGCATAGCATAATAAATAGAATAGGCGCCAAATGCTATATACATACATACATATATATGTACAGATATATGTACATAGGAGTATATGTATATTTATTTGAGGCATGTTTTTGTTAATAATATTTTTCTCTGAGATAAGAAATAAATAAAAAAATAAGCTTTTTGTTGTTTTTTTTTGTTGTACTTTAGTTTTAATTTCCAGTTGAAGTGATATTCTTTCACTGTGTATGAGCTAGCCCACAATCAATTGGCATTTGTAGTTGTTATTAAACAAACAACATTTATTTCTCAGAGCGCCAAACGAGGCCCCAATTGTGGAATGGTGATAACCTGCTCGTGTCATGTTGGCGCTGTTGAATATGCGAAGCGCCATAGACTTTCATGTAGCTGGCAAGCGAAAGAAAAGTTCAGTTCTTGTGGAGTAATCGGGCGTATTGGTTGGCCATTCCTTCTTTGCCAGTGCCAGTGATAAACAAATTGATTATAATTTTTTTTAATTCAACTGTGACGTGTATAGTTTTTTATTAAAATGTCTCTCGTTCGTTTAATTGGTACTGAGGTGAGAACGCTTCTATATAAATTGTAGCTGGTGTGAGTGTGTGTGTAGTGTTGAGTACAGGAAAATGGTTGTTTTATTCTAAAATGTTGTATGTTTATGTTCTAATATGTAGATAGAGTTTGATAAATAAATTATATTTGCTTACGTAACTCACGTGGCGGTGCTTTGGACAATGTCGATGAATTTGTTGTTTCATAGGATGGTAAACAAATTGTGTAAATGTATGTAGGTACATGTTTGTATGTAATTATCAGTGCATACCCAGTGAGGGAAATCAACGCAAACGAGTTCATAATTGGATGGTCTCTGAAAGATAAATTAAACACAAAACTGTTTACATTCGTTAACAAGTACTATGAAATAAAAACGAGTACGAAGAGATAAAAACGAATTAAAAAAAAGCTTTTTATGGTTATGAGTACTTTGGCGAATCAACAATAAAATCAAAGTAACATTAGCAAATGCACTAAATTACATATCTCAATCCGCTACCCACTTAACACAAAGACTCGTTTGTTCAAAGAAGGTATTTTTGGAATTGCCCTCAGATTTTTAAAAAACGCATGGCCAAGATTCATTATTCATCCTCACAATATAAAAAGATCTTCTAAAACACAGGGTCATCACACAGCACATCAAACTTCTGTTCTCACCCTCGTAAATGCACTGATTGCCCAAATCAGTGTCTGGTGCAATGTCAAATCACTTAAAATTGCATTTCCAGTCCGGTTAATTTATTGTCCAATTTGCATGCTTAGACCTAAAAATATAAAATTACGATGAACTAAACTTGAATGCTAAAAGCAAAGCTCATGCTTTGCTTGTTAAATTTGGAGTGAACTCAATTAAACTTGGGAAAATGTAAATGAGTATAAATAAAATTCGAATTATTTAATGCAGGGAATACTACGGGGCGACGAAAATAAATAGATACCGAACCTTAACCGCCAACCAAAATACCGAAAAAAAAGTTAATTTACTACAAGATACAATTGCTTAGCCTCAACGCTTTCTGTATTTCATTACTTTTTTAGGATTACGAGTTATGTTCTGGATTCTATTTTGTGAAAAATTTAATCAATTTCTTTTTGTTCTCCTTTCAGTGCCGCTTATTGGCAAAACGCAGCTACTCTTCTGCTCCCGCTACCACAAAGATGTTCATTGATGGCAAGTTTGTAGAATCGCAGACCAAGGACTGGATCGATTTACACAATCCAGCAACCAACGAAGTAATTAGCCGCGTACCAAAGTGTACTCAGGCTGAGATGCAAGCTGCCTTGGAGTCGAACAAGAAGGCATTCAAATCATGGAGCCAAGCGTCTGTTTTATCACGCCAGCAGGTCATGTTCAAATTACAGGCACTGATTAAGGAAAATATGGGCGAGTTGGCTAAGAATATTACAACGGAGCAAGGCAAGACATTGGCCGATGCCGAAGGCGATGTGTTGCGTGGTTTACGTAAGTTCCATGTAAATGATTGCATTTTTCTTCATTAACAATATTTTCTTTACAATTCTCTCCACAACAGAGGTGGTTGAACACGCTTGCAGCATTCCTTCCCTCGCCATGGGCGAAACAGTGGGTAACGTGGCACGTGACATGGATACCTACTCGTTGGTTTTGCCTTTGGGTGTCACAGCCGGTATTGCGCCATTCAATTTCCCCGCCATGATTCCGCTTTGGATGTTCCCTATCGCCATCACTTTGGGTAACACAATGCTGTTGAAACCTTCTGAGCGTGTGCCCGGCTCGACCATGTTGCTGATGGAACTTTTAAACGAATCGGGCTGTCCACCTGGTGTGGTGAATGTCATTCATGGCCAACATGACGCTGTCAATTTCATCTGTGATGCACCCGAAATCAAAGCTGTCTCCTTTGTGGGTTCGGACACTGCAGGCAAATATATTTATGAGCGCGCTGGCAAGAATGGCAAACGTGTACAAAGCAACATGGGCGCCAAGAACCACGGAGTAGTCATGTCCGATGCAAATAAAGAGAACACGTTGAATCAACTGGCCGGTGCCGCTTTTGGTGCTGCAGGTCAAAGGTGTATGGCACTTTCCACAGCAGTATTTGTAGGTGAAGCACAGGAATGGATACCCGACTTGGTTGAACGTGCCAAGAAGTTGAAAGTTAACGCCGGACATGTGCCCGGCACTGATGTTGGTCCAGTGATTAGCGCGCAATCCAAGCAACGTATACACGAGCTAATTGAATCGGGTGTAAAGGAAGGAGCTAAGCTTTTGCTTGATGGACGCAATATTAAGGTGCCTGGTTACGAGGCCGGTTACTTCGTTGGTCCCAGCGTTTTATCGGACGTGACACCCTCGATGCGCTGTTATAAAGAAGAAATCTTTGGCCCTGTTTTGGTCATTTTGAAAGCCGATACACTTGACGAAGCCATTGAGACTGTAAATGCTAATCCCTACGGCAATGGCACTGCGATCTTCACCACCAATGGCGCTACTGCACGTAAATTCGTTAACGAGATCGATGTGGGACAAGTGGGTGTAAATGTGCCCATTCCCGTGCCACTACCCATGTTCTCGTTCACTGGCACACGCGGCTCCTTCCGTGGAGACCATCACTTCTATGGCAAAATGGGCATCAAGTTCTACACACAGACAAAGACTGTAACACAACTGTGGCGCGAAACCGATGTGACACACGCGAAGGCAGCAGTGGCTATGCCCACGATGAAGTAGAATACCATTTATGAAACTAGAACTCTAGTAACTAAGTCAAGTGATGGCTCGAGGAGCTAGTCTTCCAATTAAAATTCTGAGAAATGTGCCTGAGAAAAAAAAAATATTTTTGTAAGCTGGAAAGATACGTAGAAAATCGATACGAAGAAACATTGCATTTATTTTTGTTGTTGTTTAATTTAGGAATGTGAAGTTGTTAAGAATTGCAAATCTGTTAGAAAAATATTAAAGAAAATGTGAATAAAATATGCATTTTAAAAATTAAGAGAATAAATAACCTACTTTACAGACAGATCTGAATTAGGGTGTACATTTTTTTAGGGAGAAACATATTTCTTACGTTAAATAATTGTTGTAGCAGAAGTGGATTGCTCCTATTATTTGCTGTGGTTTCTCCGAATTGCTACTGTGGCCAATTCCATCACTTTTTTCTGCTCCGATATTGAAAAACAACGAGCACCCTTATGCACATCAATGCATAATCTTTCGTTCTTAGTGAACATTGGGTTGTTGGTGATATTTATTTGAATTATGCAATTCATAAGGACCTCGAACGCCTCATCAAATACGTACCTTCGTATGTCCCCGGACTGCTCATACATTTTCTATGCGAAATTGAATGCTTGCTATGACATTTGATATTTTATTGACACGAACAATCATTGAGTAAAAATATGATATCGTAAATTGTGTGAACACTCTTGCGTTAACTTCGATCAGCAGGCATTCCGGCCATTCGACTGCCAAACCCTTCTATCCCTTTCATTGCTTTCTTCAAATCTCTTGTAAGAACGTTGAGCATTCTTCGTTTATCTGATAGCGGAATATCTATACAGCAATAATAATATTCAATTTTATTACCTCATTGACACTGTCAGATTTGTAGATCCTCATAAATTCTTTGGATCATTGCAGCGATTGCCCGTTCATTTTGAATGTTGGATGAGCCAAAGCCTTCGATTTGTCAGCCAAAACAAAGCAATAAAATAAATAAATAAAATGCAATAATATCTAAATGCCTCTTTCTTTCGTGCAGAGCGCCTTCATCATAAATTTTGACATAATTTTGTCTGGCATTCATTGAAAGGAGTAACTTTGGCAGTTAATTTGTGCATTCTCCTTTTTAGCGTCTTCTAGCGGAATCGTTTTACTTGACGTTCAGCGCACTTTTTTGCACATTTCATTGTCGTTTGGTTGTTGTAATTGCAATGTTGATGAGTTGCTGTTATACGTCGTCTAAGGTGAGCTCATGATGACCGAAAAGGGGTGGATTTTTTGATGAGCTCTCAAGTGAGCAGCGCTTAACGCCTAAGGTTAGCGTGAGAAAATATGAATTTCTTAGATTGGAAAATCGCGAAAATCCATAAATGTCAAATGTCATGTTGGTAACTCCCATATCAAACGCCTCCAAATGTGAGTTAAGGCTTTGAAGATGGTATGGGCTTGCTATTAGCTGTAGTAAGACATCTCCATTATAAGATTTTGCACAGAAAAACAGCTTTTGAGGATAGAAACGATATAACTTAAAGATTTATCAAAGACAGGAATAAGAATTTAATCCAGGCCAATGTGAGTAGCCAAGTATCCAATGAATAGCCACTAAACACTCGATTTGTAGTTTTTACCCCTCTAGAACGTCTATATCCAAAAACGTTTCAACTTGCCACCAAATATACAAAAATACCTAGTCTTATCGAGCCCTTGAACCTTTCGTCTTCTGATGCAGAGATTTTCGTGTATTTCGAATTCAATCAAAGCGTGCAGCTGCCCTTCGTTTATATGAATTTAATGAATGGGCTCTATAAAGTTGTGAATCAATGAAAGACGTCATAAACGCTTTAATAAAAAGTGAAAAAACCATAACTTTCAACCAAAAACAAAAAGAACGCAAGCCATTACCAACGAATTTATGACTTTCTTTTCTTACAAAAATCATTTACAAAATCACTCCACGTGCCACAAACATAAAAATGCATACAACCAAACTCAAAAAATATCATAAACGGCAGCCCATCTAATTTAGAGTGATTTTTACGAGCCAACGAGCGAGCGCCTGTAAATGTTCTTTAACTTTTGTTGAAGAAAGAAATTAATAAGAAGTCTGCTACGTTGCCTTGGTCAGCAGTCATCAGTTCGTGCGTTTTTGTTACTGTAATGTTGCGCTTATTTAGATCTTTCGCACCTTTCCATCTGCTTTGCTGGCCAGCAAAATAATGAAGTCATCTTCATCACTGCCAACATTTGCTTGCTTGCAGCTGTCTTTTGATTGAAGAATGAGGATTTTGTGTCAACTTGAGTAGCTCGTTTCAATGAATGTAGAGCAAGCGGACATATCCCATGCAGCGCATCCACTCAGAAATATTGAGTATCTGACTGTGCGCCAAACAATGGGTGAGATAATTAACTACTAAGCGGATGCGCATGCGCGAAGATTTCAATATGCAATTCTTGAGCTAGATATTTTAGAGATAAGCAGATTTTGTGAAGTACTACCTGAAGAGTTCATCTACTTTCTTAGCTACAGGATTAAACATATAAAATTTATGGAATTTACATGTTTTCGTAGTCGAAAGGTGTGAAAATGGCAATTTCATAGTTTCTCTCATTCTGAGACAATATTTATGAATATTTTTGTATCATGCGAACGTTCGAATTACCTCTCAACGTGCTTACTTTTTTATCATCAATACTAACCAAAAATGTATTTTTCCCCTGTACTAAGTACTCGTATTTTAGAGCTCATGACTTTCTTTGATTTCGCAGTTTATATCTCCATCTGTTGAAATAATATGAGACACAACTGCTAAGATTTTTTTTCACGAAAGTACCTCATAATTTTAAATAATAAAGGTACTTGGCTATTCAATCCCATTAACAGCAACCCAAATATGAACCTTTTAAGTATTAATCCGATTATGTGACGAATATACCCCGTGGCACCCGTAATTTTTAGGATTATTACGAAACTAGGATTTTCTACTGCGTTTTAAGCTTGTAAATACAGCTCTAACTAACAATAGATTTTATGATTTTTTTCCCAAAAACAAATACTTTCGCATGCTTCATAAATAAATAAATGTCTGTAGGTACAGTTATGGCGGCGGAAAAAGCACAGCTTTAAAATTAACAAACAACAAATCACCAAAATTATGGAAGGATACATATGTAGGTAAGTAATTCAAGTTTTCGTATTGTTGTTGTTGTATGGTTAATAACGCCTACATACAATTTTCCTACATACCATTTCTTATAAGCACGCAACTTTCTATTTCGGTTTTTTTCTTTTCTGACTGTTGCTGTGAATTTCAATGAGAGCATAAGAAGGTATTATTTGGGGTAAAATGCGCTAAAATATTTGCCATTTTCGACGTTAATACTGGACACTATCAATCACAATTAATCAATTCATCAATGTTCTGAAACCATGCCATAATATTTCTGTGATACAAGGATTAGTATTCCACCCTTCGGTCATGTTCACATTGACGTGTTACGAGCGGCAGATTTTAACAAAAAAAAAATCGAAAAAGTGAGGAATGTTTTCGTATGCAGACTTCTTTGTTGGAAAATGTATCGAAGCATGAAATAGAAAAAGTTCCCATAAGCCAATAACAGAAACGAATGCCACGATTTTTTTTGTTCTATGAATTTCGATATTTTTTATGTAAATGTGATGAGAAATCGAAATTTTTTGTGTCAGCAAACAGGATATGTTTAGCTGTCTATTTTTTGATGAACTAAAAACGATTGCTTGTCAAACAAAATGCAAACGAACACAGAGAAATTTGATTACAAATATGTGGTACATACATACATAAGTATGTGTTTCATTTCAATAATGCGCCCATCTAGGCATAATTACATATAATTATCATATTGATTGCATGCGCAGGCGTAAATGCACGATCCTCGCATCAGAGTGCTGCCAACAATGTCGCGTGCGTTGAGCCGACATTTGATGCGCATATCTCTTACACAAATAAACAAACAGAAAATGTAGAAATTACATCAAAATGTTGTCACAGCGCATAATATGCTGTCAATTACCTGTATTGCACACCCTCTTCGGCAAGGACATTCTTTCATTTGACATGCTCGTCATGTGATGTGCATGCGATGAGTGTGCGCGCGTGGGTAGTAGAGTGTTTTGCTCTCATACTCGTAGCATGGACATGCGCGCTGGTGCTTTACTGTTGTGTTACGAGTACTTTTTTTTTTACTTTCATGCGCTGTTGGTTGTAGTTCAATTATGTAGCAATTTGTTGTGCGCATTCCAACAACTAATTGCATGAAATTGTCGCCCCTCGTGCAGTTGACCAACCGACCATATGGCACTCGCACTGATACTGCATCTATCTGCTAGTCAATTTATTCTTATCTAAAACGTTTCATTGCCCTTTTAATGATGTCATACTAACGTTTTTTCTGAGGTGTTCAATTGGGAATGCATTAAATTGCTTTTGATTACTTGATTACATTTTTAGTTTGAGGCGCACATGTGCCCATTTGTACAGAGTTTCTAATGGCATACCTCTAATGAACTGCAGAAAATTACTTAATTTATTTAGATTCACTACCCACTACCACTGTCGGAGTAATATATTTCACCTTTTTTCTATTCCAAATTGAAAAGGACTTTCTCATATCCATCAATATCCTCTCTCTATAAGAAAGAAAACGAACATGAGTTTGTGTACGGTGCCTGCAAGGATATTGCGCATCGAACGTGGTGAGATTTGATGGTAATTACGAGAGGTTCTATTACCTCTAACAAGCAGCTTGGATGCATAGTCTCACTGCATGCAATATTTTTTACACTTTCGAAAGCTTAATGTCCTGCCATTCGGTCTTGTTATGACGAATTTTATGTGATTCAAAAATATTCTTTTATTTTGTTTATTCTCTTCAAAGCAACAACCACAACTCAAGCTTCTCCCCCTCTTACTTTCAACGTTTTAGTCAACAAATTAAAACGATTAAAATTAATTTCCTGTCATTAACTTCTTCTGCATTATAACGCCCGCGCAACAAAAACTTGAGGCAAAAGGTATCAAAGACAAGGCATCGATGCAGAAACAGTGGCTGGCGCAATTATCAAACAATTATTAAATGTTTGGTATTTGAGTGTCTTTGATGCATTTCGTTGATTACATCGTATCCTTGCGCATAGGGAGCAGCGCAGTTCCAGAACAACGCCGTAAACAACCACCTGAAGGTGTCCTCTCTGCGTTGCAAGTTAACTCGCCTAATTATCTTCTGCGCTGCAGGAACTCCTTAAAGGAAGCGTAGTTTTGTCTTAATGGCCATCGCTTGACCAGCGCAGGAAGTTATGGGTGCGAATAATTACAGTTCGTGCTGTTGCTGTGAACTGGAGTTGCTGATTTTGCGTTCGCTTGGCTTAATTGTGTGGGAATTTGTTCAAGAGTTCCTCAATTTTAGGCGAAAAAAGAGACATTTAAGTTTTCAAGAAAAGAAAACGGGTGCTTAAATGCGAGCTGAAAGTTGTGTGCCTGCGTTCAAAATTAACCGTTGGTTAAGCCTTGAGATTTTCACGACAAGAAGGGGTTTGCCAAGGACAGCCCCTTTACGGCGCGGCTTCATTGATTTGTTTATGCAGGACGCCTTGTAAGATAAAAATATGCTAATCTGGCAGAGTTGCATGTAGCCGACTATCATTTCTGATACCATACCCCTTGCAGTTCAATAGAAATACGAATGTATCTACATATATATTTCCAATTAAATCCATATTTCATATACATTTGTTACATGTGTCATAAAAAATTATGTAAAACGTGTGACTGACAAATAGTTATGGGTGTTCGCTGTCAAAATATATTAGTCTCACTGCGAAAGTGCACATCTTCGTTTTGTTTTTTTAATGTTCGTGTGAGAATTTCGGCTTCGTCTGTATGTAAATGAAAAAAATGTGCCGATTCGACTGGTTACACTTCATTACTAATTTATGCAAAATTTTTTACTGATACGGAAGATCCTATCCCTTGTCAAATCACATTATGTGAGTGATGGAATGTCAGTGAGAAGACATGTACTACGAAGTCATGTATCTCTGACGATTTTTGTTTTTGTTCTTGGCATAATGCATCCGTGTATGAGTATTCGCAGATAGAGAAAAAATTAATAAGCGTAAAAAAAGATCGAAGATGCCACGCAAAGTAATTAAATTCTTGTTAGCTATGGTAAACCCAATGACTGCGCGAAAGGGTTAAGCATGGGTTGCTGGGGCATAACTTCTTTCTTGACATGTTTGTTGCATGAAGACTTTATTGAAAGAAATTTTAATGGTGCTGAAAATTGTTTAATGTTTCAAAATCATAAACAATTTGATTGTAATTTTGTTTATTGTTTTAGAGTAATAAAATGTTGTTAGTCATGGCAGCTGAGGCTGTTGAACACTGTGATGGGAAGCCAACTAGGAGCAAGCTAGATAAACTGAAGAGTTTTGTAGAGCGAGAAAATCAGAACTTGAATGCATAAATTAATATCAAATTTCTTGATAAAAGTTAAGCTAAGAGCAGGTAGAGCGGTAAGCGAAGTTCACCCCTGACAGAAGAAAACTAAAGGACTGACCCATACCTAAAAATCGCAATCGGAATAGAGACTTTGGCCTTTTTTGAGGGTTTTCTTCCCTTCTCTGGATAAAAGTACCAGAGACACAAAACTCCGCTCTCCTTTTTTCTGGTTTCATAAAAGCAAAAAAGTATTCCAGCATTTGCCTCAAATACTTTACATTCATAACTACTTTCGGCCATAGCTAATAATAGGATATTGTAAGATAGAGAAAATTATGTCCATTAAGTGACTTGACAAACTGCCCAAAACGGGTTATTGAGATTTCAATTTGCCCATTGTCCAATTAGCAGAGGCACTTGCATGACAAGCTCGTTTACAAGGCGAAAGCGGTCAGGTCACTAGAGCCGACCACTTTCTCATGATTTCGCACTTGAACTGCCAGCTTGACAAGCCTACCTTTGTCCGATGACCGCCTTATTTACATTTCAATAAACATGTTGACACTTACAACTATGTCCGATGTCATGGAATTTCATCAAGACAACAATAAATACAAGCTCCGCCCAAGGCAATTAAAGGAGGCAAAGGGAAAATGCAGTTGTGGGACAATGAATCAAAAACGGCCAAATAACCCTTACAAGGCGCGAGACTGTTTACAACACAACAACAAGCGCGCGGTAGTAAAAAACGCTGTAAGAAGAAGACGAGTTGAGTGACAAAATGTTGTAATCCTTCTTTTGCAGGACATGCGCAAGCGTTCTTGTAAGGAACCGGCATAAATATTTTGACATTTACAACACGACATTGACATGACACAGACAGGACAGTTGTCGATGTTGTTGTCTATGGCAGACACGATGTTAACGGCACAGGATGAATGCAATCAAAGGATTGATGAAAATATTTTATTTGCTTGTTTTTTGTTTTTGTTTTAAATAACTGGTGACCGCATTTCCACACGTTGGATAGTGTGAATGTGTCTCATTGCTGTGCATTCATGAAGAAAGGATATGCCTTGTAAGCATACATATATTTTCATGTGACATGCGACAAGAAGCAACTAACCGCCGGAACAGCGTGTAATCCTTTTGCTAAGTCTACATGTCCTTTTGAAGTATTTTGGCTTTTTTTTTGGCTGCAATGTCAGACTTGATTGGAAAAATATGATGAATTGTATGAAAACCCAGATTTTCGGGATTAAAATAGTAAATATGTATGTTTTGATTGTTTTTTGTATTGATTGTTGTTGCTTGGCAGCTTAGGTGCATGCGACAGCTGTCATAACTGCTGTGACGCACTATGGGCCAGCTGGTACGCTTCTTTAGTGAAAACCTATCAGTGATCGTTTGTTGTTGATGCAGAATTTTGAGTGCTGAGTGATAGATCAGTCTATTTTAAAACATTTTTCAAAAACGTCTCATCACAGAATTTGTCTCAAGAAGGACTATTCTCAACATTAGAACATGGATCAAGAACAACCTGCCTCAGAACGAGTTTTACAACCCACGGCCTTGCTGAATGACAACTGAATACATTTAAGCTGAAACAGACGTTCTTGAGAGGTACCAGAATCTTGAATAAGTTGATAAATAAAAATGTTTGAACCCGAAGAAAGCTCTCTTCACTTTTACTGGTTGAAATTATATTCAGGTTTTAACTTTGAAGCGAGGCAAATGGCCCATTGTGCGACGCTTTGACGCCGAGGATTGCTGCATGAATTATGTATGTAAAAGTAAATAGTACCAAATAGTAAAAAAAAAAACAAATATACATATTGCAGGAAGACGAGGAAACTAAGGAAAGGTGCTACATGAGTCCTTTTTTGTATGTTTTTCATTTGTTTGTTGTTGTTGTCATTGTTCTACATTTACTTACGATTGAAATAGAAGAAAATTGAATTCTAATGTGTTAAACGTAAAACAATCGCCTTATAACATTCTCATTTTTTCACTCATCCAAATGTGGGATTTGACAACAGAGATTTCCAAATATTGCATTTATAATTCCATTAAAAATATGTAGCAAAGTTGAGTGAAGGGTAACCTGGAGAGTACGTAATGAATTGCTTGAATGGAAGGATAATTGCAGTTGAGCTGTAATAATCAAAAGTAACTCTCTTTGCGTATTTGTTTGTGTATGGGAAGCTGAGGTCCAGCCATGATGTTGGTCCTTACACAAAGCACGCCAATAAGTTCAATTGCAGCATCAAGACGCCTGTGGGAAGGTCACGAAGTCTCGTACTCACACATGCAAGCACCTCCTCTGCGCAATGCTGTCTTGAAGCATGTAAAAGAAATAAATCAGCTGGACAGCTGTACGCGACGAGGGTCATCTAAAGTAGAGCAACATTCCTTGGCACACAATGAAGGGCTAATGCAGCATTACACACCGTCGCAGCGTCCATATTGCGGTGTCTAAGCTTCTCACTTGGCGGCTGCGTACATTCATCCCCTTGCTGCGCTGTG
The DNA here is from genome assembly GCA_951509765.1 of Sphenella marginata. Lineage (NCBI taxonomy): Eukaryota > Metazoa > Arthropoda > Insecta > Diptera > Tephritidae > Sphenella > Sphenella marginata. Next base: position 80,833,752 of record OX608081.1, read on the forward strand.
CTGCTCAGCGGTTTCTATGTCAGATTTTCGCCAATTTCTTTTTGCAATTTTTCATTATCATTTTTTTGTTCTTGGTTTCTTACGCATCGCAGACACGGCAACAGCTGTCATTTGTCCATTACTGCGGCCAAGCCAATCTCCTTTCGCACGTATCACACTGCTCCAGTTGCATAATCTCAAAGTATTTTCGGCTGTGCTGCTTCTTGCTGTTGTTTTGCTTGATTGAATTTCTTTGGCGAAAATCAAATAAATTATATGTATTGGCAATTTGTATGTGTCCTGTCGGATTTTACGCACAAATCTGGAGCGTCCGAAGGTAAAGGAAAGAAAGTACGCAGAATGCATGAAACAATGTGGAGAAATGTGCGGACAACCGTGCAATGGGAGAAATGCGTGAAATTATTCGGTGAATAAAAGTCTTAAGCTGCTACGCTTTGAATGACCGCAACTAATGATTATGTGGGCTGAGAGTTTTGGGAGAATTCGGTTGTCATGGCGAAATTCGTGCAGCCCGTTTCAGAACTGAAGCGCTATGAATACACCAAACTCTACGGAACCATTCCAGTCCGCTGTAAGGAAGCTTGAACTGGGGGGCTCTGGTTTCAATGAACGAATGAACACGGTTGATCAGTCGAATGAGAACCAATCAAGAACATTTATAGGCAAAAATTTTTATATAACACAATTTTTTCTTTAAACGAGAAGAAGTGACTCTTTGCGTCACGATATTTCGGTTCAAGGAGGAAGCTTTACCAACTAGGCCAACTTTCACTTTCAACGAGATTATTTATTTTTTTTAAGATTTCCATTAATGGTCTTACGAGAGTCCGATGAACGTAAGGAATGAATCTTTCCTTTGTCGCCTTCTAACTAAACTACAAATTGGTCCCGCCTACTTTTCTCGAGCGCATCTGCACACTGTGGAGTGGCGTTTCTCAAGCACGTATCAAACCTCCCAGCAATTTCTAATTTTCAATTGCAATCACTTACTCCTTTTTTATGACTTTGCAAAACACTCCACAGAAGAATAGTCTTACCAAAACCAGGGCTGACATTCGCTGGGATCTCGTGCAAACTGTCGCACATAAATTTTAATTTACTTAGCGCCAAATTGCGCTAAATTTACGATGAGGCTGCAATAGCAACATGAAATTATCCTTTCGCATAGTTGGTCGTCAACTTCATTAATGATGTCCTTTGTTTGGCCAGACGACGAGCCGTTCAAGAGAGCATGTGAAGATGCGCTAAAGGTGGAAGTCAACTCAAAAGATATGAAGGTAGATGCTCTAAATTATTTGCAATAATTGCATGGTCCCTGTGCTCGGGCTGTGCTCTGAGTGTTTGTGTGTGTTTGCTTTGAATTACGTGCAGCAAAGAATTTCTTACGTTACATCAACGCCGTTTGTTGGCTCTTCATGGAGGGTCTGACATAAGCGTTTACTGAATTTTCATTATGCTCTTATTGTTTGCCATTGAAACGTTTGTCTTACTAGCTGTCTAAGTGCAGCTTCTGCTGTGATTTACGCGCAGACAAACACTCAACCTCGCCATGTCCTGGCGTAGCCTGATATTTGCTCGACTTTTCAGTGCTAAAAGTTATGAGCATAAACATGCCATAGAAATGCACAAAAGGATATTATTTGCGCACTGAGAATTGCCCAAAGTAAAGTGAGTTGCATTTGAAAAGCAACACTGCAGCCTAGCTGGCAGCCACAGGGAACAGGAAGTGAGACGAAGAGTTCTGTTCAGGAATATTGTTCTTACACTTGAAAAGCAACAAATAAAATCGAGCATAAATAAAATGTTTTTAATTGCAAAAAGACAGCAAAAATGTTGGCTAAATTGAAAAGCGACGTTTTTTACTTCCGCTTGGTGTTTACAGAAAGGATGCTGGTCAAAGGACAAAGAGAAATTATATCAAAGAACGCTGTGCTAAAATGAAAACGTTGGAAAACTAAACCAAACAATTAGTCGTGGAATACAGGCCGTATCACTCTTAGCTTAATAATGTAGTTAGAAAGAGAAAGGAGCAGCAGTCAGCGTTGCCAATAAATACAAATTTTTATTGGAGTTGAAAAGTAGCCTAAAGTTGCAAACAGCCACCGACGTGTCTAACGGACGGTGGCGGTGGACGTACACGAGCAAATTTGCGATTTTTTATGAACGTTGGGCTTACGTAGAAACATTCAATACAGTGTTACCATTCCTCAGTTTGCATGTATGCTTACCCAAACCTCTACTTTTGTATTTGTAATTTTTCATTTTGTAAAATGTCGAAAGTAATATTAAATAACTACATATAGTATATTTATTTATAAACTTTAACATAAGTCAAAAATTTTAAGATATTTCGACAATACTTAAAACTTTTTTTGGTATTTTTGTAAAATAATTGCAAACGGCCCAAACTCAACATGCAAATAGTTGAATACGCAACACTGTGTGTCGAAGAGCGATCAGCTGACACGTTTCCTACGTAAAAATCAAAAATTTTTTGGTTTTGACGTAGCGACGTGCGTAAAACGTACGTCACGAACGTCGGTGAAAAATCGCTTACATGTAATTCCCATAAGGTAGATCGTGTCAGCTGACACGTCGTCCGTTTTTCCGTCGGTGGCTGTTTGCAGCTTTAATCTCTTTTTTATATATATATATAGTTGTCTACAAGCTTCCCTGCACTTCTATTTTCTTTTTTAAAAATATTTAGGTTAATTTCCCTGCAGCTGGCAGCACTCCACAGAAAGCGCAATACTAACACTGCTCCAATAATTCAGTAGGATATGATGCTATGCAGAATAATCAATTCGAGAGCACTTTCCATTTTCCTGTCCATAAATCTTTCATTTCAAAAAGTTAATATTTGAATAACAAACCGCTTACAAAACCTAAATACAACAATAGTTACAACAACAACAGCAGTATTCACATAGAAATTCCCCCTTTCATTCGCTTGCTAATTAATCATTTATGCACTTTCGCATTTTCGTTTGCGAATTCAAAATCACTAACGGCACATACTCAGAAGGATTATTCAAACACAAAGCGCAAAACACACAAAATACATGAAAAACTAGGTGATCTCTGCTGATTTTACAGTTGTAAGCGAGACAATTGCACGTGGAAGATAAGCATCTATGCGCTACCTACTTTAGCGCGTAATAGACGAGCACAGCGAAAAGGCGAAAGGATAACTAATCAAAATCACATTATTCATTGTTCGACATAATTTTTTTTCATTTTGCACTACTTTTTGCTAAAACTAATCCTTTTTTTGTTGTTACATTTAATGCTGTAGCGCGGTTGAGCTGTGGTGTATGTAGCGGCGCGAGAGAAAGGGTGAAAGTGACGGCGTGTACCCTTTCGCTGGCTTTTTTGTGCTCTTTCACCGCAATTCGCCACACCTTTTAACAGTTTGCTGAAGAAAATTAATGTTTTTAAGATATCGTGTGAATTTTTCTGAAATTTTTACGCTGAAAATGGTATTTTAAACTGTAAATATGGTATAAATCAGCTGGATTTTGAAAAAGCGCTGAAAGAGGGGGACTTGTATGTGAATTCGTCTCTGAGCTTCTGAGAAGCTGTAATACATTGCTTCGTTTATTTAAGTAAAAAAAAAAAAAATTATGAGATGAATTGTAGAGCATTAAGTAAAGCTGAGATTTCATAGAGCTTTTGAAAATATTTCCCAAGATTTCTGGCTATTTTTACAGCGCTTTCAAGAAAAAAATGCCATGATGCAATAGTTTTTCGAAAATAACTTAGGAAAATGATTTTTAGGACTATAAAAATACGCGATTTATCCCCCTAATACTTTGGGAGCTTGTAGGAAATTAAAGATTCTCGAAAAGAACCGAAGCGTACGTCTCGCTAAGTTTCTTAAACAATCATGTATGAAAAATCAAGTTTTGCTTACAGAGCTTTCGTAGTAAGCTTTTCTATCAAAAGTTTTTTCGAAAAGCGGTTGTTGGGAAGATTGGTAGATTTCTGAGAGCTTAGAAGTGTTTTTGAGCTCTACATCACTTTTTTCCAGCAACTTTTCGAGACTAACAGGCGAATTCTATGGTGATTAATGAACACTAGTCGGCCTGAGTTGAGTTTGAAACATAAGATTTTCAGTTTTTGAGAAAAAGCTGCGAAATCCAAATCTGTCAACCGACTCATAAATCGGAAGAAAATAACCAACGCCATCTCCAGCTCACAATGCACTAATGCTACCTCCAGGAGATTTTATGCTTTACACCAAGTAATTTTGAACTATTTTACATACAAATTTGTTGAGAAGCCTAAAAACGATTATGTAAGGATTATTGAATAGCCGTTAAACGCGTTAAAATCCTGCTAATTGACTGCCTTCGATAGTTTTGCGGTTGGCTTGGTCATTAAAAATGCAGAAGACTAGAAAAAAGTAAAACAATTACCACCATAAAAAACCATAGAAAATGCGGTCGACAAAGAAGGACATGCATACGCGCCTCATACTAATGATGAGCCAAAGTGCAAAGGTAGACATCCTGCGGTCATATGTGCATAAGTAGGTAAGCATCTACATGTGTAAGACATACATAAGAACCTTTGAAGATCACGCATGTAAATTTTTCTATGTTTTTGTTTTTGTAAAACAATTCAAAGTACTTGACTTTGTTGTATCTACTGCTATAGAGATATGAAAAAAAAACAAAAACGAAAAAACTTGAAAGGATGCTAGCTAATGGGCAAAAGGACCATTATTATGTAGTGCGAGAGCTTGTCTGGCTTAATGGAGTGGAAAGAAAGGTATTCATCTGCTTAAAAAAAGATCAGAGCTAATTATTGACTAAACTAGCAGGAAGCGTGAATAAAGGTTTTACTGTGAGCCTTTTTGCTGCCCAAGGAGCTCAAGGTAGACGTAGAAAGCTTTATGCGTTGCTAATTTTGGAGTGAAAAAACTAGGATATGCAACAGCTGATCGACGACAACTGCGATCAGTGCGGTCAGTGTGAAGCCCTCGGAAAGTAGGAAACATTGTGGAAAGATTTCGACAGAAAGGGATAGAAGTTTTTTTTTTCTTAAAAATTGTTACCTATGGAGTGAGTTGGAGACTTTAGGAATGCAAGAAAGAAAAATTAATGCCTTCCTCTTCTAAAATAAACCGTTAAAAATCCATTTGTTGCGTTCCTTATCCTTCTGACCCCTATTGACGCAACCTGTAGCTAAGAGTGACACTTTTCATTGCAGGAAACAAGTGTCAAAATCAGCTTCAATTAGTGACAAAGAAAAAATTAATTACAAAAAGATATCTACAAAGATCTCTTACTATAAAAATTATTACATTTCAACACGCAAAAATCCTGTTGCTCATTTCCAGGACCCCCTCCTTTTTACCTCGCTGATTCTCTATCGCAAAAGAATTGCCTCACCTTTAAATCTTAACACCCTAGTCGCAATAGAAATTATAGTCTAACTAAATTAAGAAAAACCACTTCCTCTGCCAACCTAATTTTTGTGCATTTACTACAAACGATACGATCTCTTACTCATTCACAGGATTTTGAATGCGCCACCACTACCATTGGAATGTGTGAGAGTCTAAACGCGCAATCAGAAAGATTTTTATCGCTGCAACTAGCAGGAAGAGCACATGCAAACGAACGAAAAACTTGTCACACAAAAGCACCCCAACGAAACGAGCTAATGACTGCGAGCAGAAACGTGTCCTTTGACTCACTAACCCTCGAAATTCCGTTGCCTGCTTGCATGGTTAGTTGCGCACGAAATCAAGAGAGTTCACTGTTGTTGTTGTTGTTAGCAGTGCTTCAAGAGAGTTCACTCTTTACTGTTTTGTTTGTAAGAAAAGAGCAAATAAGTGATGCAATGGGCGCTGCGAGTTACTTTGACGCAAGCAGGGTTGTTTCCATTAACGGCGCTCAGTGTCAGCGCCACCACTAGGACGAGTATAAAAGCAGCATTGCGCGCGCCCAAAAGTCAGTTTGTCAGCAAATGTGAACTAGAGTAGAATTTTACGGTGAACACTTGGTATATAAAAGAAAAAATATTACGAAGAATATGTTAAAGTGGACGGCGTCAGCGCAAAAGCTGAATCAACTCACGCCAAACATCAAAGCAACCACCACAACGTTGCGAACTCCAAATGGGCGCCGTCGACGACGTGCAACTATCGCCGACAAGGAAAATCTAGCATACACCTCTACTCCAATGGTGGCGCATGAACGTAGCAGCCCTTTAATGCTTTCACCGTTGATGGATATTTTGAATGTAGCGCCAAAGCGTTCAACCCCACCAACGGCGCGCACATCGCAAGTCAATGCAGTCAGCCGCGCGCTACCAAATCGCCGTCACTCAACCGTCGGACTCTTTCTCCAGTCTGCAACGCCCAGCTACGCTTCCACACTGCCACGCTTCGAAGAGGAGTATTCGCCGAGCACAGCGTTACCTACAGGGCAGCAAGTGGCTTTGCGTGGACTGCTGCCGGACCCTTTTCTAAGCAATTTGCGTTACTTCAACACACCCGAGCTGGTTAAGCGCACACAAAAGGGCGAGCAACAGAAACGTCTGGCCATGCGAAAATCATTGCCGCGTAAGCTGGAGGAAGACTTTGCTGAGATTGCGCGTGAATGCGATGGCGAAAAGCTACCAAAGCGCATCAATAACGAATCACACTCGGCCTGCATGAGCGACCAAACATTGGACAAATTGATTGATGCCATACTAAACTCAGCGCGCAAAGATGAAAAGAAGAAAGTGAAACCACGCAAGTCGTTCAATCTGCGCCGACGCACGTTGCTCAAGAACCACGACGAACAAAAAGTCAGCGAAGTAGTCTTATCACCATCATATGCCGCCGGCGACGATCCCGCCAGCGATCTTAGCTTTCTTTTGATCGACTCTGTAGCGAAATGCGGCAGTAAGACATCACCAGCGACACCAAAACCTGCCACACCATTGCCTGGTACGCCTTTATCTGATGAGACGTTAAGAAATCTGCCCACACCTGCAACCGTTGCACTCACACCCACTGAGTGCGGTAGAGAGTCGCAACATTTTCTGCGTTCAACTGCGTGTAAAGACACCACCTTCGAAATGGAGACACCCGTGCGACTGCCCATGCAAAGAAAGCGACAACGCCGAAAAACTTTAGCGCTGCCCATCGGTGTGCGGTCGAAGCGCTTCAAAGCTGAGGGTAGCAACTATTTTGAGGTGGGTGTGGCGCTGCCTTCGATCTATGTTTGAGGTTTGTGAAAGAGACGAAAATCATCTGGGTACTGTTGAACCTGCTGTTTCTGCTGCTGCTGCTGCTGTTGTTCGAATTTATTTATTGGTTTAAGTTTTGATTTAAGTAAAACTAATTTTGTTAATTTGTTGACAAACTAGGGGAAAATGCTCGCTTATTACGCTTTTAGTTTTTAAGTCTATTATTTATTTATTTTAGTTTAGTTAGTTTAATATTTATTTCAAATATTTAGGAGAAGAAAGTCTTAAGAAATACCAAATATCATCGTCATGGAGTTAAAGTTGTCGTCATCGCTGTTGTTATTGTGTTTGTTCTTTGTTTGAATAAAATAATTTAAAACAATTTTTGTCTTTGTTTTGGAACATGAGGAGAAAATGGTATGATTTTACAAACTTGCAAAACTATTTCTTTCTTTTTTCAGAGTAAATTTGTATTCGAAAAATAACTAATAACCCCCGACTGGTGTCCTTCTTAGCCTTTCACTTCCGAAACTCGCTGCGTTTTTTTACAGAAGGCGTGGCCCAATATGCAACGCTTATCAACTGTAATCGTCTAATGAATAACTTTAGCGATCGCTCAACAGCTGAAAAAGCAATAAATTGATTTTATCGCTTTTAGAATTTTTTTATTGATTTCCTGCGGTAAACCCTTCCGTTCCTCCACCTTCGCAACGTAATATAAATGGGCTGTTTAAATTTGGGAAAACTAATGAGAGGGGAAATTAAAATTACCAATTTTTATTACCAGAGCAGGTTGTCTATTGGCGAGCAAGTGTTTGATGATGAAAATAAGAAAAATATCCGAAGAAATGAGGAGAAAGGGTTGACTCATCCTTAATAGCGCACAGTGGGCTACTTGTGAAGAAATTGCTAAAGAAATAAATATGGCAGAAACGAAAGTAAAAATCAGCCGATTTTTTAATCTTCAGCCCATTAACAAGTAATAAATAATTTTATATTAAGGGGCAAGTTATGTAAAATGCAGGCGCGTAAAGAAATTTACTGTCACTAACTAATTGTTTAACTCGAGTAAAAGTTCAAGTTTTTCCAAACAATTTTGGCTCAAACCCAAATATATGTCATAATACGAAATTCGGAAATCACCCAAACATTTCATTTGCCATCTATTGACCAAACAGTAAAAAAAACTTAGTCTGATTTACTGTCAGTCTCGAATTGCTTGATCTAGAAATACACCGAGAAGATAGGATAAGACATTTCAGTAAAATTTTGTACACTCCCCACTGCGACTACTAACCACTGTGCCTAGCTTAGTCTATTGAAGGCATGCAGCTGTTCAAAGTGCAGAGAGTAGGTGCAACAGAGGCAGTTTAGACTAAAACGAGTTAAATATAAGTCAAACTCTTTTCAACATTTTCGTAGGTTAAACTCTTCCAATAGCTCAGTTAGAAATTTGAATAATGTATGTATGTACTTAATACTCGGAAGTACTCCTTCCGCCCGCGTTTTACAATGCCACACTGCGTCACAAACCCGCCTTAAATTGTCGCAACTGTAACAAGTCTGCAAAGTCTTTTGGCGCATGCAACGCCTACCAATTAGCTAAGCCATTTGTTGACTTAGGCTCTTTAGCAGGTTCGACGTTCAAACGCCGCTGCTTTCCTTAGGATGATGGCGCATTTTCAGCATATTTTGTTTACTTTTTCCATTCATGCCTTTCACCTGAGCTCAGGCACACAACCAAAGGTTTATCTTTGCTCACAGACGCCCAACAAGCAGCTGTCGCCAAACCGTGTCCATCAATTAGTGCGACACTTGTTAGTACTTCAACGCCTCTAAGCGCGCTGCCGCAACTTCTCTGCAACTTCCAGCGCACAGCACGCCAAGCCACGCCACATTATTTCTAATTTCTATCAACATTTTTACTCGTTGTCTGTTTACTCAAACAATATTTTTGCTTTGTAATCCTGTTTCTCTAACGACAGGTTTTTCCTGCTGAAGCTGAAATCGTATTTTCTGCGGGTTTTTCCCTTTATAGGTATTCCAAATGGTTTGTTTTTGTTTCAACTGCGTAACGGATTTGGATTAGAATTTCGTTTGGCAGTTGGGCTTGCTGTTGGTGTCATTGTTTGTGTTCTTTTGGAGTATTAGTTGTTGTTGTTGTTGCTTTCGATCGCACACGTGTCTGATGTCTACAGCGAATGACAAATTGGAATTCTTTGCTGCAATTTGGACGATAATTTTTGAGGATCGTGCAAGTGAGTAGCGACGGTTCCACGGAATCGAGACCTGCTGGTTGAGTTTAATTGAATAAGTAATTGCTTAATTGGATTTGTAGTGCAGAGGGCGTTACATCATTAATTGTTTAGTCGCATCAGGTTTGCTCAGGTGCAGACAAGATGAGAAATGACACATTGAAAGCAGAGGACTAGCGGCTCATATTTGATTGTGGGCGGTGCAGAAATGTAAAAGACGTGGTTCTAAATACTAGAAGTTCATTCATTTTTGGGAATGTTTCCCCAGTCAGACTTCGTCAACATTCATACCACAAACCCTTTTCGCATTTCTCTGCACCTCCACCACCCAAAGTACTGCTGGTCGTCGATTAATCACAACCAAAAATGGCTGACCATTAATATGGCAGACAGTGTCACTTAAACTTCCATTAAGACAGACAGACAGTTCATTCATTCATAACATCAATCAGCTCGTCATAGAGCGTGCTGTCAGCCAGCACATCAGCTGCGCCAAGGCTGTGTCCTTTGTAGGCATAGCGAACTTGAGCGCTGCCAAATATCGCACCACATCCACCGAAATTTAGTTTGACAGGCAGCAGCAGCTTGCGATTTTGCCAACTCTTTCGTCTACAAACAAAAACTGCTGGCGTACCTTTGGGGTATTTTGCATTTTCTTATTTCTTCACATTCGGCGACTGCAGTCGTGTTTTGTTGTTTTTGGTTGATCTTGTTTGCTGGGCGTGAACTTGAATTTTTCGATTTCAATTCATTAAATTCACGGCGACGGAGCGCGCGGAGTGAGACTGCGTGTTGGCGCTAGCTTCCGTCTTTACGGCGATTGCACCTTTGTGGCGCGATGCCTGTGCTGCATTCAACAGAATGACTCTCTCGTCGGGCTCTGCGTCTTTGCGGTCACTGCCGCGGGCAAATTTGCGAGTTTCTTAGGTCGTCGGCTGGCGGTTGCACCAGTTGCTGCTATGCGAAAATTACGAAAGGAGTTGAGTCTTTGATTTGCAATTTGCGAAATAATGGAAGCATCTGTGGCAGCAGGGCATACACATACATACATACCCATGTATGTGTGTTTGTGTGCGTACAACAGTTTTTGTGAGTTTATCCTTTTTGACAGTCGCAGCAAAGATTTTGCAATTACATTTGTTGTTGCTGTATTTGTATTTGTTGTTTATTTAAGAAAACAAAAGCGTATCCTTGCATTGCATATTTACTTAGGCAGACCTTGCGCAAGACAAAGGCTTTCTGGCAATTGTTTACCTTCGCATTCGTACTCTTTCACTTAAGCCAAAAAAAAAACTTATCCTTTTGCGCAAATTTTAAATGCGAATTTATTGAAAAAATTTAAACTTGTTTGGTTTTTTCTTATTTTTTTTTGTTTAATTTCCGTTAACAATTTTCAATTTTCGAAAATTTGCTTTCAATCAACAAAGCCTTTATGTCCTGCAGACCTTCCTCATTATCTCCAACACACATTTGCGCGTTTATTTGTTAGAACGGGAGTGCAGCATCCTTTGAGTTGCCGCATAAATTGTCCTGTCTAGGCTTTGTCGCTGGGCAACTGTTCTCAGCCGCCGCGCTATTAATTAAATCTGCTTAGTCCTTTGGAGTGAAAGTAGATCGTCGCAAAGCCGCAAGGAATTACTCCAATCGCAGCAACTCTACAAAGGCAGCCGTTAGCTTAGATGTTCGTAGGGCAAATGTGTACAGTGGGGCATTGCCAAAATGGAACATTCTAATTTTCAGCTAAAATTTTTTCAGTTTTTCTAGTGAGTTGTGGATAAAGTTCCGATTGAGCGACTTCAGTGAATAAAAACAACATTTTCATACAGGAAAAAATATATATGTTACCCAGCCTTTGAAAACGTGGCTTATGACTCAAAAAAGAAATTGCCTGGAACAGCTGTTAAAGATAACAATGCAATGACTCTTCCACTCCCAGGTTGTTCTTACTCTACATTTTTAGTAGACTTCGAAGCAAGGTAGGACTTTCTAGTTTTCACCACATGAAAGAGCGTCTCAAAAACTATCGAAACCAGAAAAAAAGTGGAACATTTTTTTTTGAGTCACTAGCCACCTTTTCATAGGCCGGGTCACATATTAAGTTATGAACCAAAATAAGCCTATGGAAAAGGATGTTTGACCCCTAACTTGAGATTTTGGGGGTGTTAAAATTTATTTTTTATTTTTTTTTTTCATTTTTATTAGGCATTTTTAAAAATTTGGAATGTCTCATTTTCCCCGTATGCCACTGTGCATTTGTCTGTAGTCTTAGCAGCTTATTTGCATTATAAGCCGGATATTGGCGTTATGCTGCTGAGTGAAAGTAAACGAAATGTAATTATGTATTTGGCGAAATATTATGCAAACAGAGGAGAGAATTGAATTTATACAAAAACAACAAGCAACAAATAGTGCGCACACCCCACTGCGCACAAAAACAACAACAAGGAAAGGGTACTGTCAGCACTTTTGCTCAAAATTTTTAGTTTGAAACATATTCGCGTTGCATTGTTGTTGTACCAATTCAAAATAGATGCAAATCCTTTTTAATTTTTTTTTTGTTGATTATCAACCTAAAGCAGCTCAACTAACAACAACCCCACCCGTCTGGCGATGCGCTGCCCAAGTCATAAATATAAGTAAAACTAATACATATGTAATTATAATTCACTTTGTATGTCGTTTGTTTGTGCGCAGATTAGAGGATGTGCTGCCGTTGCTGCTGCGCACACGCCCCTGCTGGAGGGTTTTGATATCACGCTGCGTCAGAGCGCAAAGCGCGCCAAGTGAAAGTTAACTACACACTCTCTCCTATCACCCAAACAGTTAAATGTTTAAATTTTTTTTCGGGTTAATTTGGTTTGTTTGGTTTTTGCAAATCGATTTTAATGGGTTGCGGGAAAAGGATTCTTCAAGTGCCATTTCGCTGATTTCCGCAAGCCCGTTTGGCCGCTTGATTTGCTCTTAATTGCCAAATAAATAACTAGCAAACACATTATTGTTGTCAAATAAATTGCCAATAAATTGAAATCAATCGGATTTTGGTGAGCTCTGTGCGTTTGATGTGGCTCGCATAGGCAAATTTAGGTTAGGATTTTAGCAGCCAGCAGAAGGGAGCGCTCAAAGGAACGTAAAGGGGTTTATTTGATTATGAAGTACCATGGCGCTGATTGACTGGCTGAAGCTGTGCGAATATTTGAGAATGGACGACTTAAAGTTTGATTTGGCTTGAACACGCGTCTTTCTTCTAGACCTCATTTACATATACTTTAAAAAATCAATCGTCATTCAAATAAGCTTTATTTAAATATATTTATGTAGCTATATAAAATAGAGTCCTGCATCCTTCCTCTTCACATTTACAAAAACAAAATTAGCTTCTAACGTCAATCGCATTATGCGCGTCGACTCCCACTTGACTTGCGCGCTTTATTGCCATAACAATTCCACGTCTGTGCGCCTGCGCCTGATTGACGCCCAGAAAAGCGCATAAAAGAAACAGAGAGCGTATAAATTTAATCTCATCTGCCGCATAATGACAGCCACTCAAAATGATTTGCACATAAAAAACATTCAAGTTGAATGTGCCGTTGCAGGATATGCCGCGCTTTGGCACGTCCTTTGGTAAGGGCGTTGCTTGCACCCTCAACACGTCAACGCCAAGAGGTGTTGAATGATGAATGGATTCGCTAGCTATGATGGCGAGGAATGGCCAATGTACAGGGGTGGCTGCGCACACAAAAAAGCAAAACTAACATTTCCGTTTGTCATTGTTGCAGCAGCGATTTACAATTTCATTTTTTCCACAATTCTCAGGCGATTATTTATAGTTTTTTTTGCTTGACTCATTTTAATCGCATAAGCATTTTGTTGTTTAGTGAAATTTGATGAAGTCGCAAAGGCAAAAATGTATGATGAGTGACTTTATTATTTCTCGTTGTTTCTCAATAATATGATATCTATGAAAAATGATATGCGATTTTTTGCCTCGGTTGGAATAATGGAAATTGCGCATTCACTGCCACTCAAAAGGACATGCCAAATCCCCAGCGCGCTGGCAATGGGAGGCTCTAAGGCGCATTGATATTGCATGAAGACATCTGTCAGACATTGCGCAAGTCCTGCATAAGAAAATTGAAATGTTGGAAGGTTAGGGAGAAGTAGAAAAGCCAACAAAACACTCGAGAATTAACCGTTCAAATGCCGAAGAAAGTAGTCAAGTACTCGAGAGACTCTCATGGACAAACAGCCCGCCCGCCAAAGAGGTCCTTGTGCGGCTGCGCCATTATAACCGTTTTGAGGCGGTTTTTTGTTTTGAAAATAAAAACGGCAGCGCGCACTCAAAATAATTTCAAAAGTCATCATCCATCGAATAAATATTGACAGCTGAAGCATTTTTTGATGAACGAACAGTGGCAGTTGGCTGCTGTCGACAGCCGATCATTAGCGGCTATGTAAATTCGCTGGCTACCGTTGCTGTGCATACATTACACGTGACCTCATTAAAATGCAAAGGATATGCGTCAGACAAAACAAAATGTATGCAATCAAAGTCAAAAAGTTAATGGATGCGCATCGACAGTGCAAAGCGCTCAATAGCAGCGCATGCAAATCGAGGGTGCGCGAGTTGCATTGCCAGCGGCAGGTTAGCGCGTCGACTTGCATTGCAGGCGGGGTTGTCTCTCACGCGCAGCTTGAAGTCAAAAAAAGCGCAAGTCAGCTTGTTATTTCTATGCCCAAACAAACGCGTGTTGCTAACGATGGGTTCATTAAAAGCCTTGAATGCCTGAAATTAATTGACAGGCCAACGCTGGCGCACGGGGCGGTTGGTCAGTTAGATACGCACGCGCGAGGAAGCTGGACCTTACTAAACCGCCCTTGAAGAGCTATTTTGCTGCTGGTGCGCATTTAACCCTCAACATGTGAACGCTTAATTTACACAGATGTAGAGAGTGTAGCGATGCTGGATAAAACAAAAAAAAAAAGTATTTATTATTAATGGGCAAAGCATTAGGAAGCTCATTTGCTGGGTTAGGAGCGGAAAGGCGACATTTATTTCCAAATGAATGCACACAAAGCAGCACGCGCTTTCAATTTGTGAAGTAAAAAAAAAAAACAAGGGGAAAAAATAAAAAAAAGTGAAAGCGCCTGCATACAAATCGCTGGCTGTTGAAATACATTTTCAATTTCCCGACAATTTCCACCCAAAGAAATAAATATTTGAATGGAAAATGGAAAAACTAATGGGCGGTTGTGGCAAGCTGTCGCACTTAGCTACAAGCCCGAGCGCTAAATACGCGCAGTCAACTGAAAGTGACAGCAGTCGTCGTGCTTGCGACTGGCCAAGCGCTTACAGCATTATAACAGTAAAAAGTGACATTTATCTGTCATTGTTGACAGATCAAATGCTGGTGTGAATAAAAGTTTTCTATGGAGAGCCGAATACGCACACAAAAAAAAATTGAAATAGTGAATACAACAAAAAAAGAAGTGAATACAACAAAAGCTAACGAGTCGATTTCGTACAAACGGCAACTTTGACATTTTTGAAATGCATAGAATGTTATGAAACAGTGAGAGCGGGGGTTAAATTGTAATACAAAGGCGCTGCATTGTATGCGAAGAGCAGTTAAGTGAACCAGCAAAATTTGTACCAACACAGCTTTGAATAAAAAGTAAAATAGCAGAGGGGATGTAAGGCAGAGGCAGGAAAAGCACTGTACGAAAGTAACAAAGAATAACGTTTTTTTTTGAAAAAAAAAAAAAAAAACTGTTCGATGACCTAAGAAATTACTAACAAATCATTTCATTTTGAAGTTAGAAGTATTTTATGAGGCTGTTATGGGCCATTCTTATACAAAATCATAAAAACAAAGAAACGTTACGCGACCACGCTCGGCTCGATTGGCTCTGTTGACGGCAAATCACTTGAACAGCGCGACCATCACGTGCGCATGCGCGGCCCACCGATTCACTTCTTTCAACGTTTTAACGGCGCTTGAACGCAAACCACTTATTATTTGCATAATGAAAAATTTGAAATATTTATTGAAAATTCAGCTGAAATGCAAATAAAAAAGAGCAAATAACCGGCGGCGCAAAGGGGTGGAATATGAAAAATTTAAATTGAAAGAAGCACAAGTGTCCTCCAGCGGCATAAGCGAGTGCGGTCGCACTTAATTGAAAACATTTTCGAAAATAATACACAAAATCAGAAAAGCATTTGTTTTCCATAGCCGCAAGCTATTTATGGAAAATATATAGGCAAACATTTATGCTGATTCCACAGCACAGCCGCCGATCAGCGCGTAATGAGGTCATGCGGAAAACTTGTTTGTAACAAAAGCGCACGAAAGGTGGCAGGATGTGGGGTGGATGCATACACCAGGCGCGCATACACCACCTATGAATACAACACTTAGCTTTGAATACACAAACAAAGGCGAGCTAATTACTTACTGGGAAGCGCACGAAAGCACTCGTTCCGTGGCGACGGTGGGTTAAGCAGGGATTATAAAAATTTATAGATTTTTAATGTTTTCTAGCACTTTAGCAGCACTAATTTCAAATTTATTATTTATCAAGTTTATTTTTTTTGTTTGAATTCGAAACAAAAAACAGTTACGCAGAGAAGTCATTTGATAAATAGGATCTAATGACATTGTTTAATTGTCTTGGTGAAAAATTGTACGAAAAGGATGCGAAAGGATCTGTCATTGTCGGTTATTGTGCAAGCAAATCCAAAATGCAACATAAAAAGGTACCCACAAAAACAAACCGCGTTAGAAAATCCCTCAAAAAAAGCAACAAAAAATATTAGAAAAATTGTATTGAAAAACCCATTAAAAATTACAAACAAAGGACAAGGAAAAAGCAGGAAGCAAAAAATCATAAATACCCAACAGACAACTGGCAAAGGCATGCGGCATTTATAATAGCTAAATGACGTGCCAAATTCTATATTAAATTGATAAAAAAACAAAAATTGCCTTAGAAATTGAATTAAAAAACGCCATCGAAAACTGCATGACAATGGCGCTGTTAAAAGATATGGCGAAAGCAGGCAAAGGCTGAGCGAATAAACATTGGGATTATAAGAAAGTAATGAGGCGCTCGCAATCTCGTGGGATTTGAGAAAGAAGAGAGTAGCAAAAGTAAGCAAAAAAGTGTGCAAAAAGGGGGAATCCACAACCACAAACAAAATTGCTTGCGAAAAAGAGGATTAAAACAGCGTTTGAGTTAGAAATATTGATGGATTATGTGCGCTGGGCTGCTTTAGCTAGAATAAATAAAAAACCACAAAGATCCTATGAGAAATTTAAAACACGCAGACTGAGAAAGTAACGAACAAAAGCAAAAACCCAAACATAGGTCCCAAGTCATTAAGCTTTTTATGAATGACAAACCGCATTGGTTGCACCTAAAATGAAGCTGCTTGGAGCCTAAATGGAAAGCTTAAGGCACAAATAAAACGAAGAACGAAAAGTCGTTGTAAATAGGAATCTCGTGAATAAAATTAGTTTTCATCAAAATTTGTAGGAATTACCTAAGTAAAGAATGGTTCTAACAGTTCTTTCCTCATTAATTTAAATTCAATTTCGGTTGCCAACAATTTCTATTCGGTTCAAATTTAATACAATTGAGCTCATTAAAAGCTAAGCCTATTAAAGACTTTTTTTGTAGAGCAAGAGGTCACTGTGGGTTTGTGGGTTTCGCAAAAAATATTTACTTTTAATTAAAAGAAATTTCTAAGTTTTTTATGAGCTGAAAGAAGGACAATAGAGATTTTTACTACGCGCTGACACTTTCCAATAAAAATGATCTTTGGGAACCAAATAAAAAAAAAGATGAAAAAGGAAAATTATACCTCACAAAGCAATCCGTAAATAATTGCGCTAGAAACTTACAAAATTTATTACCTTCAATGTCCGCAATGTCGCAGAATTTCTTTTCATTCTGCAGTAAGCCGTAATTGCGTATGTCCAATCGCATTTTGAATATTCATAAATTTGGCATAAAGAAGATTTTGGCTATGCAAAAAAAGTGACAATGGTGAGTAATATCAAGTCAAGCATAACCAATTTTTGGCAATTTCAGTTTTAAAGCGTCCAATGCAAGATTGAAGCGCGTTGAGTAAAGATATGCCGGGATCAGCAAGGATAAGTAAGGATGCGTGAAGGAAATGCTGAGTTGCGCTTAAGGGATGAAGTACCGCACAATGCAATCGCTACAAGCGCAAAGTTTATGAGTTTGGCACAGGCCTACGTTGTTACCAAAACAAATTTTCTTTATTTTTTCTGAGTTTTTCTTGTAATTTACAAGAATTTTAATTTCGTGTATTTTGTGCGTACTTTATGAGTTTTCGCTGGGAATACCTTTAGAGGCGGTAAAGAGGGTGAGCATCAATCGAAATTCTGACTGCACGTCTGTCTGTGCTATACCAGCCTGCTGTATACTCGTACACCTTTGGTATGTCACTTTGGTATCAACTGTCAATTTTCGTTGATGTTTATGTATCTCGGCTTTGTTCGGCTTTGTTCTGATATTTGATGTTATTTTTGCTGCATAATAAAAGTACAAACATACCTAGGTACGTAATAGAGATATGAAATAGGCTCGTAAAATTTAATTTGTGATTTGATTCGTTTTCGTGAATGTTTCGATATCGAAAATAATTACAAAAATGTCATAAAATCATAAAATGTGATTGTTGACAAGCTGAAGTACGCATTGTGGAAGAAAATCTTCTTTTGTTCTTTCTTGAGAATATTTTGAATGTAGAAATATTTCTTTTGGGCGCTATGGACATAATTTAAATTACGTTAACGATGCCTGCTAGGTGAAGTTGTGGACTTGTGAAGGAATTTTGACAGGATAATCACAATCAATTAATTTTCGCTGATATTTATTTGAATTGAAGAATTTGAAAATGAAGCTTGGGGAATTTCGAATACTATTAAAACTTGATTGTGTGTTATATTTTGCTGATTTTTGGCAATTTTTTCCCGATGAACCGAAGTGTATTTTTTCATATAAAAGAAATTGCGTTCATGAACTTGTGTGGAGGAAATGCTAAAAATCACCAAAATGTGATTCGAACTTAAGATTAAGAGTAAAATTTAATGGCCCAGAAAACTGTATACTCCAAAAAATTCTAAAAAATGTGTTAAGAAAACTTAACATTTTAATAAGGACTATAATTTACGGTGGCACCATACCAATTATATGGATGTATTTTGTGACGAGTTCAAGGGACAGCAAGCTCCTATGGTAGGCACTAACGACTATGAGTCATTAAAACTATTTTAAATTCCAAAACGCTTATGAATTATAATTTCTCAAACAAAAGTTTTAATTTCCATACAAAAGTACAAAGATATATTCAAATTTCTCCTCGAACAACCCATCTGATTACAGCAGAAGTTCCAAACAATAAAAAATAACAGTCATCAAACTGACAGCTTGTCTTCGAAACCAAAAGTCTGCGGAAATTTAACAAGAAAAAGAATTACGATGCGTTGAAAAGGGTTGCACCTTAACTACGTGGGCGCTCCAGAGCGTTTTACGAGTCGAGTGAGTTAACAGCCGTGAGACCATATGGTAGTGCCGTTTTCAGCTGCAGGATTCAGCCATAAATTACAAGAAAACGCTTGGTTACGCTAACCGAAAACTGCACGTTTTGTAAATTGAATTTGCATAAATTAAAAAAAAGAAAGAACATTTCAAACGTCTTTACTTGGAAGACAACGTGCATGGTATTGTTTGTTTGGTAGCTTTTGTTTGATTGTTTAGCGTTTTAGATAAGCATCGACAAGTAGGCGATAGCACAGAAGCGCTTGGCGTGCCACTGAAGGCGCTCTTATTGTTGTTGTTGGTGTATGCGGTGAGTGTGACAAGCATTTTGGTTGCGCGTCAAGTAAGTCACCTTGTCCTGCAGCGAGCGAAACAGTTAAACAGCGCCGCCGTCATGCGCGCACCTACAACTTGCGCGCACCCCTCAACGTCGTGCAACACAAGAAGCAATGAATAAATTAACTCTACCAACTGCTGCAATCAACTTGAATGAATGTAAATTCTATTGTTACAACAACAAAAGCTACATAATTTCATTTATGTTATGATCGCGCAGCAACTTCGTTGACATTTGAAGTGTACGTACTTGAGCGCCTGCATGCTTGGTTGCCAAGCAGCCCTTGTGCTGGTCACGTGCCATATGCTTCTGCGCATGCGCCAGCACCAGAAACGCGTACAATTCGCAAATTAAACGCCCTCAAGCCGGCAATGCTGACAATTAGCAATGAAGGACGACGGTGGCGAGCGCGCCAACGAAGCATATCCTGTTCGCTGCTGCACCCACAATACAATGTCCTTTGTTGTTGCTAATTTTGTAGTCAAAGCGGAATTGCATTGTTGTTAATTTTTGTTTGCGGCGTTGGTGGTTGTGGTGGTAGTGGTTTGCATGCATAATCGTCGCCCCCGGTCTAATTTAAATTATTGTAATTAATACAATGCCATTATGTGGTTGACCAGTGTTTAAGTCCTTATTGTCCTGACGCAACAATATTCGTGGTTCAAAATGCAGAGCGTGGCGAAAGTGTAGAATGGCTGGATTCTTGTACAGTCGAGTTCTAAAGCCGCTGATCAAACTGCTGCAAAAGTTGAGTTAATTTTTATAATAGAAAATACTATATAATCGCCAACCATTAAACCACAGAACTCCGAACATGCCACTAATTTCAGAAATGTGTTAGAAGCAGACCACAACACACTGCCAACTCATTAATGAAATTTCCGCATCCTTCCTATCCATCCTATCCATCATACACATTCACAATTTCCACAATCAGTTCATCTCTAATCGCTTGATTTATGTGCTCACATTTGCAGCTCGACCGTTTGACTGCTCGTAGTACATCATTGACCAATTCATTAACCGATTCGCAAACCGCAAATGTCTGTCACCCAGTGCCATTTATTTGGTTAGACAAGATGGGGTTGCACTACAGACATTCGGCTAACCACATTGCCATTAGCAGTGCCACGTGTGACATGCATCATTAATCATTTTGTTGAATGGAATTCATCACTAAACGTTTGGAAATCTGTGCATCGACTACTGATGATAATCTCGGCACTCAACACTTGGCATGGGCTCACACTGAGAACCTAATGGAACATTTTATACAGCTTCTTTATCAGGATTTGAGTTGTGACCCACATGTGGTCCATTAAAGTGATTGAAGAAACTGACTACTCAGGAGTAATGGAACGTTTGGAAATGCAAGAAAATTATTCACGGAAAACACTTAAAGAGTTTAGGACGCAAACTCAAGAATCAGCTGACATTTGTTCAATTTGAAATTGTAAAATTGCCCAACTGATGGCTGACTTGCTTCAACCTGGCTAATATCCCAAATATACATATGTAAGTAGCAGTAGAAAATTGATGGGATTTTATTGGGTTTCGTTTTATGATCCCTACGAACGGTTTAGAACTGGGCTTATTTCTAGAAATCATTTCGAAAGTCACCTACCAGAGTCAGCTCGATTTAAATCATTTTACTTAAGTCTTAAGCCAACATTTTTTTTTTCTAAATACCCACAAGAGAATACGTTCTCGAAGCAAAAAAAAAATTAATTCCACATTCACCTTTTGTATTCATCTACCTTTCTTCGTATTGCATATATTTCTTCTTCTTTATTGCTTACATTTTTTATGACCACTTTTTGGTTTGTTTGCTTTTTATGACCTTGAATGTATAGAAAATAGCACATAAAAATTGCAAAGTAGCAGGACATCCACGAAAAGGAAACAAGGACCGTTTTTAATGCGACCAAATGTGCACCGAGACTCAATTGAGAGGCATTTTACGACTCGCTACTTTTATGTGGAGCGAAATGCAATTCGTTTTACTGTGATTTCGCATTTTTTATGGTGATTTTGTGACTTTAATGAATACCTAATACTCGCATAAAAGCAGAGTTCGCATAAAAAGGCGCAAAATCAATGTTAATTATGCAATTCTATGAAGGACATTATTTCAGGTTCATTAAATGATATTCAAAATGTGTTTGACTGACCGAAAATTTTCTAATTTATTGGCGATTAACGAAAACTTATTGTAAAGAGATTTTTTATGCTTTTAAGGCTCAGTTTCTGGGTGTAGAGAATCCGATTGTTGGACGGCTTCGCTGATTTGGCTGATTTGCGTTTTTGTTTTCTGTTTCGTGTATAAACATTTAATTACTTTATTTGCTTAATTCGCTGCTATTGAAAGTGCATTTGAATGGCGTGCACTCGATGAATGAACTAATTAAATATCTATTCCAACGGCAGACACATTCTATTAGACCACCTGCCCACGACAAGCGTTCGCTATCCACAAGCAGCGTGTGAGTGGAAGGAGTGAAGGCGGTGCTGTACGTGAAATACTCATTAGCAAGCTTGATAAGATCAAACGTCCTGTTAGTATATCACACAATTTTAGTTGAATATCTAATAGTTTTGCTCTTTTCCTGAATTTTCTCACGAAGCATTTTCAAGCTCGACGTTATACAAACTTTTTAATGTACATCTAATATGCCGAGCAGCGACCTCTTGCAAGCTGAGGTCACGCAAAATTTCAATCAAACACTGGCACATTTGTAAATCGTTAGGAGAACTCACAGCTAAATAAAGCAACGTTTTTCTTTTGAAATATACAGTTCAACCGCATTCATAAATTCCAGGTCGTCCAAGTATTCGTGGCACAATAAATGCTCGGGATCGACTGACCGCACACAGAAATTCACATAAAATTTTGAAAGAATGCGCAAATACATAAATATTAAAATTTATGACATGCATTGGATAGTCAGTAAGTAGCGCGTAAGTGCCAGTAGGGGAAAGTAAGAGAAAGTGTGAAGCAGGGAGCTAAGCAGGAAGATGCAAAAATGTCGAATATTTGCTTGTGGTATGAACTCTCGTTTGGATTGTAAATAATATAAAAACGTAGCCATAAATATTTGCTAACTGGCATTTAAGTAGCATTTGAAATTACTTGATAGCGCTGAGCTAAGGAGGGAGCAGTTGCGGCTACGAGCTTCGCTTGCATTTGTTTGCCATTAAGAAGAACAGCGTTGGCTGTGAGATGTGCTAGGTGAAGTCGTTTTTACTTATTGACCTGAGGTTCTGAGATAAGTGAAATTTTGGTTGTGAAAAGAGTATTTGAAAAAGAAGAAAATCTATGACAAAATACTGCCCAGAAGTCGGAGCTCTTTATGATAATGCCCCTAGTTAGGGTTGCCTCTTTAATAAGCTGAACCTTCCCTCAAAATTTCAGATTACTAGGGATTTCTTCTCTGCTCAGAACATTGTGTTAATAATAGGCTTCAACTCTAAGGGCTTAATATATACTAATTTACTCTACTCAATGAAGAGTGAGTTCCAGATGTTAGGCGCTTTAATCAAAGTATTATGGGCCTCAAAAAATAAATATTAAGCTTTGAAACTTTTACACTACTTTTTTCTCCTTCCTGAAAAATAATTTTTGAATTAAAAAAAATTCGCCATGTCTGGATTTCTTTTTTCACTGGAAATTTGAAGATGTTATGAGAACATCGATGCAGTAAGAGACAACCGGCCATACCTACAAACATTCAAATATTTCTAACGAACAAAACATTTCCAATCCACATTAGTTGCATATTCAAATCTCGGCGAGTATTATTTAGACAACTGCCTGACAACCAAATCATAGAGAATTTACTCTGAAAATGGATTTGACTATTTGGAAAAATCCTGGTTCGGTACGAGGAAAAATATTATTTTTGCGCAAAAGAGCAGAGAAAATTCGCAATTGATAAGCGTGCAATATGGCTATTATGGTCGGCTAGTTAGGGCGTTCTTTCCGTTGCGCAGCTGCTTCCTGCCGCCTGCCTCCTGCATGTTCTACAACATAAACAAAAACAATTACAATGCAATTTGCATGCTACCAAACGCTCACTGTTGCTTTGTGCTAATTTTATTTGATTTGATTTTTTTTATTGTTGTTATTTTAGTATTCATTGCAAATTCATCAGTGACCGGTTGTGCAACAAAGGAACTGCGCTACGGCTTAACTTGTTCTACGCGAAATGTTTTCTTTAAATTTATTCATTTCATGGATTTTTATTTTGCGTAAATCATCTTCAATAGAGCACTCATATGACATATGCGCATTTAATTCACATAAAAGAACTTTTTGTTTGCGCATGCGCAGTAACTAAAACAACCAAAATGTCTGCCTTGATGAAAGCGCGCTGTGTGAACTTCCGAAAAATCGCTGCCGCACAACAAAAAAATATGACAAACTCCATTTATTTCCAAAGTTGCATACAAAAGTGCATTTTTTATTTTGTCAAACAAAAAAAAATGAAGAAACAGACAAGAAACTGCCAAAAAATTCCCACTAAAAGCTACGTCTCCTCGAGCATTGCATGAGCGGCTGCGCGCTAATGCATGGCCACCGCAGTGCCGCTGTGCCACAGAGGATGCGCTTGAAAAAAATTTATGTAAATTGTCTGCTAAATTTTAATTAAAATGGGCAGCTAAAAAATCAAAATGTCTGAAAAAATTTGAGAAACTTGTTATGCGCTTATTTGGTGCATTCGGCGCTGCGGGTAGCGCGCATGAGCAACCAATGGAAGGAGAGATCTGCAATAAGATAAAGCGCATTGCAAGATGTCACTGATACTTCCTTGAGTGTGTGTGTGTGCGTGCGTTTATATGAAGAAGGCAGACAATTATGCATAAGAAATAAGTGAGGAAAAAAAACGTCAAAGGGTGCTTGGACAGCCAAGCGTCGGGCGAAAGGATGTCTGGGGTGAGCTGCTGTGCGCTTTTTGCTTGCTTGTTGCATGCAACATACACCAAATTTGAAGGATATTTTCTTATTAGTTTTTTGTTTGGGTAAATAAATTCGAATATCTGTCGTACACAAACACACACACACGCGAAAGGGTTAGCAGCGGACTCTGTTTCGGGCGCAGCTTTGATTTGGGTGCGAGCGTTTGCCTTGCTCAACGCTGGGTGGCTTGCCGTGTCTTGTAATGGTAATTGACTCATTTGAATATGCTTACAGCAGCGTAAACACTGACAACAAATGGGAAATCCGGCAAAATCAAATTTGAAATCTGTGGAAAACTGTGAAATCGGAGATTTTGTACTCTCGATAAGCGACGCTTATTGGTTCGTTTACACTAATGATTTGATTAAGAGTTTATGCTATGCTGACAGCAGGAAAATGTTCGGAGTTTGACATGTTTTTGCTTGAAGAAAAGAGGCCAAGTGAGTATCAAGTAAGAACAACTGAGTTGAAAATAGACTGCAGATAGCCCTGAGAAGGGTTTCAATGTAGAAAGTCAGCATTTGTTTTTCTTTCTTAACTAAATATGCTTCATTGTAATATTTGTGTATGATTGGAAGACGTTGTTGGTCTCATAAAACGTTTAAGCGAATATGAAGAGATAACCCACTTTGAAATCATTTTTCCAAAAGTCAAAGTAAACTACATGAAGTCGCTGCACTTTTTCGTTTTTGCGATGACGTTCAGCGTGTAATCTCTAAATATGTGCAAAATGAATGACTCTCAACATTTCAACGTCCTAAATCATTGATCCTTAATATTATCTAATTAATCTCAGCATACCAGCACAATCCATTGTTCATTCATACATTTATATTTACAAATACAATTTTCGCAACAACTCCCTATCTCCCCGCTGCATTTGACATTTGCAACATTTAATCAAATGACATTCGTAATTTTTTATCAAAGTCATTGGAAAGAATTTGGCATATGTAACCTCTAAAAAAAACAACGTAAGTGCCTCTAACTGTCAACGGCGCGCTCTGAGTGTATGTGTCAAAAATTCCATACATACATTTGACAGTTGCATAAAAAATGAGCACGAAAAGTGAAAGCCAACCAATGATGTAATGAGCAGCCAAAGAGGCGGACAGTTGCTTTCATTTGTAAATTTTAGATTAATGGAAAAATGCAATTTAGGTTGGTAAAGATCGATAAAATGCATGTAATTATGCTAAGGGAAGCTAACGGGTCGCTATGCTATTCTTGTCCGTTTTTTTTTATTACAAACCGCCAAGTGACTGGCAAATTTTCAAGCGCTTCAAAAATTGAGACCGCAGTTTTATGGTTTCCACATGACTTGACTATTTTTAGAAGATTTTCTTATGCAATATTATATTGCATTGATTTATCTCAACTCGAAACAAAAAATATAAAGTTTTTTTTGCAAATAGATGATGCTTTTACGTACGTTTAATTATTCAAAATTTATAGAAAATGTGAAAGGTCATGATTAGGAATAACTCAGAAAACTGAAAAATAGTTAACGGAATTTTTTGACATAAAATTCATGAAGCTGGGAGCAATAAAAAATAGTCGCATCAACTTAGCAAATGAAGTGAGCAGCAACGTCATCTAGCCACTAATGCTCCGTGGATGATGTAAAGGGTGTCTAAAAAGCAATGGCCGAAATCACTTCAAGGAAGAAATTAGCAATATTCCGGCTCTTTGGGTACCTCATGTAATGTCATTTCACTCAGTTCGCTGAATTTGGAATAAGAATACTTAGTAGATAGAGAGAATGTGGGAATGTTGCTTAGATTACCTAAGGCCATTTTTAATCCCTAAGTGAATTTTTCACCTCTTTACCGCTCACTGAAAGCAAGACAATGCAATAATAAAAGGCCATAAGGGTTAAGTAAAATAAAAGTCTATTTCACTTCAAAATCACCAAGCTAAGCGCCAATAGATGATGATAATTAATTGTTGTTTTAGGATTTTCTATTCTTATAAAATTCTTCATCTAATAGAATACTGAAATTCCAGTTAAAAATGATAGAAAATTTGAAGAAAAACCACCCCATTTGATGACAGTTATTCCACAACGAAAACAACCAAACCACTTATCGCATTACAGAAACATTTGTTAATGATCACAAAACATGCTTGCTGAAAATAAACAACAACAACACACATTTTTTGATCGCTTAAAGCATAATCCGTTGCTGAACTCATTTATTTAGTGCACACAAATCCTGAAAAATGATACTTAAAAAAAAATTCAACAAATTTACATATTGCACACTCGTTCGAATCAAAATATTTTCCCAACAAATATTATTCGAATTCGAATTTGCATACTTAACCTATAAATCTCCGATTGCACTCGTAATGCCAAACAAATGAACATTAGCGCGCAAATTTGAATTTCTTCCTAAAAAAAAAATCTTCAACTTTCCCAATGTCATAGTGAAATCGAGCCAAAGGGTTCAGGGTGACGGGGAATGTGACAGCAAAGCGCTGCAATCATAAATTAATCAGACGAGTCAGATGAAATTTGCCAAAAATTAGCCACTATCGGGGTGTGACGATTACACTTAATCTCGGCGAATGTATGCGAAAGTTGACAACAACAACAGCAAGCACAACAACATTGACATGAACAAAACTAATTTGCTGTCGATTTAAGAGTAAAAGACAAATTGCATGAATATTAATTAAGGGATCGAGAGAAATGAAAGGATTCTTCCAGGTATGCGCTGATTGCCCAGCGAGTGTATTAACACCCTGGTACGAATATTTACATACAACAACAACAACGCCATGTTTGCACTGAAAAATCAAATTTTCACAAATTTTCGCATATTTAATGAGTTGCAGATTTTTTTCAATTACAAAACGGTAGCAGGACACTTGGCAGAGCTCGCTGCCATTTCGTTGGATGTGTGCCGCGCAATTATTCACAATTTATTGACAATTTTCGAATTCGGTGCGCATTCGGAATTTTGAATTTGTTTGGCCTACACGAAATGTATCGATTACAGCGCGGCTGGGAAAAGAGTTCACACAACGATGGGACGATTCAGCTTTGTCGTGCTGAAAATTGCATTCTAATGCTTGCGGCTGATATGTGGCGTGACGAATATGGGTTGGATTTGAGTTCGTAGAACACCCCTTCGCTAGTCAGTGAGTGGGGAAAATACGAATGAAATATTATTGAACCATTTGATTGACAGCTTTTATTGCATTGAATTAAAAGGACTGACTATGTGAGTGATGGCATAGCTATTTCTGGTAGTAATATTAAATTCGGAATAGATTGGGCTCAAAACCCTCAAAATCAGAGAGTCTCCAAAATGTAGAATGGTCTAAAATTTCATAAATCGAAAGGAATTTAAAGACTAATCACTATTCTTATAGGAGAGAGGGTCAACTTCATTAAAAGAAAACAATGGGGATGTAAAGAAACTCCTTTTGAGGGACGGAACAATAATTTTCACTGGCTCTAAATGTCACTATAATTCTTTACCTAGTTTGATGGGCCAGTTCTGTCTCAGCCGAAGCGCATACATTTCTCCTCGATATATTTATTCCTGATCAACAGCCACCAGCGCAGCATTTCCATTCTAATAGGCTTCAAATTCCAACTTAATGGCGCATTTATTGCACTCCAGTTCGCCCGAGGCATTCAAATGCTTATGAAATATATGACACATGTCACATAAAAACTCGCATAAATTGCCTAATAGTTGAATGCAACTGCCGCGCATGCGCAATGCAGCAGAAGTCAGATTTGGAGCAATCAAAAAAAATGAAAAGTCAAAAGCAAGAAGAAAAATCCTGAGGATTTGAACAAAAGAAAGTAGGACTCGGACGAACAATATCTTGCAACACCTACACATTAGCTGTAATGGATATCGGCAGCACCCAACAGAGGTCTCACATCTGGTCAAATATTTATTCAGCCATGCAAAGTGCACAAAAGCGAAAGGACGAGGTATTCGCCAGTGACCAGCGGGAGAGTAGCGGTGTTGCGCTTGGGCTACTGTAATTATTTGTGGCTCTGAATGCATGCGGGTATACACATACAAATGCTCTTCATACACAACAACAAGAACAATATCACAACACAAAATTCTATATTTTTCGCAAATTTTCGAAATGAAAAGAAATGCTGAGACAAGATCGGCAGCTGTCGCATTTTTCATTTTCCGCAAAAAGGAAGTGTGGAAAGGAAAATCTCAAAAGCAAGCAAAGAAGAAAGTAGAGTATGTAACGGCAAGGTAGTCAGAGAAATGAGGAAGAAAAGTATGAAAAATCAGTTTATTATCTGTTGTGTGACTGTGTGTGTGTGTCAGTTCACATGGTTATGGCGTTTTGCGTTGGCTGGGAGAGAACCTTCCTGCCATCAGAGCCATTTTTCATGTTCGACTATCAATGAAGGCCAACAAGAGACGGGCGGGCAAGATAAATAAACTGTCACAAATCGTAACAAGCGTATCAGATGAGCACAGCTTCTGTCAAATAGCCGCACAGTAGCTGTCCGAAGTAGATATGGCAGCGTGTAGTTGGAGAGATCCAGTTTTGGTTTCGCAACGTGGACGACTATTTGGCATGTTTTGTGGTGGGATCATGCTATAATTTTGTGACAGAAAGGAACATCTGGATGATACTATTTCTTTCGCATGAAAGTGTGTATATATCCTTATTTACTCAGTTGGAGTTGGATAATAATAAAAATTCGCAATGATGGAGATCTATCAGCAAAGAAATAAAGTAAATTGGATTAACCATATGTTGCCTTGTGCGATGCAATGCAATCAGTCAAAACTCTAAAAACAACCTACTCATGAATTCATATCGCAGGACTGTCACTGCAATACCTTTTGTTGAGATTTTAAGGTTGTTATACTCCAGAATAATGAGGTTTTTCACTGACCATATGACAGTCGAGCTTGTTTAAAAGTAATCCTTAAAGTCTTATCGTATGAATCGACCTGAAGGAACGTGAAACCACAACACTGTCTTCCTGGGTCGAAAAAAAGTTCCCAAAGTCCACTAAATTTGAAGCTTCTGTTGAGAAAGTTTTAAAAAGACCGCGGCCAATAGTTTAGATATTTCCTAGATTGTCTTAACTTTGCTTTATGGTAATTCAGAGTTTGAATAGGTCGAGCTTTCATATGCGATGGAAAAAAACCTAGTAACCCTTACCTCTTCACAGCTTGTCAAGAGTTAATGTTAGCTTTACAGGCGCTGATCAATGTCCAAGAATCCATCACATTTAATGCACCCCATTGACCGTGTTACTGAACAAAAAAAGTATCTGCCAAAAGCAAACAAAAATCTCTGTCTCAGCCTTCAGCAACCTTTCAAATGCCACACTCACAACAAAAAATGATAAAAAACAAAAAACGGTAACGCACTCACGCTGCTTCGATTGGCCAATAAACCAGGTGAACTATATCAACGCCGCTCTTTGCTACATTGAAGAGCGCACACAAACGACAGTGAGGCGCTCTTCACTAACGTGCACTCCAAGCGAAGGTGATGTGCGTGAGAGTCAGTAGCCACCAATTGCTATTGTCTGCTGCCATTCATGCACTCACAAGATCCTTATCTTCGTGGCTCTCCTAAGGTGTCGCTCATTCTCATTTCAACTTCTGGCTGCGCTGCGGATCGTGTAGCACGGTATAGAGCGCAGGCGTTCACGCACGGTATGATCATTCGAGTTTACCAGCTCAGAAGCAACAGACGTGCTTAAGTGATTTCGGCTGTGCAAGAATTTAGTTTTTCATTTGCAAATTTTTAAGTTTTAAATTTTTCTAAATTATAAAAACAACCCAAATATTCACAAGTGCTGCGCCAAGACAATACAGTGTTGATCTATTTTTGGACTTTAAAATTTTTGTGTTGGTTTCAAAAACTGCAAAAAAGTGTTGAAAAAAAAAAGTTTTGTGTAAAATTTTAAAACGTTTGCCTGAGTTATGGATTTGAAAACGGGCGCTTAATAACAGCTACAGGTGAGTGTGAACGTAGCTTTAGCTTTTTAGTGATTGCATTCACCGCTACTTTGCATTTTGATTGATTTGCATCCACCGTTCGCTCAACTACCCAGCCGTTCTATTTGATTTTTGTAACCTTCGCCTAACTGGTGACACGCCTTTGTTGAATTTCACATTTGCTCGTGGCATGTAAATTGTTAGAAGAATACAACAAAAAAAAGCAACAAAAAACAGCACCACATGTCCCTGCTCGCTTCAAGCAAAAAAAAATCCAACCCAAAAAAATTAATGGAATAATAGCAGCCTGTCCTAAGGATATAATTCGTCTTAATCGATTTTGTCGCTCGCTCTTTCATGCGCTCATGGTGTCTTCTTGTTCCACTACATTCATGTGGTTGTCTTCTTCTTCTTCTTTTTAATGCGCCAGTTGCTAAGGCTTTTTTTGTATTACCTCCTTGCCGTTGCTTGCCTCTTCTCATATCGCCCAAGACGACCTTCAACATTACCGCTCCCTTTTCGCCCCTCTCTCTAGTACTTTTTGTCTCATCATTTGTCGCAACAACTGCACTAGTTCTAATTTTAATTTATCTACTTCCCAACCCTCTTTGGCGGCATTTCTGCAAGCCAACGTGGCTTAAGCCAGCAACAACCTAAACGTCGTTGATTGCCTTCAAACCATCCCTTTTTTTACACTCGCAATCGTAGCTGACGTCTTCGAGTCTGCTGCTGCTGCTGTCGGCTCTGGGTAGCAGAAGGATCGTGCTTATCAGCTGCATGCCTATGCTGTAAGTAGTTGTGTAACGGTATGCCCTGCTTCGTTTTGTATTTTTTGTTCGTGATCTTCTTCTGGGGGTGACGTGTATGGATTACACCTTTGCACACACACACAGACGCAGTCCTACACTTAAGCCAAATTCCTTTGGCGTTGTTGTTGTTTTCCTTTTTTGTATTCTCATTTTTTTGTGTTGCCGTTTTGCCGCTTACAATGGGCTGCAAATAGTTTCACCCAGAACACAACTGCTCTACTTGCGCAGCCGCATCCACCTTTTCAAACTCAATCTCGACGTCTCATCAGCATTTCCTATGACCTCATCGTTGAGCCAGCTAATCTTCTGCCCTTTTTCTCTGCTTCAGGCACACCTTTTTGTTTTCTCTATTTTCCAACGATATTCCTTTTAGTCGATCTTTGTGCGACAAACGGCCTTAAGCCAATTTGCCTAGCGTTGCGTATCCTGGTGAGTTGTTTAAACAGAAATCCAGCCTTATTCGGGCCAAACCAGCCTCACACATGCCAACTTAGTAGCTCAGGGTGAGAGTAATCCTTAAATGTTGTTTTTGTTATGCCACAGATTTTCTCATTTGTTGTTTTTTTAATTTTTTGTGTCTTAACATAAATTTTCCTTGTCTGGCTAAATGAGTTTTCTACTTAAGCAGGAAGTTTATCACCTTTCGCTCGCATTTTAAGCTGACGAGGAGGTAAGACGGTTTACTAAGAGCAGGGAGTGAGCATTTTTAATATCACAAAATTTTGCGGTTTCGAAGTTTTACACAATTTGTGTGAGTTGTGGTATATTCCAAAAAAATATTAGCTATAATCGAATAACTGGGTCGAGGGTAAATTTATCCGAACTATTCCGATTCCGTTGCCCAAAATAGCGGGAATACAAAGTGGCTATTATTGTTTCCGAGACAGCTTAAACAGTCATGGGATTCGGTATG
Organism: Sphenella marginata; assembly: GCA_951509765.1. Classification (NCBI taxonomy): domain Eukaryota; kingdom Metazoa; phylum Arthropoda; class Insecta; order Diptera; family Tephritidae; genus Sphenella; species Sphenella marginata. The sequence goes on from OX608081.1 coordinate 80,865,741, forward strand.
AAAGCTCTGGGCGGTAAGCTCTTTTAATTTTCTCAGAGTAGATTAATCGACTCAAAATGCGATTCAGCTAATCATGGCCGACTCCGCAAAGATAACTTCCTCAAATCAAAGACTCTTAAGTCAAATTTCACTATATAAACTCATTACCTCCAGCTTCCTATTCCCCCGAAAACATATTTGTTACCTCTACCTCTCTTTCCCTACTTCTTCTACCTCTTCTCTTTTCACTTACACTCTTCATCCCTTTTCTTTCCTTTTACTTCATCAAGCTAATCCAGTTTTTCCCGCCTAATCAAACTTTATTCAGGAGCAACAACCCAATGAGCTATTCGAATTTAGGATCTAAACTACACCAGAATTGCATGCGTCTTATCGTCAAAGTCTCCAATTTGCTGTAAGATTTTTGGACCCTTTCTGACAACTCAGAGAAGAACGATTCTTTATGCAAACAATAGTCGGATTATAACACTACTCGGATTCATATCAGGCCAGGGACTATTCCTCCGCCATACTCTGTCTCTAAGTTTTTACTTTCCATCTTAATATCAAAGCTATTCTTAATTTTGAAAGGATCCTCGCTAACGTATTTCAAGATAAATGTGATCTAATTATAACTTTGCCTTTCTTAAATGTTCTCATTTTGGCCCCTCTGAATAAATTATTTCCGCTACGTTTATGTTGCCACTCAACCCGTTCTCTGTGTTCGTTTCTTTTTCCTTGCAAATTATTTAATTTACATGAAATGTGAATAAATCAATTTTATTGTATTTTAGCAAAGTACTTCCTTAAACGAGCTCATTCGACACACAACAGGAGTTTGCCAAAAGAATGCCTCGCTAAACTTCCTCAAAAGCGTATTTCGCATGAATACTTATTTGCATGTTCGTCTGTCTGTCTGTGCTTTTGTGTCCGTTAGCTATCCCATACGCAGGCATTTAGTCAGTCAGCTGGTTTGTCCATCGGTACATTGGTCGGACGGCCGGTCGATCATATGGCTTGCTGTTTTCACAAGCGCGACGCTAAACAATGTCAAGGACCCTCTTAATAAACACCAAAAACTGCTTCAATGCCGGAATGCAAATACGAAGTAAATCAAAAAGAAATGATAAAACAAACAAAAAGCGACCATGAAAGAGTTCAACGCAAAATATACGAGGTCCTAAAAAATTATATGCAGATTGTATTGGTACGCAGCTTTGTGTGCTTTGCGCAATAAAAGGACTTCTTGGTGCTTGGAGAGGACATGCGCTTTTACTCTTTTTTGCAGTTTCTTTTGTCGGTTTTGCGTGTTGGGTTTTTTACTTTTTTAGTAAGAAATTTAATGGTAAAAGAAGTTAAAAATGATTAATACAAACTCATAAGAAATAAAACCACAAAAGAGGAATCGCGAGGAATAGGATAAACATGATTGCAGTGGTGGAAAAATATATTGAAAATATTAGCCTTTTATATATAATAAAATGATTATTACGTGATAGCGCTCATTGAGCGATTTAAACGCCCTTTCCTACAACTAGAAGCTCAAGTTGTTGTGAATATTCGCAGCTACAGCGTCGTCGGCCATCGGTACTGTATTTCAGCCAGATGCTCTTAATTATTCTGCAACATTGCAACAATAACATGAATACAATCCAACTTCAAATACCTTCTTAAAATGAAATCTTTCGAAAACTAATTAAATGCCAACTTATCTGGACAAAGCGCGCACCCATTGCTGCAAGCCAAAAAGCCTGAAATGTTTCTAAAGGACTCGCGCGCATATGCGAAATTCAATAAAAAAGAACAGAGAGAAGGACCAACGGTGAAGCTGGCAAATTGTAGCTGATTGAATTGAATAGCAATGAATGCATTAAATAGCCACATACAAGCCAGCAATAACAGAAATCATGTCATGAAGTGAATATACAAATCAGTGGCTCGACTTGGTTGTTGCGCATGCGCAGTTCTTCGTTCGTCTTTGAGGAATGCGCCTTTTGTAGCTGAGCGTGCAGGTAAACCAGAAAGCTGTTGCTTTGAGAATCCTCTAGATACCACAACAAATGCACGCACACACACGCGCACGAAGATAGCAACAAAAAAGAGCCACACAAAAGAAATATCGAAAAAGCATTAAATAATGCAAATGCGAAAGTAACATTTCGCAAAAGGGCGCAAAACGGGTTCCAATGCTTACAGCAACAAGAACAACAAAAAAAGCTCTAACAGCAAAGCTCGGCGCGTCTTTAGGAAACTTAAACGTGGCAGGCAGACATGTTGCAGACCATCAAAGGTGCCACCATTAGGCAGCATGAGCAACGTTGAGTTTGCGGATTTATCTTTTGCTTTTGTGATGGGCGACCCTTTACGCTACTTTTTTGCGCTTTTATTCGGCTCGAAAATCATTTTTTTGTTGGAATTTTTGCAATTTGCTACTTTTGCGCGCATTTTTGTCTCTTTGTTGTTTGTAGTAAATCACACAAATTAACCAGTTTTGTTGCTGCAAACTGGATTTTCATTGTAATTAAAAAAAATTAAAAAATTGCAAACATTGTCGAGACATTTCTTTGATTTTCTGCATACAAAGGAAATTTGTAGCCGTCGTGGTCAGTGCGGCGCGCGTTGCAGAAGGACATGCTAGGAAGTGCTTGAAGAACTGGTATGTAATTAATATTCTGGAGGGTGAAGAAAATGCTGAGTAGCACGTGAGACGATCGAATGGTTGACATTTCGAGAAGAAGAAATTATGATTAAAGCGTACAATATATACCCAGTTGTGGGGTCCAAAAAGACCAGAGCTGTGATACCCCGAGTATTTGTTTTCCAGTTTTGTCAAGTCCTTCGTACGATCATTATTTTTTCAAAACTGAACACATCTAGCCAATTAATATGTAGATGGTTAAACGCACATCACACCGAGTTGATCTAATACTGAACATATGTAAGTATTAGTTAAATATTTAAACAAATCGTCTATACAAGCCGCACCAAAATGTTGAAGACATTTTGAGCCGAGCCACCTCGCCAGCAATGTTGTGATCAGCCGCTACGCACAATGCGGCATACGCGCCGTCTCGCTCTAGCCGTGCGGCATAAAAGCTACACAGCATGACAGCTGTCAGTCAATAGAAAAACGCTTTGGTGTAAGTCTTCAAGTATAAACAACAACAACGCACGCAATGTCAACCAAACCAGCGGGTACCTGTGCTCACAGAAATGCGAAAAACAAGAGCAATAACAAATTCGATTCAAAGAAATGTTTGTCTGCCTTCCTGCATGCGGCCGCCTTTCCTTCTAAGCAAATGGAAAAAAGATCAAAACCGTTCATGTGACAATCCGACAAAAAAGTTGAGACAAATCGAGCGACATATTTTCTCACAACAACAACAAGCGAAATAAAACTTTCAAAGACATTCAATTGGGTTGATTGCAAGCAATCAAGAAATCATTTTCATTTATGCGCAACTTGGCCCGAGTAGCAGAACAGCGCGCTGTAACCAGCAAATGTCGCAATTTAACGGCGCGCTGATCGGCAAGCAGCACCACCAACTGCAAATGAGAAAGAACGCATTGCTGCGCGCATTTAACTTTCTAGGCACGCACTTTGATTACAACAATAGCAACAATAAAAGGTTAATGCGGCTTGAATGGCTGACGTGAAAGTGGCTGCAATTTTCTAACGCTTAACTGGCGAACACTCATTTTACGCTCCTTACAATACAAATTAAATGAAATCCAAAGATTGTTAATGCGCGTCTAGATTCCTCGTTGCATATGTGTGCGTGCTTTCTTGCCGTTGTGTAGGTGAAAAGGACACTCGTTCGGCTGTCACGCATGCGTAGGCGCTTTGTGTGCTCTTCACATTTACTTTTGTGTGTGTTTCATTGAAGTCTACCTTGACGTTTATCTCGATCAGCGCTTGCCTCCTTGCGCCGTTATATTTTCTTTTAGAGAAATTTCTTTTTTTGTTGTTGGCTGATCGTTCTTTTGTTTATTATCGATTGTGTGTCGAAAATTGAACGAGCAGCTGCTGCGCGAAAATTTCTATTCCCCCATATTCTTCATAGGAAGGTATTTTGTTTGGCCTTCTACAGCTTCAGAGCCCCAGCAAACATTAAAACTGAATTACAATTGCTACTAAAATCTGTTTGAAATCTCTAACAAAGCGTTGACTTGCAAAATATTTTCCATGCCGAATATGTAACTCGCGGGGTGTAAGCTTTACTCTTAGCTATTTTAAAATTTCCTGAAAATTTCGGGAAAATACAGCTTAAAGTTCACTCCGATGACCCGCCACTTATTTTAGAGATTTGTGAAACTGTGAGCTCCAAAAGTAATAGTCACAAAAAAAAGTTCCTCATTAAACCGAGCACCCTGTACTAACGTTCGAGTTGTATTTTCTTACCACAAAGAAGGTAGATTCCTGTTATTTGGGTGCACTCGGTGCTATAACTGTAATGTAGCAAATACACGAACCTTCGTAGCTAACAGCGCCAGTCAATTTAAATCCCATTGCTTTTCAATCTGTTGTACTGAAAACTGAAAACAAACACACATATGTACCTACATCCTCGCGCACTGAAACTAAGCAACAAAAATATTTGTCCTTTGGCCCAAGCGTTTATTTATTTTTTTAACGTTTTCTCTTTGTTTATCGTACTAAACTTTTATGAATTTTAGATTTTATTTTCTGGCTATTTTGCAGGCTCGCAATGCTGTTCCTCTCTGTACAATGCTAAAGTGGACAAAACAAAACTTACAACAACAGAAACTTCACTTTCCTCTATCCGCCACTCAACTAAAAGCAGAACTATCGCAACAAAATCTTCTCACTCACGCCGCCATACAATCTAAACTAAATTTGAATTGCCCCATCGCCAACTTTGTCACACCATTGCGCGCCAGTAAAAGACACTCCTTTGGCCTTGACACCAATCAACCATACGTTTCAACTAATAAACCGAAGAAAATGCCCACTATGACACATGTGCTCGAACGCCGCCGCTTACAACGCTATTCACTCGATAATCATTTGGAAGTGCATTCACCGCGGCGCGTGCGTCACTCGCTCACCAGCATTGCGAATAAAGAGAATTTCGGTGTTCACTTTACGCGCAGCTCTTTTGGCAATACAAGTCTCACTGCCTTCCAAGATCTTAGCAATGGCAAGAGCCCAGTGCGCGTTGAATATACGCCGACGCGCCCACCAACGTTGCGTTGCTTAACACCAAATAACATACCCTTGAATGTGAAGCGTCTGAATGCAAGTAATAGCGGCACACCAACGACGCGTAATCGCTTCTCAGATGATTTTGCCTCCGAGGATAGAGCGGATACTCCACTAAGTCACCTGCGTTTTCGTGGTCAACCATCGCGCGACAATTCACTGTCTTCCTCGCGCATGGGCGATGTGACTTTGGATCGTATGTTGGACGCCATTATAGAGAGCGCGCGCAAGGATGTACCGCGCTTGCAGGCAAAGCGTGCTACGGAAAATAAGCCCCAAGGTTTAACACCACGCGCGCTTAATAACGGTTCACCTGCGATTGTGAGCGATAGTGAGCTGAGCATACACGAAATGGAAGTGCGCACGCCAACGCATCTGAAGCGCCAACGCGTCGTGCGACGGAAAAACACTAAGACGTCTGAAGCGCGGCGCAAGTTAGAAGTGGAAGTGAGAACTCCAACGCAACGGCAACGACATGAGCCGCCACCCCTTTTTGGGCTAACGCTACCCAATGGCATACCAAGCCCAGATACGCCACTCTTCAAACAAACAACTATGAATAGAGCGGAGCTGTTGGCAATGCAAACGCCGCCTAACGCAACGTTTATTGTTGACAATAATCCCATTGCAGTTGGCGTAAGCAATACGACCCCTACGGAAGCCGAACTGCAGCAACGCTCTTCAACGCCAACGCTAGAAGAGACTCATTCGATAAAACGCTGTTTAAGTTTTTCGTCGGCGATGAGTGACGAAGAGGATGATGCAGACTTTAGTAATGCCGCCAAGCGCAGCTCAGTGGCATCATCAAATACGAGCTCCACCATGGGCGAACACTTCAATTCGGGCTGCGCTACCCGCTGTTCGCAGGGTTCATTGAAAGGCGCAAGTGGCGCGGCAGTGCGCGGTAATGTTGAGTTGACGATAAATGTGGAGCGCAGGCAATTAAATTTGCACGGTGAGTTAGAAGTTACGTGGGCGCTGCAGAAAGTATGAACCTCTTGACTTACAAACTTGTTGGCATGTAAACTTTTACTAACAAATTGTCTTTCTTTTTATATTAACAGTTATACGCTGTCGTGATTTACAACGTCCGAATGGCTCTACTGCGTTGAACGCTTACGTCAAAGTTGCGCTGATACGTAACAAACCCATCGCTAGACCAGTTGAGAATGGCTTCCAACGCACTGCCGTGCATCGACATTCAAGTCGTCCGTTTTTCGATCATCATTTCCGTTTCGATTTGGGCGCGTGCGAGACGGAAGCAGTCGCCGGCGCTGGGGAACGTCTACAATTGGCGGTGTGGCACAGAGATCGCCAACTAAAGTGAGTACGATCGCAATTAAACGATTTTCGTATAACTCACTGGTATAAAAATTCATTTATCGTAGAAACTTTGAATCAGTATTGCCAATTGTTTGCTTTTCTAGGAAAGGAGAAAAGTGTGTTTTGAGGCCAGTTGGCAATACTGATTGACTTTAATTGCTGGCTCAATAAACGCTTAAAAGCGGTAAACACACGCGCGTGTGCTTCAAATTTATGAATTGCATTGCAATCATTCCCTTTAGGCCGTGAACATACACAAAATTAAGTTGAAATAATGCTTTTAAAACATTTGAAGCCCTTTCAAAGCGTTTAATAGTGCCTTAGTAGTTATATAAATTGAGTCAGCGATTAAAACCCAACAAATCACTCGTCTGCGCGAAAATTAAAAAATGCTTTTAGATCAATTAAATTTCTGCCAATTCAGCTCAGCAAGTCTAATTGTTGCGCCTAAATATTTTACGAGCAATTTATTAAAAATTAAAAATGCCGGTGGGGCACTGTTACGCCTTTAATCCGAGCTAACGACGTGATACCGACAGTCAGTGTAGCTACTAAAAATATTCAAAATGATAACCAGCGTTCATTATCCTCATAAATGTTGGAAGTGGAGAAGGAAGTGGTAGGTAACGGTGATAGGAATGGCAAGCACGCTATGGAGAGCATGACACCCAACGAGCATTGAAAATGTAAATCGTTTCTAACTCTTTTGGTTAAGACATAGTTTCAGTCACTTAAACGCCTAAAGGCCGGCAATAAATGTATGTGGGTACTATTGTGCTTGAAGTTGATTTTCAAAGTGTGGCTTTCTTTAATAATAAATGTTGCTTTTCTTTTTTGGTAATCGAATGTTGGAAGTCTCGATAACAACTTCCGCCACTCGTCCTGATTAAGCTCTTAAATGCTGGCTCGGTATATTCATTAGATGATTAAATGTATGTGTGTGAGTACGACTTTGGAATATTAAAATTGTGTTGTCAGCCTTGTCGAAAGTGTCATTCACTTTTAATTAAGATGTGTAATTTTGCTGTTTGATGGCAGGTGTATGAGCATCCTTGCATTTCGAGCATTAAATTACAAAGCGCTTAACTATTTATGAATGCATACTTTTAGGCGCATCGGTTATTAAATTCGTAATTAACCTTTCAACAATTTTTCCGGCCAGTCAATTGCCAAAAAAGTGTTTAGGAAAAAATTCCACCACCATCTTCCTTACATACTTTCTCGTGCTTTAACGAAATCTAATTTTCCTTTCGTTAAATTGTTTACTTTCACTATTTCTATACTTTTGCATAACACAACTAATTGTTTTCTGCACGCCTTTCAGTTTCTGACACGTACTCTTACGTTTTATCTCTCTACCGCCTTTATGTCGCACCTCGAGCTTGTGTGGGCTACTCAAAAAATTTTCAAGCGCTTTCACAACCTAAAAGTATGCTACACAAATGCAGTTGCAGTACAAACGTTGCGGAATGAGCGTCTCAAATATCGTGGCCGGAACAAAATTGTAATGCCTGGAAATATGTTTTGTGCGTGCGGGCGCTGGTAGTTGCACAGGGTGCATACTGCAGCTCATACGATACCGGGCGCGTTTATTAGTACTTTTTGTTCCAAAAGCATTTGTGTAAACAAAGAAAGGTCTAAAGTTTATTGCAATTCTTTTCGCTTGATTTTTACTTGTTTGTGTATCTGTTAGAGCGCAATGAAAATCCGACGCATGTGCAGAAGATATTCAGCCTTTGAGCACACAGAAATGATACAAATTGAATTGGACAGCTGTTGTAAATCGCAGTCATAGCTAAAGATATTCCTTTCAATAGTGCACGATATCCAAAAATTGTTGAATTTTATAAAAATTTAAAAGAAAAATTGAAATGTTAAAATATTTTGTTTCGCGAAATTCCCCAAAAACGATTCATACCCTTCAATTCTGTAAGCTTTCAACGTCGAAAATATGGCAAAAAAAAATTTTTAAAAGTTTTATTAAGTTTTCCTTACTAGTTGTTTGCATTAAAGCCCCCATATTACAACCCTGTCATCAATTCTAACCTTAAAACTCATCAAGTTTTTAGCATGTAAACAAATCATCGTTTGCCGGTAAATTTACACGATTTCGCATGCCGTCGTCGCTGTATCGGCACGTGAGTCAATTACCAGAGCTTTTCAAAAGCGCTCTCACAGCTGCTTCGTCATTTACTCAGCTGCGCCTTGATTCGTGTCCTCAAAAAATGTCTGGGCGAAATTTTCCATGGCAGAGCACGCCAGAGCTCAGTTGGCCTTTTCTATTGGTGGCGTTCAAAACGAATTTTCAAGAAGCCGGAACGCTGTCAAAACGGTCCAAACGGTGCTCTCCATAGCCTAGACTCCAGCCAGTAAGGCACCTTCTACAAACAATATACTTATATATATATATATATGTAAAGCAAAGAAAATTTAGCATAATTTTAGGCTCACTATAAGTGAAATTAAAGCAAAGAAAACCATATTTGTTAAAGAAATATTTGCAAAAGAAAAATATGAATCAGCAAAGAAAAGCTTTTGAAGTATGCTTCAAGTGAAAGTATGTTACTAAATTATATAATTCATTAAAGCGCAACGATCAAACGAAAGTGAGTCGAGTAGAGTGGGGCCCTGAAGTGCTTGTGGCGCTACAGCCGTGGATGTGAAAACTCGTGTGTATGTGTATTTTTTTTTTAATTCAATTGAAAAAAATTTATGGGGAAAATAAGAAAGTGTAAAACAGTTTAGGATACCAATCGCAGCACACACACATTCACACACAAACTGCTTTAACGAGGAGCAAAGCAAAGTGAAAAAAATCGATAAACTCTCAAATAACGTGCTTCATAATAATATTTAAATTTCACAAATCGTATCCTAGTTTTCGACTCTACACGTCTAGTATGACAGCAGCTATGCGTGTGTGCGTGTAGTACAAGGCGAGTTTCAGTGTATTTGTGCGCCTGTGCGTACGAGCGTGTGTGTGAGTGTATGGCATCATGCCTGTTCACTTTCGCGAACATTGGGATAACAGGAAGCGAAAGAGCAACAAAAGAAAAACAACAACAAATAGGAGTTGCCGACCGTTTGGACTAACCAAAAAAAAAAGAATAAGAACAAGACTAAGTTTAAGTAGCGAGTAATAAAAAGTTCAACAACGCACCAGCTGACCGAGCCACGAAACGACGAGTACACCAAGGAAGCAAAGACGAAGACAATTACTCCTGAAAGTTGCTGCTTTAGTTTGCCATGTGTGACAGCTGTGTCACGGAAAGCTTTAAAGGAAGTAAGCAAAGTTGCTTGTAATGGCATCTTGGAGCAAGTCGGCGAGTTGTACTCTAGCGCGTTGCTTGTTATGTCAGCGGTGTGTGCCTTTTCGTTGTGAACCGAGCATGTTGTGCTGAGTGCGATTACGTTTTATGATGACATCTTCACATATTTTAATAGAACTGTGTACATATGTACCTATAAAGATGCGCACATTTACATATACAAACGTACGCGAAACAGAAATACACATTGTCGGATTCACATCCGTTTCCATTTCCTTTTCCTTTTACTATTGCTTTACTTCTTACTAATTCTGTTTTTATTGAAGCCTTCAATTGTGCATATGTTCGTATGTATGTTTGTTTGTAATACTACTTATGTGTATGTGCGCCAGTGCAGGGTTAAAGTGTAGATAAATAATTAGACGTAGAGGCGAAAAGGATAATCGAGCGAATATTTGACTATGCACAGATACTACAAGTAAGTCCACCCAAGACATTTTACATGCTGATGATGTCTTCTGTTTATGTGAAAATATAGTGAATTTGATTACTTGCTGACTATTGTGCTGAAGATGTGTAGTAAAAACTCGTTAGAAATTTAGAAACGAAGAAAACGCTGTAATTTCGAAAAGGAGAGGTGATTCTGGCGCAAGAATTGATTTGCTGTTATCAAGAAGAGAAACGGAGTGAATGTAAGTTAAAAAAGAAAAAATTTTAAAACCATTTAAAAATAAGAAAAAAGATTTTCAAGAATATTCCTGCTCCAGTTTGAATTTTTTGGAAAAGCAAAAACTGAAATTTTTTTGAGAAAAATAAAAAAAATTAAATAGTGCAGAAAATATAAAGAAATTAATTCATTTAAATTTAAAGTTATTTATTATTTGAAAGTACAGCTGCAATAGCAAATAAATATATAAAAGTTACGCCTAAAACCAGGCAAGAAAATATTTTGGAAACTCTGCCCACTTATAACAGCAGCAGACTACCCACAGAGTAGATAGACTGATGTGATATTATTGATGATAAAACTGCTTTAACCTTTAACTTACCAAAAAGCTATTTTCACTACTCAGTATGGAAATAGATCTGAGAATTTCTGAGGTTCAAATTTATAAAGAAAATGCACTCAAATTTTTAAAGCGAATGTAGTTAAATGATTGAAACTAATAAAATCTGTATTACGAAGCAATATTACAAGAAAATTAAATTTTCGAAATTTTAAAAGATGGCTAAGGTTGAGCGAGGCTTCGGCACAGTAAATAAGTAATTACAAAGTTTTGCCCCGCATTGAAATGACGAATAAAAACGGACTCGAGTTGGTTAATAAAAGGTTTTTTAAAACCTGGTGCGATGAACGTGTACTTGTTAATATTTTTTGCTGTACATACATATTTAGATTTTCTATTTTTTCTTTCTAAAACTTTTGAAAGCTGAGCTTTAGAAAAGCAAAATCAACCCACAAAAAGTTTCCAAATTTGTTACTTACAACGCGCAATTTGTGTTTTTGCCAAACCAAACAAATCAAAATTTATTGTTTTGGTCTATTCATATCATATTACATCTAAAATTTGTTTAGTGAGGATAAAATAAATTTGATTAGTGCTATTCACCGCAAACTTGCCATCCACAACAACACTTCACGGCACGAACATAAACACACAACAGAACATAGCGCCGAATAAAGCAGGCACGTGCCACACCTGGCTGACAGTTGGCAACATTTCGTTACAAATGTACAGCTGGTTAAACAAGCTTGTATGTATGTGTATGTGGCAGAACTAGCACAAACCTGCTTCATTATTCCCACCACGTTAATAGCAATAAACTGTAGTAGTCACAGCCACAGCGCTTCATAGTGCCGAAATTTGCTGACCGAAGAGAAAAGGACAGTGGCGCAGTTTGGGGTAGCGTGGAAACACGAGTTCCGCGAAGGACGTGTTGGCATGCTGCCACCAACACGGGGCATTGGCAAGTTCTCACTTTTCATTGAAACACATTTCTCACATTCACACGCGCATTATTACAACAAACAAACACACAAACACTTGTAGTACAAGGAAACAAATTTTTAGGAGGTGAACATGGCAGCCAGCAACATGGGAATAATATTCGTAAATTCACAGCTAAACCAAGCGAGTGCGCTAAATGAATTGCGCTCGAGGGTGTGGATGAGAAGCACAAAAAGAAAAAAAAAAAAAAAAACAGAAAAAGACTGCCAAACTTAGAAGTAAGAAAAAGAGGAAAGGAAATTGTCCATTCGGAATTCGTGTGTTTTTGGCATGGTCTTCTGGAGGATGAGCTGGAGAGGGGTGCTAGGGGCAAAGCAAATATTGTTGCAAGCAAACCACAAATATATACATGCACACTTTCAAGAAAACGTCCACTAAGCAAATATATACACAACCGATTTTGACTCGACCAACTTGCCCCCCACCACCTACCCAACCACTGCGCCAGCGCCACTCTTTTATTGCTCCACTTTCATTTAGTTAGTTTCGGTTATTGATGAGCGCTTGCCGCAACGTTGCAGGTTTGGTTGTGTGGTGTGTGTGAATTGTGGCAGGACATGCTGTTCATGTGGCCAGTGTTGCGCTGCGCCACACTCTCCTCATTCAATCGCGCTGTCTTCGTCCTTTTGGTCTTGTCCTTGTGGCATTTGTGGCTGCTGCTTGCTGCCCTTCCCTGACTTTTCTAGTTATTTATAGATGAATGTGCGATTATTTGGCTACTCGACACACATCTGCACACATACAAACATACATCGAGTTGGGTTATTTATTCGCTGAGTGTGTACTTACATAAGCATTGATTTTATTGGTTGTTCGCAAACTAATGAGTAAGTTTGTTTGTTTGTGTACTTTTGTCAAAGTTGTTAGTTTTCAAATTGATTAATTTGCCGCAAGTTTTTGTGGTAATTCCATCACTTTTCTACTTTGTGACAAACTTTAGTATACTTCAGTACCACCTTTGGCAAGTTTCACGCTTGAAAATATTTCAAATAATTTAATTAGTTCGTTCGACTATTTGTTTCGAATTTTTTGGGGTAGTGAAAGTTACAAAATTTATTGCTTCTTTGCTGTTATGGGAATTAAAAAGTTTTGAAATTAATTTTAACTGTCAAAGTTTGCAAAAAATCATTTTTTTAACCCGCCGAATGTTTTGAATAAAGCTCATAATTTTAAGCGAGCTATTCTGGTATGTAAGCTGTTTTTTCTTTTATATAATAAAGTGAGTTTTTTTTGTAACCAATTTTTTTTATTCTTAATTTAAAATTATTTTCAGGCAAACTCAAAAATCATTATTGATAAAAGTAAAATATAATTCCCCGAATAAATAAATTAATAATATAATAATAATGAATTAGATGATTAACCTATTTTTTTTTTTGTAATTAACGACTTGTGAATAATATAGCAAAATTAAATTTTCTTCAAAATTGGAAATTTGCTTTGAAATAGCAAGCAAAATTTTTGTCTGATTGGTTTCAATTCCAAAATATATAAAATTTCGAAAATTCCAAAAAATTTAATTTGAAGCCTTCCGAGCCGGGGTAGACCTCCTTAAGTTTAACGCAAACAAGTTAAATATTTTCATTTCATTCATTTCGTATTAGCTTAAGCATGACACATGCAAAAATAGCATATTGGCAAGCTTAACATAGAAGCAATAACCGTTTCTTAGACGACGCAGCCAGCCAACGCTTACACATGTCCTGCCATTATCCTGTGCTTAGTATCACTAAGAAGCAACTCGTTTGCGTAAATTATCTATGAAATTGAGGTTAGGCCAACGATGCTTGTTTTGTGTATCAGCTCGAGCTGCCGAGTGGTGGTGTGTGGTGCTTGGGGATACAAAATTGTTTTTGTTGTTATGTAGTTAATAAGTTATAGAGGTTCATGCGGTTTAGGTTAGTTGTTATGCAGCTTAGCTGTTGTTGTTTTTTTTTTTTTTGACTTGAGTTGTCAGTAGCTGTTGTTGCTGCTTTGGCTTTGCATGCCCTTGTTGCCACTGCTACAGATCCTGCTGCTTCGCTTCGGCTTAAGGCGCATTTTCATATACACTTATTATATATGTTTGTGTGTGTGTGTGAAAGGAGCTCTGTGCCATTTTAAATTTTCCAATGTGTAATTAAACATGAATTTTGCATGGTAATCGTGTCGACACTTCCACACATACATACATACATACACAAGCATGGGGGCTTAAGCTGGCTATAAAACTATTTTAATGGGGTTCACGTATGTCGCACTATTTAAAGCGATTATGCAAATGAGTTCAGTTCAAATAATTCCTGTTTGATAGCACAAATGACAGTAGAAATATGAAAATTGAAACTTTATGCCATGGCAGCAGTGGCAACAAAAGTGGCATTGACGCTGGTAAGCCACATATTGAGCTGATACACAAAGGGCGAAGCATAGTTTTAGGCGCAATTTTGTTAGAATTTACGCAGGCACGGCAGTAATTGCGTCATAATTGCTGTCTTGCGCTTTTGATGACAAGAGCATGTTTCACATACACTTGCTCAAGCACATTTACATACATACATTCACATATACATTCATATGTATGTGTGAATATCTAGGACTGACTGGGTATGGCTTAAATCCATTGGAGGGGGTATTCAGTGGCGCTCAGCGCGATTATCAGGTCACACTAAAGTGCCGAGCGTTTAGCATATGGCCATGCTAGTGGCTTGGCTGTTGTTGTACATTGGATTTATTGTTTTTGTTATTAATGAGTGCATGTCGCCTGTGGTCGAAACACAGCATTCAATTATGCGCTAATAGTTTTTGTATATCAATTAAGATTACGCAAGTAAATGCTTTGGCGAAGTAATTAAATTATATTGCTAACAAACCCATACAAACATATTTACATAATGTCATCGCTTGCAACTACAGGCGTGGCAAATTATAAAGACAATTTAATGCTGAAGAATGCTCAATTAATAAATGTTTGTTGTAAATAATTGCAAATGCACATACAATCAATGTTTTTATAGCAAACACACACACATGCACGCGCATGTCTCTACGCTCAATAATTTATAGCCACTGGACTGGTATGCATGCATGTGTGTGTGTGTGCTATTTACGTCAATGCGTGTTTTAATCATAATAAATCGCCCGTAATTACGTTAATATCACTGTAAACCGCAAAATTACAACAAAAATCAGTATTGATGTCAATCATTTTCACGCAAAAGTACATCCATATAGCCAAAGGGAAATTAAAATACACAAACATAAATATGCATGGTTGTGTGTTTACTACTTTAAACGAGGAGAGAACCATTGAACACTGTGGTAAACTTGTTTGCTAATCAATATTTTTCAAAAATTTGTTCTTCAAAACTGTTTGACAACATTCCAATTGTAAAAATGCCTAGAAAAATATTTGAATCAAAAATAACTTTATCTCAATTAAAATATTTTTGATCACACAAAATTTGTATGATTTAATTCTTACGATTTTTCTCAGATATATTTAATCATTATATTAAATTTTAATAAATATTTCAATTTTCCTCACTTTACTTCACGCATAATAATTATTTTCCGATTTAAATTTTTTACTCAAAAAAGTTATAATACTCGTAATACCTTTTGTACACGTTCAGTTGGGAATAAAAAGCAATTCACTTCAATACCATCACCACTCCTAAATGTTTGCAATAAAAAGTAAAAATTTAATATCGCAAAATATTCAGAAGATTTTAGAGAATTTAATCAAGAGATAGAACTCGGTTTTATACGAAAATGTATGCACCTAAAAATTAAGGTGGGGTCTAAAATTTTACGAGGGGTTTAAATCGTAGTACAGTGGGGTGTTTAGCTATTTGATTTGGATATTTTTCAACGGTTCAACGGTTCTATTATTTGCAGATAGTGCACTATAATTTGTAAAGCTTTGTCAAATTGGAGTGCCGATCTCGTTTAACAGAACCAACAAAATTTCACAAAATAAAACGAGTTTATAAATATTAAAGAAAAAATTACTTTAATCTACATCTTTCGCCATAGTGTATTTATCCAGCCTATTTCGAAACAGGAACACTTAGTCTATTTTAGACTTGAAACTATTTTCTATGCCATTTGATCAACGAGAAGGCAGTAACACATTCCGAGCAAAGCAAATGTTTCCCTTTTACTTATGAGCAATTTAGAGAAATTTATGCAGACAGACAATCGTGCAAATTACTGCCTTCCACTCCCAGCGCTGTAAATATTCTGCTTTCCTGCCATTTGCCTGCAGGCAAACTCGAGCTCATACCATGAAGCAGTTGTGCTAGTGTGCCAGTTTCCTTGCTTTGATTGCATTAAAAATGCAACAAAGTTCGCTCTCGACTTTTCCATTTGAAATGTTTACTATTTGAATATCTTTTTTCTAACATTTTATATTTGTTTATGTCATTTCTGTTTATTTACGTTGCTGCTAATTTGTCTGTTTGCCTCGCCTTGCCACACGCTTTTACTTAGCTAATGAAATGCTATTTGTAAGCTTTTAATATGAGCGCTGAAGCACTTACGTTCACCAGGCACATTGGCAATCACGTGGTTGAGTACGTTCTTCTTCATTTTAAATATGAAAAGTGCTCAATTTAACATAAAGTAGGTACGACTCGAGGTGAGTGAAATTGCAATTTGCGAAAGCTTTTGGGTCGAAGGTGCAAGCGCAGCAGCAGAAAGCTAATAAAGTGCGCTGTGCGGGTGAGCAGTGCAAATTGGTAAATGTTGCCCTATATTTTGAGTTAAGTTCAATAATGGATGGATATTCCTATTGAAGTCTCGCTGTAAAGTTGCATTAACCCACAACTCATTTCAATTTCAATATATTCTAAACACACATCAAATGCTTCATACATGCGAAGTGGTGAATTGAATTTAAATTTAGCTGCCAGCAAGGCCTGATAGCAAATAATCTGAATGAACTCTCACTAGTATAAGTCATGCCCTTTAAGTATATTAAAATGGATAAATCTCTAGTGAATACCTTTTAGCTGCTGCGACTTGAATGCCATGTGAAGTATACTCAAGACTTGAATTGTGTGAAATACGTGCTTTAGATGTGTGTGCGTGTGTGGGTGTGTGAACGTATAATGCATTTAGCCTTCCACTTACGCGCACACACAATTCCCTTCACTGCTTGATTTTTCTATAAATTTCTTTCTTTTTTTTACATTTGCGTTCAAATTTAAATTCAAATCAAATCACATGAAATCAAATCAAATTACAATGCTGCACGTCGTGGGTCATGCAACAACAAAGAACGCTGCTACTTGCGCGTATTGGGGGTCACGATAAGAGGGTGAAAAGCAAATTTCTGTTATAACAACGCGACTTTTGAATATGCTTAGATGCTTGAATAGTGAAATGCAATCATAATGCAGTGAGAATGCGAGGAAGAAATGATTGCAAAATAGAAAATAGAAAATGGTGAACGGATTTGTGGCGCAAACAAACGATTCGATTAGACGCGCAAGGAAAAAGGAGGTGGAAAATATGCGAAAGAAAATTGCAGACAAATTCAATCTTCAGCTGAAAATAATAATTGCTCAAAATTTTAGAATATATGTATTTGAATATGAGTTTCAACACGTTTGTTGTTGCAAGGAATATAAATTTACCAAGTTCTACTTAAGATATAATTTAAGTTAAAACTTTGACAACTAACTGGGTATTTTTTTACTAACAAAAAATTTTTAGCAGCCACTAAATTTCATTTGAACAGGGAAACTCAAAGCCGTGGTTCAAAAAATATTTCTAAATTAACCGAATTTTATTGTGTTTCAACGTTTTGATCTAAGAAGACCGTCTGAAATGCGTTTCACGTCCGTATTTATGGCAGTTCTACTATTTTAATTATTTTATGTTCACTTTGTATCAGTCTAGGCATTGTACGAGACCACCATTAACGAAGAAGCGACTTCAAAAAAAAAAAATTTTAACAACATTTAATAATGATGAAATCTGAATATTTGAAGAGATCCGATTATTTTTTAAAGCCTTTTTAATATTTTTTCAACCTTTATAATTTCTGAAGTGCGGGAAAAAAATGTTATAACATTTAGGTGGCTAAAAATGAAAAAATGCTGTGTATACATAGTTGTAATGACAAAGTGCCTTTACTTCGATTAAAAACAAAAAATTAAAGGAATGGACTAGATGTTTAGATTTCAACTAATTTGTTGAAAAAAATTAATTACACGTCATTTGATTAAAAAAAAAATTTAGCGAAACGTTCAATGATTCCAAAATAAATAATATTTAGAAATTTGTGCAAACGATGGAGCCACTTGAACCATACAAATTCCTATTTTTACTGGCCACAACCGAGTGCAAGCCCGTTTTTTGAAAAATTAAAAAAATTTAATATAGCAAGTGCACCACCGACATCCCTACGTACTGAAGCGAAGTCTTACGAGTACTCTGCGCTGGAAATAAAAACGCATTAAAAATGCATATCGCACGCGGTGGGAAGTTTGCTAGGGAATACTAACCTATGCATATATAAATGTTTATGTGTATGCATCTATAATAAGACAGCAATAAGAGCCTTAACGCATTTGTATATAAACAAGCTTTTGAATATATAAACAACCGGCAACCCGCAGAAGAAAAGTAAAAAAATATATGTACTAAATAATAAAAACTAGAATAGACATACAAAAAAAAATAAAAAATATGGGGGAAAAAATTAAGACATAGTCACTATAATGTTGTAAAAGAAGCTGCGGAAGTGCAAACGCCTTGAAATATGCAACGCTTTGTAAGAAAACCATTTAAAGTGAATGACAGAAGAAATAAATATAACAACCTTGGCTGCGTGTTGTTGCTTGGCAAGCGTGCATTGTGGAAAAAAAAATTAATTTCCTCTTTACTCTGGTTACACCTGTCTTTGGTTTTTATTTGCTGTATCTTTTTGTTTTTGTTTCTTGCAAGAAGTCATGCCGCGCGTCATATTTCTGTGGAAGGGGGAGGCGGGGAAAGGTGTGCTTACAAGTAATTTCCATTAGAAATATTAAGCTGTGCCATTTTTAAAAAGTGAACAAAAGCTTATTTTTACATGCTTTGTTGTTGTTTGCAAATAGAGGCGAAGCACTCTAATTAGCTATTCGTTGGTAATAAAATACTTGGGAATAATTAAGTAAAATTCTTCTGGTATGCAAATTGCTAATTGCTTGCGCCAACGCTAATATGATAATTGGACGAGAATTGGTTTATAAAATTATATATAAGAAATCTGGCAAAGAAAAAGTGACTAAGGTTGGAACTTGTGCTTGGAAAAAGTTTAGAACTTTAAAGCTGAAAACAGGTAGATATCAGCAAATTCATGGCGAGTTGTAGAAGGCGTTTGCGACTTGTGGAAAACGTAGGATAGAATAAATCGTTTAGCTCGTCCAGTGTCGCTGACGGTGTTAAACCAAGCCCTAGATACATAAAGAATAAAAAATACAATATTCGGGAATAATATTCAATCGGAAATCCAGTTCTGGGAACTTTCTCGAAGAGCTTCTTGTGATAGAAACTATTGACCAATTAGCCGAGATCTGGTGTTTTTCTTGACTAAGACTGAATAAAATAGACACAAAAACTTACGAAATCCGTGATATGATAGAAAGACAAGACTCTGAAGAGGGTAGAAGCAGACATCACGCTAACTGCTATAGGCAAACCAAAACTATTGTGAACAACCAAAGTCTGAACCACTCACTTCAGAAAATATCAAGTCAAGTGCGAAAGAAAGCTGTCGATATGCCGGAGATTGGGTATAAGCAATGATCAACGAATGAAACAGCCATCACGCAGTTGGAGGTGTGGGTAATATAGTTTTGAAAGGAAGTACTGGCGTGCGTATTTAAAAAAAACATCATAATCACTTGCTCCAAATTTTCATTCAAAATTTTAATGCAAAATTTTTAAAAGATTTTCGGCCTGAAATTTAAAAACATTTGTTTGCGGAATATTTTTTTTTATTACTTTTCATTCAAAACTTTTTACGAAAAAAAAGTTCATCAAAAAAGTGAAATTGTGCTTCCTGCAGCACCACGCTTGCTTCCTCGTATTTATTCACAAAAAATGGAGTAAAATCATTGAATGCTGTTATTGCTATTTGTACAAGCTCGTTTACGGAAATTAGTTATGCCCGCTGTCAGCACTTACGCCAACATACGAATCGGCTAACACATACACATGTACGTTTATGTATGTAGGCAGCTGAGGTGAGTGTGTGAAGCGCGTGAAGGACATTGCTGCACATACAAGTAAATGTTTGATACATATGTATATCTACAAAGTTATATACATGCTCAACACATACATTTAAATAAATGTTTTCATTTCATTTCGGCGCGTTTATTAAAAAAATATGAAAGCAAAAGTTAACCACAAAACCGGAAAAATAAAAAGAAATAAAAGTATGTACTAGTAAAAGCGGAAAACTATCACGCTAAAATACCGCCGGGTGTTGTAATGGGGGAGATGAGCTCGTTATGCGTTTCCAGCACGCTATGAATTTTTACTAATATTACGTTTACACTTACAATCGCGTTATGAGTTTTTTTTATTATTATGGTTTTGTAGTGACCCTGCAGTGAAAACAACTCATAGCAAAGCCCAACTATTTGGCCGATTGTCTTTTGTTCCTGGTATTTTTAATATGACGATGGTCTAGGTGTTGTCAACGGTTAGTTTCCGAACAGTCTCAAACTAGTCCAAAATCGAGCAAAATTTTTTAGTTCAATAAATTAGTAAAGTAAATTAGATAGGTCATGCCCTTATATTTTTTTAAATTAAGCTACAATAAAAAATATATTTTAGTTACATATATCGACAGAGCCAAAATCATGCAGGCCGTGAATGATGCACTAAAGAAAAATACTCAAATTTTAGAAGAAGCTTTTCCTTTTTTAACTTGCAATAAATCTCATATAAATCCACTAGCCACTTAATTCTAGCCTCAGCTCACTGTATAGTGGTCTAACCCTCCAACTGCGTGGTTAGGCGCGCTGAGGCCATGGCTCTTACTACACTAAAATATGAATACCAGCATTTTGCTTATGTTTTTCCCCATTAACGCTTTAGTACTGATGGATTATAGCGGTAGTGTAAAAGGAGGACACGAAATATAAGCCATCCAAACTCCACCACACACCATCCACAAACTAAACGCCTCACATATGAAGGCACTCTTGAGGGTGTGTTGTAGAAACGGCACGACAGCCAGCTTTTAAAAACACCTGCGCCACCACGCTCGCTGCATAGTGTTCATTCATTCGCGAGTTATGGCAGCAGCTGCTAAGACACACACATAAACATACATACATAAATATGTATGTACTTGAATACATACAAACGCATAAACAACGAGCACAAAATAATAACAAAAATATGAAAATACAGGAAATGCTTAAATGAAAAAATTAAATGAAGAAAAATGGCTTAAAATGTGTCACGTTGCAGGTGACAAATATGTTGCACGTTGCTAGTTGTTGGCTGTTTGCAATCAACACACTTCCACACACACACACACACACACACACCGACACACACATGGGCGCACGAATAAGGTCACTGGCTCGAGTTAGTGCTCAATTATTGTTCAAGCAGTCGGCTTTGCTAAAATTTTTAAACTAAATTCACAGCGCACACCTGCTTGCCGCCTGCTTGGGCACATGCTCACACATCCACTTGGATACGTCGCACACATACATACAAACACATACATATAAACACACGTATGAATGCATTTTATATACATACATACATTGAAATGTGCCACAAATCGGTGTTGGTAGCAATTTTTCGTCGTTTTCTTTCTCTTCTTCTTCTTTTTCTTCTTCTTCTAGCAGTGTAAACAACAAATCGTTTAGATTTAATGCGACGCACTGTTGCGCTGTGTGTAGTGTACAAATACATAATGTGGCCGTAGCAGCAGCAATACATTTGTCGTATAACCCAGCTTAAGCATACAAAGTGTCTGACATGTTCGGGGACCAAGCGTCGAGCGTTGAGATCCAAAGTGCTTTGTGGTTATTTTTGTGTGTTGCAGTTGCAGTCGCTGTGCTGTGTAGAGCTGGTGTTTCGTTGAAATCCTTTAAATCAGTTGTTTCTTTGGTTTATGTGTGCTTTGGGAATATCACGTATACGCCATGGGGCTCAAACTAAATACGCTGCTGCTGCTCTCCGCTGCTCTCTGTATTGTAACAAGACTAAGGCCGTGGGATAACATGTGAACACGACATGCATTGCGTAAATAAATTAAAAAGACATTTGGCAACGAAGAGAGAATATTTGCAATGGATTCTGCATAGAATTGGAATGGCAACAAAATTTTATTTTAGCTTCTAATAATTCCTTGCTTATTTCGAAGTGAATGTCAAATTGATTTGGCTACATGAAAATTCAATGTGGAATTTCAAAATAGAGACGCTGATTGAAATGGAGAAATAGGTGGAACATGCTTTGGTGTGTCCAATTGGGTTCTTTTCTAAGCAGTAATTTTGGAGTGATGCGAGCAAAATGGTAAATTCTTGTTTTGGCTTCTGAAAGTCAACACGATTTTGTAGATAAACTTTTGTCAAAAAAATGCAGGTTATTTTTTCTTTTGAATGAAATAAAAGTTTTATCATAGTGGCCCGTTTCCTAAGATCAAAATTTCAAAGATAACTTTTAAAGTTTACTTGAGGAAACGACCCTTAAAAATTGCTTTAAAAAAATATTTAAAAACTTAAAACAAAAAATAGATATTTTTTTATCGAGATCCTAAAGTAAAATTTGTAAAAAAAACAAGAAAACAAATTTAAAAAATAAAAGGAAAATAAAATATAAATTTGGAAAAAAATGAAAAATCCGTTTTTTGCGTAGAAATTATTTGTTTAAACGGTCTATGTACAATTGTCGGTCTTATTTTTGCCATTTGAGTGTATTTTTTTTTTTACGTTTCCTGTCTTTAATATATTCATTTCAATCCCACTGTGATAAGAATAACATACTAAGCAAACATTGAACATTGAACATTTCAAAATTAATTTGATTTTAATTTCGCTCGCTCTACTTCTATTTAGTTACGCATATTCCTTCATAACTGTCCAATTTATGTCTAACCAATTCAATTTTCAACAATCTACGCCCTTGCACCACATTTAGTTCCATTTCCTTGCCGCAAGAGTTCACCTCTACCGCAGCGCAAACGTTTGTGTCAAAGGCTGCGGCAAACAATGAGTGAGCAAACGGCGATTGGCATTGCTCCAAGGCACCACTGCACTCAAAGTACTTTGGCCCACCAACTGAGACTCACTGGCGACACTAAAGGGCACGGCAAAAAATTTTTTTTTATTTAAAAGTCGCTTGCCAGCATTTCCTCGGTTGTCCCGTACTGTGACAAATGCCAGCCGAACGCTTCTACTTGTGCTAAATTGAAAAAATAATAGCTGAAAATGAATTGCCAGCAACGGAAACTGTTGCTGCGATATAAATGGAATATCCGCGTACGCCACAATGGCCAATATTGCCGTTAATACTTGCAACGCGTCACTGCCAGCGTGGCCATTTGCAAATTTGACCATTTGCCATCTGCAGCGCCATCGATTGCACCTGCGCCGTTCAAATAAAGAATGGCAGTCATTTACATTTCCTTTTTGTTAGGAAGTGAATATTTGGAATTTTTTCTTGTTTTTTTTTTTTGTTGGCAAAGCGTGGCCAGCTGCGTTCATAAGCACGTGCACTGTGAGTGGTGATGTGGGTCGAGTCATTTGTTTTATGATTTCATTTTCCTCAGTTTTTTCTAATTTCTTTTTGGTTTCATTGCGTTGTTCGCTTCCATTTAATTTTTTAAGTAATTTTTTTATTCGTTTTTCGTTTTGTATCGTGCTTACTAATTGGAATTATAGAAATTCTCTAATGAACTCAAGCTATATGACATAATAACCGATGGAAGTCTAGAAGTAGTTTGGATATATTTTTTAGAGATTTAATGTAAACGGAATTGATTTCTATGAAAGGTTTAAAGAAAAGTGATAGCAATTTGATTATTCAATCAAATAGCTAAGTAATACCCAAAGAAAACTAAAGTTATTTAAAATATAGGTATGTATAGCACAATAAATAAATTTATACCGAATGCGTCATATAAATTGAATAAAGTTTTCAAGTGTCGCTCCTTATCAAACGACAAATAACAACTTAGATTAATTTCAAATGAATAAGTTTTACTTGGGCGCATACCCCTTTCCGTTCCGCACACACCAGTCACCCACACAATTCGCCAATAGAAACTATTGTGTCAGAACAGAACTTCCGTTGTAATTTGTCTATGAACTTCCAGTTGATAAAAATCACTCGAGAAACTTTTCACAACATCTCAACACAATGTGACGCTTCCGAGTGCAGATTAACACATCCACACATACACACACACAGTCACAACTCAGCATGCGCATAAATAACTTGCTCGTATGGTCATATAGTAGAAGTGTATGAGGCGAAAGTGGACGTTGAAACAAAGCAGCGAATGCAAAGTGAAGTGTGAAGCAAAAACAAAAAAACAAGAACAAAAATTCTACGAAAAACTTTTACGCACGCAGTTGGCTATTTGTTTTTGCAATAATATCGCTGTTAATTTGTATGTTTAAACAGGAATGTATGTGTGACGTTGTGTAAGTGAGGAAGCATATATGTATGTGCGCTACAAATTATTTCGGTCAAAGTTCAACTACAGCCTACTTATTTGCACACAAACATACAGCGCTGAGTTCAGCAAAGTTTCTAATTTATTCGTGCATTTTTTGCCCCAAATAGTTAAAACGCTCGCCGAAAACCATGACACACTCACTCCTGCACACGCTTTCTTAGAATAAATGTAAATGCATTACAAGTTTGTTTGGTTCAAGGCTGCACGGAGCCACTAAATAAGCAACCGCCAGCCGCGAAATACGAAACGCCACAAGCGTTGAGTGCATTCTGCACTTTTCAAAGACACTCGCTTTATTTGGTTTTCGTTTTTTAACTAGACGTCATTTGCAATAGGACCTCTTCCTTTGATGCGCTACCCTGCATTGCTTTGAGTTACCTACTTAAAGTCTTTATAAGCAAAAAAGAAGCTATGAGGTCACATGAAAGACGTCAGCCCAACGAGTCAGCGTCACTACTTCAACTCTATTAATTTATTAAGGAATTTCGTGTTGGGCAGAACGGAAATGACGCCTACGCGCTGCCCAAAAACGTTTTTAGAACACTCACAAACTTTCATATAAGCAAACTTTTTTTTACCGGTCAATTTTGGACTATTTTTAAACTTCATGCAAGCACGCAAGCTTCAGCCGCCCATATATCTTATTTACATTTTTTAAATTATGCAACAACACAGTTGGAAAATTAAAAGTTAAAAATGACTTCACAATTCGTAAAACTAAAATGTTGCCTTTAAAGTTAACGGAAGTAGCATGAAAGTGCGCGTAGCAAGCAAATACAGGAAATTATGGTCATTATCTAATAGTTAAAAAGTGAAGAAATGCCGCGGAAGCTTTATTTGTGTACCAGCTCACCTTTTCGCTCGCGAAGGCGTCTTCAAATATGGGTGGTAAAATTATTGTTACTAAAAAGCAGGGACCGTCTCTAATGACTTTTTTTCAAGAGAATCAAAGGATTCCGAATATTTAAAAACTGATAGAAGAGTTTTTCCTGACATGAACCACATTATTATTATTTTTTTTTTTGGGTAAGCACTTAGCGACTTGCGAATAAAACACCGTTTTCTTTCAAAATTTTAAATTTCGACCAGACGCGCTCCGGGAGAACTCATAACGCTTACGCTCCCTGCCAGCGATAAATACCGCCGCTGCATTAAAGCGCACGGAAATCCAAATCGTAAAGCGGCATTTCAATTTAGCGTCGTTATTCGTCACTCGAACGTGCGCCGGGGCGTATACGCAATCTTTTCTAAACTTGAAACCTCAAATTATTCTCCTTTTTGCTGCTAAAATGTGCACAATAGCGTAGGCATACACAAAGCCTTGCCACAAATTGTTGTTTTTGTAAGCGTTGAAGTGCAGCGAATGGTACTTAAAATTGTCGCTGATTTATTTGTTTGCGCGCAAAAATGATTTCACTCTCGAGTGACGTAGAGTGAAAGTGAGAGCATTTGAAGAAAGGCGTTGGCGAGCTCGTTAATAAAATAGAACGCGGGGCGAGAGTGCATGCATAATTTTGTGTTAGAGTAGTCGTTAAAAATAATAGAAAGTAAAGTGGAAACATAGTTTTTGGTGCATATTTTGGTTTTTTGTAGTTGAAGGGCGCTCTTCTTGGATTTGCTTTGAAGTGTTTAAATTTATTTCTTTACATACCTCACTTAATCATGCCTTATCAATGCGAACTTACTTAGTTCTAAACTACTTAAGCTCCCTTATGACCTACTCACAATCTGTCCTTTATTTTATTTGCTTCATTGTCTAAAAAAACTTCTTAGCTCCCCACTTTGTTTGTGTTTTTCTTCTATGCCTCATCATTCATAATTATTTCAGCTGTCGTCTTCAGGTGTCTTTTAATGACAAAGGTGCTTTTTCGTTAAACAATTTATTATTTTGTTAACATATGAACTCTTGTTGCTGTCCCTTGACCTAAAAACCACTTGTTTCCTTTTTGCTCCGTCCACAGACTGAGGCCTGAAGGCCTTCATGCGCCAATATGCGCCCACATTAAACACATCATCAATCATAACTGTTGATGACATGCCATTGTGGTGTATACTAAATTTAATAGCAATTTCAATATGCTAAGCTAGTTGTTTTTCTTGTCTTTGTGGACGTTGTTGTTGTTATTGTTACTTAGACATAAGCAAATTCATAATTTTTTTGCCTACTCACTCCTTTCATAATCATAAATATATTTTTATACATTAATTGTCATAAATACTTTTATGTTGTTGTTGTGAGGTTTCTTACTCTTTGCTCTATTTAACGTTAAAATAAATTGAAATGACCGCATTTAGCTATTTACCCGCTGGCGACCACCTGACAACGAGCTAAAACGCGTTAACTAAAGGAAATTGTTATTTGCATTGAGTCCGCACAGTGGGTCGCATGCTTGTGGAAGAGAGGTATACCTCCTATAGGAGCGGAAATATTTGCTCAAATTTGTAGTAAAAATTAAAAGAAATTTTCGTTCTGATATCCTAATAGTTAATAGATCGAAATGGAGCTATAAGAAAGACTATTCAACTAACAAATTTAATTGAATCAATAAAACAAATATATTCAAGCAATAGAAATTTCAAAAAAAAAACAAACTAATAATGAGTTTATTTAAAGTCATGAATATTTTAAAATTCTGCTCAAAATTTAGAGAAAAAATATTTTGTAAAAGCTTTGCATGGCCCAATGTTAGCATGAAAGATTGGGTAGGGCGCGACTAATTTGAAGCTTTAGGCTAAATCATTACAATTTGGGAGCACACGATATCTTATTTAACTTCAAATTAATTCAACAAAAACATTCTAAGAGTCTGCAAATGCCATTGAAAATTAAAAAAGTAAACGATTTCTCACTTCATATCACATTTTAACTGCAAAACAAAAGCTCCTACCCAGCCAAGCTTTTTGTTCAGTTTTTCCGGCTCAAAATTTTGAAGAGATGTATTTGTAGATGGTGTCATACTATTTTTCCTAAAACTTTGAAGCACTTTTTTCCAGTTTACTTACACCTTCGGCTCTACACATAACGAAATTTCACAAACTTCACCGCACCCGACTAACATCTCATTTCAACGACGCTTCAAGCTTTCACTTTACTTGACATATCAATTTGTTGCTTGCACACGGCAAACGCTGCAGGCGTTGGCACATTTTATTTGCTACAAAACAACAACAAAAGCAAGCTGCTGGCTAGATAAACTCCAGAGGGAGAGCCAAATAAATAAATAAATAAAAAGTAGAAACATGTGTTAAAAAAACTTTTTTGGTTGCTGCTATTGATTGACAAATTTTGCGGTTTTTAACTTGGATTACTCACTCCACTCCATTGCTCTCAGAAATCCATGATCAGCTACTCGAGCGTAGTTGATTTGTTGCTTGTTTGATTGGTCGATTGGTCTCACGTTCAGCGTTTAAGGCGTGAATGCGTAAGTAATGAGACAGAAGGACCACATCATCAACAAACGTTTCTATTGCAGCAATTGGCAATGCGATATAAAATAAGTGCTAGCAATTGTAACTGAAATAGATTGTGTGGATACTTTCAGGCGCTCAATGCTAATCATACTCTTCTAGATTCGTGAAAATGTGTAAACTGTTGTCTTTAAAGGGAAATTAATTTTGATTCCCAATTATAGAGCTATCATTAAAGGAAACCTAAAAT
The DNA here is from genome assembly GCA_951509765.1 of Sphenella marginata. Taxonomy (NCBI): domain Eukaryota; kingdom Metazoa; phylum Arthropoda; class Insecta; order Diptera; family Tephritidae; genus Sphenella; species Sphenella marginata. The sequence continues at coordinate 80,893,888 of OX608081.1, forward strand.
CAACATTAATTTGGGATGAAGTTAGCGCCTATGTTTATGCAACGATTTTTATCTGGCTTGAATATCCAATATTTAATTAATGCACATTTAATTTTAAAATGTTAAAACCATATTTTATTCGATGTAAAAAGTGTGGAAAATGAAAATATTTCGATTGTTCGAAAATACCCAGGCTCAGAATATTTTTGAAAAATGCATTGTCTCGGATATTTTAGTTAACTATTTCTGACAGTAAAGTTTTCTAATTATGCCTTCGTATATTGCGCGTAATGCAAACCACATTCTTATTGGCCTATAAACGAGTCCTTAACATTTTTCCTTTAAGTACTTCCTTTCCCCCGTCATACTTTGATGACATCACTTGAACAATTTTTTTTTGCCCACTTACATACTTAAAACATTTCCCATTGTCCTTTCCCAAGCAACTACAACAGTAATTTGCTTTGTGGCATGCCTCAGTGGCACTATAAAAACTGTGCGCCCTGTCATGCAATTGATTGATTGTTTTCCTCCATTCGATTTGTCCTCATTTAATGGGCATAGCTGGGCCAATGGACATGCTGCATAGCTTTTATATAGGAAACATTCCTGACTTTGTGTTTTCAATTTAATTTTTTTTTTTTTCAATTTCACATTTTTTTCATTTTAATAAGAACTGCAGTCAGCAGAAAAGATGAAGCAAAGAAGCAGATTTAAGAAGTGGCAAATTTTGTATAAAAAAGTAGTAAATTGTTGGCAAATCAACAATCAATCAAGAATTGGATATGGTGCTAGTTGAAACTGAAGAAAAGAAAAATAACGAAACAAATTTTAATAAAACGTAGCCAAGAAAAGTTCTTAGAGAGGAAAGCTGATAGTGCAGTGAGATGGAAATTGCGAGTAAAAATTGACAAAGCTGTGCTATCAAGATATTGTCATATTAAAATCGATGATTTAAGCGCGTGACCAAATGCACCCCAAGAAGGCAAGCACACAAAGTATTCTTTATGGATAAAAGCACTGAGGGGGTTAAGGATTTTACTTCCTTTTTTTTAGTTGCCTTTGAATTTTATATGCTTGGGAAATTTTGTTTATTCTCATATTTTCTTTCTATTTTTTGTTGTAGTTTTATTGCGAGGTTTAAGAGAAAATTGCTGCAAAATTCATTTTTGGCTTAACTATAAACACATATTTCACTTAATTGAATAACAAAGACTTAAAGAAGCATATACTCACATAACATATTTCCACAATTAAGGAACAATAAAGTTTATGAGTTTGAAAGAATTTGTTCATTTTCTGTTGTATCAGCACGGTTTTTGAAATGTTTAAAGATAGGGAAAAATAAATAATGAGAAGAAAATTTTGTGAGGACTAAATTGAGAACAAGTTATGATGCAAACCCACCACCAGGACCTTGAAAACGGGAATCAAAATTTACTGTAGTAACCAATGCGTACTTTTAGGGGCATACATTTACTATTTCAGGAAGCTTCCAAAATTAGTAAAAAAGTTTAAGAAAAAAATATAGTTTACCATGGTCTAAAAGCGAATCAAAAATGTTATGTTGTTGTTGTTAATAGTTTTATTTTATTTTGTATTTCAGCTGGCCCACCATTAAGTATACAACAACTACTACCCCATTATACAATTGAAGAACCCCACATATTAAAAAACTGTATGCCACTTAAGAGCAAACTAAAAATAACATGAAGTAAAATTAAATTTGTATTGTCAACCACATCAAAAGTGGGGACAAACGAGTAAATAAAACGAAATTAAAAATGCATACAAACTTTCGCCACTTTCATGTGCTGTCACTTTTGTGGTGCCATAAATTCGGCGGCCGTCTGTCTCAACAACAGTCTTCCCCTTTCAAGCTCAGTAACCCTTCCTCAAAATTCAACTTGTATACAATTCATTACAACAAAAAAAAGAGAGAATGTTATAACAACTTTTGTTGTTGTCCCGGCAGCAGCCCTTGGGGTTGATGCTGATGGCATATAACGCTGTCAGCCGGTTCAAGCGCAGTCAAGAGCCAATTTCTGACGCAAAATGTTGCCTTTTGCCGCATTCAGCTGTGCATTGTGCAAGTTGCTGGCACATTTTCTACTTTTTTTTTGTGGTTTTCGCAGTAACTAATTTTGCTTCCTCTTTTCCTTTGTGTGCGTATGACTTGCCTCGTCAAAGTTGACGTTGTTCACATTTCCTTGGCAGCAATTTTAGTCTACTCTTTCGCTTGCTCAACAATTTTCTTCTCGGCTTACAGCTTTGTGGCGTTGCAGTATTTCCGCTTTTTGTTCTTTTTAGATTGCTTGTGGGTATGGGTGTGGGCGAAGGTTATTAGCTGGCGGGATTGACTTAAGTGCAGAGCAGTCGTTCACTTGTTAGTCATTAGCTGCTGGAATAGTTTTGAATTTCTAATTTGAGGAAATTAATCGGAAGTATTTATTTGTAATGTAAAACTGCGTTTTGGGAAATGCGACAGAAATAGAAAGCTGAGTTGGCTAATTACTGAAAGAAGAAACTAATAACATAGAAGCATTGTTTCTTGAAATATTGCTAAATGTTGGAGTTTGATAAAAGAAATTTTTTTTTGGTTATTTCCGAAGCAGTTTTAAGCGCTGAATGGTTCTGTAGCTCGTATAGAGCTCCATTGATTTAATTATATAAACGAATAAAAATTGTACCTAAAACTATACAACATTTTATTTTATGTCTTCATACTGCCCCTTTTACCCCCTTTGTTATATATTTTTAGGCACCTAAGCTATTTTATCAACATAATGTTGTGGAATACTTTCATAAAATGTTTTTCATACAAATTTTGTACAATTCATTTTCTCTTCCAAATTGAAATGAATTTTTATACTAATGTTTTCCTCAAAATTCTCTTTTGCAGACGCAGCGAGTTTCTGGGATGCATGTCATTTCCATTACATACCCTGTTGCAGCAACCTGTTAATGGCTTTTACAAATTACAATCGCAAGCATGTCTGAATAATCCACAACCGCCCGTGTTGGTGCAGCATCCCGTCGGTGCGGCGTACATACATAACCAAACACAACAAGCAACCGCTCACAATCAAGTTCTTAATCACGTACCAACGCATCAGCAAACACCATCGCAACCGCCCATAGCCCCACAACAATACCAACCACCTGTGCCACAGACGCGTAACGCCAACGCCAGCTCTACCATGACCTCAACACTGGTGCGCCAGAAAAGCGATGAAGATGTCATAAGCATCGATAGCATGGCACAGGCGACAGCTGGCGGTAGTATTGAGCATCCGATGACATTGAGCCGCAAGGCGCTGCATCAGCGCGATGCCGATGAGAATTTATTTTTGCGTTTTTTGGAACTAGATCCACCTACCGAGACAACTGCGCCTACGTCGAATGCAGCCACTGCTACACCATCTTCAGGTGCCGGCCAGCGGCGCCTATCCAATACCAATACCAACAAAGCAGTTGGGCGCACACCTTTCACCATGACCAAAAAGCTAACACGTACACCCGAACGCGGTTTTGGGTTCTCCATTGTATGGACGCATCCACCACGCGTTGAAAAAATTGAACCCGGTCTCTCAGCCGACCGCGCTGGTATACTACCAGGCGACTATGTGATTTTTGTAGACAAACAAAATGTTGTGACAATGCCAGAAGCGGATGTGCTCAACCTAATACGTTCACAGGGCTCAGCGCTCACGTTGGAGGTTTTTAGAAGATCTGGACCTAGCGGCGGTGTAGGTTTGGGTTCCATGCCACCAGCACTCAGCGTGGGCAGTCGTGGCCATCCAGCGGCGCCAGTGATGAATGGCAAAGCAACATCCAGCACGCGCTTACCAAGCGGCATTAGCGATGAACAACAATCGATTGCGGGTGGCACAGCACCATCGATAACGCGACGCATTGCTGTGACTAGTGCAGCGCCCGCAATAGCAACAGCGCCACCTGCAGTAACGGCATCGGCAACGAATGTGCGTCCGTCCACAGCCTGCTCCGGCGGCACCATATCGTCCATTGAGGCAGCGAAGCGACGTCTGAATTTGCCGCAGGTCACCTTCAGTAAGGAGGTAGGCAAAGGTGTCATTGTTTGATAGGAGTTGCAAGGGCGGGAGTCATGAAAATATGATTTTTGGAATGTTGGGGAAATGTCAGTCGAAATGAACGAATTTATTTGTATAAGTTTTCATTTTAAATATTTATTTATGCAACCAACTTTATCACATGTTTTGCTTTAGGAATAAGTTTTTGTAAATAATTGCTTGCACTTTTGATTTAAATAACATTTTTCATCGAACTACAAATAAGTCAGAGCATGAAAAAATAATCAGCTGAGAAAGGGAAATTTAAAAAAAAATGATTTAATGAATTTTTCGGAAATCTTTTCAAATAGTTTGATCTTCCACTCAGTCGACGACTCTATTTTTATTTTTTGTAAAATGTAGTTTGTCTTGCTTTTTAAAATTGTTTAGTTCTAAGCAGCATACAGTCTTTCATGTCACGAATAAGAGCCTAATTATGTAAAACGCTACGAAAGAGTCACTTCTTCTCCACTGAAACAGAAATTGTGTATCATAGGATTCACTCACTTAAGTCACTATCCAGTGTTGATGTACTCTAAGAAACCCGTACAAAATTGATTAAATCAATTGAATTAAGTGACTTTTAGAAGATTTAAGTGCTAATGTTAGAGATGTAACGCTTTAGAAAATTCACATAATTAGTCCCTGAATGACTAGGTGACTAGATTGTTATGCCAATAATTTATTCATTCAAAACCTTATGCCTACATTATCCACTTCAAGCCTCAAAAACTCATTTTAAAATATTACCAGTTTTTTTTACGTAAACACTAAGCGAGCTATGAATAAAAAAACAAAATCATTTTTTCTCAAAACTAAAATTACCCTTTTAATTTCTTTCAATCCCGAAGTGACGAATAAAAAAGGCCATTTTAAATACTTTTCTCTTAAATTATAAAATTAAATCTTTTTAGATAGTTTGATCTTCCACTCAGTCGACGGCTCTATTTTTATTTTTTGTAAAATGTAGTTTGTCTTGCTTTTCAAAATTGTTTAGTTCTAAGCAGCATACAGTCTTTCATGTCAAGAATAAGAGCCTAATTATGTAAAACGCTACGAAAGAGTCACTTCTTCTCGACTGAAACAGAAATTGTGTATCATAGGATTCACTCACTTAAGTCACTATCCAGTGTTGATGTACTTTAAGAAACCCGTACAAAATTGAATTAAATTGAATTAAGTGACTTTTAGAAGATTTAAGTGCTAATGTTAAAGATGTAGCGCTTTAGAAAATTCACATAATTAGTCCCTGAATGACTAGGTGACTAGATTGTTATGCCAATAATTTATTCATTCAAAACCTTATGCGTACATTATCCACTTCAAGCCTCAAAAACTCATTTTAAAGATGTAGCGCTTTAGAAAATTCACATAATTAGTCCCTGAATGACTAGGTGACTGTATTGTTATGCCAATAATTTATTCATTCAAAACCTTATGCGTACATTATCCACTTCAAGCCTCAAAAACTCATTTTAAAATATTACCAGTTTTTTTTACGTAAACACTAAGCGAGCTATGAATAAAAAAACAAAATCATTTTTTCTCAAAACTAAAATTACCCTTTTAATTTCTTTCAATGCCGAAGTGACGAATAAAAAAGGCCATTTTAAATACTTTTCTTTTAAATTATAAAATTATTTTGTGAAAATATTTACATATGTAGTTTAAGTTAATTGATTTTATTTAATTTGTTTAAAAAAATTGTCTTGCTAGGAAACTTGCTCAATTTGTTTAAAATCCTTTATGTATGCCAGTTACGATTTATAAATTATTATTTACTTGTACTATGTAAATACATGTTTCGTTAATTTCGCACTTTTCTTTATGTTTGCTTTTTTTATAAAAAATAATTATTTCCGTTGTATATTTAAAAAATGCTGCTTGTTGACAATAAATGCTTTTTGATTTTAATATAATTTAAAAATTGTTCGTTTTATTTGTTTAATTTGTGATTCGCCTTATTTTGGTAAGCACCATACCGCTCTCTGAAAATCAAGCATTTGATTGTGCGTGCTCTTGGGAGTCTGACTTTGTAATAACCTTTTTCTTCCAGTCCATTGGCCCCATAACCGACAATCGTCGCCGTTTACTCTTGCAACTTATCAGCCGCGAACAGAACTTTATTGCCGCCCTACACTTTGGCATGCAGCGTTTCGTGCAGCCATTGCAAGAACGTAAGGATCTCATTTCGCCCAGTGATCACCGCACACTCTTCCAAAACATCGATGAACTGCTGCGCATCTCTGAGGATATACTCGAGCAGCTGTGCAATGATGATCAAGAGCCACAAATGAATTTCGCTTCGCGCGTATATCTTTCGAAGACCACAGCCATCTGCGCGGCGTACAAGAAGTATTGCAATGGGATTAAGCGCGCCGATTGTGTGTTGGTAAGTATGAACGTCGCTATATGTGCTCTCAACTCCAACACTTTTGACTCAATTTTCGCTCTAACTTGTTTTCTAGGTGAATAAATCACGCCAAACGGGATCTGAGTTTGTTGCCTTTATAACTGAACCGCAAGTGCCGCGCAAGCGTCCCGATCTCACCATGTTCATACACAGACCGTTGCAACATTTTCGCGAGATACTGAAACTAATGCAGCTGCTCGCTTCCAATTGTCACGTTGATACGGAAGAGCACAAGAATTTCACCACTGTCATTGCTGAGCTGCAGGCTGCCTATCGTGAAATTACTGTTACGAGTGGGTTGATGGAACCACTGGGTGAAGGACGACCTTTGCTAACATTGCAAGATCTTGAGTCCCGCATGGTCTTCACTAAGTGCAAACCATTCACGTTGGCTGTACAGGGACGCCAGTGGATTTTTGGTGGTGACCTGTCACGCGTGGAAGGACGCTCCGTGAAACCTTACTGGACCTTGCTCTTTAGTGATATCATTGTGTTTGCAAAGGTCAGCCGTGATCGCGTGCTGTTTATAACTGAGGAGCCAGTGCCCATAGCGAACATTGTGGATTCCTGCTTTCACATGAGGAAGAAGAGTGAGTTTGTTTTACTTTTTGCCCAAAAGCTCAATAAAAAAATGAGTTTTCCCTAAAATATCAGCTTCGGAGTTTCGTCTGACTGTGGATCCAAACGGGCGTTTAGCAGAGAGTCCCACTGGCTATTGTGCGCCAGATCTGAGCCGTACACCAAAGAAGAGCGCACGTCGGAAAAGCCTGCTACTGCGCGCACCCTCTCTGGAGCTCAAGGCTGTTTGGCAAAATCTTTTACAGCGTCAAATGTATGTAACCAATGCCACCAAACGACTTTTCTTCTAAATCTTTACTTTGATCTCTTTCCAGTTTTTTGGTGAATGCTGCGCTTGGCTCTACACCACTTTCTAGTCCGCTTGATTCTCCCGATGTGCTCAACACTCTGGTGCCACTAAGTGATATTGGTATTGCGTCCGCATCAATGGGATCCATAAAGCACTCATCATTGGACAGCATCAACATAAAGAATAACCAGCAACAGGTGCGTTTATTACGTCAAGGTGCCCAAATGGTCACCGGCGATTCCTATGAGAACTTACAACGTCTAGCAAGCACATTGGCCTCCTCGCGCTGCAGCACACGCATGACCCAAACCACGCACACCGCTTCCTGTTCCTCCCAAACTGCTTCACCAGCGCGCCATACGTTCACAGGTTGCCTTGGCGGTGTCGGCAGTGGCGGTGGTATTGCCGGCCTCAGTGGTCTCACTGACAGTGCGCCCTCTTTGCGCTCACTCACACTTACGCGCCGCCATTTAATCGCACAACAGCTTGACGCACGCCCCTTGGCAGCTGCGCGCGCCTACAACTCGAGCGCCAATAACTCCAGCACTTGGCTTAGTCTCAGCGGCAGCAGCCTTAACACACAAACCATCTGCTCCGGTGAACATTTGCCAACATGCAAGTGCCTCACAGCCATTCCGGAAGCGGCATGTGAGGCCACTGCTGCCGATCCAAAACACGACATTGACACATTTTATTTGCAGCAACGTTGTGCTGACGGTGGCGAACGCTTGCTGCTGATTGACGGCCAAGGGCGTTACTGTGTGACAACAACTTCGAAAGATAGCGCACGAATGACGCGCCGCAGTGAGAGCGCATTGCAGGCGACGCAAGCTTCCACGTCCACACCAGCGCGCAGTGTACGCAGCACTGCAACGGGCTACTCAACTACCACTGCCAGCCGTCCGCCAAAGTTGCTTGAATTTTCACTGAGCTCGGTAGGGCGTTCCTTTATTGACGAATCAGATGCGGCGCAACCCAACGTACTGCAAAACCTATCGCTTACGACACCCGACACGCCCACACCAAACATTTCACCCTCCTCACAGCCATGCAACTCAGACGCATTCTCGAACGATTTCGTGCCGATACAAAATATAAAAACGCAAGAACAAGAAAATGCAAATAAAGTGGTGCCAAACTCGAACTCGGACAACAAGACTGACGCAACTAGAAAAACAGTTAAGGAGACCAAGGACATTCCACTGGCGCAGTTCGGTGGTTCTTGGGATCTGGTGGAGTTAGACATGAATCTTCAAGAAGTGAATATAGATCCATCTTATGATACGGACGTAGAGGAATGCATCTTTTTAGGTGACGAACGCGAGGTTGACGATGACGATGACGACGATATCGATGTGAGCGTTGTCGTGGAAGATCCTTTTGGCGTTTTGCCGACAAAACCAACACCACCAGACTCGCTGGACCTGTGATTTGATTTTTGGCTGCTCGAAGAGGATGAACAAGTTGATACTGAGGGTAACGGAGATGAGGAGGACTGTGAGTGCCGAATTGAGTACGAGGTTTTACACAACTAAAACGTGAACTAACGTGCATACACAATGAAAGCAAACGCACAGAATGGACTGAAATTTTTGAGGTTAAGTTGAAGTGACTAACTTTTCTATGAAAAATCTTAGCTGCTTACTGTTTTAGTGTTTTTGTTCACCTCACTACAACTAATTCAATACTAGAAATGTACAGAAAACACCCACCGCTAATGTTGACATTCGAATTTTGCACCCTCCTCTCAGCTCAACAGAAATACCACCGAAGCCTTCCAGCATTGCTTCATCAAAAGCTTGCATTCACTCGCACGCTGTAAATAGCACAGCAGCTTGGCAGCAACGAAAAAAAATTCCGCAAAGTTTTCCCTTTTTATTTCAGTATTATTTTATTTTATGGTTGCTATTGTTGTTATTGTTGCGCTCTTAACCCAGTCTGTCTCAAATTTGGCAGCTGCGTCGTTGTGGTCAACGCGTGTGTGCAGTGTTGTGTTGTGTGCGTACCCCATCCCCAACGCAGTCCCGCTCGGGCAGTGCTCAGCAAGTCAGCGCCAAGCCCGAACCAGAAATGCTTGAAGGATTTCCATAAAAACCATTCGATAGCACGAGTCAAGCAGTGAAGCACCCGAAACCGAAAACTCCTAAAAAATATGGTTGTCGATACGTAAAAGTTCCAAATAGTTGAGTTCACTAGCTGAATTTAATTAGGACCAAAACAAAATAGTTAAAATATCCTCGAAGTTTTATAATTCATAACTCAAAGCATCCTAAAACCAAACCTTAGAAAAACAAGCAGCCCCAAACTAGGCACAATTGTTTGTCCTATAAAAAAAGACAGCTCGTTAGCGTTTGATTGCTGCTTTATTTGCTCAAACAAATGGAAAATTGTTAAGATGGCTCAAATGCGCGTGACGCATGCGCAGTAGAAGGAAATTTGTTTTCTATAATAGTTATTTATAAAGTAGATATTTTTACCTCTAAGTCAGTTTTTTAGTTGATTTGTTATAGAAGTAGCTAAGTAAGTAAATAGTTAAAACTCAGTAAAAGGTTGTTGCTCGACAAATTTTTTGTAGTTAAACTAAATTATATATATATATAGATATATGTATGTCTATAAGCATACATATATAAATATTTTAGAACATTTTGAAGTGGTTTTGTTTATTACAAAATACATTAGCGATAAAGCTGCTGTAATAATTTTCTTTAACATTTATTGGCTAAAACGAAAACAAACAATTCGTGACGAGATATCTTCCAAACAACCAAATAGTTACTAGTAAATTGTGAAATTGTTTATGAGATTATTTAGTTGCTTCCATTAATCATAGTTATTTTAATGTAGTGCTTAGTTGAAATGAAACGAATGAAAACGTAGTCTCTTTCGTTCTTAGAACTTTTTAGTGACATTTAAGTTTTATCTATACCATACTTTTAAGAGTGGTAAGACTGTGTCAGCAAAGTGATAACAGCCAAAGTCAACTTGGAAATTCTCAGTAGAGCCTTTTAAAAGCTCAAATTTCTTCATTAGAATTTAGAGAAATCACGTTCATATTTGAAATGTTTACAATTAACATCATTATCATTTTATCTAAATAAGTTACGTCTAGATAAAAAAATGTCCTTTTCATCATCAAGCACTAAGCAAAGTGTGAACAAAAGGACATTCTGTAAAATTTCTTAAAATTTTCACAGCAAGCTTTTTATAAATGTTTTTTTTTTTGTTGTAATTATTAAACGATGCTATTTGTACCAACACAATTTCTGTCTAACTTTGGCTGTTATTGATTGGTGACACAGGTTCTTAGTTCGATATAAGAATCGATATGAAAAACCAGTACTATTCTACACTCAGAATAACGACACACTTTCTTTGTAGAAAACATTTTCTAAACGAATTTTCTATCGACGAATTAGGTTTTAGTAAAAGCAAACTATTTAGTATAAAAATCAAAACAATAATTGGATGAAAATATATTTCTAAATTTGGTTAATACTTACAGTTTGCTCCTTCGCAGTAAAGCTTGGCTCGTGTCATAAAGTGAAAGGTGGCATTGTTTTGATTTAAATTAAATTTCATTTGTGTCATTGTTTTATATTTTCTAAATCGTATCTCCCTGGGTAAAGAATTAGACTGTAATATTGATGACAGCGGCTCAAAATTTGGTGGCCTGAAACTTAAAAAAAATTGTATTTTTAGAGCATTTTTCTCAAATAAGATAAACTATTTATTTAAAAAAAATTATTATTTTGCTTCTTCGAAGTAACCATAGTCCCGCAGGCACCCCTCTGTTATACAAAACGCAGCTTATGAATCCTCTTTAAGCAATTTGGTGGTTTCCCTACAGCATGGTACCTTCCTTTATTTTTTGCTAGATAATTCACCGAGGTGGTTGAAATAAACGTATTTCAGTATTTTTCCCCACAGTAAAGGGGATGATTTACTCTTTCAGGCTCCTCTTCGTCTCTACAACTTCTGCAAAAAGTAATTGAGATGTATGTCTTCCGATCCCCCCACTATAATATCTGGCCACATCATTTTAAAATGCCACAAAAATAATTTCCAGTAAAAATTTCTTGCAAATTTCACCCCTGTTTGGATTCTGTTTAATTTAAAATTTTTATACAATGCAGCTCAAATTTGTTTATAGTTAGTACAAATTTACACAAAAAAAATAATAAACATTTGCTAGTGAAGCAAAGAAAAAGCTGCGCACGAAACGCGTTAGAATTTGTCAAATTATGTAGCTTGAAATATTTATAAAAATTAAGAATAAACTATGAAATTTAAGAAAATATGAAAATATTAAAAAATAAGTTAGTATGTATGTGTAACAAGAAAGCTATAAAAGCAATTTACAATCAATTCTTAAAGCAGCGAATAATTAGAAAAAATTCTTCAAATCATTAAATTAATGTCTACATCGACTTTTGAAATTATGTAAAGCAAACGCGCGCTAGCCTAGACGCTCAACAAACATATTGAAACTGAAGAAGATGCTCACTAGAAAGCAATACATAGCACACATATACATACCAAAGTACATAGTACACACATATATATAGAGTATAGAGTATATAATATAAAAGAAATACACATATTACACATAGACACGTGTTACATATTTCTAAACATTATATACATATATATTAATGTAAATATATACACTAGTACACAGTTAGTTGTGTATGTACTTAATTGATATTTTCTAGTTAAATTATTTATAAATTTGTAGATACATATGAACATACATAAATATGTAGCTATATATTAGTTAAAAGTAAATGAGTTTTCATTAAGACATGGACTTTCAATTATGGTGATTCATTTTGCTTTTGAAATTCATAATAAAAATAATAATAAAACATTTTTGGATCATAAAATTTATAAAATAAAGAATATAGTTCTTTGAATAAAAACGCTTGTGCATATTTATTTCGTCGTTACAATTTCTATGCATTTCCTTTTAATATTTTTTTTTATAATTTTATGTGCTCAAAAAATGTTTTTTATCCACTCATTTTGTTTTGAAAATTTATTTTGTGAATATTTTGTGAATATTTTTTTTTATCAATTTATTACATATTCTTGAGTTTTATTTTGAAAAAATAATTTAAAAAATAATTTTTAATTTTCACTCCACTTTTAAAATCAAAATCTTAAATTAGGCAATAAATAAAAAAGAAAAACAGAAAATTTACCAAAATAAAATTGAAAGTTGTGATGGACTCTATTTCTAATTTGAGTTGTAAAACCTGCTGTCAAAATAAGAACAACCTGACTCTCTTTTAGTTTTGGGCGCAGTTTTTCTAAGTATTTATAACTGTTTGCTATATATACTGACTATTTGTTACAAGCGTTTTTAATCAAAGATTATATGGTAGCGAAATATGTAGCATTGTATTTTTAGATATTTAGCTCTATTGATTTGTGTTCAAATTTTAGTTTGATTTAACAAATTTGAAAGTAAAAATTTGTATTTAACTTATTGAAAATTTATTTATTTGCACAAAAGAAAAATGAGACCATCACAATTTTCCATTTTAAAGCAAAATTTTGTAAATTAACCAAAACGAGTTCGTTGCTTCAGTCTTTTGTTTGAAAGTAGCAGCGTGCCATTTGAAGAATTCTAGCTGGTGAGCAACTGTCCAGTTTTGGCAGTGTAGCTAATACTCCCCTTCCCTTGTGTGGTATGCGTCTCTCTCCCCCCCTCAACACTTTATTTTCGCAACGTTATGTATGTTTGTATGTATTCCTCTTACCCAAACAGCAAAAACGCCACTCCAATGCATCCGATCAAATTGAGATGCTGATCGACGAAAAATGTCGTATACTCAATAAGACTGGCACCTCAAAGTCCAATGCGCTCCATCTAGCCAACTGGATGAAGGGTCAACTGGATAAACAACAAGAGCAGGCACGTCTCGCGGCACAGCGTTCACGCGAGAATATCAGCCGCGAGGATGAACATCTACTCTATCCCGAAAGTGATCAGGATGAACGTATAACCTTTTGGACGCGCCAACAGTTGGAAAGACGCACCAAGGAATTAAATTTAATCAAAGAAAATGGTCAGATGAAAGCGCGTCCGAATTTCGGTGGCAAGCGCTTGAGCGGTGTGGAGGAGCTTAGCATGAGCGAGGCTTACTCGGAGAATGTGAGCCAGATGAGTCAGTCTCACAGCACCACCTCAGATAGTCAGGTATGTGTTTTTCATTTAAAATTTCATGCGCTTTCATCTTTCACTCATGCTCTTTTATCAGATCACGGTACGCTCTAGTCCCAATGTGATGGACAAGCTGGCCGTCTGCCGTCATTGCCATAAGAATTGTCAGCAAGCAGCATTGGGCATACAACAAACCCACTCCTTGACCACATCACATACACACCCACCCGGTGTGGGCTCAATGGTCACTGATAACAATGTTGGTGGTGGTGGCTTGGTCTGCACCTCAATGAAAGTGCAGCACAGCCAATCCTCACCCAATCGCTGCTGCAGACTCAATGGCAATGTAAGTCAGGCGGGCAGCACTACGAGCATATCATCGAGCACCATAACGGGCGAACAGCCCAGCGAACATTCATCCAAGGTAGTGGCTAGCAGTAGTAAACGTGAAACCGGTGACACCGAAAGCGATGTAGCTCAGCTAATCACTGATGATATTTCACATTCAGAGGCGACAGACGACAGCATTGGCGCAATACCAAGCAGTAGCAGTGGAGTCGCCGGTGTCGATGAAGCACGAAGAAGACTCACCGACAGCTTCAGTAAATTACGAATTTTAGATGAACGACGAGAGGCACGGGAGTTGGATGGACAAGTGGGCGCAAAACCAGCACTTACGAATGGCTATTGTTTGTCCAGCTTGTCAAGCGGCTACAGTGAAATGAGCGATGATAATGAGCGTAGAAAACCACAACCACATCCCAGAACCTACCGTGTGAGACTGCAAACTGCAACCGAGGAAACCATCAGAGAAACAGCTGACAAAAAGGTTAAGACAACTGTCACTCTCACGGAAACCGCACAAATTATTCGTAGCGAAGCGCGAGCTCATGAGCAAGAACAGGAGAGCGAGCACAGAGACAAATCGGACGGTGTGCCAGCAAAAGGTCCCAGATCGCCACAAAGACCACTAACGCCAAAATCACCAAAGTCGCCAAAATCACCTGGCGCTCTGTCGTCATCTTCGCGTTTCATACCCTGCAACTGTCAATGCACGCCCGCTGATTTCGAAAACACGACACTCAGCCCGGACGAAGTAGAGCAACAGACTTGTAAGCTGATTGATTCACCCAAGCAATCACCGCAAACGCCGCGCCGCCTACAACTCAATCAGGAAACGAAAGAAGTCGATAAAAAGCCGCACCAAAACTGCAAATGCGTATGTGGTGGTCGTCCGCTGGTCTCAGCAGAAAACGAGCTCGCATCATTTCCCTTTGGTGGGTTAGCCGCTAGACATATGGAAACAAAACTAGCACCCACAGCGCCACTACCAACTCCCACTGCTGCCGTAGCTTCAGTCTCCATGTGCGATGGATCCTTCGTGCCGACCATATCCGTTGTACCACCCACACCTGAAGCCATACTCACCATGACCACAACAAATGTGTGGGACAACAGCGGCACAAGTTTAACCACCAGCACAGCCACGCAACTGCAGCTGAGTAACCTACCTCGTCAAGCTGTCATTGAAAACATACCCGAAGACTCATGCGATGAATCGCCGTTGGACGAAGAACCGCCTTACCGCCCTATGAGCAACACGCTAAGGCGTTACGGCACAATGTCGAGCTTGGAGAAACTGCCCTCGGACGATCGTATGGACGGTGAGGTGGACGAATTAGATAACGATGACGAGTATAATGGACATGGCGGCAACGATATGGCCCAAGTTGATGACGAAGACGACGACGATGACGATGAAATGGATGATAAAGCGCGCGCTGACACCGTCGAGCTTGTGCGCCAGACAACAAAGAGCAGCGTGTATCGTAGCGAAGAACTGGCTGGTGGTTCGTGTGTGCTAATGAGCGGCGAATGGACGAGTCGAGCAAGTGGACTGGGTGGTGGCAACAAAATGTCCTTTTTCGAAGAATCGCGCGCTTTTATCGACAAATACTTGGGTAGATGGAATCAGGATCAAACGACATCCTCGACAGCGGTCACGAATTCCGAAACAGACGAGCAAGCAGACGAGTGCACCTCCGGCGCCACGTCTGGCGAAGAGGTGTGGGGCACGCCAACAAGTGGAGGTGATAACGATGACATGCAGTTGGTGAACTCGGAAAATACGTATTCGGTATGATGGCATGGCGGTTGAGAAGTTCAATAGGTTTCATGTTGTGGTTTATTTTTCTTTCAGTCACCAACTAAATCAAGCAATTCGCTGAACGACGACGACGACACTGAGCTGATGATGGACGAACTGTTGATGGCGCCGCCGATGACGGCGAGCACAATACGCGGACTTTTGCCACGGTAAGTTGCGATGTTTTTGGTGTAGTTTTGATTAGAGTCGAAATGGTTTTGATTAGAGCGAATATTAAATTAGATTTACAAGTACTTTTTAAACAAAAAAAAAAAATCATTCTAGAAAGTAAAACTGAAATTTTTTGATGACTCTAATTTCTTAATTATTAGAATGAAATTTTTTGCAGTGTACAGGTATACAAACTTTTTTTAAGTACATATATATATATCTGTTTTTAATATAGACCTTTTAAGTGTTTTAATAGCAGGTATTTGGATATCATAATTAGTTTTTTCTTCAATATAGAAAATATTTTATGTAATTGAAATTCAAAATATTTGAATTAAAGGTCGGTATGCTGCTCGCAAGTAAAGTACAGAGGAGTTGAACAGAAATGTGTTTTATCAGTTGGCTGAGATATCACATGCGCTCTGATATGCGATATGAAACAGATGTCATGAAGTCGCGTGATGAGAAATATTTATAATGCAAGTAGCTTTTATATCACATGCAGTACTACGTAAAATCTCAAAGCATGATAAAAATACAGCGATGTGATATATATTTGCATGGTTGTGACATCACATCGGCTCATAAAAGAATATGTGGATAACATAAATGTATGATATATCCTGGCTTGATGTGAAACAAGTGAGCCCAAGAAAGCAGTATCATGTTTAGAGAGATCACGTGAGCAGCCATTAGCCCAAACAGAGTGGATGTGATATCACTTGATATCATGCGATATGACAAACAGTCAGATGACATAAGTCTTACCAATGAAATCATAGGTAATCATGTGATGGAACATAGCAGAATACAAATTAGAAAACAAAACCAAAATCCAATAATTTTAAGCTGATTTAAGGAGTTTCATATCAAAGCTGACATTATTCGTTGTTGAAAAAAAAATTGGAATCGGGTGATCTTTCACTCAGTCGCTGATATGTAATCATATGAATAACAATGCTCAACGATCCTGGAGAAGGATAGGCAACACTCAATTGTAGCAGAAACTAAGAAATTACTTGGGAGTATAAAGAAAGATGCCTCTCTTCTTCCGAGCAGTATACTGGCCTTAAATCTAAGACAATTCATCTCAAATTTAGATTTGTTTTAATAAATAGAAACTTACTCTTAGCGTAACAAAACTTTCATTAAGTAGTTTTCGAGTTCTCACTGTATTTTCATTTATAATTTTCATCAATCACATCATTTTCAAATCATATCAATTGAAATAACATACAAAATCAAATCATCAATGCTGTAGACGTCGTTTAGAGCCACTTTTCGAGGAAGAAACGGAAAGCGACGAAGAGAAGACCCAACAGGAAAGTGATGATGTTAAAAAGGTGGGTCGACTTTTCGTGTTTGCATGTACATATGTATTCATTTAGAAAATATTTAAATTTGTTCAATTCGATAGTTACGTAATTTGTTGAGTATGTTGAATGTGCATTTAGTTGCAACACGAGTTTGAAGCTTTTGTTATTTGAAAATTTTCTAAGCTTAGCTTTTGCTGAATTATTAGAAAATATGCACTCAGCATTATTCATTTTTGTTATAGTAAACAGTTTGCATTTATAAATATTTGTAGATTGAACTCACAAATTATAAGTTATTTGTTTATTTATCATAATTCATAAAAGCTTTCATGTCATTTCTTTCATCTGCTCATCAACACTTTTGTTTCTTTCTTTTCATCTTTCATATTTCTTCATGCTTTCTGTTGCCCATTGATGTACTCTGCACTAACAAACGTTACCATTTTTGCCATTTTGCTACTACGCCACGTTCTCCAATATGTTTTTGTGTATGTATGTATGTATGTACGTACGTATGTATGTGTTTGTGTTTTGGTCTACTAGAAAGTCGTAGTGCGGCTAGTGAAGCTCTAGCATAGCCTGCAACATTGTCAATTCATACAAATCAAGAAATGACATTCGCTACGCGCCATTCGTGATAAACAAACATACAACAAGCATTACAACAACAAAAGAATTTATTTTACTACTGAAAACAATGAAAACCAACAACAACAACCACAACAGCAACTACTACCTCTTACCGAATATTCGAAAAAATAAAAAAAAACTCAAAAATTGATTTGGATCTCCAATTTAGTAGAAGACTTTTAAGAAACAGAACCGTTAAGAAATTGTGGCACACCCCCGTACGTGCAACACTCCATCTAACAGGCACCATATTCACCAAAGCTCAAATTTATACTCACCATTCATTCCCACATAACACTGTTATCGTTCATTCCAATTCTTCTATACGCTGCAGAAGTAATATTTGCCCAACCACTACTCTCCAGAGCCCAACTACACACACACAAACACACACACACACGAATTACAACAAACATTGTTGCTCACTTTAAACCAGAATTGATTAGTTGAATTCTATTCCCAACAATTGGTAGGGGGAAACAACGACAAATGGCCACTATTTAAAGGATTCAGCTGGAAGCTCAAGCGACGAGGATCTCTCGAACGAGGAGAGCTACGAACTGGAGGAGACGCAAGCGAAAGCGGAGATGAGAATGGCTGTAAGGGGCCAGAAAGCGAACGCGCCGAAGGCACCACATATACCTGGTCATATACCACCGCCGACATTAATACCGAGCAGCTGGCAAGAAGCGTTCGCACAATCCCAACCATCCCGTCTGGTGGACACTACGGGTTTGCCAGTCGCTGTACTGAAGGCCTCATCCTGCGAGTACCTACTCGAACAGCGTACAATGATACCGCTACGTACCACCAGCATAACCAGCAGCAGCAGTTACAGCCCACCTACCGCGAGGGCCGCCTCAGCAAGCCGACAGTGCCGAGAGACATCACCGGTGGCGCGAGTGGCAGCGGAGTTAGAGACGGCGTCATCACAACAGACACTCACGTTGGAAGTGGAGATGACAGCGACGATGAGGAGTACTACCACTATGATGATGACGACGACGCGGACAACCAAGAGCCAGCCGGCGCCACAGAATCAGCCTCCTTCATCGACTTCTACAATAATCAACAACGAGAGCGCCAATATCGTGAGCAGCAGCGCCAGTGGGATTACCCAAACCACTACCAGCGCATACACAACGACTGCACGGCCGGCGAAATTTGTCCCCCCGCCGCCACCACCGCGCCGACTGTTGCTAACTCAAACAAACTTGAAGACAAGTGGCATGGAGAAACCGCAGCCGGTAAGACGTTATTCGCTCTATTTTTAAGATCCCAAACTAATTTCTTGAAGTTTTCCTTGCAGCCAATGCCACCTCAACGAAATTTTGGCACTTCTGCTGACGTTGGCTCCTCAGCGGTTGCCACCATCAGCGACACAGCAAGCAGCACAAGCAGTCCACGCGCAACCGCTACGCCTACCACAAAAGCACGACCGTTGGTAGCGATGGGGATGGCGACAGTGAGATTGACGACAGCCAGTGGCAGTCAGCGTTCTGCTGCCGCCGGTACCGTCGCAACAACAAGTGCAAAGCGGGCATCCTCAACGATAATCGAGACGTCGCTGCTGGGGTCGGGCGCCAACAAAGCAATCTCCACATCATCAACAACAGCTTCGAAGATGATGAGACCAACCCAGCAGCGGGAGCCACAGTCGCAGCCATCACAGAAAGCCGCAGACGAAACAGCGACGAAAGCAGTAGAACCGAAAGGAGACAGCGACGCTTCTCGTGCCCCAGCCCATGCTGGTTCCGGTTTAAGTCCACGCCTAGAGATGCGATTGGCTCTCAATCACGACATTCTCGGCGACGAAGACTTGATTTGCTACGATCCTGGTCCCGATCTAACAACAATTCTGGGGTGAGTAATGATATTTTATCTCAAATTTTTGGTATGTTGGCTCTATTGCGTTGTTAAATTTTCTTTGTATGTTTTGCAGACACGACCTCTCCACATTTCAACGACTGACGGGGCGAGATTTATTGAGTCGTTCAGCCATGAATCGCGTACAGCCAAAAGAGGCTGTCATATCGTTCTTCGAACAGCGAAACTCGAAGATGGACACACCGACGGTGAATCGGCGTCCACGGCCGAGCTCCGGCAGCGTCAGCAGCTCGCTAACAGTCGGTTTGGGTGGTGGCGCACGCGTCGGAGGCGCTCCACAACCACTGCAGCCAAATCGAAATACATGGAGAAATTCTGCATCTGCGGATCGGACCAGCGCCGTCAGCGCAAGAGACGTCGAAAGCAGCAAAAGCTACAACAGCAGCGACGAGAGCAAATTAAGCGATCTCGAAATCTTAGCGAGACGCGAGAAGACATATTGCATGTCTCAATTGAAGAGTGGCTTACGAGCCAAGACGAAGAAGATGGCGTCGAGGACGACAACAACAACATCCACAATGGCAATGGAAGAAATGGCTGCGACGATGAGCAGGGATTCCTCAATCAGTCCTCAAGCGACGAGGGCGAAGAGTACTACTTCGATGGCCGCGGAGACTGAAAGCGGTAGCACACGAACACGCAAGATCGGGCGTGATGAGAGTGCGCTAATTGAGGCGGGAAAGGGATCCCGATTGTGAGTACAAATAAATAGCAGATAAACCGCAAACATTTAAACGAAATTCTATTCTTCTTGTTTCTAGAATTAACTTTATCAAGAGGCGCAACTCGGAAGGCCTAACCTCGACAAACTGTTCTCAGAGCTCACTAAGCGAATCCAATGCCAGTGGCACCCCAGTCCATCGCCTCGCAGTGCAGATGTCACCGCGTAAAGATAATGTAAGTCGGCGCCAGATCAACTCCAGCATTCCAAATTTAGTTAATTCGTTTTCTTTTCTCGCTGTAGGATAAACCATCGCTTAATCGCCGTCTGTGGAAACAGATCACTAAACGGCGGCGCGCCAATTCAGTATCAGAGGTAGCCGCCAGCTAATTTTGCACGCGTAACCTGCCAACAAAGAGCACCACAAGGAGCACGTCCATGAAATTTTTACCACTCTCAACTCGTATTTCTTAGCGCAAAAGAAACACAAATGAAACACGAAGCTTTCTTATTCGATCGCTAGTGAAACTAACGAAATTTTGGAGTAGAAATTGTTGGAATAACTTTTATAATAATTATTGTTATAATAATTATTGTTGTAATTGTTGGAAATTACTGTAGGCGCAATCACGCGGAATGACCAACACGATAAGTTGGACACCATCGCTGATATTGCTTTTAAATAAAAAGTTGAAATTTTGCCATGAAATTAAGTAGCGGAGTTTTTAGCGTAAAGAATTTGGTAGTAGAATACCCAGAATATGTAGTAGAATGCCGAGCGTACAGCGGGCCGATATTTGAGTTCGGTAAAGTTAGTAGTAAATAGGACGAAGAAGATGAGTCGGCTAAGCCGAAAACTAAATAGAAAGTGATGCAAATAAAGCTTTCCATAAATTGTGTAGATTAGATAAGGCGGCAATAAAAAATTTTAAATTCACGGTATTTAAGAAAAAAGAAATATATTTGAGAAGGGCACATTTTTTTCGAGGCACTTAGGAAAAATGTAAGAGCTTGAGAACAGTAAACAGTTTTTGGCAGTTAAGTAATCAATTTAGGCATTAATTTTATTACAAAAATATCACAACTTTTTGCAATTATAAAAATGAAAAGCAGTCCATTTATTAGCGCTTGTGGTGTTACAGTAACACGCTTGTCCATTTATTTACTGCACGCTTGCATAATTTACAAAAAGACTTGAGACAACTTCCTGCCACTGAAGATTTCAAAAGTAAACGGATGCGTAAAGAAGAAAAAAAAATAATACATTTAATTCAATTATTTGCCAACTATACAAAAGTGCAGCTTTCACTGCATGAAAGCTCTACAAAGCTTTTAGCTCACGTTTTTTCACTTCATTAAAGCTCTACGGAGCTTCTAGTTAAATATGTTAACAAGAGGAAAGCTTTGAGGTAAGGTACATATGTCTTCACAGCACTTTCATTTTTGCATTCAAAGCTTTCATACGGTTTTGTGGGCAATTAAGCTTTTACTTTTGTTTTCTAAATAAGCTTTTTAAATTTGTTATCTAAATAATATGTATGTTTTGAGTTTTTTAAAACTTTATTTTTTGGAGTAAGTTCGTGTGGCTTGCAATGAAATTAGTGACATAAGCGAAAACGTTTAGCACATAGTGAATTTCATATCTTGTAAAATATATATTAACGGGTCACACGGTAATAAACTGATATTCGAATATGTTGTTATATTTAGTTAAATTTGTTTACTCTATTAATTGATGTAAGCTAGATAACAAATTTCATTTAAAAATATTTTGTATTTGAAATATTAAATGAAACGAAAAATTGAAATTAACTTTAAAGCATATTTAAAATTAATTAAAATTCCGATGGATTAAAAGTTAAAATTTAAGCTTTAATAAATGAATCAATAACAACATTTTAAATATTTAGAATTATCTAGGTATTTGTATTCAAAAAAGTAACTGTATTTATAATGAATTTATTCGAATTTTATTGTAATTTAAAATAAAATTATTACACTATTATTGAGAGAGATGAATGGAGAAGTCCACGAATTAAAACCAAATTTAAAAATTTAATAACAGTGCAACTATTCAACTTGAATAAACTTCAATAGACGACTAAGAATATTTAGTAATAAACGAAAATATTTTAAAATTTAATAATATTTCTTTAAATAAAAAGATAAATGCAGATTTATTTTGAAAAACAATTAATGTCGTATTCTGGCTAGAAAAAAAATAAATGTTTGGCCATAAATTTTGACAGCAAGCTTTATATTTTCTTTTAATACAAAAACAATAGTTTAACAATTACGAAAAAATGCTAAAACTGGTTTAGAGAAAAACAAACTAAGGTAAATAGAAATATACTTTTTTTTTGTTTTTTAACATTTAAGCACTTTTTC
Source organism: Sphenella marginata (assembly GCA_951509765.1). Lineage (NCBI taxonomy): Eukaryota > Metazoa > Arthropoda > Insecta > Diptera > Tephritidae > Sphenella > Sphenella marginata. Next base: position 80,916,607 of record OX608081.1, read on the forward strand.
GTAAAAAAACATGCATTCAATTTACAATAAACTCAGACACATATTTTCGAAATATCTAAAATCAACAACAAAATACATACAAAAAAATTGTACTTTATTAACATAGTTACTCACAATAACAATTATTTCATATGTACAATATATTTAATAAAATTATGATCAAAAAATAAAATGAAATAAATAAAAAAACAACATTCATTTATCATAATAATACTCAACCACCCTACTAGCAGTATCACAACCGTCTCACTCTCTCTCGCTCTCTCTCTCGTGCGTTTCCAGTTTCCAGTGAGCGTACGCATGGGAGTTTGAGGCTTGGGAAAGCCACAAACTCGTTCTTTGTCGGTAATAAAAATTGCCAAAGTTGATAAGCCAACAAATAGACACACGACAGAAGAGCGAACGCCAGCACTTTTGGTATAAAAACTACCCGACACACACGCACACATGCGATTATGCAAATGAGCGGCAGATACCTCAATGAAGTTATTGGCAAGGTCGTATGTGCGCAAAATATTCTTGTAGGGCCAGTTTTATAGCACGCGAAGTTATGATAAAAGGGCAAAAACAAAGCCAGAAATGCAAAGAAAAAGAATGACGATAGAGAGCGTGAAGACGGATTTACAGTTTTTATGTGGGCAAATAAACATGAATCAGCTGCCAAGTAGCATGGGAAGAACTGTTCAAAATAATTGTCAGGTAAGTTTATAAGGATTTAGCTCGCACTGTCATTGGGCAGTCATTTTTAATATTTCAGTGTGCGAAATATTTATATCTTAGTAGCCATTAAACGGATGCAACTTTCGATAGAGCGTCCGCAGCATAGCCAAACTTGACACTTTTTTTTGCAAATTTTCCCATCAAAAACTTAAATGGAAAATTTTGAGGAGAAAATTGGCATCACGTCTACAGTTTTCATCGGGGGGGAACTTTTTTAGTAGGCAATTTGAAACGGAGCATCGCAGCATAGCCAAAGTTGGCACTTTTTTAGTAGGCAATTTGGACAATCCATTACTTTTTGAATTTTAAAAATCGGATAAAAACTGTGGTGCCAATTTTCCCATAAAAATTTTCAATTGGCCATAACTTCTAAACGGAGCGTCGCAGCATAGCCATAGATGTAAGACATGTGAGGTGAGTTTAATTATTGATTTTACCAAAATTCGCTAAAAATAAAATGTTTAAAGGGTCCTTTCCCATGAAAAATTATAAGCATAACACAATTTGACATGCCATTTCGAAAAAGATTTGCATTTCTAATATCATACAAATCTAGCGCTCCCATGACATTCGACGATGGCCACTTTATTATCGTCAACAAAAATATTTGATTCAGAAATTAATATTTTTACATTTCGCAAAAATGCAAACTCGATCAGCAGCTTATCATTCCAGGTGAAAGAGAGCAAAACAGAGAGAAGCAAACACGCTCAGATCAGCAGCTATTGAAGCAAACGCCATTAAACAGCTGTTCACCAACACCGATAAAACGTGCCAGTCAAGAAATCACACACATACATGCACAACACATGCAACCACTTTCCAGTTGAAAGCTTAACAGCCACCTCAAACTCCCAAAAAGCACCATTGCCTGCTCACGATCATATGATCAGCACACTGCGAGCATTCGTACGATCAGTCCATTGTAACGCAAGTCGTAGTTGGAATTCAGTAGCGAGCGCTTTTCAGTTTTCAAGCGATTGTCACGTTGTCAAGTTGGAAAGTTGTGCGTTGTGTCGCAGGTTAAACGGCAATTTGCTAGTCACGGTGTCTATTTTTCGGAAAAAACGACAGCAGTGCTGGCGCAGAAACGGGAACGCCGTCAAATGTTTGTGCAGTGAATAAAAGTGACGAACTTGCAGCACATTTGTGAATGTTGTATGTGGCAAAACAGTTATTTATGTAAGTGATTTTTGGTTTTGTTTTGTTTGGTTTCAATCAACAAATTTAGCTTTTGTTTTGCATAAAAAATTCCACAAAGTGGCGTAGTAAAAATATTAAATGAATCATTAAACTTTGCACAACTGTCAATGGCAGTGCAATAGAGACGTGTTTTTCATCAATTTTTTTTCAATTTTCCAACACGAAACCATATGTGCAAATATAAAAATGCTCCTAAACAGTTACAGATTTGTATGAAAACTATGGAATTGAAATTAACAAAAAAAAAAGTTAAATAAATAAATGCGCATTCAACGTCGAATGGGTGTCGAAATGCAATTACTGTAAAGTGAAAAAGTAAATAATGTTATAAACAAACGATAAATGGAATTCGTACTTGTTTAATTAGCAGCAAAGGCAAATAAGAAAATGTTAAATAAAAAAAAGTTGAAACAGAAAAAAGTTTAAACGCGCAAATATTAAGCGTAATAACAGTAATTTGCGTGAGCTAAGTGCTTGTAGTTGTTGCTGTTGCTATGTAACATACATTTATCCAACTTATGCATTAACCCCTGACCCACACAGTAATGCAACAAAGCGTTTTGTAAGCAACAGGAATTGTAAATGGAAAAGCGCCTGCAAAGTGATAATAACATTAGGGTGGAACGCGTTTTCTTCCCTCTTTCTGATAGCCTAATGGTTAACAAAGCGTGCTAAAAAAATTTTCTCGGATATTGAAGTCTACAGAAAAACTTATTTAGTTTTCAATGCTTTAAATAGTTAATAAAAATTATTAAAATAAAAAATTTTAATTTAAATTGTTAATTAAAAAATGTGTTGCTTCGGCCTTCATATTATTTATAATAATTAATTCTCTAAAAACTAATAAAGATTCAAACAATAGTAAGCACAAACACTTGTATTCTGTGTTCTTCAGAAGCTCAAAGCTCTTTACAATTTCTTAGTTTTACACAATTTTTAAGAATTTTTTTTTATTATTTTCATACTTTAATATAAAATGTTAAGAATTTAAGGAAAACAAATAACATTTTCAAAGTTTACAAATTTAAATGCTTAAATGATTTTTTTTTTTTAATATTTTTCCCCTAACTGCTAAGCAAACCTTGCATTTTTTGAAGCGAAATACAAGCAGCAATAAAGCTTAAATGTACCTTTTGACTGTTGAAAAAAAAGTAAATCCCAAAAAGTATTTTTACTTACGACAGCAACAAAAAATGTCCGAAATAATTTACAATAAGCGCTTTAGTCATTTCAGTTACAAGTTTATTAACACGAGTTTTTGAGAAGAGAGCAAAGAAAACATAAATTCCATTAATTTCAGTGATTTTTACTTGAGAAGCCAGAAACAGAAAAAATGAAATAATTAAAAAAAAGTTGAAGAATCCAATATAACAATTAAAACAACTAAGAAACCCCTACTTTCGCAACATTTCCAGCAAGTACGAAGTTATTCAATCACCTCATCAAGCAAAGCAAAAAAAAAAAAATACGAAAAAAACTACAACAACATACTCAGTCACCCAGTCATTCAACGAATCGTTCAGTTTTGTGCGCAAAATTGCAATTGGATACTTTTCGCCGATATTTTTTTTCTACGATTTAGTTTCTTTTGTTATCTTTGCATCATCTTACCATATCTTAGCATATATAAAAATTTAATACACATGCACACATATATAAAACTGCATTTTTGTGTAGATATATAATACAACAAATAAAAGCTGACGCCGATAACGACAGCACACAGTGACAGCGAAATTCGCATCGTATTACCAGCTGAATAAGTTAGCTCAACAGGTAGCTGCACGCCAATGCAATTACACCTGACTATTAGCTAAGGCTGGAATTAAAAAGATATAAAACAGTAAGACAAATAACGAAATTCAAGCTAAAAACGTAGCAAATCAAATTATTAACGAGTATTCAAAATTAAACCTGGAGACGAGTACTTGTTGTACTACACACGGTTTGCAGCATCACATCTGGGAGCTGTTTTAGGATAAGGTGAGTACTTTTGGAATGCTGGTGTCCCGAAGAAAGAAATTAATTAAAATTTCCCTGCTTAACGCAACACTCTTCAAATAGGCACTGAAATTACATTTCAGCCGATTTTTTTTCTTAAGCACCTAATGACTTGTGAATAAAACAATAATGAAATTTATTTAAAAATTTTAAAATTGCTTTACAAAATCCAAAATTGGGAACGCTTATAATTTTTTCTGCTTTTGTATTTTTAATTTTTTAATTTTATTCATGGGTCGGTAAGTGCTTACGAAAAAACATCGCAAAGACGAATAAAAAAACATAAAAAAATTGTTGTCAGAAGTTTTCAGAAAAATTATAGAATTTTCTTTCACTTTTTCTACTTGTCATGCCCTGCGACCCCCGTCTATGCCTCTGGAATTTTGCATTCTCTAACCTAATTTCCAGGCGTCTGACACAAATTTGATTTGCACAATGCATTGTTGTGCCAGCAGAACAGCAGCAGTCTAAATGACAGCTTAATTTTATCTTTTTAACACAACAAAAAAATGATGGTGACGTGTTGGCTTGCTTATTTTCGCAATTTAAATTAAGCTTCAGTGCTAATGCTGCACTTAATCAAAGTAACAAAAACAACAACAACAACAACAAAATACAATAAGATTTGCCTGCATGTATAATCAGTGACGGCAATAGCAACAAATCACATGACCCTGCTACAACAAAAAACTAAAATAGCAACCCACAATTACCATCAGCGCATCGGTGGCAGCGCGGCAGCGATCTAAAGCTCTTAGCAAATAAATAAGTGGGTGGTTGGGTAGCGTGCCAGTGGCAAATTTTCCAAATTGCAGATGCATTTGAGAGCGCCCCAAATCGACACCAGAAATTGCTTTTGTTGTTGATTTTCGCGCAGCTGCCTTTCCACTTGCGCCATTTACCAATCGCTGCTTCCAGTCACTACTTTCCGTCCGCTTGACAACTGCCAACAAACAAAACTCTAATTCGTATCATTATGTGAATTTTATGTCACACGTGACAATCTGCCAGTCATTCAGTCAGTCAGCCAGCTAACACACACACACACACTCGAGAGCTTTCGGAGCAACCCTCTTGTGCCATTGTGATTTGTATAGAGAAAGACTCTCAGATCGTGATTTCAATTTGATTTGATTGTGACCTGATACTGTCTTAGAGCGTAATCTAGACTATAATGTGAAGTAGCAAGACAAAAACTGCGCAATTTCCCTTTGTTTGCAGGCAAAACTTTTGTCCTATTTTCTAAGATCTGTTCGGGCATTAACAAAATTGTGTACATCGGGTGATTCCAAGGAAAATTGTGCGATGGTATGGAAACGCCTTTTGTGATTTTTTTTGTTGTTAAGAAAACTTTTCTGACATCATTTTGGATAAAAGTTGGATTCGGGGCCTCGCTTCTCATTAAAAGATTTCCAAATGGTGGTGGCACGAATTTATTCGCCGCCTGGTCGTATTTCGTTCCCATCCGGAGACCTAGCAGAGATTGATGTTGTTAAGTTGTTGTATCGAACGCTGTTCGTCTTATCCTTAAACTAGGGTGGTCCTTAAATGTCATTACGTGCACTATAATTTTTTAAAAGAACATTTAATGTTTGCTTTGATAAAATTTGTTCCTTGTTCGATTTGGCAGGGAATGTTTCATATTCTTGGTTTACAAGCATTCGGGAGCAGTGCTTTTTTTTATGTTATATGTATGTGTGCCTGAGTGTGTGTGTGAATAATTTCAATAAATTCAAAAGCTAAGCAGCTGCGCGTCGCATTCTTTCGCACTAAGCAGGATGTCTTTGGGGTTCTACCGTTTTTTTCTCTAACCATTTCTTTGCTTTGAAAGCAACAAATAAATCGCTGAATGGCATAACTGCGCATGCGCGACCCATTGTACACATTCAATTGAAAATAATGTGCGCACAAATACCTCGCAACTTTTATTACTCTTGCCGCTAAGGGTTTTGCTTGTTGTCTGCGTCGTAGAGTTTGGCTTTTTTGTCTTCGACGCTGAACAATAAATTGAGCTTTGTGCATTGTTGGGCACCACCGCGCACCGCACACCGCACGTGTGTTTGCGCGACTTATTGCGATTGTTAGCGTTGAAAAATTTTTAGCTGCCACATAAACTTGACAAACACCGCAAATGTACATAATTTTGTATTTATCAGCGATAAATAACTCGAAAATGCAAGAAATGTGGCAAATGCTGGCGAACTTGCAACGGCGTAACGGGCGCGGTTGCCATTGTGACACAGCGCGCCTGGGTCGAAAACAATGCAAGCTCGTACACATGTGGGCCGGATTAGTGGGCAATTGAACCTGCTGGCCAATCTCGTTCGGAGGCTGCGAGCGTTGGACTTGATCTCTTTGCGCATGCGCCGTAACTGCGCATTGCATTGGTGCACAGACAAGTGCTACAAGCAGCTTAGACGTCAAAATCATAATGAAGCCAAAATAAAATAAAAAAAAATTAGTTTTCTTTTTGTTTTTGCAAGTGAAACGCGGTGGCTAAACGAAGTGAGCTTTTTTTATAATTTTTTTCAAGCTGTTTGTATTTATATAAATACGCCAGCGAATGGCTGCTGCAGATTTCATTTTGCACTGCTGAAATATTTTGTTTTGCTTTGTGAGTTGCCTTGAAAAGTGCTGGTCACACATTGTTATTACTATTTATTACTATGGCTGCCGTTATAAATACTTACGTATTCTGAAGTCTCGGTGTTTAAGAAAAAAAAAATCACATACAGTGTGAGCCACGCAAAATAGCACAGTTGGTTTTTAATATATTACGAAAACTGATTCAGCTAAAATCCATTTGTTAATTTCGTATTAAAATATAGATAGTTCTCTCTTAGAAATCTTTTAATTGAGTGTTTCCTCACTTGAGCGAAAATTGTGAAAATTCATGGAAAAATTTAAAATTTTGAAAATTATTTCTGAGTATGCAGTTTTGTAGCCAATTAAATTATAATCTCAATCGCAAGGCTCTTGAAAACTTGGTTGATTTCTGGTAACTTTTTTTGATGTATTTGGTATTTTCTTCCATACAAACTGAATTAATATGACGAGCTAATTTCTCATCTAAAAATATTTGTATGTGAAACCAAAAAAGATTTTTTAGCTGAAGAAATTTTTCTCATATATTGGAAGCGCCAACTCCATCACTTCAACTGTGAGCGACTGTAGGTCTTTGTGAATGTGTGATTGTCTGCAGCTTCAATGTGGAATTTCTGCTTTTTTGCATTTTTCAACTCTGCACATGCTTTCAATACGGCAACCGTTAAGCGGCTGTAGCTTCAAAACAACCGTAACTTGTTTACAGTTTCATTCTGAAATCATTGAGCCAACAACTTCAGAAGCTTAATAAGAAAAATAAAAAGCGCAGAGGCAGTGAGGTAGGCATGTACTCGTTAATATATTTAAACACGTTCATATGCAAAAACAGAACGTTTGACCAACAATCAACAAATGGCCAAAGCATGCCCAGCGTAAAAACAACAAAAACTCATTTGATTGCATGTCGTCCGTGCTTATTAAATTTAGTTCAACAATTCGTACTCAGCACCCAGCTGGCTAGTTGAACGTGTGCTTTTTTTGGTTAATTGTTGTTGCACTGCAGCCGCAGCATTTGTTTTAAAAGCACAATCATTTACCATTTAATTGATTTGAAGTGCTTTAACTCGATTTCAAATTTATTTTTATGCAAACAAGAAATATAGAGAAAATTAACTCAAGAAACCAGCTGCAACAACTCAGCATCCCCAGTGGCCAGTTGGTGACAGCTTACTCCCCACTTCAACCACTTCAATCAATTGCCAAACAACGAGCCAATCACGACTAAATAACTGTTTGTCAATTGATGGTTAGAAACAAATTTGCCAACATTTTCTGCACCTCAAGCAACAGCGTTAAGAGATTATAGTAATTATCAGCTGAGGTGCTCAAAACTATTTCAAATGGAACTTGTTTAAGTTGTGCTGGGCTCCCATGATCTAACTTGTTTATGGTAAAGCAATCGTAAAGCAAAAGAATGCTGCCAAAAACTTAATTTAACACAACACTTCCAAGCTTTGAAACTCTGTTCTAGATGCAAAAAATGGCCCTAGATATAGAGATAGATGTGAGAATGAGAAAATCACAGTATTTTGATTTTAAAATAATAAAATAAGAAAGCAAACCCGATATTCGCCAAGAGTAGGGTGCATTTCAAAAATATTTAAAATATTTGTTCATGCTCTCTAAATATTTCTTGGCACTTACACCCACTCACATATGAAATATTTGGACGTTCCGGAAATTGACAAAATTTGTAATCAAGGAAAAATGTTTGAAAGGAAAATATACCCAGAAAATACTTTGCCCAATCAGCTGCCCAGTTCACAAACATACACACGTCCATATGAACAGTAAAAACAGGTGACCAAACATATATAAAAACAACAAAAGCGCATTTTCTTCTCGTTCACTTGCTGGAGGCGCACAAACGCCAAAAGAAACTTTGCAAAAAACCAAAAGCAAGTTGTTGTTTGTATAAATAGTTTGGCTATTTTGTGGCATGCAGGTGTGTCCAGTTATATAGCGGTAACAATTTTGGCAACAAATTAGACTGTCTGTCACATAACAAAAAATTATAGCCAACAAAATTGCAGTCAAACAACAACAACTGAAAATAATTGATAAATTTAAAAATTAAAAAAATGATATTAAAGCAAAGAGCCGACTGCAGGGCCGTGCGCAGGAATTGGCTTTGGGGGGGGTTTTAATTTAATTTAGATTTGCATTCACATACATTTTTCACTAAGATAAACATATTTGCTGAAACAGATACCTAGACCCATACATCATAAATTTAAATGTTCTTTAACTTTTCTGAAACTGCATACTCTGATACCTAAAACTATCCCCAAGAAAATTTTTTTGTTGTACACATTTTTCTGTATTTGATAGAGAATTCGTGATATGATGGCATATCCCAGCTAACTAAACGTGCACAAAAAGACTGCTTTCGGGCCATAAAACGCTCATATCTCAGAGCTTTACTCTCCAAAATGAGCTTCTTTCGGAGCCCAAATGGAGCGAAAAATCGCTCTATGCGGGAACTCAAACGGAGTCATAAAAAAGAGTCCGAAATGAGTCCGATTTCGATGAATTTGAAGCGTTTTTTGACTATATAGTCTTGAGCAAATGTATGATTTTGTTGACCTTGGGGTTACTATAGTCTAAAAACTCGGTTTTAACAGCCACATTAACTTAACAGTTAATAAAGCTAGAGGCGTTCTAGTATTTGTTAAACGATGGTCTAAAGAATTTATGTAACTAAAACTCTTTACTACATTAGTCAGACTGATACTTGAATACGGTTGTATAATTTGGAACCCACGTTACCAGGTCCTCGTGGATCGCTTAGAATCAGTTCAAAAACAATTTTTAATATTTGCCTTAAGAGATCTTCACTGGGATTCCATGTATAATTTGCCATCGTATACGAGTCGCTTAAAACTAATTAATCTTCACAGCCTTTCTAGTCGGAGGGAACTGCTTGGAACTGTTTTCATGACTAAATTACTAAATGGTTCAATCGTAAGCGCGTTTCTTTTGAGCGAAGTGAACTTCAATGTACCTTCTCGTCCATCAAGACATTTTAAACCACTTATCTTGAAACAGTGTCGAACTAATTTTGAATTAAATGAGCCTTTTCGTTGTTTGTGTCAAGATTATAACTCTCATACTGGTACGTTTGATATTTCAGACTCACTATGCAGCATAAAAAAGTCAATTCTTTCTATCCTAAATACATATCAACACTTTGCTTTCATATCCTTTGATTCTTATCTTTATTCTTTACAATAACTATTCGCTGTCAACTAATTATTTATTAATTGTGTCATCTATTTTTTATCTACCTTACTTAGGTTTTCTCTGTAGCTGAGCAGTTTTAGATCTTGACGATTAACAAACCAAAGCCAGACTATTGATAAACGTCCATGAAAAATGCGTCTTTACCTTCATTTAGGTGAAATAAAAAAAAACCAGAAAATGTTTGAAAACTTTACGCCTACAACAAAAAGGGTCAGAAAACACTCGAAATCTTTCATATAATTGAGCCTTGCAGGTCATTCGCTCTGTTAATTGAAAGTGCTCACTGTTTTCATCAGTAAAATTAAAAAAAAAAATGCCCATACGCTACACAACTTTATAATTTCGGAAAACTCCAAGTGCAATTCAAAGTGCCGGACTTATGTATTGGCCAGCCTTATTCTTTGCAACTTTCACCAATTTCTTCTTCCGTAAAATTATTTTAACTAATTTTGTCAAAAATTATTAGTCAAGATTCAATATAAGATTTATAAACTGTATTTTGAAAACTTTTGCAAAATCATTGCAACTTAGATTTGGCCATGGGGGGGGGTTTTAACCCCCAAAACCCCCCCCGTGCGCACGGGCCTGGCCGACTGGTATACGACTATTGAGCGATTTACAAAGAAATAAATATAAAAAAAACAAACAAAAAATGTTCATGCTAAATTGAACAAACTAAAATTTCAATTATGTTTTGACTCGAAGCGTAAAATTATATTATGTTCGCACAGTAGCAAAAATGTTAAATCAAAAACCGTGTTAACAACATTTTCGAGGCCCTTGAAAAAATTGAAAAAGTATAAAAATAAATGAATAACAATGCTTCAAACGCTTAATTGTCCACTAATTTGTGTGTCAAAACTTTTGGTTTTGTTTATTTCATTTTGAATCTCCACTAATTTGTGTGTCAAAACTTTTGGTTTTGTTTATTTCATTTTGAATCTCAACTAATCCTCGCATTCAATCATTCACCCACTCAGCTATGGGACAGTGCCCTCAGTTATCGTGCATTCCTTCCAGTTTTTATTACAACCAAATCACTCCATCAGTTTTTAATTTATGACCATAACCAGCACTGCGCAGACGAGCTAAGGTCACAACGTACACATTCGAGAGGCTCTTAACCCAAATAACAAAAAGAATTATTGATTGACTTGATTCGATTGAAATGCAAGCGGTGACACACACACACACACACACACACACACACACACACGCACACACTTATGAATGTGTATGTAAATGTTAAGGTAAATAATTGTCAATTTAAATAAAAATATAAATATATCCACTTACCGATATATATTCACAATAAGCACTTGGCTACCTCGGGCGCCCGAAAATTCGTGCTCAAAAAATAAATTAAAATCTCCACATTAACAAATCGAAAAGCTATTAAAGCGGCAACAATGCTACAAAACGTGTTTTTTTTTTGTTTCTCTAACAGCTCCTTTTGTTGTAAGTTTTTGCAGAAGATTCTTGATGTTGAAACAAATTGACACAATTTTTGGTTAATCGACATTGGGTCAGCTGGTGGCGTTTGGGATTTGCTGTAGGGCAATATTTCCAAATTATTCAATGACTTCGTTTTTCAAAGGGTGTTTTGCTCCGAGTCGCAGAACTGTTACTCCAAAGAGAACTTGGAAAATAAAAATTGATAAATTAGATTTAGTATCTATTTCAAAAATATAATGGTATTTGATTTTTAAACTTAGTTTCTAGATCACGAACCCCGGGTTTGGATGTTAGAACTGTTGCATAACTACTCGAGAGTAGTCGATATTGTCTACTATAACTGATCGTGGAAGTAGCAGTGAGTTTTGGAACTAGATATAGCAAATACTTAATTTTCTAACAGTCCAAGCCCCTGAAAAGGCACCCTTTACTGTATCAGGCTTTTTGCCGCCTTTGGCGCTCTGCCCCGACTAAGCAACTGAATTCTACACAACCAGTCCGCGTGCTAAGCGCTTTTTTATTGTATTTTATTTATTACTTATTGCTTTTTATGATTTTGATGGCTACTCTGCTGCGCTGGGTCGAGGTGTGGTGCGCTGGTCGAGCGTTGTAAAAATGCTAATGGTAGCGAAAAAATTAATTAAACAGAAGTTGAAAGAAAAAAGCATCGCTCGATTTTTATGCGCACGCTGACCTACTCATTTCTCGGCTCAGTGCGCTTAGGGTCTTTGTTTGTGTTGTTATACTTGCCCGCTTGCTTGTTAAATGTTTATTACAGGCATTAATTGTAAATTATGCTCACATTCTTGGGCTTTTTTCTACTCAAATCAACTTCACCTCGTGCGCCTCAGCTCGCTGCCATCGCACGATTTTTCGGCGTTTGAAAATTCGAGCTGAAAACTGGTTTTTATGTGATTATTTTGTTTACTTTTGTTTACCATTGGAGTGCAATAACTGCAATTAATATCAGTAAAAGTGGATCAGAGTTGCCAAATGGACTAGTCACAAAAGCAAAGCGCGAAGGGTGCGGTGAGGAGCTCATCTGGTTACAGTGACAGAGCGCAAAGGAAAGCGTTGGAAATGCTTACAAAGTAGCTACTTAATAATCGTAATCGAATTGATAATGAAACACTTGACTCGTTTGAGCCGCAAGCGTGTACGGTTGCTAGAAATCCCACTGACGGTGCATGGTGTGGCAGGAATGAACTTGCGCCATGCTTCAAGGCGCGTGGTGCGGAAAGTGACTCTACACTTTTCCGTCCGGTACGCTAAAGATTTCGATAAAGACAACTTGTTCGCGTGGCGTATAATCATATGGTAGGTTCGTTGGGTGGTTGGTTGGTTGCTTGGTTGACGTAGCGCAGCGCCACCTCGCTCATTTCATGGCAGCCAAACACACTGGGGGACCAGCAACCAGATGAATTGCTGTACTTTCATTGCGCGTTGAGGTCGCTGCACTCACACCTCACAGGTGAAACGAATGAGCACATAATAAGAACTGGCACTTTTCTAATAATAAGCTATAATACTTAATAATTACAACAACTACAATAGCTAGTTCACTCATGTTGGAAATAGTGGCAGTAAGAAGCTGAAGTAAAGTAAAGAAGCAAACACCACGGCACGGAAACAGAAGTAAAGAATTCTCATAATTAATTACAGTATTAACAACTAAACAAAAACAATAACAACAATGCATCTAGCAATTGTAATTACACAAATAAAAACAAAAAACAAAAGAAGACGCAAGCAAACGGTAATGTGAGCAGCGCAAAGCCGAAACTAATTCCAGTTCCAATGGGTACCATTAACAGCGCTATCAAATCAACAACAGCAACAAAAAGAACAACAACAACAACAAAACTTCCTACCTTTCCACTATGGAAATATCAGGTGGATTTCTGTTTTATCGCTGCGATCAACGCTCAGCAACGCGCTAGAATGTAATGTACCGCTAACCAGCGCACAAACAGATTCTACGCATGCGCGTGTGTGTGTGTGAGTGTGAGTGTGTGTGCATCTGAAGGAATTGGCGGTTCAAAGTTTGTTGCGCATGCGCGTTTAACAAAAAAGTCTTCTAAATGCTTGGTTATTAACAAAAAAAAAGCAAAACCAAAAAAAGTTTGCAAAATGCCCATCAACCTCCATTCATGGCTAGTGGCTTCGCTGTGCACAAAGTCAATTATGCAACCTGGGAGCTGACTTTAAGCCGCTGCAATGTGAGCGGTTAAAACTACAAAAAATATATGTGTACCGAGCAAGCAACGGCACCAGCTGCTTGTTTCTACGATTGCTATTCATCAACAACCCCCTACAGACTCCTCCCGACCTTCTGACCCAACAGCTAATGTATGTATGTATGTGGAAATTTCCGGCTATAATTTATGTGTGCTCTGACACAAGTTTTAGATTTAAGTTTTAAATTCTTAAAAGTTGAAATGCCTGCGAGGTCTCAAGAGTTCGCTTGGATTGTGATATGTTTGCCACTAACATAACGGAAGTCTGTGGTAAACTTTATATTGCTCAATGTATGAGTTTCTAAGGCAAGGTGGCACATTATTTTGTAACCGTAGCAAGTGATATTCGCTGAATTAAAAATACAACTGCAGTAAGTAAGTCAGAAAATAACTAAACTAAATTTCAAAAAATCTTAGTGTGAACGTGAATTATTTTCGTCTGAGGAAATTACTTGAGAATGAAAAATGTAACTGTAACAAATATAGAAGTGGTCGTAGTCCACAAAACTCACCGACTGTTGCCTTCCAAGAGATTTTTTTTGGGACCGACAACACTGAATAAAAAATCTTGAGTTTAGCTAAAATAGCAATAACAAGATCAAGCAGATGTCCGTTTGAAGAAAAAAGGTTTTTTTAATTCAGATTTTATAAAATTATTATTTTCCACTTAAATTGCTTTCATGAAACCAACTTAAAACTCAACAACCGGTTCTAAAAGTGATTACAGTCTTTTATAAATATCAATTCATCATGTCAAATGGTTAAAAGTAAAGCAGTCCATTCACATGCTCGTTTTCACCCTGCACTCCACCTGCTCAAACCTAGATGTACGTGAAATGCGGAAAACATTAAAAAAAAATTTAACAAAAAAAATTTATTAACAAAAGCAAGTTAATTGCTTTTGTTGTTGTGCAAAATAAATTGCAATAAATCAGCTGGAGCTTACTGAATGCCTTCGCATTATTTGATTGGCGCATTGAGGGCATTTGGCGCATGCGCAGCTGACTTGAGCATCGACCGCTGTTTTAGCCCAAGAAAAAAAATTAATTTTGAATCAAAGTAAACATACAACTAGTATGCTGCAATTAAAGCACACATGTGTAAATAAGTGCAACACCGCGCTGCACTGAACTTTGCCCTCTTGATGAGTTTTCTAAGCATTTTTTGATTGTACATGCTTCGTGCAGTTGCTTGAGTAGTGCGGACTAGTGCACCGGCAAAAAGAGAAAGGTTTAATAAAACACCAAAATATGTTTCTTTTTATTTCGTTTTGTTTCTTTTTTAACGCAGCCGACACAAGCAAGATTTAATGGAAGTGGTTTTATGTAGCTGCTTTTATGGATTTGTATTTGGTTTACAATTACCGCTAATCACTTTTCGCCGCCATAATGCAAGAAAAAAATTATGATCAACTTTAACAGCGAAAATAAATTTTCCATTTTATGTACAAAGTCGATTTATGTTTATTAGGCTGTGTCATATTGAGAAAATGTATTTCGCGATCTGCTCAACCAATCAATAATAAGTGAACCTGGCGTGCCTCTGAGGCATTGGCAGCGGAATCGGTAACCCTTGTGTCTTTCGGCAGTCGCATCGAATTGCGGCCGTGAAAATGCGAAAGAGAAATTTTCATGCTTTCATTATCTTAGAAATTTCTCATTAACCGATAGACGATGATTGCTCAGAAAACACATTATCTTGATTAAGATTGCATTGTATTTTTATTAATATAATGGAACATGGGACCATCCTTGAAAAGAGGTTTACTTATAAACAAAACAAAGTTTTTCAAGTAGAACTAATGAAAACTCATATCTAAAAAATGGCACACTCTAATGTGATATACTTTGTGGGCTATGCTATAATATTTAGAAAACACAACTAGATAGTTATAGCCGAGTGAAAGACCTTGGGCGAAAGAATTGCTAAGTCCAGCAAACCAAGAAAGAATTCGTTGCACAACCTACGCTCACATTCTAACAATTATAGACAGTCACTCAGAATAAAAATCAGGTGGTGTTGTATTGGATAATTTTAGAATGTTTGTACAAATTAATTAAAAACCCCCGACCGCAGTGATTTTATCATCCAATTACAAAGTTGCTATTATTTACTGCTAATTTCTGGAATGAGTTTCCTTTGACTGATGGCAATGCGGTTTTTAATTTTCCTTACAAATTTCTAATTCTTTTTGTTTATTAAATTCCACCTAAAGCGATTGCTCGTCTGCTTGTTTACAACCACAACAGCAATATTAATAATAATAATAATACCTGCAGCAATAACAACAGCAACAAAAACAACGCCACAAAAGCAATTGCAGTTAGTTCATTATGCCCGAGGAGGCCACATCGCGTTTGGTTTATCTTTAACAACATCAAATTAAGACCTCTGGTCACAATTACTGATTGCAGCAGCCGCAGCCAACATTGCTGATCATCAAAGACAACAACAATAGCATGCAATGAAATCCTACAACAGCAACATCAGCAACAGTTGATTGCGAAAATCGACAAACCAGCAAACAAAACAATAAAACAACAAAGCAACAAATAGACAGACAGTTAGCAAAGAATAAATGGCATAGCCGAAGAATAACAAAAGCAACACAATGCAGCCGGTTCTAGACTTAAGAATGGATAGAATGCTCGGAACAATGGCACAAAAGAGGCGTCTGCTGGGGTAGCATTAGAATAGGCGAACGGTGTTGTTGTGCCAGGTCGACACGAATAGCGAGTAGAGAACGTTGACTGCCATCATTTGCAATTACGGAGCGTCATTAATCAGAGCCACAAAACCGCTTTGGCTGCTAGAAGAACCATTGGCATTAGTAAACGACAATAACAACAACAATGCTAACAGCAATAAACACAATAGTAAAAGATTGATGAAGAAGTCGCCAATGTGAAAGAATTCTACATAAATAATTGCGGCGAAATTGTTGCATAACAACCATCACCAGCTGCTGGTGTGCCACAAGAAAAACAACAACAAATAATGCTGTGAAAGTGAGCTGGAGTTTGTCCATTTCACAAAGTTGCGTTACCGGCAACGATCAATTATAATAAAGCGAACTGTAAGTGGTCTCTTGGCATAATGTTGCTTCATGTTGAGCCGGACGCCAAGCCACCGACCACCGACCACCGACCACTGATTGAGTGAATTGACCAAAGTAGCAAACTAATTGTTTAAGCTAAGACGCACAGTGGAAGAAATAGCGGAAGAAAGGCATGAAACGAGAGAGTATTGCTGATAGAAAAGAGGCATTGTTTATTGTGAAATAATAATTCGGCTCATAATCCAGATGAAAAGCGGATCTAGAGAAGTGCTCTAATCAGCCGTTTAACAATTGGAGTCACCTCTACATAGGAGACTACTCAAAGTTCACTCAGGCAACACGTTAGAAAGTTAGCCGAAGCCACAATACATGAAGCTTAACGTGTTAAAAATTACGATTTCAATATTCCCACTTCCTCCTATTTTGTCATAAAAACAAACCAAAAATAAAAACACATTTTGCTAGCTACACCCAACCACTGTTCCATTCTATAGCACCCGTAACTTGAACGTTCATTAGCAGTTTAGCTTCATCATCATAGACAACAACAAAGATAACAATCGACACAACAAAACCCATAAACCAAAATAAACCAAGAATACACAGTTGGGGCTTGCTAACCATTCGCATCACTGAGCGCGAGTTCAGCGACCCCAGAGGCAACAACAATTGCGATGTCGTACGAAATACTAAAAATGAATACGATAAGCATGACAAAGCTGTGTTTGTGATTTGATGTTGCTTTTGTTGTAACAATGAAGCTGCAGTTTACGCTATGATATGCCCATAAACTCGTACGTACCGTACATACATTGGGCTCGGACGTTGCTATGCGATCCTGCAAGTGTACGTCCTTCATCGGGTGTGAAGCCGCCTGGACAGGTTCGCTACCAATTGAATGCAGTGTTTGTATTCACAGCTCACCTCTTTCTCCTTTTTTTCTCATTCTCTTTCACTTTACATGATGACACACGTATTAACTGCCTGCAGCATGACCTTGACAAGGGCAGCGTCGCTTTTAACCTGTTGCGCCATTAGCGCCAACTTGGCGCACAATTTCATACGATATTTTTGTATTCCCTTGCAAGCGACACACATACAAACGCGTAGTTATATGGCTTTATGAGCAGGGCGTAGACAGTAACAAAAGTAACTAAAAACGCATATGAGGCAACAACAAAGAATGCAATAAACAACTACAAAACAAACAACTAAATGCGTTTTCAAACACACCTCGATGGTTTGTGGTGGCACGTTGGTTGGTCAGCCACGACTGGGTCGACTCTATGCAATTGTTGCATTGTAAAAGCAAACACCAAAAGCATGCAGTGATGGGCATTCACACATTGTAGCTGATAATGGAGCGCTAACATCGAGCATTGCGTAGTTGCGGCCTATTAGATAAGCATTTATTGTTATTGCTTTATTGTAGTTGTTGTAAAAATTAAATTTTTGTTGCAACATTTTGTTGTAGGCAAAATGATGAATGTTGTAACTGAGACTTGTTTGCTGCACTAAAATCGGTAACAAGCCGTAAACCTACAGCAGTGCCGCATATACTCGTAGTACGGAGCTCTCAAGAAAAATTCCAGAAATAAAATGATTTCCTGCTGTAAAACGGATTCTATACTTCAAGTAAGACACCTGGCAATACTTCGGTGAAGCTTCAATCAATTGCATTCAGCAGTTTTGGTGTGATGCGCATACAAACAGCCAAACCGATAGACAGAAATTGTTTTGCTCTAACTGTCCATGCCCTGTTATTAAAGATAATCTTCATATCACCCTCTTGATCTCTCTCCTTTGCCTTTATTGAGTACTGGATGCCAGGCTGAAGAGTATTAGCCCCTACTTGTAACAATATTTGAAACAGCTTTTGCACATTTCTGCACACTTACACCAAATTAAGAATTCTTCATACACCGCCTATGCGTGCCAATCGTTGCGTCGCCGGCAATTGATTTGTTTGCCAACACTCTGGAGTGTCAGTTTAATAAGATACAGTGGTGGAATAACAAATAGCAACACTGCGTTAAGGATAGAGTTGGGAGAGATTCAGGGCCACTTTCATAAAAGCCGGTTAAGCCTAATCGGCGATTAATTTGACAGCTAACCATACAAAATACGTCAATTAAACTCTGGTTAGCGGTTACCGGCTTTTATGAAAGCGGCCCTCAGTGTGTTGTTATTCGAGTCACTGTGGTAAAGTCGCGGCACATCGAAAATTATTAAATTTATCTATTTTTTTGCCTTTTAAAAATTTTAATTTATTTGTAATACATTTTTTTATATAAACCTCGATTTTCTACTAGACCTTTAATTTGATGTATATAAGTTTTATTAAATTTTAGTTTGCAAGTTTATAGATCGCTCGTTAACAGTTAGTTAAGACTTGTCAAAATGTGATGTTGCTACTATTTTCAACGACAGTGTATTTTTTTTCCCTCAGTTCGCACTGCATTCGCTTTATGCGACTTATTATTCACCACCGCAAGTGTCTGGTTGAGCTGCTGAGTTGCTTGTTGCACCCTGCTTCTCATTTGAGACGCCTTTTTTACTAGGAAATTCAAAGAACTGCTTCTGTATATTTCAAAGACGCATTAATACGTCAAATGTGATTACTACGCAGAATAAAGTGATTTTTAATTGATGTGCATTAATCTTTATAATTTTTTGTTTACTTTTTGTAATAAATTTTTTTGCAACAAATCAGTTGATTGCCACTTTAACACCCGACAAACCGGCCACACCCCATT
Organism: Sphenella marginata; assembly: GCA_951509765.1. Classification (NCBI taxonomy): domain Eukaryota; kingdom Metazoa; phylum Arthropoda; class Insecta; order Diptera; family Tephritidae; genus Sphenella; species Sphenella marginata. The sequence goes on from OX608081.1 coordinate 80,935,884, forward strand.
GCAGCCAACCGCTCTTTCGACTGATTTGCGCCGAAATGCATTAACTAAATTACAAGTTCAGGCGTTGGCAGCGCGCATTTGATTGAGTTTTCATTTATAAAAATGCTGTAGACGCCAATAAAAGACAGCGCACAAGCTGCTGAAGGCAAATTGAAAGCCACGAGGAGCGCAACTGAAAAAAGGCGGACATCAATGGCAACCACTTGCTATCTGCAAATTTAGGTTAATTCAACAAATGAATTGATAAAGCGAATTTGGCAAAATTAACACCGAATCGAAATGCAAAGCAGAATGCAAATTAAACAGCAAACAAAAATCTTCATGATGATGATGCTCACGTTTTCCCAACAAAACGTTTCTTGAACTTTTTTCGCAATAAATATGTATAAATTAGCTTTTTTTTTGGGTGCACCTCCCTTTGGGGAATGTCAATATGAAAGTAAAATTACTAACAACAACAAAAATGAATAAAAAAAATTCATCCAATTCCAATATTTAGCGATATTTTCAGCAGTAAAACTTTTACTTTCTTCAAAGTCAACAAAGCGGATTACGGAGAAATAACAATAAAAAAGTATTTGTATGCAAAGAAAAATAATAAATTTAAGTAAAAGTAATTAAAAATAATTTCTTTGAAGCTCGAAGTAAATAAACGGAGCGATGTGCTTTATATGGCTGCCAATTCGGCACGTTTGAGATTCATTAAGACCTTGGCGATATCTTAAAATGTTTCGTTATGGTCAAAGGCCGACTGAAAAGGCAATATGACAATTGTTCTGGGAGAAAATGCATGAAAATATCACGAGGTGCAAAAGAAAATATTCAAAATTTTTTTAAATAAACAAATTATAGTATGAAATCGTAAAAAAGACAAGTCGATGAAAACAATAAAAAAACATTTTTCACCAAGTTCTGTTTTGGCAGAACACCTATTTTATCTAATTGAAAATCGAAATGTTAAGCTAAAAAATGTTTTTATTTTCATTTTATGCCCACCCTACTGTTTATATCTTTTTACGCGTAAACATCATTCAATAATTTACCTTTCATCGCACTTAAAACTGAGATTTTTACATAATGAAGCAATTTGTTTGTAATGATTTTTGCATTTAATTGCTTACTACCAATCGTGAAATAAACAAAGGTTATTGTTTACAATAAAAAAAAAAAAAACTTGCATAAAACTACCGATGATATCACCGAAAATCTTTTACCAGCTGTACAGAATGCCTTAAAATAAGAAAATGTTGTCACCAAAGTATTTATAATGCATAAGCGCACCTAATCGATGAGTTGAGAGCTCAGAGAAATCTTCAATGATATGCGAAATAAAAAAAAAATATATATAAAAAAAATCAATGAATGTGATTGGTGATTTTGGCAAGCTAAGTAAACATATTCGGTAATAAAACAAAAAATAGGAATATTTAATAGAGATGACGTAGTGGTTCTCAGCACTGAAAGGCGAGCTGCAGCTTTTTAAGATCTCGGGGAAATTTTACCAATCAACGCGAAGTTAAACCAGCTCAGTGGCAGGTTGATCGTATGGGAAAAGCCTTATTGGTGGTTCTTATGAGCTTAGGCTCTCAAAAAGAAAAGTTTTTTTATCCAAAAGCAGAATCTCCAGTCCCTAAGTACCAAGTAACGGTCCGCAGCTCAAAACAAATTATTTTAGCTATAAAACCACTGGAATGTCTTACCTCCAACATAAACTCAATCACACTTGCAGGCGAACGCGCCTAACCACAAAGGCGGAAGCATCCAGCTACACGGAATTCCATAAAAATATTTCATTTACACTCACTGCGGTTGTGGATAATTTTCACAAATTTCTTCTGACAGCATGTAATAGACGAAATAATAATTAAATACAAATCATAAAAGATTGCCCAATATATTTAGCGCAGTGCAGTGCATGCACGCGCTCCAATTCGTGAAGACAAACGAAAATTAGGGCAAAATGTAAATCCGCACCGGCACAAATGTGAAATGGTAATAAGAAACGCTGCAATATGGCGCCGCACATTTTTTGGGTGAATTGAAGCGCAAAGCTGCTGGCGCGCAATGAAACCGAACTTTTATAACAACACTTAGCACATGGTGAGACGCGGTATGCTGGCCAACGGTGTGGGGCTGGGTGGGCGGCGTCTGTAAACTCGTACAACGCAATCGGCCACGCCATGACAAGTGTCTTGCAATTTATTACGATTCCATTGCAATTCTTTCATTTCATTTTCGGTTAAAATTTTTTTCACGCGACCAAAACATGCGCTCGACGCGCATGCGCAATGATTTCATTTTATGTTACACTGAAATAAAAAAGTTGAAAGTGCACATTGAAAGTAACATATCAAAACCACTTTCAAGCGGTTAATGGTAATACTGTAAATATTACAGTATTTACTGTAAAATTGGCAGTAAAAACATGTGATTTTTGCATAATGATATGAGTCCACTTTAAAATTTACAGTAATTCATGTCAATATGATAGTATATTCGAAGAATGATAGGGGCTCACTTTCAAAATTTATATTACCCACTGTTGGACGAAAAATGACAGGGTTTACTATCAATTTGACGGCCGTTTACTGTAGATTTTTTTTTTAGTGTAGGAGTAAAAAGGAGGCAGCAGGTGCTTTCAGTCTCGGGTACAGCGCTATCTGTTTAAAATGTCAGACTCATTCGAACGTATCTATTCACTATCTAGCGATGTAGCGATGTTTGTATGAAGATTTGTGCAAATATTTCACAAGCGCTTTTTAGCAAAGTAATGTATCTACACAGTTGGTGCGTTGTGCGGCTGGCTTGTGGATTTCGTCAGACGTTATGGTAAAATGTCGCGGTTGAATGACGCAGCTCGACGCTGATTAGATGCGATATTTCGCACATTTTACAATTCGCTGAATGTCCAAAAACGCAAGTGTATAGCACAGCTGCTTGATACTACTTACGCTCTGATACGATGGTTGTTTACTAGATTTTGCGTGTCCCAATTTAGATTGCAAATGGTGAGGAATGTGGGCTCTTTGTCTGAGCGTTTGTTTACTTAATTTTTTCGTATATCTCGGTTAAAATAAATGTTTGCTTTGGTAGTGCTCAATGCGTTTGAAAATAGCCTCAGAGTTTCGAGTTCAGTTTTGGTTTAATTTAAAATGATTTCGGTTAAGTTCGACTGAGGTTTTCGCTAGCCACAACCAACAGTAAAGGTGCAATAAAATAGATAGATATGTTGGTCCTCAAGGAATTTTCAACTAAAGGCCTAGAATCACTCCCAAATAAAGACATTTTATACTTCAGTGACCGAAGCATGTATCCAATATTTGAGCTTAGGCCTACAGCAAAACATCGGTGAAGAAAAAATTCAATTCCAATTAGTAATTACTTAGTGATGCGCGTACAAACATAGATACAGACGGACACAAATTAAAGAAACTGCCTTTTATTATATCAAAGACTGAGTGGAACATTACCCTTAGTTGGCAATATATTAATTAATGTATGGCGTGCTTGAAAAAGTTTTTTAGCCAAATTCTGTTGCCAGCACTGATATTTTCTGGCACTAAAATTGCCTCTAAACTTTAAGTTGGTGATCTTTCAATACATCGGTGTGATTTATGACATTTCAATTGAGCGGTTTTTGAGTGATGCGCACACAAACATACAGACAGACAGACAAAACTACTAAAAACCTTTGCTTTGACTATCTAATTTGTACAAGCATAGCTATAAAAATATTGTTTTATCATTATAATTAAAATTCCAACAATAAATTTATTCAAGTTGCTTAATTTCTGTTCTTCTCTACCTTTTTACAGATTTCAAGAATTTTAGTGTTGTAAGCGGTAAGTTTAGGAACAAAAATAATAACTCTGATCGCATAACCACTAATTAGTTAGAACAACAACGACAAGAGAAGCACTAAGCCAAGCTATAAAACATATTATTACTCGTAAATTAGTTCCAATCGACAAATTGCCCATTAACTAAAACGTCCAACGTCCACGTCGCGCCAACCCTACAAACCCGCATTCGAACGTTGCGCATCTCCGATCGGTTGTTTAGTAATCGCATTCAGTAATTTAGATTTGTGATCAGAAATGTTGTTGGAATTTTTTAAAATATCATAAACGTTCACAACAGCAACAGCAAAATATGCAGTTGGAATGTTAAAAGCTTAATAAATTTATAATTCAAGGTCGCTATTTTATTTGTAAAACGAAAATTCAAGATGAGACATTTTATCGAAAAAAGAGTTCGAGGGAAGTCAAGTGTTGCATTTTAAGTGGCAAATTGATTATACAACCAGCTGGGAGACAACTGCAAAATACTAATGAACTGCTCCCGAACTGAATGGAACAACGAGCAGAATATTGAACAAGGATTTAGAGGCACCGAGCAGCGTAACAGATGCGGATTGGAGAGAAGAAAAAATTATTTTCATGTTTTACTTTCGAGAATTAATTAAGAAATATTTATAAAAAAGCTTTGGATAAATTATTTTCAAGTTGTATTTCATTAAAGCTCGAGCTTGTAAATGCTACCAAAATTATATTTCAGCTTTCCTCAGCAAAGCTTCCACATAAAAATCTTGCGCTCGGCGACATCAAATATAAAACCTTAAGTGGTTGCTTTTTGGGTGCACAAACTCGCTGAGTACCGATAGTAAAAACTGTTAATAGCAACAATAACGTCAATAAACACCGCAAGACAAGCCACTTCAAATGGAAACATAAAATTTGCTGCTCAACATTGAGCAATTGACGGCTCATCCGCCTACTCAACAGCCTTAACTGTCAGCTTATCAGATTTGCTACGAAGCAATACAAGTTATCTCAACGCAACATGTATCTTTTGGAATTTTGTTAAGTTGCAACACTTGCAAACGTAGCAGTGGTTGGCACATCGCATATTTATTGGACTTTTTTATTCGTTATTCCGAAGCCAGATAATATCTTTTCTGCTTGCCTAAAAACTTTTTGAACTAAAAGTAAAAAAAAAAAATATTAGGAAATGCGAGAAGTTCACATTTGACTTTCACGGCTTATTTTAAAATTAAAAAAAAAAAAATCATTCATCGCGGAAAAGTGGCTGATTAACCTTACTAATAGTGGCAGGAAATTGGAGTGATTTTCCTGCTTCGATTTTCTTTGAAATCTGATAGCGAATAAATGGTTTTGGTCTGTGTGCCCACCACTGAATTACGATACAGCTTCGTATAATTGTAGCCTTTGTGTTTTATTGCATTGTTGTACTTTCGTAGGCAACAAAAACATCCGCTGAAGATTCAAAAGTTTGCTGTTTCTTGCCGTTATTGCATGCCGCATGCAACGTGCCGAACGCAGCAACGGCATTGTGCCGACGTGTGTGAGTGCCGTTATTGTGCTGCGAATGCAGTGCGATGCTGTCATGGATTTTGTTACGATGCTGTTATTTGTTATTTACATTCACGCGCCTATCCGTTTAGACTGCAACAGGTTGCAGTGCATTTTCATAGCGGCAACTTAGCTTCACGCGCAGTACGTGCTGCATGCGATCGGCTGCTGCAGCGCATGAAAGTACCGCACACGTAATCAAGCGGAAGCGCAACAATGCGATCAGAAAAATAAGAAAAACAATTTTCGATTTGACCAAAACAACGAAAAGCCAAACAATCGCTCGCTGGCGTCAAATGTCGGTTAGTGGACGAGGAAATTGAAAAGCGTTGAGTTTATTTGCAACCAATTTCTTTTCTGAAACTAAATATTAAAGGAATTTAACCGCTACACCGGGAAGTGGTCAGCAGCTAGCACTCAACCTGTTCGCGGCCACTTTCGTTTACTTTCTCGCTTGCGCTCCCAATAAGTTGCAGTCGATTGAGTACAATGGAAACTCGTGTGGAAATCCATGTAAAAAATGGAAAGCTAGCAAAACCGAAAGTGTGTCACTAATTACCAAAAACCCATTTTCAAAACTGGCTTTGCTTCGCTCAAAAAAACAACAAACGAAAGTTTACCAAAAAAAAAAACTTAAAATATAGCTACGCACTACACATTTTCGTAACACAACAAATGCAGCGTACGAAATCGCTGTACGTGCTACTAAAACTGGTAGACCAACTTCTGCAGGCTGGCAGCCGCCCGAGTCAAATAGGCAGGCACTTTAAGCTCACTAGAAAAGCCGCACAACCGCCATGCTGCCATTTAATCAACCAAAAGTCCATCAGTCCAACCAGCTATGTATCTATCCATCCACCAATCAAGCTTCTCAGAGCGCCTACATGCACGTTAAGCACAAAGAAGTGCAACGCCAGTCAGAATAGGTAGAGTGCTGGACCGGCTTCAAGCCTTTGGCAAAAAAGTCGACAACAAGAATTAGTTGATTTTCAATTTTCCTTTCTGCAACAAACTCGTAGCAGCATGGCGTATGTTGCACCAAGCGATTGCACAGGTGGTCGCCGCTGTTGCTACTTCTATTGGCCAAAACGGGTTCCTGACCGACCATAAATGTCAAAGCAGGCCAGCGACCAGGAAACGCAACGCTAAGTAAAGGCAACAGAAGAAGCACAAAAAGACAAACCACGGCTACCAGAAGATAAACGCACACGTATTTGCACTTAAAGTGCAGCAGCAAACGCAGCGACTGTTAATTTTTGAAAACTGAGTTTTGTTTACGAAATGGAAGCATGTTTTGTTTTCATTGAAATTAAGAGTTTTTAATTAAAAAACGCTTAGTCTTAAAATTTTATCTCCCGTACTTTTGATCTGCTTAGCGTGCAAATTTTCGTTTTTTTTCTGTAAATTTTTTTTATTTATTCTTTAACACCACCTTTACATTAGGGGGCTTTCTTGTCTGTCCAGCAATCGCAGTGCAAGTGCCATGAGCTGGAGACTTCAATAATCTAAAACTGCACTTTTTGCTTGAGATGCACTGAGTTTTTGGCATATTTACATAAAGGTAGTGTTACATTACATTTTTCCATATATTTATTTATTTTGTTTTAAGGTAATGTGAGCGTGTGTAGATTGTATAAATAATAAAACTGGTTTTCCGACTGTTTTCATTCTACAAAGTTTACGCTCCATCGCTATTTGCTGACTTGACTGCAACCGCAATTTTATTTGTTTATTTTTTTTTTTAAATGCACTTAAGTATAAAATGTAAATGTGTTATACAAGCCTACAAATGCCCATTAGGTACAAGCTGGCATACATACATGTATATGTAGATGAAAACTTGTATCATAAACACTTAAGTCGACTGTAAGGCGACCTTATTTCAAGGTCAACATTTCACATATTTTGTTGTCATCATTTGTTGATTTTTGTTGTTGGTGCAGTTTGAACACCTTTTTAGGCTTGCTAAGCGCTTTAAATCTCTTTCAAGTACAATTTAAAAATTCTTTCAAAAAAATTTAATGCGACGTCGCTGCTTTTGTTAATCGTTTGTAATGCTGTTTTACTTTGTTTACAATGATATTTTCTTATTGTTTTTGTATTTTTTTTTTATTTGTTTAATTATTTCAATTGGGCTTTTGTTTAAAGTATAAAATTCCAAACTATGCTAACAATTCGCTTGTCGACTTTCGCTACGCTGAGCTGCTTTTTAAGCTACCGACAAAACCAAATCAAGCAACAACAACAAATACCTGATCAATGAAGTGGCAAAATTGTTGTTGAAAAATAATTATTAAAAGGTATTTGTTAAAAGCAGTTTTGTTTTCACATTCGAACATAAGTTTTCTTGCTCGCATACTAATTACAACATGTTTTTTTGCCGCTCAATAATTGGAACGTTGTTGACTATTTGTTTTGGGTTTAGTTTTTTTAATTGGAAATAAAATTAATTAAAATTTTCATATATGCTTAAATCTAGGAATTTTTTAACGTTTTTCAAGTCATTAAATGTTTAAATTGAGCCCTTTGTTACACTTTTTACCTTCATTACATGGTGAGTTCGAATGTGAAGGTGATCGAATTAAACAATTTTTTCCACAAGCATTTGAAGCGAGTACACCTGTTACTATCCTTTCAGCTCGCGTATCACTCAAAAACTGCTTAATAGAATTGAAAGAAGATATGAGCGAATATCGATAACAAGACCAGTTTCAGAGTTATCGATCAACATGTCTACCAGGGTGACCCCTAACGTATGGATGTCAAACAGATTGCAAAAAAAAATTAAATTATTTTAATAAAAATTATTAGTCTTCGCTTTTTAGTAATTTATAGTCATGATTAATATTAATATTTATTTTATTTTATTATTTTCTTTTAATTAAATAGCTGTTTTACTTACTTATACAGTTTGGTCTTTTTTTTTTTAATACTCTAAATTTATTTTTAGTGAAGTGATTCAACTGACTATGCTTTTGCCGTGATAGAATTTATTAGCTCACAAAAAGTAGAAAACAATCGCAAAGAAATTCCACAAAGTACAAATTTCGCAACGAGTACTTGGGACAGACACACACACACATACACACGCATAAATACCACTGGCCCTGCAACTAAATCACTGTTTAAAGTGCAGTTACATGGAGCTGTCACTTGTCACTTTCGGAATTTTTTTTTGAAGTGGCAATCTTTGAGCTAACAAATCCACTCGCATGTAGTGTTTGTAGGTATATAGAGCGCATGCCACTCACTGAATTGCAAACAAAATATTTCAAATTGTTGTGTTACACTAAATCAACTTTTATCAGCAGTTGCTTTTGTTGCCCAACTGCAGTTGACACGTTTATCGCCTTGTCGCAATCAAAGCGAGGCGCTTCCTTTTCAAGCAAAGCTGAGGATTCTAAAAACAGGCAACAACAACAATGAAAACCAAAGGGAAAACGTGCACGGCGCCACACAGTGTGAGAAGGTGATACGCGCGTTTGTTGCATGCCACCCAAAATGCCATAGCGCCATGTGTGCCACACCAAAAAACCATTCAAAAAGAGCTTAAAGCAACAACTCAGCTTCGCACAGCCACAAATTTGAACACAAAAAACGTTTGAATCGCATGTGAAAGTTTCAATTTTTTCACTTGCGAAATTTCTAATCAACGAACGGCTGACTGGCTGGCTGGCTGTATGTTGAATGCTACAACCACAACATTCCTAACGCTGTGTGAGTGCCAATTTACAGCGCTCTATAAAGGCGCACAAGTGGCAGCAGGCAAAAGCGCCACGAAAACTGAAAAAAGAGCGACTAACTCGCCGCCATCTATCAGCGTTGTTGCATCATACGACGACTTGCAACAACTTTCGCACGTTTGCAATTGTTAGATGTGTGCGTGTGGTTGTTCGTAGCAGCAATACTAACCAAGCCGGCTTGTGGCCAGTGGAATGTGGCAAGTGGCAAGCGGGGTGAGCAACTTTCTGACTTTGCAGCTTTGCACGCACATTACAACAAATGGCAACATTGAGATTCGCACATCATACCAGGCCCATGTAAACACACACACACACGCACATACATAGGGGCACCAACTATGGGAGCAGGTTGTTCGTATGATTGCTATTTAAGCGCTGTGTTGCAACACATGCAATTCCAACAATTTATAAACAATCAACGCCCGAGCCAAACTCCTCGCCCAAGTCAACGAAAAAGCGAAATGACAGCTTGGCATTTACAACATTTGCAGCTTCCAAAATAATGACAATTTATTTGTTGTTAAATAAAAATAAAAGTTAAAGCATACAACAACAACAAATGCGCATTCATAAGTGGCTTTGGGTATGTATGTATGTATGTGTGTATGTACGATTGTGTGTGCTCGCATGAAAACTAAAAGTGAAATTTATATTGCTCACTGCGACATCTGTAATTTGTGTTTATTTCTTTTTTGTTTTTGTTTTGTGGGGTACTTCATTTTTTGTGGCATGGAAGCTAAGGATGTTGCAAATTAGTGGAATTATTTTGATAAATGATAAAGACCATTAAAAGTATTTTCACATGCAAAAAAGAGAAGTTTCATAATTTAATATTTACAGAGGTTTGGTGGCAGGTTTGTTTATTTGTAGGTAAAACGTGTTAGAAAATGTAAGCGCTTAAGTTTATATGACAGAGTTTTTACTGCCCTGTGAAGCTGATGCTCCTTCTACGGCTATATGTTTCGACGATGTGTTTCAGGTGGACTCATTGTTTCTGGCTCCTCTTCTAGTGCTTCTGCAAAAATCATTAAAGGGAGTACCAAGGCCTTTGAGAAGACTCATCAGAAACCAGAGTCACCCTCGAAGTATTCGAAAAATTCCCTTGCACCATTGTTGCTAAATTGTCTTCGATTCATACAATAATTGAATGCACTTAAGCACAATAACAACAAAACTAAGTAGCCAAAGCTTGAAGCTTAAAAGTGTGCAAGGTAAACTAAAGAAAAAACAAACGAAAAAATATCAAAACTTTTACTTTTCATGCCGTGAGTGGGCCAGTTTTGGCATCGATGTAGCATCAATATGAATCGAAAACGGTAAACCACATGTGACAGGTGTCATTGACGTTGTCATACGCCACAACTAAGTAGCTGCAGCCAGCATTGCAAGCAGACGCACAAGGCGACGAAGAGCAAAGCAGGCACTACTGGACATCTTTCGTCGTCGCGTTGTACGCCAGTCAAGAGTCAATGACCACAACCTGACAGTCAGCTGACAGCGCTAATGCACACTTGGCGCTCAAACATTAATTAATTTCAAACGCACTCCCTGTCGGCTTGTTGGTAAATACAGCTGACCAGCGACGTGCACTTTGAGTGTTCAGCTCATTACGATTTCTTCCAACTCGCTGTAAGATTGTCGTGACATTTTTTCTTTTTTTTTTTTTGATTAACTATGATGGCGTCTTCGCGTTTTGCAGCGTTTGATAAAATAAATTATTTAATTGCACATTTGGCTGTGGGAAACAGTGACGGAATGCAGTTGGATGGTTCATACCGTAACAGCGGCTAGTTATTCCATTAATTAAATTTTGTTGCCAATGTTTGAGTTGAAGATAGTAATGTTTCATATATGACCTTATGACCTATTTTTTTTTTTTTTTAAATAAAGTGGCTAGATTCAAACTGACTAAGCAAACCTAGGTGAATTCAGCGCCTAAAGAGGATGACTAAATTAATAGACCGTATGAAGTCTTAGACCCAGGTCATAGAGAAGGTGAGGTAGATTGCAATGCAATGGGACATACGGCAACTTTCTCTGGCTTTCAATGGGGCGATCTTGGGTGGGTTTAAAAAATGTAAAGTCTATCACACGATGTTGACGATGCTTTGTAACACTGCCTTCTTCGTAGATCTCTGCCTTCAAAGCCACTCTGAATGGATTCTTCGAGGTCTGAGAATATTTTGGTATGCTTTTTTCTTCATTTCGGGGCGTCTTATAAACATGTCATATATAACGGAGCCCACGCTAATTTAAAGAGTTTTTGTACTTTCCAATTGTAAAAACTGCCCTGAATTTATTCTGTCTTGCAGCATTGGGTTATATGAACTTTCTAAAGGTTGTCATTTGAAAGACTTTTTATTTATTTATGTCCGAGGGTGCCAACAAACTTTCGGTTAGTTGCTTAGCGCTTGCAAGAAATCCGTCACTCTACTTTTTAAGCAAATATTAATATAAAAGAAAATATTTTCTTAAATACACCCCACGCCCCACATACCACCAAAGCTTAGATAGGACTTTCTGTTGTTTCAATCGAATTTTTGTTGGTCCCATCATGTGTAGGTCTGCAGCTCCAGCAATGTTGGTACTTTAATGTACCTTTGTTGGTAGTTTAGTGAGACAGCAGAAAGTCGCATTAGAAAATAACAACAAAAAAGTGCATTTGTTTTTGTTTTTGTTTACAATGACAGCATTACTTTTTATTCAAAGCCATTACTGCTGGTTAGCGGAGAAACGAACTCGATATTTGTTTTTGTGTGCTTGAGGTTGAGTTTGGGTGCAGCCCAGGCGGCAGCAAACGTGCTGACATTGCAAATGATAACAAACAATAACTACCGCTATTGAAGCAAAAAAACGTTTAATGTCTGCTCTGGCGAGGCATTGAAAAAGCAGCCGAGCTTTAGTCACAGCCACACAAGCAGGCAGCCGAAGGTACGAATACTCGCAGTGGCATGCCAACAGCATCGTTGCAAGCAGAGCAGCACAGTTAATTTGTTTGTGCTACATTAGCCGAATTCGCTTGCAGCAAAGTTGACAAAAGGCATGCGCGAAGTGGCATAGGATTCCCCCTATGAATCTCAGCTACTCAGCTTTATTCGTTTTTCACTATCCCAGCACTTGTTCTTTTGCGACTGGCTTACGAAAGAATTGGTTTGTATGGTGGTCGTGGTGTAATGCATTATTGCAACCATTGCTATTACAGTTACTTAGTTGTTGCATGTTATTGCTGCAAGTTCAGCTGTGCTGCTGCCACCTTCAGGCGAAATTCTTGCAACAAAATAAATGTGCAGCCGTGACTCTTCCAACAGATTATCATAGTATTTCCGCTTATTGTTGTTGTACTCGCCTATTTCATTCAAGCTTGCTGCAGTGTTGTCGTCTTTTGGATTTTGTTGCTTCTAAGCGTTTGGTTTTTTTGTTGTTTGCAGGTCAATGTTGCTCATGACTGTGCGCTGTTGTTGTTGTTGTTGTGTTGTTGATGGCAAATTTCACTTCATCATTAAAGTGGATTTTAAAGCGCTGCAGTGAGATGGTAGAACGTGGCATGCTGCATGCAACAAAATGGGTGAATTAGATTGACTGAACGGCAAACAATTACAGTTTTAAATTATGTATATTTACTTCAAGAACGTTGTTCTGACATGCGCAAGCCCAGCGCTAAGACCAGCTAAGACGCAAAATACTTCAAAAACGAAATAAGAACGAAAAAATTAAAAAAGTAAGCCAAAAAAGAATGGCAGCGCGAATGTGTGACAACCGTGTCAATGTGTCACATATGTGGAAAAAACATAAACAATACCGTTAAGACTAGCAACAGTAACACCAATATCGATAAAAACTTAGACTACCAAGCGCCAAACAGCTTCGACAGGCCGCCCCAAAGCGTACGCCAACGCCATTCATTCCAAACAAAAACCCCACCAGCGAAATAATTAAAAAAAAACTCGTACACAAACAAATATAAATAAAAACTTTGTACCCCAGAGTAAACCAACTCAAAACTAGTCCGCACAGTGACTGTGAAGCCAAGTCAAACGTAGCCAGTTATTTTTACAAGAAAATACACCCCAAGCTGGCTGGAAGGCTCAGCATTGTCCACATCGATGACACTGGTCTAAATCTTTCGGTAGTGTTCACTAATTTGGGATTGTATTGTGGAGAAGGATGCATATCGTATTTAGCCCTACTGCAGCTCTAGCTGTAAGAAGACTTCGAGAACCTGTATTGAGGCCCCAGCCTAATAATCTTGTATACTCCAGACTAGTTTTGGGCTTCCTTTGCAGGGTTTAACATTTTTCGTGTTTCTTCACATTTGGAGTGTTGCTATTTTATTATCTGCAGGCGCAAGTCAATTGCTATTGCAAAAACAACAACTCCACACAATAATAAACAAATATTACAAAGGAATAATAACACCAACAACAGTCGAGTGGCGCACAAAAGCAAAATGAAAATTAATTTGTCCATATTACAAACGGCAATCAATTTTCGTAACCGGCAAATATCAAATGCAACAACAACTGTGTCAGACAGCTATAATTAATATGACAACAACAACACAAAGCTATAACAAATATTGTGCCAATAAATGAGACGCAAAATGAGCAAATATTGAGCGCTAAGAATGGCGAGCTTATGTAATGATTGTTTTTTTATAAATTTTTATTTTTTTTTTTTTCAAATTTAATGGCTGCGAATAAAGTTAAAAATTTGAATTTTTTTAAACACTTTTGAAAACTTAATTGATTGAAACAAACTCATTTAGTTAAATATGCTATCAAATGTCATAAATGTAAATCATTGCCGTAAATCATAACATGACATTAAACATACCAGTTTGCATATGTAAATCACGTAAACATGGAAGCACACATACATACAAACATATTTTTAACTTACAGCTTCCTCTGAATTTGAGTTAATTTTGTATGCCGTTTCATTTTGTGTAAAACAAAATATACGAGTAATATCGGTCGACGACCCTGGCATTAGCAGGTTTGGAAGCCAGTCGATTACTTGGAAAGCTCGTTTAAACCGCGACTATCAGCTTGGGCTACTTAATTAATCAATCAATTCAGACAGTCGCTGTTTTAGGCAATTTTACCTTCGTTTTAGAGACCACAGTAAATAAGTAATAGCTACAAATGTATGTAAGAAGGTATGCAACTATCTTTTACATGACCCTGACCTGAATCAATATTTAAATTTTAAATTATTACCAATGTTTTATTGTATTTAAAGCAATAAAATAAATAGAGAGATCGATCATAGCTCATTGTATAGGTCCGTTTAAGCATACCAAGCCGAATACTCAGACTTTTCAATCCACCCTTAAAACTATTGAGTTAGGAGCAAAACTCCCTTTTCCCGTTGCTCAAGATAAAAAAATTAATAAAAATTTTTCTGAAATCATGTTTTCAAGATGGGTGCCGATGTGCCAGAGCATCGATAATGCGATAAACAAAAAAAAAGTTATACGGTTCTGGGACCCTAAATACAGACTATCAGGTTCTGAAGGCTCGATTGATGCCCCATAATAATATTTGCTATAAACCACTAGTTCCTATCTGCCGTGCCTTCTCTCAGCCAAACAATGCTGAGGTATCACATGGCTATTCCTCTGCAAGATCCAACTTTTGCAATCTTTTTTTTGTGTTTCTTCAGCTGTGTCGGAGTTGCATACGAGTATAACAATCTCGCTCATCTTTGTGGCTTTGAAAAAGTTTACACGAATGCGTTTTCCCACCGCTGAATTTTGTTTTCATTGAACTTGCACTTTTATGAGTTAATTATAATAATTTTTTGTTTCATTTCATTAAAAATGTAATTTGTGTTGGTGCAGTTAGCGCTTGGCTGACTTTAAATTGCTTCATTTTACAACACTTTACGTCCGCTTTCAGTAACTCCAAATACAACAAATATTTTGTTAATTTAAAAATGCCAAAATCAGCTGTTGGGTGGAGCTGCAATTCAAAGTCGAACTGAAGCATGACAATACAGCGAATATGGAAGAGTTTGTGTAAACATTTATATCATTCATCATGCAACGGATTTCCGCGATAATCACCAGCCACCCAAACAAGTACTGCCAGAGCTTTCAAGACTTAGCACCCACAAGAACTCGACAGCGTGGAAGGTGATGGCTGTGACGTGGAGTTATGGCTCAGGGACACCAGCTAAGCAAAACGGATTTGTACTTAGGTGGCGGTACATATGGAATTGTGTATATAAAGACAGACAGAGGTACTAAAATGTCAAAATAATAAATGGAAAAATAAATGAGCAAGCGAAGTTAGTGATGTAATAAAAGCGAGCGATATGCGAAATTCAAAAAACACTTTTAGCTGCCACCGATTTACGCATTTTGTACCGACAGCGTACATCAACATTATCGGTTTAGCTATCGATTTTTTTCCACCCCTATTGGACATGCATTAGCATAATTCAAATTCGTTTAGTTCCAATTAGCCGATAATCGCACTTCGTCACTTTCTGCGACACTTTGCAAAGATATATGCACAGCAATAAATGTTTTATGCAAAAATACAAGTCGGCGCATATATTAAATTTCTGCATTAATAAATACTTAATCTATCGCAAACCATTTTAGCGTCATTTGGTTCCAACATTTTTCATACAACAAATCGACAATAATTTTTCTATAACGCCGAGTGTTAAATTTTTATGATTATTTTATTGATATTCCTTTCGGTTATGCATTGAGCTCATTCTGATCAAGTGTGAGTTGAGCCATACAGACATTTGAGTGTCTCGTACTACGCTTTGGCGCAAGGTGAACCGCAAATTGTGGTGGCGGCGCACAGCCAAGTCGAACGTTGCCAGTTAACGGTTGCATGTCTTAGCGATATTCTAAAGTTCAATGCTCCACATTGCATACTTATTTCTTTCTATTAATACGCGTGCGCACCACTGTGTGCTGTTGGTTGTGTGACACGCCTGCGGTTAGTCTAGGCCAAGCAAACACTTTAAGCTCCAATTGTAGTTGCATTTGCCGCCGCTGCGTATGCGCATTGTTTGCCACTGTACAATGGGCCAAAGGGAATGGTTGTGTGTCCAGAAGACAAAATTGACAAAAAGTGAATGAATTTACATTTACCTAAGGATATAGCTGATTTAAAATTGCTTTTGTACAAAACACTCCTGGAAAATCCGTAGAAAAGAAGAGGGACCCTTTTCAAATGGTTTATCTCAGCACTTTTGTTTTTGACCATCGGATCAATTCGCTTGTCCCATAGTACATTGCTTGCTCGTAACTTGACTGACTGACGGCCGCCGTACCACAATGGTTGGTCGTACTCTTAAGTGACATTAAATGCGAGTGACAAATAGCAATGCCATGCAATGCGACAACAAATGAATGCAGTCCAACGAAGTTGCTGGCGTTCACACTTTGTTGCCCTTGTTGATATTCTTGTTGAGCGTGTACCACCAGGTATTCATACTTAGTTACAAATGCATCTCGGTATGTATGTATAAATCAGAACGGCGCTGATGGAGTGCAGTAGCGTGATCAATGAAAACCTCAAACCCTGAACTCAAAATGCGAAAAGGTTTTTATTGATAAATATTTTAAATTCCAAGGCGAGGAACGAGGGGTCAATAGGCACGAATAGCTAGCGTTACTAGAGTTCTCGTAGAAGAAGATCAATTCTATTAAGATGAACTAGAGCTGTGTGAAAAAGATCGCCGAACTAAACCTCAAGAAGGAGAGCGATTAAAAAAAAAATTATTACTCTGAAAATCTATGAGATAAAATATTCAAAAAAAACTAGGCCAGAAATTTTTCACAACCAAATTTAAAGCGCTTCCATTCTTCAACCCACCAAATTTCTCAACCCAAGATTAGGTTTAGTATTGGCAGAGGAAGTGCTCCAATTAAACGGATTGAAACTAGTAAACAATTCGCTGAAGATAATATCTACATAAGACCAAAGTTGAAGAGAAATTGAAAACCCCGAACAGAGAGGTTTTATGTTTGACGAGCTTTTATGTCCGTTCATTAAACTCGGTTATGCAACCCCCAGGCATTTATGCGCATATTAGCCCATGTTTAATTAATGTATGTACGTAATGAGGAAAGAAATGTTACACAAAAATGTGCAAAAATAACAACAATAAAAAATAACTTAATTGTGTTGGTTTTACGAGTGGTCAAAAACAAATAAAAGCCAACAAAGCTTGAGTTGGTGGGCGATAGCTGCTGAGACCGACAGTGGCGCGTACGTGCGTGCTCAATGCGCATTCATAAATTTGCCTATGTGTATGTGCGTATGTTTGTGGGTATGAATGAATACATTGCCATCGGCTTATACAGCACGACTACAGCACAAGTGGCGTTAAGATCTCATAGCTACAAATCAAGCAGCAATCAAACTTTTAAGTGTAAAATGTCAGCTTGTCGTATGCACCTCTGGTCCGTCTGTCTGTCTTAACGTCTTTTGGCCAGTTTGTCTGCCTGTCTGCGCGCGCCACTTAACCGATTATGAACTCGTCGTTGTAACTGTTTGTTCATTTGTCCAAGCATCTGTACCTGTCAACTCCTCCAACCGTTAGCCGGGTTTTTTTATTCGATTCAACTGCAGACAATAACCGGCACAAAAGCACAAATATCCACTCAATCTGCAAGTACTATGCTCTCAGTGGTATGTACAGGTGTCCATATATGTATATGTATGTACTACCTCAAGTCTAAGCCAGTGATGCTCACCAAAATACGATGAAATTATGTGCAAAAATTAGATAACTCATCGAAACACTCAAATGAATTTGGCAAAACCAAACGGTTATGGATTCAAATTCGTAAGTGCCTGAAGGACCTAGTCAACCATGTGAGCATTGTAATCTTGTATGAAAAATGGTTTTATCTGCGAGGTTGCCATGGGTAGGGGAAAATTTCACATTATTTTGTGTAAAGTGGCCGAATATCGTGATTGATTTGTTTTATGGATATCATATGGAACAGCTGCGTCGAAGAGACCCAAGTATTTTTCAACGATTTTGGCAAACAAACTTGCAAATTTGCGCTCATGGGTTTTGTCAACGAACTACACTGAGCTAAGTAAACTGAAACGGGTAAATCTTTGTGAGTGCTCGGATAAGTCCGTTTAGCAACATCGTTACTTTTAACAGCGACACCGTTGTCCATTGGTCAGTTTTCGCTTTCGATTTTTCTTTGTTACGTTTACTTTTGCATTACGTGTTTGTATGTATATTTTATTTTGCTGAGTATGAAAGGTAAAACGTCTGAGATATACCCCCCCAAAGTCGGCTATGCAGCTGTATGATCATTAAGTTATTGTCATTATTATCTTTGTAGTATTTGTTTACTTAATGAAAATGTATTGAATGTGGTCATATTTTAGGCCGGGCCTTCAAGCAAGATAATTCTCTTTCTGGCGTGTCGTACGCTTTTATAAGGATTCCAAAAGTGGCATAGCTTTGTGACAAGCTCTTTCGTAGCCGAAAATAAGTCTGACGGTGTTTAAGCGGTTTAAAAAAACCGAGGTCGAGACACCGTGCTCGTGGTTATATTTCTTAAAGCTTTTCACGTCTCATAATCACATCCAACGCCGTACCCGGGGTCTCCAGCTTACAAATGCACAAATTTATATATTTAAGTAATCCCATGTGCCAGTAAGTATGTAAGTATGTGAGAGTTGTTGGGCATGTTTACAAGAGAAACGTGTTTCTATGACATAAAAGTGTTGCATGTGGCACGTACAGTGCAAGTTAAAATGATAATCACTGAGAGGGAAAATTAAAGAATTATGTAAATAAGCTGGCAAATGTATATATGTAAGTACTTGAATTCGATAGTGAATTTGCATTTGTATGTAAATGTCTATTAGGGTGACCCAAATTGATAGTTAAAAGGATTAAAAACACTAACGACTTCCCCCGACGGGATCTGCTATGGATATGGGCAGTGCTTTTCGGGTTTGAATATGGACGAATAGAATAGCCAGACTAAAGTTGACCATCCCACAGTAATTTGAGACGTGACTCATAGATCATGGTCGAAGGGAATCATGAGAAAATATAAAGCAAATGCAGCACACCCTAATACTCTTACTTTATATGACTTTGCAATATTAAAATTGTACTTTTATTTCCTTTTTTGTTGCTGCCCTTCTTCCGCATTTGTCATATTCATGCTGGTTTTTGTTTTAGTACCAAAGTGGTCGATGCTCCTACTTTGGTGCCATTAAAATCGTACGTCTACACGAGGCGAATCAGTGATGCCTACGCGAAAATGCTTAAATGCTGTTGATTGCAGTAATTCATATGCAAATCTACAACAACACATTAAAACAATAGCAAGTAAAGTCTTGAAAAATTGTGCGAAATAATTATAAACATTTCTAAATGGATGAAATATGTAAAGTAGCACGAAAGGAAACCGACTGTCGGAGATGCAGCCAATTAAACAACCACGCAAAACTGCAAAAACAGCGCGAATTTGTTTGGGTTGTGCATCACTGCTGCACTTGATCCATTACAGAGAGAGGTGCAGAGGCTCAAGTGCGGTGTGCATCGCGTATGTGCGTCTGCTGATCGTAAATACAGTTATAATTTTAGTATGTGTGTAGTTGCGCAGGTCAAGGATGCCACCCCATAACATTTTTGATTTGCATTGCTGCCACTTTTTAATGAAAAACGAAATCGAATCGAGAAGAAAAAATAGCTGAAAATTCGCGCCAGTGATTCGCTATGCATTCCAAACGTGAAGTGCCAAATGAAGATGAAAATGAAAAATGTTCATTTATGTATGTATGTATGTAGATGCGTAAATATGTATGCAGGTATTTGTAAATTTTGGAATGCGCATTTTTGACCCAGAATGTTCAACGCCAAAGTCGATGGTTCATGACACTAAAAAGATCTAAAACTTAATAAAAAAAACCTGAAAATTACTTCGTTATAAATAATAAGAAATGCCTACCAGCTCTCAACTTAGTCAAAACTAATTCTGATTATGGCTAGTCAGAAACAAAGCTGATGAGACATTTCGACAGCTGAAATTGCTTAAAATCGCACATTTGAATTAAAACCAGTTTTTGTTTTAAATCGCTTCTAGGCAAACAAAAAATTAGTTATGTTCAAAAGCGAAGTTTTGACTATGCAACAAAAAGATAAACACGCAGTAAAAGTAAAAGAATAATTGAAAGTAGAAAAACGGACCAGAGAAACCTGCCACCGATGACGCCCATTTTCACTTACATGCGAGTCAGCATTTGTGTGTGTATTGGTGTAAAAGTATTTTCTAAATTTTGTATTACGGAAGCACAATTTTAAAAAAAAAAAAAATCCGTAAAAGCCAATCTGATGAGCACCCATAACAGATGTTCGCGCACATTATAATTATAAAAGCATCCAATTTACGCCGCGTCCCTCCCCCGGTACACTGCTTTGTCTAATTAGCATACGGCATTCCCGTATCGGCTATTTTCTTTTTACCTCTACTTCTACTTGGATAAACTATTGATAGTTAACTGAGTTTATGTAAAAAGCTGAGGAGTTGATAGAGGAGCTTTCATAAAGCATTACAGTGAGTATAGCTATCTCTCTTACAGATCTCTATTAAAGTACTACCCAGCAAATATTAAAGTAAGATGTTAATTACAGGTAGATTAGATACCTAGCAACTGTTGGAGAAGATGGAATTTTTCACTACCGAGACTAAGTATCGAAAAAATGCCCATCCCTGGTCTGTACTCGTATGCAAGTTATATATTTCAATTGCAAGTGCAATTCATTATCGCTGCGTGTAGCTACGATTGTAAGTAAGCAGTCCATTATTCGCACACTCAATAAGTTCAAGTGGTTATTATGGACTTAATACAAACGAACATAAATTCGTATTACGGTCACATATCCGTGTGATCAGTGCAAGTGACAAAACAGTCGACGACGCGCGAGATTAACGCTGACAGACAATGATCAAATGAAAACTGACAACTCCAAGCGATTATATTGAGTTCTATCAATTGAAAGAGTCGACTATTCTGCTGTTATTTATGGCTCTACTTTTGTTGTCCATATGAATTGAAGTTCTTGCTTGATTGTCAGAGCATTTATCTTGATACAATCGTTCCATATTCTATGATCTCGAGGCATATTGGGAGTTATTGAATTTATTAATTTAAAAAAGTGACAGACCAATTGTAGGTAAAGCTTAGGGCCTATTCCCTTGAGGGATGCTGGATATCTATGAACAGATGGGCTTAACTATCAACTTTCGTTTATCCAAGATTCATTTCTGTTTAACCGTAAATCTGATAGTTTGATGTGCAGTTCGACCAAAACTATAGAAATCTGTGGAAACGAAATTATTTTGTCTGTATGTAATTCCTCAAAACTATAGAAATCTGTGGAAACGAAATTATTTTGTCTGTATGTAATTCAAATTTAAATGCATAATGCATGAGTCGATTTACCAGTCGAAGGTCGCTATCAGTTGTGAGTCATCACTTCAACTTTATTTAATGTGATGCTTTAATCTGCAACAACAAATACAACAGGCGTCTCGGCAAGCATTGGAAAGTTCAGATTTTTTCGCATTTTGTCATTATCCCATCCTTACTTCACCTTACCCTATCTTACTTTATCTTTTCTTAGCAAGTAGCTGGAGCTACGACAACATTATTTAAGTCGCTTGCATTTTTTATTGCTTCATTGAATCGCTTTACTGCATTTCACCTTCGATTGCCCTTAAGCATCGGTTTGGTCATTAATGCACCAAAGCGAAAGCGGAGAATATAAATCGAATTAAAAGGAAAGTGCCAATGCAAAAACTTTTCTGTGGAACAATCAAAAATTGGGGCATATTGATGGATGTTTTCCAAAGAAAGAATTTTTATTTTAGCACGATAGCCAGTTGGCCCTTTAAATGTCTTTTACCAAGGTGAGGTGAAAATTGCTTTCCGATTCATTTGAATGGATCAATTCCATGGACTTTTAGGTGGTTGACTACTCATGCGAAAGTTTTAAGATCTTCACTGCACTCTGATTTTTGAAAAGACTTCGCAAAAGATCGACCTTGCGGCTGTGCGTCTCTCTAAATTTCAACAAAACTCTTCAAAACTCTTTGTTTTGGTTATTAGTAAGCT
This sequence comes from Sphenella marginata, assembly GCA_951509765.1. Lineage (NCBI taxonomy): Eukaryota > Metazoa > Arthropoda > Insecta > Diptera > Tephritidae > Sphenella > Sphenella marginata. The sequence continues at coordinate 80,958,129 of OX608081.1, forward strand.
AATTGTACATTAGTGATTTCTCTGTTGGTTTCCAAATAAAATCTCTTTTGTGTAGCTCGCAAACCTGTAAGCTTTCAGCGCGATTTCGCGCTACTTTTACTTCGATCTTCCCATCTGATCTTCTATCTTTACCCAACCATTAATTTCATTCTTTCTCATTCATTGCTTTAATCGCCATTTGCACGTTTTTTTCTGTAGCTAAGAATTGAGGCCACCGAATACCAAAGCGTCAAAGAGCTAAAATCACTAACACAGCTCAGCATCCAAGCTGGGGCGACGAGCGCACAACGCTACCTTTGGGAGTTTGGAGAACGCTTTCGCGCCAACGGCTGGTCCCGCTTCAACACCGTTGCTACTTGTACGTCTACTTTTCGATCTCATTGCATTGAATTTCCTTTGCGGTTTTATGCTTCATCGCTTCTTCGCTACGCATTTCACTTTTCTTTCAATTTCTCAGCATACATTTGTACATTTTTGTTGTTGTTGTTGCTGTCGCAATGCGGTATGAGAATCAGTGCATCACTGCTACACCTTTTACAAACACAATTTCTAATTCTACAACAAAATTTCAAAAAAAAAAACTCAAATTGCGCTTGCCTCTACATTTGGTATTGGCCCACAAACAAATCTCAATCACATTGCCAAAGTTAAGGTTGCGGCTGCCGCTGCCGCTGCTGGGACGCACCTATAAATCGGCGCTAGACCGCCAGACACGAACGCGAAAAGCAATCGAAAGCAAGTGAAAAAAAACCAAACTCGCTTAAATTCACAAAACGCAAACTGTGACAACAACAATTACCTTAACTGACAACAAAGTCTTACAAGAACAACAAGAAAAAAGTTAAGAAAAAAATAATCGAAAATTTGTTGCGATTGCATTGACATGATAAAAAAATGTAATGGTATTTAGTTGCCAAACAAATTACTGAAATTACTACGTCCACAACAACAACTAGACAACAGTCAAATAATACGTCACTTCACGTGCTGGCGATAAAAAAGAATTGATTAAACAGCACTAAATTCGCCCATGGGCACCCACTGTCCATCAGTTCACTAAGCGGGAAGGGCGGGCGGTGCAACCAAAATTATTTCACAAATTCCTTTTACACTAATTCGGCCAGAAATTGTTAATGGGGGCTTGTCCGCTCATCAATGTCACCTTATCACAGCCGTTAATCACGGTATGGTGTAGCACCCATTGACTGTTGCGAAGCCATTGACACGATATTCCGTTACCAAGTTTCGTGTGCTTAATTGACTGTGCAACCACATAGGTAAATGTGTGTATGTATGTACGAGTGCCTATTAGTGGACATTAATGGTAATAGGGTGGGGTTTTAATTTTTTTAAATTAAATGTTTTGATTTGAATCAGAAGGAAAATTTAAATAGAACTCCCAAAGCTTCAAATAAATTTCCAAAGTTGCTAGAATACTTCATCTGACCACCATTAGGCTATCAGAACGATGTGGTTTTGTACGCTTAACTCCTGTTGCTATTAATTTGTTCCACCTTATTATGCTACCATCGGCATCTGATAGATTATTGACACTTCGAATGTGCTCTTCGGCTTTTGTTAATTTTTTTATTCCATTAAAATTTTGTTTAAATTCATAGCTTGAGCAGAACATCAAAAAACTCAGAGATGGATTTTTTTATTATTACTTTATTAACTTTACAGCCAACAAAAATATTCAGCCCACCCTAATGTGTTGTTATTGAGCTTTGAAGCGTTAATATTTCTTTTTTTCTATCAAATTCTACAGCCAAAAATGTAAGCTCACAGAGAAATGATTGATTAAAATTTGTGTGAGGAAATGATTAAATCACAGAAAAAATTTATGTGAAAGAAAATTTAATGTACGAAGAGGAAATATTGAAATCACAAATTAGTCATAAACTTTCGTATTTTTACGCTTAAGGGCGATTTCTCAGTTTCCGATGATGGGCGAAGCGGACATGAGAAATCGGAGGGCCGTCATTTTGGAGCAGAGACAATGAGGTACAATTGCCTGGAGTCGTACAATCAAGACAATTTTCTACCACCGTTGTTGTTGTTGTAGGTTACGTACTTGGGTTAAAAACGTGGGCCACCTTACAAAAAAAGGACCTAATCTGCTGAGTGTACTAAATACCCAGCCTGCGAAACCTGAAACAGAACGAGTTACAACTTGTGTGAAACCCCCTACTGCCTAAAACATGGCTCATGCTTATCTACCGCTTTTTCTTGCACACGCTTTTTAACGGTATTGGTTATTACATTGGCACCTCATTTGCAGTTAGAGTTGTGCAACAGTGGATTTCAAATAACAAAAAAAAACGCTTCGAAACTAAACGCTCGCACCCAAGCAACCCGCATTTTATGGAACCAGCACACCGTTTATTGGACAAAAGCACCACTTATGACAAACTTTGTTGTACGCACATACAACTCGTCCACTAAGCAGCGCATTACCGTCACATAGGCAACCAGTAAAAGCCCAAAGCCCGCATTCAAACGCATTTGACACATTGCGTGTGGGGTACGTGCCACAGAAACTAAATTGCGCGCCACCATTAACGGCCAGAAGACAAAAAAGAAAATTAAAAGCGTTTAATAAAATGTTTGTGGGACGCGAAGCAAGACGCCCAAGCCACATAGATCGCACATAACTACATCGATTTGTAGGTGTGGTAATGCGTAAGTTTGTTAAGAAACGCCTTACGTGGTTTCATCGATGAGCTCATCGGCCACTGGCTTCATCCTCCAAGTGTTTGGCTGACAGGTGCAGTGATCGCTTCTTCGCTAAATAACTTACAAAACAAAGGTGGAGTTTCCTTGAATACATTGAAAATAAAGCTTCTTTGATTTATGTAGAACGCAAAAGCGCAATTGCTTAATCGAAAAAGAATTTCTCGTAAAGAAGTGTGGCGCGTAATGCCTGCCTAAAATGGTAGCAGACCGCTCCCTATCCGTTTTCAGTAATGAATCAAATGAGTATTACAAACCCACTTAGAGATGTTTGTTCATCAATTTACCATCAAATCACAGCCTACGTACTGATGTACTTGTGTGCTTATAAACATTTGTTTTTATTTTAAATATTTATGTTACTAATTTGTTAATATGTATGCTATAAGCGCGGCAACCAATTGGGCAAGCGCCACCCAGATGAATTTCAGCTAAGGTTATGTAAAGAATTTTCTTCAAAAGCGCAAAGAATGCAGTTTTGTTTGAACCATCGTTTAGAGCGGTCGTGAAATTAAAAAATCTTGCGAAGTTGTGAATATTTTTGGAAAATTTTAGAATTCAAAAATTTAGCAGCGCTGCTGAATTATAGTTTCAATTAGCCAAAAGTGCTAGGCCACAACTCCGCAACTCATTTCTTGTAGAGGAATTTTAGAAAGTCGGATTCTATACAGTTGCTGCTCAGTTTTATTGTGAAGAATACGCGAACAGAGCTAAGATCATAGCCAATTAAAGATGAGTGCTGCAGAAAGAGGTGGGTAGAAGAGATCTCGCGATGCATGTCAAACACACTCAAGATAAGATAAGATTGACGCATTTGCAAAACACAAAAACAATTTCGCTGATAAAACAATTCACCGTGCATAAGACAACAACTACAATTATGTACATGGCGCACTAGTGAAAGGTGATAAAAACAAGTAGCTGAAGTGAATGCAGGGAGAGCTTTATACAAGTGGATATTGTACCGTTAGAAATATGTCACTTCATGCTAATACAAATACGTCGCTAATCTCTCCGCATATTAACACGCATTCGTACATCCGAAAACATATTTGCTAAACTTAAACAAATAAATGAGAGCGTTGCGTTGTGCTACCTGCTTTTGGGTGGAGTGCGGGCGCGTGGCCAACAAACGGTATCACACAGCCTTACGTCGTAACGCTAACATCACAGTCGAGCTAGAACTTTTCCTCTTTTTTTATGTTATCAGACAACAATACACCACTGTCGTCGATCTGAAGCACCTACGCTTAGCGTGTTGGTAGCGTTTACGCTTTTGCTTACAAATAACTTAAGCGAAGTTAAATTGTTGACTGTTATCGTTGACGTCTACGCCACCTACCGCAGTACCTTGAGACTGAAGTTAGCGGCAAAAGTTAGTCAAGTTTTTATCGCCTTTTCAGTCGTTTGCGGAATTTCCAACCGAATTCAACGTGATTCTATGACGGCGCGGCCATTAGTTTTGTTTCCCTTCAAATAGCAAAGGAAAGTGAATATCAAAGTAAAATCAATAGAAAAAGAAATACGAAATTATAATTTGCTATTGTTAGTGCGTTGAATGAAACCTCTTGTGAACGTTTTAATTTGGTTAATTGAAACGCGTAAAAAATAAAAGCGAAATGCTAAAGTAGTAAATAAATTAGTCAGATAAGAAAAGAATTTATGAGAGAGGAAGTGAGTGTGAAACAAATAAAGCACTAAATTCAAGGTGAGACTCGTGAAAACAACCAAAGTCATATTGTGGTGCCACAAAGTCGAAGGAGAGGAGGTGTATATTATTTGTATTTTTATCTTGATCAAGATAAAGACAAACATACAAGTCATAAAATTAACTAGATGGCGCTGCTAAATACTAAAATTGCATGCTGGCCCAGACCTGGATCCACAGAGCTGGCTCGAAAGAGCTCAATTCCTTCCCATTTACTGTCAGGTCTACGCACAGGCATGACTCTGGTTCTACCAATGGTTTTTAATTCCTAACTGTTAATTCACTTTTAGAGCTGTACCCATTTCAGTGGCGAGCTCTTAAAGCTTCATTATTTCTTATCGGTAGAAACCCGAGAAATTACTTGCTAAATTATATAACATGTCTGTGTATTAATCAATGCTTGCGGTGAAGTATGAAATTCTATCCTTTTTTCTTGTCACAATTCACTAGTCAGCCACGCTCCATAAAAAGCATTAAATATCAATTACAACTATTCGGCTGCTGTTAATTACGCTTTTAATCTACAACAGAAAGTATTTACCAATTTATAGCACAATGTTTAAGCGAATCTGAGTGACTGAAAGCAAGTTAATTACTTCGTAACTGTGCTGGGATCTGCGATAGCGACACATTTTTAACATTACAAATTTTCCAAACATTGTCTTAATTTGTAAGCTGGAAGTTAAGTTAGAAAAATGAGTCCGAAAACCAGCCATCCTTTTGAGATATGTCCAAAAAAGAGGAGTGCAATTGGAAAAGGTTTTCTTTATTTAGCCGATGATGTCATACCCGTTCAATAACGCCTAATGACTTGATAAGTGTTTGTGGCTATCTCTACTACACGAGCTATTAAATTTCCACACTTGAAAATCATTTCAAATATTGGTGATTTCATCTCGATGACAACTTTTCATTTGCACCAACGAAGTATTTACACCGTTATCTCTCCCAAGCCAAACTATTATCTCGAATGCCTTCTAAGGGTTTTTTGTTATCGTTTGTTAGAGGTAAATACTAAGGAGAGGGAGCTGACGAGTAAGACGGGCTTTTTCTGAAATAATAGACTTGGTTGGGTAAGACATGAGTCCTTTCAACCTTCTGCAACTGTCGTCGTTGTAACGAAACCGAAGCAAAAAATAAATATTAAAAATCGAAATTTCGAATATCTAAAATGCTAGATTTTAGAAAAATAAATACCTGAAAATAAAACACCCTAATGCTGTTTGTAGAACAGTGGTATCATAAAATTCGTAAATAAAAACAGTCAAAAACTTAAAGTTAACAAAATGCTTATTTATTCACTGAACTTTTACCTCATTTTGATGGCATGAATAAATCATAAAATAATATCACCAATTCAGTTTAATTTCAACTCAAGAATATTAAAAAAAAAATAATCTTTTTGCATTGCAGATAACTGACTGAATGACATAAGAAGCACAGAACTTCAAAACAAATAAAATTAAGCGCCATAATTTGAAATTGAACAGTAAAGGAACATAAAGGTATGGAAAATTTATTGAAAATCTAATTTAACAAATGAATAAATAATGGTGATTTTATAAGAAATAAAAAAAGAACAGAATACCGTTAGGAACACCTGAAGTGATAAAAATAGTGTAAAACCTATAATAACAATGATAATTAGCAAAAAATGTTCACAGCCAACAAAAAACACGCCATCTTCGGCAGCATAAAAAGCTAGACAATCGTTTATACAGAAAACCTAATAAACAAATATTCGAGCAAACGGCAATTAAAGGAGGCCAAAGTTCAATGACTTACCGGCTCGCATATTATTTAGCACTTAACCAACAACAAGCATGTTCGCCAGCTGGTCTCGCAGACATGCAGCAGCAGCAAAAACGAAATATGGGCTTTGCGGTGTGGTTCATACTCCCTAATAAATAGTAACAACAACAAAAATAATAATGTGCAAATAGCAATGTAAATGATGAATAGTTAAAAAAAGGCGCACAATTCTGGGTTCAATGCGGCCAAACTCCTCATATGGGCCACCTTAATTATGCGTGCCACTTAGACGCCATTGTTGTATATCGCACTTTTATTGTTGTAATTATTATTATGCTTCATGTTTATTGCTACCGTATTTGCCTTTGGAGTTTCTGTTTGCTTAATGTGGCTGAGCAAACGGAATGGTATGCACGTATGGCTTGTTATGAGGTGGCTAAAGTAACGAAAATATTATCGTTTCAAGCTCAGTTCTTTCTTACATCCGGATCTAACATTTTTCTGCACTCAGAGGAAAAATATGGTTTCGGTTTCGTCAGGTCCCTTGTTCTTATAAGAGAACATACCCCTCTTGGGAACAGAAAGCAAACGCTATGCTTTTAAGGGAACCTAAATCTTGCTTATCTATTCTATTGTGAATAGATAGTGAAATACATGGACCACACCTTAAGTTCATTGAAGATCCAAGTTGTCTTCCAATTTTAGACTTTTGGGGTACCTCAACTGAAAAAACAATTTATTCTTCAATAAGCACTTAAGAAGTCATGCAAAAATATTCTTCAACTTTGGATAAAAAGTCTTAAACCTAATAGGACATTAACCATTTATCAAACATTTAAAAATGTGGGTGATATGTAAGCACATATGCATGGATGTGTGTATTCAAGTTATTTACATCACGTTTTTCACTTAATTTCATTATCCAATAATCGTTTTTCGGTAGCGTTCTACTTTTGTATAGCTAAATATTTATTATTTATTGAATCATACTGGGATAGTTCCATTGTAAACTTTTTTTCTAAACTGATGGAACGTGCTGTGTACTTTTCGAGCTGGTTGCGGTACATATCTATTTAGGTAAATTACGAATCCATGTTGGTTTATGGGTACTCAAGTACTGTTATGCATGCAAATGAAATATGCTATTTGACAATTGGAAATATTTGGGGTTAAATAATGAAGAATTTAGTAAGAAAGTCATGTAGAATTTGTTTTTCTTGTATCTAGTAGCTTAGTATTTTACTTTAATTTCGACCGCCATTTAAAATGTTTAAATTAAATTTTGAATTTTTTTTGGGCCTAACATATATATTAGCTTTGATGATTTATGGCATGCCACAATCGTCTGCTTAATAAATTCACGGCTAAAAAATATCAGAACGTGATATCGCAGTCAGCCGTTAGACTCGCATGACAAAAAGGATTGAATTTTGCTAAATGTCGAGCTATCATACAAATGTAAAGAGTTTGGTAGGAGGTGGACATACTTTTTTATTTTTCTTAGTTTTAATTAAATCGGATTTTAAATTTCGAGACAAATATTTAGAAGCTAAAACATTTAACAACTAGTTATTTTCTAAAATTTGCATAAACATCAAACATTTATATGCACAAAACATCCAGAAGTGAGACATCACACCTTCATCCGTACAGATTTTCAAAAAAATAAACATACATACAAATTTTAGTTAACTCAAGAATCGTGTATATCTATCCATCTTTGATAATATTTAATTTATTGTTTAGATTGTTGACTAGACCAGTTCTCTATTTGGATAACAAATTCGAAGAACAAATAGGAACTGGTTCTTTAGAGACGACTAAAAGAAAGTAAGACGGCTAAGTTAATAAATCAACAACAAGTCTTTAGTTTTTCTATAGTGATTTTTTGAGCACAACAACAACCATTGTTGTATATACTAATGGATGTATGTATGTAAGCATAGCTACTTGCACTAAATTTTGGATATGTTTTACATACATAAATAACATGGCAATGACATTAATGAGCTCAAAGTGGAAAAATTTAATTATAATAAATTTAAATTATCTTAGTTGCGGTAAAGTTCGCACTGATATTGTTTGTTACGCTCAAATATAAAATGTATATTATGTAAGTGTAGAAATAGAGCTAATCGACATTGTCCCACTGACAGTACACCAAAAAAAATCGAGAATATGTAGTTACAAATTAGACTCGGTTCTATTATTTTTTTTTACAAAGATTTACATATGTACATACATATATGTGTGTATTACGAAAAAGGTAAACAATGTCACGACTTCTGAACGCTTTGAGTGCTGTTTAAAAAGTAATTTTGTTCCATTACTAATTTTAGCATCTGCTATTTGTTATCACATTTTTGTCTGTAAATAGCTTCCAACTACTCTCTACTGCTATTTGTGCTAGCAAATTGACTGTTCATGTACATACAATTATGGTTGCGCATCTCATTTTTTGTGCAAATATTCAACTAAACCACTATACCACAAACCACAATAAAAATTGTTAGCAAATTCCATTGAAATGCGCAAACACCAAGCAAAAAGTAACATTTTTCATTTCACCATTTCTGTGGTCATTCACGGAACGCACATTCATTGTTGAATCATCTAAATCACCACATAATTCGATGAAATTAATTTATTATTTATTTATGTATTTATCCATCCTTATACCTAGTAGATTAACACCTGAAATTTAACTGTCGTTTATAATTAAAAAAAAAAAAACGAGTAGACAAACCGTAGATGACAATACGTATGAGTAATCTGCGATAAAATTAGATCAATGCACTATGGGTCACTTGGTTTAATGGTAAAAATTTTCCCAAAAAACAAAAAAAATATAAAAAAGAAATGCAATTTCCGACATAATTGATTTAAATTTGGCATATCCAAATTCCAAAAAAAAATAAATAAAAATAGTATAACGATTCAAAATTGAAAACGATATTAAATATCTATCGTCTGTTGAGTGGGAGATAGGTATATTTTAGAAGCCCATTAAAAAACACAGTGATAAAGGCAAGCGCTGTTCTCAAGGCGCTTATTATTATATTTTTAAATATGCGCCAGACTTCGATAAAATTATTACTAAACAATGTTGAAATATAATTAATTAAATAAGTCGAAATTTTTTAGGTTTTTATCTGCACGAAAAACGTGTGATACCAAGTATCTAGTAGAATTATCTAAATGAAATTATTGAAATATTTTAGAGCTTAATTTTGGTTAAAGTATGCAGCTCATAGAAACAAAGAAAAATGTTTTTTATAGATGTTTGTCATATCGTCTAGCCAAAAGCTCATGAGCTCAACGTGTATATTTAAGTATGTACTTAATTACAGCTCATACATATTTAAACCACTTACGAGTTGAATGGCAATTTTTTTTCCTCTTACTACACTGTCACCCCGTACTACCCCTGTGGATTGTAGCATTTACAATTGGCAATCAAATCAGGCAAAAACGCACGCCACAAACAACAATTTCGCAAATCACCTTACGCCAAAGCCAAGCACACGACGACACCAATTAATTTCCACCCCATAATAGTGTAGTCGTATCACGCTTTAAGCCGTATTGTATCATCTTCTAAGTTTAACAACGCAGCGCAGGCCTTTATATAAATATTTAAAACACCCAGTCATTAAGCGTACATCACTTCAAACTTGACGCGCCTGGAGGTTTCGCTGCTTAACTGCAATTCAAATGTTGGAATTTTTATTCTACTCAAGTGTATTGTGTCTTGCGATTTGTCAATTTGAAGTGCTTAGGCGAGTAGATTTAAACAAAAAAATAATTGATCGTACTTGAATGTCATTTACACTGCCGGTTGGTAGTAAATTATGCAGCATGTAGTGTTTTTTTTTTAATAATTGTTGTTTTTGTAGTCTGGTTTCATTAACGCGAGAGGTACTTAAACGGTTTAATAATCTCGCACTTGCTTATCTCAAATAAGTTCGATTGTATTCTGGATTGTATGAAGATTTTGGAAACAGAGATATCGACCTTAGCAAAATATATTTGATACCTTTCGAACACCTGTGCTACTTATTATCAACCCTTAAAAAGCTCAAGGCAACTATAATTATTCATCTAAGCAAATTTCTACTCAACGTGATCGATCACATCGAACTGCTAGCAACATTCATGTGCTCGTCTTCTGACTCCTCTCTTGCCATAACCGTTCCATCCTTGGGCGCAGGCACTCATGCGCGAAGAGAATTCTATCAAGCGATCACTTATCTATCAGCTCAAGTGTGCATTTGTATGCAAGCAATTAATAATTACAAGCAAAACAAAAAAATAATAAAAATTCTATATATACAAGGCGGATAAATTATAAGCAATAAATTCTAGCAGACCCAGCTAAATTGCATGATTAGATTGTAAATTGTATGTAAACCAACAAAAGAAAAATAGCTTTGCCGATTTTGAAGTGGGAATTTGCACAATTATGCCATAAAAATAAACAAATCCATACAAACATTCCAATGATAAGTGCGAGGCACGCAAAAAATGCGACCAATAGGAAAGCGGCCGGGAGTGGTGTTAGATCATGTGCTACTGCTTGAGAACCGATATGAAGTGGGAGTACTCGCAAATTAATTTTGGCCCCCAGTAACCCCAGCATTGGCTTTTTATGGCATTTGCAAGATATTTTTTATAAAACTAAAAATTGCTGAAACTTTTTTTAGTTTTCCTTAAGGTTTATAAAATGTTAAGCACAATCAAATTATTATGTCGTAAACATTCTAGTCGACTACAATAAATAAGTACCAAAGGTATTAGTCTCAGCCGTGCCAATTACATCCGATAAAGTGAAATCAGGGATGACTCTCTTTAGGAACTAGCCGTTTAATTTTGTGTAGTGCTTTAAATTTTGATTTATGCATACCCAAACTTCCATAAAAATAATTATCACAATCAGCGATAAATTGTGGAAATTTAATTAAGGCAACGTTTGATAAAAAAACAGCTTAAAATATCTGAAAGCGGCAGAAAAAAGTTCATTATGGAAAGCGACGCCTTCTAGCGCTTATCTTGTTCTACTCGAAATATACAACCCTAGACACTTGACTAGGTTGCTTTTTTGTCTGAAGGAACTTTTTAAATTTGGTTTATATGTATATTAAAGGTCAAAAATAAAAATTGTTTGCAACTATTTAGGATTCACTTTCGAATGAAGAGTTTAAAAGCATCTCTTATACGATAGAGGTCCCAATTCGAGTGGGGAGTTGAAAAGCAGGCAAGTGTTTCAAAAAGTCGACCAAACAAAAAAGTAGCGGAGTCAAGTTCTAGTTTGCAAAGTCCGCAAGATTATGTGGAAGTAGGTTTGCTTCTGGAAAACCTTTAGTATTTCTAAAAGGGGCACACAAGGATCCCAGTTCTTCTGGTAACACTTCGAACAATATCAGTTTATGGGAGATATTAAGCTACCTATGTACATACCTGTAGTGGAATTCACTAACTTCGATTACGACATTCGCAATCGACATTTCGTCCTAACCGATATCGATCACGATATTGGTATTCACTAACTTTTTTTTCTCGATTTTCGAGTATTCGCCATCAGCTGTTTCGCAAAGTAGACGACACACAATTTGCAGTTGTTTTCTATGTCGCTAAATAAAATGCACATAATTTGATTTTTTTTATTAAAATTGAAATAATAATACTATATCCATATAATTATTATTAAAAAATGGCATCTGAGAACATAGAGTATGTTTTATAGCGAGATGAGAAATCCTTTGCCCGCATCGTTATAGATAAGTTAGTGAATCGCATATTCGATAGTGCAAGCGAACCGAATCGCTATTGAAAATCTCGAAAAATCGAACCGAATCGAATCGCTAAAAGTTAGTGAATTCCACTACTGCTCAAAGTTTTTTAAAATATATTCCACTTTTGAAGTTAGGGTAAAATATAAAAGACAGTTTTTACTTATTGTTTAGTTAATACCTAAGTAAAGTATCTACTTACCTGCTACAGACGCTAATGTGCTAGTATATGTATGTACGTTTTTCCATCTGAAGGCTTTGTAATCTCGAGAGCAATATATAACAGCTTGATTGATAAGATTTCTAATTGCTCTATCATAAATATTTTCTGCCAATAACTAAAGTTTCCATTCGTTTCGTTCTTTGCTTTTAGGCTCGAGTACCACGTTATGATGGCTCTACGTCGCAGTTGAATAACGGCACATCGAAAAGGGAGAATTTTGCCACGTTTAGAATTTTTATTTCAAACATTTTATTTGTAAAGTTTCCTGATCGTTGGTTGTACGCAGCAAATTATGAGCAACATGAAAAATGGTTTCTCCACTCTCAATCGTTGGCTGGGCAAGAAAAACAAAAGTAAATACTAAATGACTAAATATTTTTGATTTGTTCTAATTTGAAATTAATCTACGTTACAGCCGATAAAGTTACGCCCAATGGCAAATTTTCTAAATCAAGCACAAACCTAAGCAGTCTGTCCGTCTCGACGACGAACATCAACGAAACTAGTCAGTTGGAGTATAATCGGATCACACCTCTGCCGGTGGCCACAAGCAATGCGCCCTTTGAGCAGACATTTCGCATCACCGTACTATTGCCGAAGGATCAACTGTATGTGGCTCGCTTAGGTGCACGGGTGCCGCTCAGCAAGCTTTTGGAGTTGGTGTGTGAAAATAAACTTTTGGACTCAACTAAATATGAATTTAGAAATCCAGGTATGGTATGCATTACTTTTGCTCAATGTTAACTTAATAAGGCTTTTCTTTCACCACACAGTCGACCCCAGTCAGGTATACAGCTGCGATTCAACTATTGGCGCTGTGGGCCTCTCCGAAGTTCGGCTATGTCACAAGTCCGAGTCATATGACAGCTTCAATGCGGAAGAAATCATAAAGTTACATCGAACTGCTATCATTCGTGACTCGCTCTCCTCATCGGAGTTTAGCAGTCGCTATTCAAAACATACAACGAAAACCACTAGTCCCTACAGTTCGAGCAATTCACTCAACTCTATGGACTCGACAGGCATGAATTGTGTACGCACCCCGGTGTCTCCGCCTGCAACACTGACAACATCGACGACGCCTCTTAAAATAGCTGCACCACCAAGAAAAAAGCGCGCCGCACCACGGCCACCCAGCCAGATTACAATACAGGAGAGGGTAGCTCTAGGAGCTGCTGAAGAGACACCAACAACTGAAACGAACAGAAATTTAGAGAGCCCAAATGGTGTTCTGCCGCTAAGTAATCGTTTTGTCTCCACGCCAAACCTTACAACGGCCGACGACAAGAAAGCCGAGAAAAATGGTTATTCAAACAGTCCGAAGGATGAGAATGTCACAGTGCCAAGTTTAAATGGCTATGCACACGAGGATGTGGGGCAGGAGAAGTCACAGGTGCAGCGAAAAAATGCACGCAACTTATATGGGGGCAGCGTACACAATTTGTCTAGTCCGACTAATTTAGAAAAATCTACAGAGTTCCCCGAGCCATCGCCACGCAAGCGAATGATCCAAGTTAAGAAGAAAACTACTGCTCCTGCTCCACCTCTCAGAGGCAGCATGCATGCAGATTCTGACACAGTTTCCGTAAGGTCGATGTCTATATCAGCATCAGATACACCTCTGACGCCTTTAACACCAAACTCGCCATCAGAAGATGTGATCAACGAAGCACCATCCACTGCTGAGCTTACGCCACTCAGTGGTAGAGAGGAGGAGTCATCTCCAAAAGCGCACGAAGCTCAATCCGACATCACTCGCTTGCAGTCGTCCACGCCAGTGCTTGAGACGACCTCTCCGGACCCCGCGCAGCCATCTTCAGAAGTGACGCCTAGTATGCCCAAACCTTTACCACGGGTAACGACTACTACTCCTCTCAATGTAAGCAACACATCCAATGAAGGCTCGGAATCGCCTTTGACAACGACCAATGTATCAAAAATAATGTTGAACCGTACACCAACACCTGAGCCACGATCACTTTCAGCTGAGCCATCCGATTCCGAATCATATCTTAGTACACATATCGCAGCACTAAAGAATACTTCCGTGATAGAGGATGAGGTGCCACCAAAAGCGGAGGACAACGTAACTTTCTTAAGCGCGCATATAGCGTCGCTCAACGAGACATCCTTAGAACATGATGAAGATGCTATGTCGAAGCAGGCTGATTCGGGCATCGGCGAACCGGTGCCTTCCCCAGTACCAGATAGTTTGCCCTCAGAAGGCTCCGCACATGAAGGGAAGTCTGCATTCGAGTCGAGCTCAGATGATGACGAGATGGTCAAGGTGTACAATTTCAAACTTGGTAAAACCGTGGCTAAAGCGCCCACTGATCCACAAACTTTAGAAGATTTTTCAATCTTAACCGCAGCTGCTCAATCAGATAGCGGTGATGTAACCCCAGCACCGTTAACCCAAGAAGCCACGCCTAATTTCTCTGATAGCGCCTCTTGGAACTTCGCAATTCCGATATCGCCACCACCGAATTTTGCTGACGCTCGATTCGCGAATGGGTTTGATACTGAAAAGACACCAGATGTACCCATTACGCCCAAAATTAAGGAGCGACCTGTACTAAATTTTGAGTCGATCTCGAGCACAGACAAACATGAAGAACAAACGATTGAGAGTGTTAGCGTTGAAACTACTAAATTGCACAATAGGCAGCTCCAGGCGGATATAACAGAGCCATTACAAAGTCCAACCGCGCCATTGAATGAGATCGTAGACGAACTTTCGGCAATAATTAATGAAAAGCGTTTAGATTCGCTAATCAAGAAGGTAGACGATCAACCAAAGATCGAATCAGCTAAGCCAAATACACTAACGAACTTTAGCATCACAACGCATGCGCAACAAACTCAAAATAAGCAATCTAAAGAAGTGGAAGAGGACGTCTCCTCAGAAATGAAGGCCGCCACAGAAACAGAAAATAATGCGACAACACCACAAAACTCCACTGCATCTGAAGAACGTCCATCGGCACAACTTCCGAACGAAAAAATTGAACCCAGCGAATTCAGCTCCAGTCGCAGATCATCTGGCGAACTGAGTATAGGAGAATCCCCAACGCTTCAGAGTCCTGAGGTTATCAAAACAATTCTTAACTCACGCAAAAACAGCGTAGTGAGCAGTTTGGATGTCGAAAACAAATCAGAATTGGAAAGGAATAGGCTTGGCGAGAAGCGTGGCGTAGAAAGCACAAAAATTATTTCAATGGTGGAAACACCAAAGACTTCAAATGAGGTTGAGAAGAGCGTGGAGGAAGCAAAAGTTTCAGTGAGTGAACTCGATGTTACTCCAGAAGGTGCGAAACCCAAAACGCTACCCAAAGTATACCGCTATTCTGGGCCACCAAGCATAAACTTCTCCACTTGGAACGAACGGCCAAAAGCACAAGTATCCATCAAAAATGAGGGCGATTATATATTTGGTGGCAAGAACGCGGATAGTCAAAGTGCGGCAGTCACGACAGCCGCCATTGAGATCAACACGAATTCTTTTGGACGCAATAATCGTTCGTCAATGCCGGCAAGCAGCTTTTGGGCTGAAAGGGATAGTGTGCAACCTCCTCCATCACCAAAACCTATAACCAATGTCTCACCGACGGAACGTATGGGCATAATTGAGAAGGACTATCATGTGCCCATAACGGTGAAGCCACTACGGGATGTTATTTTTGAAAATGGATCTATAAATATTGCGTCACAACAGCCAGCCAACAAGGTCACATACCGCAAATCAACAAGCATAACCAAAGTTTTACTTAACGGCGATGCAGACTCCGTCACCAATAATAAAATTGAAACCGTTCAGAAACGGTGCTTTGCAGGTGCAACGCATACTTCGACTTTGCCACGCAGCAACACAAATCGATACAGCATGCCAGTGGGTAACTTGGCTGGGCCTGCATTGCTGCGTTCAACCTCCATCACACAGTTGGAAACCAACAAACCAAAACAGGTGCAGAGCCAGGTCGCAGCGGCACCCTTTGGTCAAAGCACACTGCGAAAGACGGGCTTGAAAGAAAAAATACTTGCAAAGGAGGCGGAATCACAACACCAGGCAAGAGGAGCGAATTCAACGCCCATTACGCCGTCACCACCATCCCCACCGCCAGCAACAGCGCTCAAGGGCATACCACTGCGCACACCAAACAGTACGCCAACTACTCCCAGCAGTCCTGAACCAAGAGATCAGCTGTTGTTGGCGATACGAAATTTTAAGCGCGAGGAATTAAATCGCGTCGTTTGAGAGCGAGTGAGCAAAGGATGGATGGGAGAAAATAGCGCACTAATAGTGCATTAAGCATAAATAGTCACAAAAGCTGGACTGAAGTGTTGTAAATTTTTATTGTATATGGTATATGATTTTATAAATATGTATTAAAAAAAGTTTAAGAGGAGGGGTTTTTAAGCCGAAGTCAACATATACATATAAGTAATTTTATTAGTTTAATTTAAGTTCCGTGCAGGACAATCGAAGCATCAACCCCCCAAAAAGACCAATATGGAGGCAACAAATCGATTGTGTTATACGGTAATGAAATATATACAAGTATATTAAATATTGGTCTTTGTATGTATATTGGATCCAAATATTAAATACTTGAAATGTTAATTTGAAAACACATTATTTACTAAGCGCAAAAGTTAACCAAATGTTTTATTTCTGTTAATCGCCAAACTCACGTTTTGAAAGGCAGAACTCTATGGCTAACTTCTACGGCGTTCCAGCCATGGTAGAAATCCACGTCGTTAGTCAGCTACTTCATTTACAAAGTTCACAAAGATGAAACTATACGACGCTTGGAACGTGCAACAGGCTGCTCATAAAGTTCTAGCCTTAGATATAAATATTTTAAATATTTACGACAGAGTGGAAGGTGACCTTATTACTCTGTCACAAATATTTTTCAAGAAAGCACTCTTACAGAATTCGTTTCTTAATTTAAATCCAATACATTTTCAAATGACATGGAGCACTTTTCAAACAAATTCTGAGATAGCGTGCTCTCGAATCTAGCCCTCACGATGGAGCGCTAAAACATATCCAATTAAGAATAACTGATGTAATATTTTCTGTAAATTACAATATTCATATATCCAATTAACATATGAAATTGCGCATCAATGGTTTTATAAAAACGTTTATGCATATTATTTATATTTTGCGTTGTTTTATTGGTGTGTATAAAGAAATGGAATACTAAAATAATATATCATAATAAAAAATAAATATTCTTGTGTTTTTATTTTGCTAATTAGCATTTTTTAAGGATGCGAATTTGAAACCCGTTGACTATTTTAGTTTTACCATTTTGGGGGAAGTATTATATCATGCCTTGAGGTCCTCGAAGTAAAATGCGTTTAAATGTCGTTTGCTTATTTTCGCATAACTTGTATTTCACTCCCTTACTTTTCATACAGAAATAATATTTACAGATAGTTTTTAAAATTTTAAACTGATTCATTTAGACCTATTTTAGTTTTGAAGGCTAAACCTTTATCGCCCATATCTGCATTATATCCACGACGGTATTTCATGCCCGGAGCCTATTTAAAAAAATATAATAAGCACGCAAAATATCTAGCAGTAATCTGATCAAATACTTACATTAAACCAAACATCCCGCCAAGCTTTGCCATCATCAGCACTTCGCACCAATTCAGGAACATCAAAAGTTGGCACGTTAAAAAGGTTCATTAAAGACGGTTTTTCGTTACAATATTTGATACGGGCTTCGCCCCATAACGACTCCAGAGGAAAGCGCCAATCCTTCATTTTTTTATCTTGGTAATCGATTTCAAATTGGTTAAAATCAATGCGTTCGATATCTTCAACCACTACTTCCGTCTCACCGCCAGCTGTCCAATCGTAAATTAGAATTTCTGCATGAGTACTGATATCTTTAAGAAAATGTTGCTTGTAATACGTTTCAATATCCTTCAAGTAGGCATCAGTGAAAACCTTTGAATTTACTTCGTAATCTACATTACGAGCCTTGATACGTTGCTAAATAACAATCGTTGCAAAATATAAATCATAAAATTAAAATAAATAATAAATAATAAAATTTTATACACAAACAAATGTTACCTTTACAGCATCAACAGGACAGTCCAAGTAGATAACCAAATGCGGTTTTAGCAGTTCGTCAATGGTATTTTTCCGTATTGCATGATAAGTCGAATGGGCTCCAGCTGAGATGTAGCCATTCTTATGCATAGCTTCCATGAACACAAAATCAGAATAGCACGTGCGATTCATAACAACACCTTGCCCGGTAGAAAGCACATGCTGTAAAGCATCGATGTACTGTTCATACCTTAGCATGTACATGCGGATTTGGTATTGCGCAGCCAACGGATGGGTGGGTTCGCGGCAAAAGTTCGACACATCATACGAGCGGCAGAGCTCCGGCATTTGAGGATCTAATTGCCGTAAATCGTAACCATACGAATTGATGTAAATCAAATCCATGTCGACTGCGGGGAGATACAACATATCTAGCTCATCCGCTAGTTCCTTAGCAAATTTGCTTTTGCCTGCACCAATGGGACCCTCAACACATATTATTTTCGAGTTTTCATCCATGCGCGGTGATGTTTTATCGAAAAACGTATTAAATACGTTATACCGTTTTTCTTTGTATGGATAGGGAGGCACTTTTACGGGACGGGGGCCGCCACGCATAGTCTTACCCATGATGGAACATTTTTGAGTTAAGGCCATCGGCGACGCCGATTGCGTATTCAAAAATGAGGGAGCAGCATTACGTCCGCACAGTCGAACAACTCCAACACGGAAAACGGTAGCCATTCTATAAGACAGCAAAAGTTAAACTATTTATCACAGACTTCATATTAATGGAAATAAACTTTATTGGTTCCTTCCAAAACACTGCAGTCATTACATCACAACTTTTTTCAGATTGGTCGCATCATTGTTTTAGCATTTCTTTCAACGTAAAATAAGTGAATCAATTATTTAACTTTACCATCAAAGAAATCCCGACAGCCAATTCTCTTAAAACTAAGGTACCTGAATTATTTCACAGCTCACCTTAACAAATTTTCTGCAAAATTTCTTTTATTTTTCACACCAAAAACTGAAAATCCATTACATACGACAGCTGTCAAACTTCTGTCAGCCGCAGCAAAGTGGTGAAAGTACAGCTGTTTTGGTGAACTTGCAGAGATGATACTACTTTTACCATTGCATGCATGGTTGCACTTTAATACAAAATAAAACTTTAGAACAAAAAAATGGTAATTATTTCTTTAGGAGACAACTGCTAAAACACGTCCAAAAATGTCGGGAGGAAACAAAAAAACACGTTACAAATCGGGAATATTACTAAATATACGCGGAGTTGTATAACTTTGTCAATTTGCTTCTTTCGTAAATTCTTTACAAAGTAATAAATGCAATTTTAACAATGACAAATAATTTACTTACCTTACTAAAGTTACAGCACAAGTCGGATCGCAGACTTAAGTACATTAAAGAGGTGAAACCACAGATTGTGCTGGGTTTTACTGGTTAGTGGAGGAACAAAACAATTTCTGCAATATGCTTTTGTTCAAAGCCGATGCTTTTAGGATTTTCTTCCGCCGCCGTGCGACCTCCTGATTTTGAAAAAGAAGTTAAGAAGGAAGCAAAGAGAAATATCACCTTTTGTGAAATGTTCAATTATTGGCACAAACAATATAATTACTCTGCAGCTCATTCATGTAGGCACCATTTCTCTTTGTGCCTTGTGCCTGGTGCCGAAAGAAAAATTATGATTCCTTGAGAAAACTCTGACTACATTAAAATCACTTTCACGCAGCCAACTCACCAAAACCTTTAGGATTTATTTATCCTCAAACGAGCAGTTTTTCCAACATATGCTTGTGACCGTTGTTTATTTCAATAATTATGCATTTTCCCGCGCCGCATTTCTACTTCTTGCTAGCCAACTGTCAGAAATCAGATAAGCTAAAGTGCTGCCAAGTTCAAAATATATAATACAGAGTGACATCGGAGCTAAATAGTTGAAGTTGCATGCAACTCCACTGCAACTGATTGTCTTTTTGTAACTTGTAAGCAGTGTTGCCATTTTAGCTATTTTGTAGCTAGATTTAGCTATTTATTTCGACGTTTAGCTATAGAAATTCGGGTTTAGCTCTTAGCTATTTTTTTAGCTTTTTTTTAAATCGAGTTAGCTATTTTAGCTAAAACATTTTTGTTATTTGCCAAATTATTTTCACAGAACTTTTTAGAATATAAATATCGACCGTGTGCACTCTGCCTTATGTTTATCAAACTGTTCAAAAGTTGATAGATAGTAGAAATTTTGTCAGACTTTTATTATCAAGTTAATTGAGCAGCTACGTCAACGCCTACCACAAAATATTCAATCTTTAAAAAATATTGAGTTTTTTGCTATAAAAAATGCTTTAAATGTGGTGAAGCCCAAAATATTTGATACTTTTAAGGCAGAAAAAATTACTGTTATAGAAATGGAATGGAAAAAACTCTATTCATATCCATGGCAAGAGACCCCTTCTAAAGTTAAGTTTTGGATAGAGGTAAGGGAGTTTGGGAAATGCCATTAATGAAAATCCGTTTGAGCAATTACAACAGTTTGTATTTAATTTGCTAATAATACCGCTTAGTAATGCGGAAATAGAACGAAGTTTTTCTGTATTGAATTTAATAAAAACCTAGCAAAGGAATAGAATGGAGATTTTGATGTTAAACTCTTTACTAACTATAAGATAACTTTGGTATACCTAGTAAATATATACGATTAAACATGTGAATTAAACGAAGACAATGACTTTGTTTTTGAACTCTGCACAGCTGTGATTTAACTTCATTTTTGAATAAAACTTGAGTGATGTATGTATGTATATCAACTATTCGTGATTATAATTTATGTTACTATTATAATTTAATTTATGTACTTAAAAAGTACATATATTTTCAATGACTGAATTGTTATTATTTTTATTATTATTATTTTTTGCTTTATAATAATTTAGTAACTACAGACATACATATGTGGTTTAATTTCATGTGAAATAAAAGCTCATTTAGCTATTTTTAAAGAAAAAAATTTTAGCTATTTTTTTTGGCTATGAAATTTTTTTTGTAGCTATTTTTAGCTATTTTTTTGTTTCAATTTAGCTATAAGCTCTAAAAATTTCTGGCAACACTGCTTGTAAGAGAAGAATGCACATGCACACATCCTTACGCAAATCTGTATACATATATTCTATGAAATATGAAATGCATTTCCTTCATAGCATTCAGCTATTCTAATTGGGTTTGTCAAACAGTTTTGAAAGCGTTGTTGGATTATGGTGAATATTTTATTCAAGGCGGTATCATGAATTTTAGCTGAGCGCAGCCGCGGTAATGAAATTTCCCAAATCCTGTGCACATTTAGGGCGGAAACTCTTTTATGATATACCAGAAATATTTGGCTTTACAACGTATCGAACGGTTTTCAAAAGCGGTCACATTTATAAGCTACCAAAAAATAATTATAAATATTTAAAATAATCAATTTAATTGAGCAGAAAATAATGTGAATTTTCCATAAATTCCAGCTAAACGCAAAGTTTTAAGTAGTAAGTAGTAAGTGTGTGCAGCAGTTTGCAACACATTGAAAATTGGTCAAGTGCGTCATACAATTGAATGTGCAGTGAAGCAGTCAAGTGCTTTGAGATTTATGATGCTGTTAATCTTTGTGTTTTTCTTAGCTAATTTGAATGCTCTAAGGATCTTCTAAAGTGAATACAATTAAAATTTTTTGAAAATTAAGATTTTCAAATTTATTTATTTATTTAAAATTAAAACCAACGTTTCGTTTACATTAAAAGAAAACCAAATTTTTTTTTTTAAATTGGCTACTGAATAAATAATGTATGGAAATTCAATTATTTTCCACAATCCTGCAATCTGTGTGGAAAAAGTAGGAAGTCGCATGCAGTAAATCACAAGTCGGAAATATTCCTTTGTACACGTCAATTAAAAACTGCCAACAGAGCACAAATAACACCAACAACAACTATCAAATCGGCAGCCTAGTGCAAAGATACCTTCCTTGTATCCTCTACATACCAGCTACATAGCTCCTCGCACTTTGCCCTCCAGGGTCAGTAGACACAAATTGCTTGTCGTCAGCAAACACTGACGTCCCTTTGCTACTCCCAACCCTTCAGATTGTTAGTTCTGTATTAAAATGCATTTTGTTGCACAGTTTGAGTGCCACCGACTTTTATGCACTTGACGTAAATACTCAACGCACCACCCAAAAATACCAATGCAAGGAAATGAAATAATTTCCCTTTTTGGTGAGAAATACCATCGTGCTGCTTTGCGGTTAAGCGGTCGGAGCACGAATTGTGGCACTGCATGCCGGCTAAATACACAATGGTTGTGGATTTAAGAGGGGTTTCCGGAGCGACGGGGTACGCGCTCTCTGTCGTGCCATATACATATGTATACAATTTGAAAACATAAACAAACAGAAATTTCTCAGCAGAGCT
This sequence comes from Sphenella marginata, assembly GCA_951509765.1. Lineage (NCBI taxonomy): Eukaryota > Metazoa > Arthropoda > Insecta > Diptera > Tephritidae > Sphenella > Sphenella marginata. Next base: position 80,980,879 of record OX608081.1, read on the forward strand.
GGGTGGGACATGCGCATCTTCAGCCATTCACATTCGCTTTTGTTATGACTTTTTTGCTTCACTATTTTCCTCGTGCTATGTTTGCTCAGCTCCTTAACCACCAATAAAATATGCAAGTAGAAAGTAAAAAAAAAACCGTTCAATATAAAATTCAAAAGGCTTTCGGTGCAACGTTTGCACTGGAAAAATATTTGCTCAGAGTTTCTAATCAACTGTCCCAACCGTGCTGCAAGTGGTGCTGGAGACACTCAGTAGCACTTTGCCACTTGCCTGAATATACATACATACGTCATACACACATGCTTCTATATATTATATATATTCTTATCCGACCATTGATACACGTACTTACCCAATGCTAATGCCAACATTTAATACTTTCCGGTCGGCGCCACAGTCATCGCAGTATAACCAACAAAAAATAACTGTCACACGATGCTGATACGTTGGAAGAGCAAAGATAAAAGTTCATCGAACCAGAGCAGCAACAACAGTAGCAGCAGCTCATCAAAGAAAAAACGAAAAGGGCGCGAAGGAGGTGGGTATGGGGGTAAATGTGAATATTTATATATGTACATGCATATGTAGCTCCTGTTAGGGGGCTTATACAAACATATACAGGGTGTACCATACTAGGAGTCGTTATCGGATGCATGAAAAGTGAAAGATATCAATGTTTAACTACTGCAGGAGTATTTCCAATTTAAAAATGAGAATAGATACAAGTTTTGGGGCATAGCTACGTACATTGATATCGGGCTTTCATCGTGCATTCCGCTCCCTTAAAGTGCCGTTGCACACTTGACCCATGTCTGAAATACCCAATAAGTGATTGGAAATTTATGCAGTTGCGTTCGCACCCGCCCCGGAACAAGCACAAATACAAAAATGAGAAGTTATTCTGCTTCACCCTGTATAATTAGCAGATACCTATATTAATGTTATGGTTTAGCGCAAATGTAGCGTCCTCCACACGTGCACAAATTTACACGCTGATTGTCCATTTCCGTGACACAGTCTATATATGTATAAGGACATCCTTTAGAAATCAAACACCCCCAACACCGTAGGTGTCTGCATTTGTTTACTCGTTAGCTTCATTCTGCCGGTATTCGGCAACAGACAGTAATCATTGGTAGTCTGACACAAGGATCACAAGGATAATCGCTTGTCTGTTTACACACACACATACACATATAGGAACAAATACTCCATTAGCATACATAAAAGCACACTCTTGTACGAGCTTCTAAAAAAATGGGCGGTCATTTATATTGAAGGATTTTTTGGCATCAAGCAGTGAGCGATTATCCTGACAAGTTAAATCGGTGGCAATTCATTTGCGATGCTCACACATTGAGCTACTCCTTTACGGAGACAATTTCAATCGAATGAAAGGAAAAATTAAATAGTTCTTTGATATTTGTCATGGGGGATTTTGACGCGACATCGTCTATTATTTCACCCACTGCATTCATTATTTACACCTTGCTTCCAGAAGAAGACTGGCAAAATGAGACAAAGTCAGGACGTATGCCGCCGAATGAGCAAGGTGGGTCTATATTACTCAACACATAAGTTGAGGCGCATTTATTTTTCAAAATCAGTAAATACTCGTACACTTTCGTTCGTTAAAACAGCTGGCGATCATCGGCGTGGGATGCGACGTGACGATCCGCGTCGACATACACTGGGCGGTGATATGATTATGTATGCCAATAATCAGGGACAACAGCAACATCAGCAGCAGCAACAACAACAACAACAACACCGGGCCATGGATCTTGAGGTAAAAGATTCGTTAAGTTTGAATTACCACATGAGGTTCAAAGTTATTATTTTGTTCATTTCAAAACGCAGATGGGCACCCGAGCACAAAAGAACAAAAAGGTATTCAGGGAGTTTTGAACCACTTTTATTCCTTCTGCGAGGCATTAACTAAACTTATTTCGTTGCAGAATAATGTGCCACGCGGTTATACGCCCTTAAATCAGGGACCTTTATTCGATGATGATCCGGGTATTATGTCTGAAGTGGAGACTGCAAGCACTGGGTTTCGTCGTGGTAATAAGCAGCGTTCTTCGCTGCCAGTAGTTCGTACGCCTTCGAAGACACTAGAGCGACCTCTAGGTTAGTTTTGTATTCAAGCTTTTGGCTCTCTCTAATTTCTTCTCTATAAATCTCCACAGGTTTAGTATTTCTGCAATATCGCTCAGAAACGAAGCGCGCATTGTTGCCTAATGAAATCACCTCGATCGACACGGTGCGTGCTCTCTTCGTGCGCTCTTTTCCACGTCAGTTGACAATGGCATATCTAGAGGGCCCAAATGTGAAGATCTACATTCATGATGCTAGCAAGGACATGTTCTATGAGCTGGAGGATGTACGCTCGCATTTACGTGAAATACGCGATCGTTCTGTGTTGCGATTATTCGAGTCCACAGAAGTTGCGGCACCACCACAAATTTTACCCGGTGGCCCTGGCGTGCCACAGCCACTCCCACAAGTTACAACAAATCATTGGGATCAAGATCAGGTAAACAAAGGATTCATAACCCAACTAACCTAAAATAATGCTTTCATTCGGAAATGTCTCCTTCAGAGCTACTTCAGCGAGCCAGAATTCGATTCGGATTACAAACATCAGCACATCCACAAATCGAAGGTAAGCTTTTTTATTGGCATAAAATACATTATTTTTTATGTAATAACTTTAATTAGGCGTAGAAATACATACTCGTACGTACGTATGTTCATAAATATAGTACAAAAGAATATTTACTAAAAATTAAACTAATGGATACGAGCTCGATCGCCTGTGATAGCAGCACGATCTGTCGAAGCTCGTAAGTAAATGCGTTACAAAAATGCGCCAACATACGACGATGCTATGGGCATTTCTTATAAGCGCTGTGAATAACACCCGGTTGACTAGTGCGGTCTCTCATGCACGTCACGACGTTCAGAAATTGCCACATCCGCCCACACTTAGCCCCTTAAGCGCGTTATCCATTTGCTCCTTGGCGTCCTTCCAGGCAAACACTATCGCACCTTGGAATGGTTCTGTATCGCAAACACTGCACAACGCCATAACCGCCTTAACTTCCTCCTCGGCGGGTTCACGATCATGTTCGTGAACTTCATCTTCGATGTTCATCTTGACATTCAAGTCATGTTTAAATTGTTGGCCTCCGAATTCCGCAAGTCCGTCATATTTGAAATTGCTGTCAACCAACGGATCATCTACAACACTTCCATCCTCCAGCAATACCAAACCACGCTTTTGCAGATTCTTCTGTGGTAATGGCCTAACGTGAGCATGTCCGAAATCAGCAGCTCGCTTACGTACCAGCTTATCACCAAAGGATGCTTCCGTATCATTGGGTTTTGCCTGACGCTTGAAGAAAATGCGTGTCTCTGTCTCATCAATAAACTGCACATTGGCTGGATTGTTTAGCGTGCTGTATTCACGCGTTGTGGAACTACTTTGTACTGTCTTTGGTCGCAATGCCAACCCAGCGGGTGGTCGCATGATATGTCCCAAAAGTTGTTGTGATACCAAACGCGAGCCGGTATTGATTTGTCCGTTCACGAAATTCGTATTAATGGTTACAGCTTGCTGTTGGTCAGACATTGGGAAAAGCGTGTTATCGTTGCCGGCTGACGGCTGGGCGGGCTGTGATGGCTGTGCTGGTTGTGGCTGTTGCTGTTGTTGTGGTTGTGGTTGCGCAAGATTTATACGCACCCGCGTCGGTATCTGACCGCTTGCTAGCAGGCTATGCATGGGCAATGGCCGGTTTATCTAATATCCGCAAAAAACAACAAATAAATTAGCGGTCGTAATGCTTAGCTTATAGCAAGACAAAAAAACTCACAGCAGGGGGTGCTCTCGTAGTTGTTGACACCTCTCGTCCTTCATAATCGAAATGGTGTGCATGGTGATGCTTGTGATCCCGGTGCGCCTTACCTGCACTCAACGCAATGTGATATATCTGTATCAGTGTGATTTCGAAGTGCAGCCCCTGTGATAAGTCACCCGTCGGCGACACCCCACCCGAATACAGTTTGCCTTTTGCCGGTATTTTATGACTAACCAACTGCAAGAATATAAGCAAACAAATCAAAAAAACTCACAACAACATCTGAGCTCAATTCAACAGAATTACACTTCCTGCACTAGCTTCCAGCTGACAAAAACTGTCTGTGAACTGCTGGCGGCTGGCGCCTGCCGGCTTGCACAAATTTGGCAATAATCAAAAAAAAATATTAAACACGAATAATCAATCACACTCGACTGAAAAATAGCGCCGTTGTACAAGAACCAAAGAAAAAAAATAAACAGACGAAAACTCACCGCATTGTGGAAGCCACGTCCGACACGTTCCGACTTCATCCAGACCTGCCATTCTCCCGTCTTTCCATTCCACGACGAGCACTGATGATGCCACTGACGCACGCGCAACGGATAATTGAGCCTGAAATTAAATATTTCGCAAAACGAGTCGAATAAAATTTCATAACTCTCCGGCCATAATTCAAACAATTTTATAACGACATTATGATCGATTCAAACCTTTTTCGTGCTCACCTGAAAACCTGTTGACCTTTTATGGCCATCGAAATAAAACTGGAATTTTGTGAGTTCGAAACCCAAAATTGGAACTCGCGCGGTTCATCCTTAACTGGCATTTGTGGAATTTTTGTGCCGGTCAGTTGGTCAATTGCATTGTCGGCGGCAATCGTCATTAACGAAAAGCATTAAAAGAGAGAAATATATAAAAAGGCAAATACCGAATACATGAATAGATTGGACTGGTATTGTGGTCCATTAAAATGTGGCAACAAAAATAATGTAAAGTTGGTCAAACATATTCACTTAATAAGGTGTTTTTTGCTTGAGGAATAGAAAAATATGTAATTGGGCCAAAGCGATAGACAAGCGGTCTGTTCTGCAGCACAAAGAAACCCCAAAAAACATATTTATGTATTTCAACTGATTGCTCTAAAGAAGGTATTCGACGCAGAATGGGAACCAATTAAAGAGCCTAATGCGGACGTGAGGGATTTGAACAATTCTTAGATGCAAGGTTAAACGTTTTTCACACTCTTAATTATGGGTACGTAATGAGTTAAAGTGCAGAAAAAAATGTTAATTAAAGACCATAATAGTTCCCATGGTCTAGTTTTAGAAAAAGAATTTTTTTGACGAGAGCAAACAACATTGCTGAATTTATTTTAAAATAGAAACACGAATGGAATCTAAATTTTCAGCTTGGTATTTGTTGAGAGCCCATTAGCATCGACACGAAAACATTTAAAATATGGTTACTAATGTCACAAGGTGACTGAAAACCAGTTCTAGCCTTAGATTATTCTGGTTAATTAAATAAGAAGGAGCCTTTAGAGAAGTACTGGAATAACAGTGCATCGGTCGATTCTGATCTTAACCGGTAATTTTGAACCTGGAAGATTATATTTACGTCATTGATAGGGAGAAGCTGTCGAAAACGAAAAATGCGAAATAAAGAAAATACTGAAAACGTAAACTAAATATCGTGTTGACCAGTCCTAATGTTGTTTGTTAATTCTTGTTACAACATGTGCGCCTTTTCTGTCCACAAAGATATTTACAAAGCCCGTGAAATATTTCGTCTATTTTCTGGTTACGAAATTGGACTGCAACTTTAGCCGGCAAAATAGCAAAAAAGATGTAAAAGTTGGCAAAATTGTTCTTTGCCGGTGGAAAAATGTTTTTACCACACTAAATCGGGGGGTAAGAAATGGCAGCAAGGTCGAGAATTGAGAAAAAAGTTACAATCGGCAGTACTGGAATTAATCCTGTATCTAACCTGTACGTGATCACAGCTATTGCTTTCAGTGCTGACAGCGAACGGGATGTTTCGAATGAGCAAAGTAGGGTCAAAAGATGCTACAACAAATACTACGCATGGGGCTTACAATAAAGTTCAACTGCTGTACATTTCCTGATTAATAAAGATTACTAAAGATTAAAGTGCAAAGCCTCTCACGCAGCTTTAATAGAAAAAGACAAAGCCGTCATACTCAATAATACAATGACAAAGATGCCTGCAGATTAATCTTGGCTAGACATTTCTTGCATTGCTATTACGAGCTTGCACTATAGTGTTTAAGCCATGAATATTAATCAAAACAAACAAAGATTTAAACTTGTTTGGTAAATTCCCACTAACGTCACTAATGCGCATGCATCACGTCACCTCGCAACGCAGCGCATCGCAGAGTACGCGTAGTCAGCACTCACAACTTGATGCGTTCAAATTCATTGCCAAGCCACTGGAGTTCATCAGCTTCCCAAACCGGAAAAAAATGAAGTTGCGGATTTGGACTTTGGCTCGTGTTGGCTACGCGCGCATTCGGCGCTGGATTTACTTGCACTTTCGCAACGTCAGCTGTTGATTTATTTAGCAAGTGATAGTCCGGCATCTCAGGTTTATCCGCAATTAGCACGTACTTAAAATTTCGCTGCCTGCTTGGATGTTGCAACTGGTAACTGCTTCATCAACCACAGCATTGGGCTTACCGAACCACTTTGCGTCATGCTCCAACGGCGTCCATTTCATATTTTTATGAGCGTCGATCGGTGGTGTAGTCATATTTTTTTTTATTTGCTGCTTTGCTGGTCAACGTGCAGCATTAAATTGTGTCAAATGCTAAAAACCTGTAACTTCATTACGCAACTTTGGCACAACAGACCAGTGATTTGTGGTATGTAAACCTAGTTTCGCAGCAGCGAAAGCCAAACACGCAAGCGCAGACAACATCAATTACGAGTGCAGCGACGCGCTGTGTGCTCTGTTGCAGGTATTTATGTTGCAAGGGGTTTGGAGGGGCTACAGCTGAAGCTTGAATCATCGGCGTTGGCTAGATCTTACATTCATGGATTTGTGTGCATGTGTTGGCGATCGGCTGCTCTCTAGCGGCCGGCAACAACATTGTGCTTTCTTGTGTGCTGACGTGAGTTTTGAAACTGAAGACAGCAGGAAATTTGCTTCCTTTCACTTTTCCATTGCTCACGACAGCGCTCAAGTTGCATAACTTTCATCTTTTCATTAGATTCACACCTCTTTAAGCCCGCTTTGTGGCAGCTCATTTTCGAATGTTTCACGGCTCAGCCATAACTTGTCATGCTAATTTCATATTGCAGCAGTTGGCGAGCTGAGCTAAAGCTAGTTTGTGCGTTAAAAAATGTACGCACTCAGCTTGGGCGGAGCGTACCGCAGCGTATTGGAACCTGTATCCAACATGAAATTAGGTCACACCACACCCAAAACACGCTCCAACTAGATCAGTTGTAATTGTACCGTAATTGAGAATAACGGAAAAGGCGAATGCCAGATTTAAAGTCGTTAAAATACCAAGTCAAAAAATGCTAGTTTCCGCTGTCCAATTATTAGCCCAATTAAATATACCCTCAAGCTATAACGGCATGTTGCGAAATTTCATTGTTGTCGGTATCAAACTTGAACCGAATAACAACTTCGATGTACCACTTACCCGAATACGTTAAGAGCACATGATCTCCACTATGGTTTGTGTAGCGCGACCAAAAACAAATTGTGAATTGATTTAAATCGGGTAGCTCGTTCTCATACGTCACAGTGCCATCATGATTGAAAGCGTACTTTTTAACGGCACATTGATCCTGAACACACCAAGCAAAGAGACAAAAGAAAACCAGGACTCATTATTAATCGAAACCTTCTGCTGCAGCTCACTTCAGACATTACCTCTCTGTAGTCGCCGCCACTAAAGAGATCCCGTTCATATTCAAACTCATCAGTTTCAAATTTGAGCCCCGAATTTGCGCCGAGTGGTGCTGCTATTGCCACGGCATCACTGACCCCGCTCAAAACCCTACTCGCTGTTTCCTGTGGCAAAATTGGCGATCCAGAATACTCCACATTGTCGAGCGCACTACTGCCGATGGTCATAGTATTAGCACTGCTTGCTTTGCCCGGATGTGACTGCTGTAAGTTGTAGGAGGTGCTGTATGAGCCACTACCCACTATAGGCTTCCAGCCGCAACATGACGACAGGCAGCACAACAGCACTGCTGTAAGGACATAATTACGTAACCAACTGCGTTGCATCGCACACACGAATTCAGAGCACCACACTCCACTTCAATATGTAAGAAATCACTATTCTGACTTTTACTACCTTCGTTTTCTTCTTCGTCACTTTCCTGTTTCACTTTTTACTTGGCTCTTCAATTCACTTTCGTTTTCACACAAAGAAATCGTCAGATTCGTAGACGCGTTTTTAATTTTTATTGTTTTTATAACGCTTCGAGTTGAGTTGGGTACGCGCAGTCGCACGTCTGCACGCTACGATGGCTCGAACTTTATTGGCATTCAACTGTGGCGGCATCGCAAGTGGAAGCGAATGCGGCTTTGGGGACTTGGGCTCTATGTATGCGCGCGGGCAGTTAGAAAACAAGTTTGGTAGCACAACTGACACTTGGCTAACAAGCGCACCGCTCCCGCTCTCCCGCTGCAGCTGCACTATAATGAAATAGTGGAATAGCATTTAGCTTGAGCTACAACACTAATCCGTGCCAACGCCAATCACCGTTAATGATTTACATTCATTCATTCATATAGCCATCAAATGCATTCAAAACATAACAACAACAAAACGGCCAAAACGTCATTTGTAAGCGTCGGCTATGTGTCGTACACTCGAGCAATTGGCAATCGTACAAAAAAGATAATTGGTTAGGAATAAAAGTATCGATGGCACCTGTCTGCCGACTGATTGTTTACACTTTTTATGCACTCCCCAAGCAAAAATAAAACAAAAAACAACTGAACATAACTGAAATAGCAACTACAACACAAACGATCAATAAAGATCCAACAAAGGCGGAAATTTGTTTGGAATTCGTTTAGCAGATGATATGAGAATTGGATAATCTGGACGTAACCAGTAGGCGGAAATTAAACGTGGCTTTTAATGGTATTGCAAGATATATATTTGGCATACGTCGATTTGACCGAATATCTCATTACTCCAAACTTATTTTTGGTGTTACCTTCGAGAATCTTTTAAATTGTAAAACTGTAATTTACCTTCATAGAATAATATACACACAACAGCCGCATTATCTTTACCAAAAATTAAACTTCTTCAGGTCAGAAAGAGGAAACCGTATTATTCAAATAGAACATAACACTGCTTTTTCAGATCAACATTTCTATATAAACGCTATACGAATTTGGAACCGATTACCCCCTTACTTGCAATTAGTCAGCAACGCAATGCAATTTAAAAAGTTAATATATGAACATTTTAAATAACACTGTTAAACATCACTGTTATATTTTTAACTTTAAAACTTAAACTCTTGACTTTTTGTTATCTGTTTTTTAATATTTTATATTGTAAATTAAATCTAAGTTGTTGTCTTAGTTTTATTTTATTATTATATTTATTTTTTTGGCATAATATTTTTTATTTTTAATATGACTATAATACTATTCAGTGCTGTTATATAAGATTAAATCTTTGTACTGAATTATAAGCATACAAATAAACAAATAAATAAAAATAAATAAAATTTATATGATAGCATTTGCGCTGTTTTGATGCAATTTCTATAATATTTTTATTACGCCACATAAAAATACAAACAACCTTTTAGCAATGCAGCAATTGTTTTGTCTGGAAAAAGTATTCGAAAGTGAAATTACATTGAAAATGCAAAACGCGATCTGCAGCCACCAACTGCCAACCGCCACTCGATAACAGCTATGCCTTTCAGTTTTGCGCGCCAAATTGTTTACGTGATCGATAAGTTCGACAGGGCTCTTGAGCATTTGACAGATAAGTAAACCAAAAAAAGCTTTTACTTAACGATTGATGATTTTTTTTTTTTGGCTGCCACCGCAAATTATTCCCACGTCCACTCAAAAGCCGCGAAGTGCAAACAACATCGTTAGGTTCGACGCAAGCGCCACCGTCAAACGTTCAAATTAAATATAATCACTCATAGTCAAAGGAGATTTATTATCTATAATTTCAAATATTTTATAATGTATGTAAGATGTAAATATATAGTCACATAAATAAATATGAACGAGGGTGGACCAGAAGTACTGTTTTCCAAAACTTCCCTGGATCTTCATAGCTTGCAAATCTTTCGGTTTTTGAAATCTAAATTGTTTTGATCTCTTGAAAGTGATAGTGTTTTGGATGATAAATTATTCTTACTCTATCCCATGTAGTCCCCAGTCTATGCACAGAGCCCAGAAATGGCACTCCTAGTGCCAAGCTTAGTTTTCTTTTCGCGGAAAAGGTAATTTCAAAATTTCTGCAAAAACATGTCAGTTCGTCGAGCGGTTCTATGTTCGTTCCCAAACGTGTACTTTTGGCACAACCCTCTTGTAATCGCATATTCTTAAAAAAAAGAGTTATAACGCCATACATATTGAAATCTAAATGCCTACACATATGGCCATAGTAAAAGCGAATATGTATGTATGTAGGTGCAAATAAATACATATCTAAATATGATGCAATTATCTTTGTTTTTGCAGTTGGGCAAACAGGCCGCACCATATTATGTGGGCGCTTCACAGACGCTACCGCGCGGAATGTACTCGTCGGAGCGCAACAAAGTTCCCATTGGTAAGTCAGCGCAATGCTGGAAGTTTCTTAAGCAAAGTTTGTAACAAAAATATTTTGATTCAAAAGAAAATAAATAAGAAATCGCATGCAAAATTTAGAAATTAAAAAATAGCTGTAATGCCTTCGAAATTCGTTGATTTATGGTTTACTCATTTTATGTTCATGTTTATGTGTTTTTCTTTCTTCTTTAATGTTTTTTCCTTATGTAATTTGGAAAATGCTTAATTAATATTATAAATTCATCTCATTACCATTAAGTTAACCTCGTCCATTCATTTTCATATGTAAATATATATTCGTATATTGTTCTCTTTAACATCGAATGTTCACGCCCACTAACGCCTACCGCCACCACCCAACATACTCCATAACTGTAATTTGTACTGTTATTGTTAATGAATATGTGATTATGCGCATACGTAGGAGCGCCAATTAAGCCCTTGAGAACGCACAACTCAAGAGGTAGCATGGAGCCCTTATTTCCTTACCCCCCGGATCAGTTATATAGCATCCCAGGTACTTTGGATTCATAGATTTGGAGTTTTTTTTTATTTAATTTCTACGTAAAAGAATCCAAAACTGCTTAGCATTCGTAAATCGGCATTACCATTCGAAAACAACTTATTTTTTTTTTTAAACTTTATTCAAACTTAGATGTGCTAAATTTACTCTAACATTTCTTTAATCTTATATTTGTACTTTCTTTTTTCATTGTGAATTTTCTAAACCAAATCATAGAAACTCCGAAATTTTAAAAAATTCTGCTAAAAACATTTGTTGTTATGATTTTCAGATGGTTACTCCAGCTCACCTGAACGTAGCACTCGTGGCAACTACGAAGAGCCTTACTACAGCCAATATGGTACAAGGGGACAAGTAGTCGCTCCAATTATCGATGAGGAACAAAGGTACATTTATGAGAGTTAAAGAGAAATCACGAACTTAATTTCTTCACCATTTTGTTGTCTAATACCTACAGTGATGTTGGACTCACGGAGGATCAATACTCGGTATATGGAATGAAAGTGGGTCCAGGAAGGTTACCGAGACCAAATCAAATGTACGATTCTGCAAGGTATGAGAAGAATATTAAAACAATATCTAAGACCGAAACACGAACGACGACCTACAACGTGTTTTGCTGCCGAAATTTGCCCATCAAAATGGGGACGTTACCTTTTCTTTTTAGAAAATACTGTTCACAGTCAGCACACATGTTATACTTTATCTTCTTCTTTGGGTATTTTTGTCTTGGAACAGGCAAAATTCGCTAAGCGAAAAGTGGTTGCAGTTGGTATTGTGTACTGGACTTTAGCTATTCGATAATTCTGTGCTCATATTGGAATCTTTTGTATAAATTTTTAATTCTCCTTAGAAGTAATAAGCACTATAAGGATTATTATAATTATCATGCTCCTGACTCGGGAAGTCTGCTTGCTTTGGTGTAACTTCTCTGCGATTGCGTCGATAAATTTTAATTCTCTTCACGCCGCTGTTAGCGTTTGCCAGCGCCGTAGTTGAATCAGGGTGAAAGTAGGTTGTGCCTATTTGAAATATTTAAAGACTTTTTATCTCAGCGCTATGCGAATTGAAAGCTTACCTTTGCTCTTGATGGCCTGTACAATGAGACAAAGCAGGTATCCGCCAAAGGAGAGAAAAGCGAGTGCCGTTATGCTGATTTGAAATATGGTTTGTAGTTTGGAAGGTTTCTCCTCTGCTTGCCAAGGATGGTACTCATAGCCGCTTCAAATGATACAATACATACATAAATGCAAATATTATTAAAATCATAAAAGCAGGATATCTTTGCTCATGAAATTCGAACCATATTTTTCGGCCAAAAACTTTTAAATTTGAGTTTGGTTTGCACATTGTCTAAAATATTTACCGTTTCTCTGCGGACAGCGCCAGTGCTTGTGGGCTGACACATGTACCGTTGCTCTCTGGCTTAGAAGCGTCACAAACTGCAGTTTCGTTTGAGCTAAGGTTCGATTCCCTGCTTTCGATTGGCTCCGCATCAGCACCTTCCAGCTCAGGCATTCTTTCCAGAGAACGCTGCAGGCGCAGCAATTCCGGCATTTTCAGCTCCATCAAACATTCTGTTAATACTTCATTGTTCATTTCGAATGGAAATTTGTCCATAGTTTTGGAACTATCAATTTCCAACGCCAACAACAAAAATACAAGCCACGAAATTATTCCGTAAAGCAGCGACATTTTTCAATGCAACAACATTCTCAAGCAACAAATTTCAACTGGCACCACCAGCGCCGTCAACAACTCAGACGCATTCAATTTTCACGGTCGAGGCACAAACTTATTGGTGTGCCATACCAGAAAAGCAAAATTGTGAGGAAACGCTTACAGTAAATTTGTGTGACACCAATGAAAAATGAAGTTCACAACGAATTAGCAGCGCGCAACATGAATTAGCAGCTAAGCAGAGTGGAAAATCATAAAAATAAAAAAGAAGAAGCATCACTAGTTGAGAGACAGACTTTGGCGTTCATTGGACCGGTCCAGGAAAAAAAAATTCTTTTAAATTGCTGTAATTTCTATTGCTTTTGAACGTCATGTACGCCGATCTTTTGAAAAAAACTATAGAACTTGACGTTTCAGGTTATTGAGCAGTATGGAAACTTTTTACGACTATGTACATATGTATACTTAGTTATCTCCCAGATATTTAATCCACACCTTCGAGGAACACAGTTCATGAAAACGAGAGATTTGTATGTTTCATAAAGATACCATACCATGGAGAATTCGTAGTTCCTCTCAGCCATAATAAAGAAGTTTGGCTAATAAACTTAGAAAGTGTGGTATCTTAGCCTAATTACTGAGTGTCAATCTCATTCAGTCTCAGCTTATGTTTTCAGACTTACTAAACAAATTTCATAAATATCATAAAGATTATTTGGACACTCTGGAGCACATACATTTTTCTAATTTAAAGTACTTTTTTTCGTCTCCTCAAACAGGCCGGAGGACTTGCATCGCATACGTGTGGAACACATGGAACGCCAATTGGCCAATTTAACTGGTCTCGTACAGAAAGCACTCGTAAATCAACATCCACCGATTGCTCCAATTGCTGTGCCAACGCTGGATCCAAACTATTTGGTCGTGCCAACCCAGTGCCAAGGTATGTTAATTACACTATTTCCTCATCTGCGTTTACGCTGCTTTCACAAAGGAATAACAATGCCAAAACCATATTGTAACTATGTATGTATTGTATTAACCCATTTACCCATCGTTGACAACGCACGCACTTGTAAATACCAGAAATCCATGAACATTAACACCATCACCATCACGATCACAATCTCAATCACAATCACAGTCACCAACGCCATCACAGTCACCATTATCATTTCAACCCAAAAACAATTTCATTTAATCATATCTTTGTTGTTTTGTTGTTTTAAATGTATGTATGTATAAGCAAACAATTTGTTAACCGCTCGAAAGATCTTTTGTTAAGCGAATTCGTTACCAATTTTAGATGTGAGAAAAATGAAAAATGGTTTCAATCGAATTGGTTCACCCATTTCTATGGGCTACAAAGTTTCTTTTGCAAAACAATGTCTAATCCAAATATCGCTTTATTAACAATTGGTAGATACATAATATGCAGATATACAAATGTTAATGTCATTTTCGCAAATATAAAAAATGCTTTGAAGCAAAAAATCATGGACAAAATGTTCGACTCAAAAAGCTTAAAATTGTTTACGAGTATTGAGAAGTACTTGAATTTTTTGTGCGAAATGAGCTTAAGGTGTGCGGCACGGAAGTGTGCCAACACCCCTTGATTTACCTTCCTACGTACACACACTCATGCGCCCACACACCGTTAAATAGGATGATAGACTTTATGGGTTTATCAGTAAATGACTTTCGGTATTGAAATATTCGCATTGCATAGGAAAGATACGGCGTCTGGGGGAAAAATATGGCCTTGACACAATTAATTCACAACAATCAAAATAAATATAAGCTGATCATTTATTTAACTGGTTTGTGTTTTTTTTAATGAATACATCATGAAATTCAAATCCATCAGTCACGTTTTACTTCTTTACAAACATACAAACAACTAAGTATTCACGAATTTCTTTCATACATTCATATACTTCTGTACTGTCATAACATATTTGATTCATTACAATTAAGCTCCTAATTTAATTCTTATATTTATCGGCTTATATCTTTTACAAAACATTTCATGTAGCTAACGGTTCAGGCAATGATTTATATATAAGAGAAAAGGCACCCAAGTTAGGGAAGAGCTCATGTCGTAAGTTTAACAGTAATAGCTAACATTCTTACATACTAAATACTAATTCAAAATAATTTTTTAATTTTTTTTTGTTCTATCGCATGCTACGCCTAATCATTAAATACCCTATAACCAACCCCATTTACTCAATACTAATTTACTATTAAGCAAATCATAGAAATAATCCCATTAACCATATTAGAAGTAGGAGTACTTGAACAATCTTTTGAGGATGAATTTGTATTTCTAATGGTGTCTAATTGAACTATGCTCAGTGAACAGTACATTCCGTCCTTACTCTAAGCGAAGCATACGAACTACTGCTGCTTTGGTTTCATGTTTTATTACGTCTTCCAAATATCAATTCAAGTATTTTAAAAACCAATCCACTAATTTCAGAAAATATTTGTTTCAAAATTTGTGTTCTTTGCTGGTTTCCAATATACTAATTTTTTAAAAAGTAGCACAAAATAGCAGATTTAGGGCCTCGTTCTCTAACACTCAACAAACTTTCGTTTCCCCTCAGAGACGAATCGTTCGCCTGTTTGCAATATGTAAGACAATCGAAGCAACAAAAAACATTTTTTTCAGAAAAATAAAAAAAATAAGTTGTCAAAAACTCATAGGCAAACGAAAATGATAGAGAATACGCTTGCTAGACGAAATAGTTAGGAGACGAATCGTTCGTCTGAGCTTTCGTTCGGAATACAGAATGAGGCCCTTAATAAAATGAAATCAATCACAAAACATTCGACTTCATAGAAAACAGACAAAAATATTTTTATTTAATAAAATCTAATTTTCTGAGAGCTGTAATGATAACTTGGAACACTCGGTTTTCAATTTGCAATCATTGACCAAAATATTTGTAAAGAACATACCAGACATACTTAAAATCATTGCACAAGTGCTCTTCGTTTGATATACATAGCATTATTAAAAAAATAGATTTACCAAATTTGAATGCATGATCAAGCTTAAATGCTTCCGAATCCGACCTTTTAACCTAGCAATTTCATTATTTATTAAAAAATAGAGCTTTAATTTTGCTATTATCATAAAAATGTACATATGTAAATAATAGTAATTTACAAAATTTTATAAAAATCGAGACATTATTTTCATGTCGATTCATTTGTTTTTTCAGAAAAATCAGTGTCGTTCGAAAAGTCAGTTTCTTTTAGCGACGACATACAAGGAATACCCAAGTCTCATAGTCCTCAACACGCTGGTAATTCCACTGATTTTCTTGTTTGTTGTATCTATAATAGTTAGTTATCTGCATGCCCATACCCGAATTCATTACCGATATGTATTACATGTACATACGTGCTACATATTCCATCCAATAATATCTTTATTCAAGTTGACAGAACTATTGCATGCATAAGAATTTTTGCTAGAGCAAAAAATTTAGTTCGTGAGACAGATAGCAAATGCAGTGTAAATTTTCAAATAATTTCTCTCATTTCACACCAAAAAACTTATCTCCACTTTGGTGCTGATCATCGCACACTTAACGATTGAAATTAAAGCTGATACAAAACCGACAAAACCAGCCATAAAATCATCGACTTTACCTCGAACATCTTCACAGGGTAAGTACAGCAGCATTATGCTTCGGAAATATTATTCTTCCACAAACACAATTATCCCTAAACCAAGGCAAAGCACACGCACATTCACATTTGATATTGTCAAATATGCAAAACGTCCAAACACACACACCATCACAACTGCTTATTAACCAAATTTACAAGCTTAATAAATGTTGTTCTCAAAAACATATTAGACATACATACATACATATATATCGTTATAACACTTTGTCAACTGCTTCTCCTTTATAAATTATCATACTACAGCAGAGAGAGACCGGCTCAAACCGCCGCCACCCCCTAAGCCTTTGGTGCTTGCGCAACCTCATCAAACGTATCGTGCCGATATCGCACTCGCACCCGAAGTCTACAACCATTTACGTGGCCTACAGAAGAAGGCCAAAGATTTGCGCATGGAAGTGCGTACTCTGCGTCGCCTATCACAGGCTCAGGCCGTAGCTGTGCGTGAGGATATCAAAGGAACTTTCATGCGCATACGTGCCACGCTACTGGCCAGCAGCGGCAACTTTTGGGGCAACATTCAGGGTGATCAAGATGCTACACGAATCTCGCGTGAAGAAGAACTCTATAAACAGGAAGTCATAAGACTGGAGAAGGATCTTAGTGATTTGGAGGGATCCGTTGAGTCATTGCGCGGTGAAGTAATCAATCGGCGCACGCGTGTTAATATGACAGCTGTGGAGGATATGGCATTGGTGTTGAGTAGAGCTAGGTAATTAAAATTAAGATATTGTTTAGTCAAACCACGATATCACGAACCTCTATCTGTATATCTACCTGTATTGACAACAATTAAACAATTTTTTTTCTTCTTCCAGCAAAACAGTGGCAGAGTTAAAAATGAAATTTCCTGCACTCTCAAATGGGCTGCGTTGTATGCTTTCGAGCGAAATGGAACGCGTAGTGCGCGAAGAAAAGTTTCTGAAAGAAGAACCCGACCGGCTTGAGTCAGCCTTGCGACGCTGCAAGAAATTGACTGGCACATTGGTTACACTGAAAAGGTTTGTTTTGTTTAATGATCCTCGCAAAGGTACACTAATCAATATTACATCAAACAGATTGGCCAGCGTACAAGAGCAACGATTACCCCCTAACGAACCGCAAATCAACGAAGAGCCACCACGCTCCGCCGAAATCTCAAATACGGATAAAGTAAGTTCAAATGCTATTAAACCGTCCAACAGTTATCAAATGCAAATACCAATGAGATCATTTGGTAGCATTGCCTACATAAGGCAATTCAAAAGAATTTCATTTAATTAAATAACTAATTATATAGAATTAAATATATATTAACATAAATGCCTACTACTTCCATTTGACTTTTGCATTGTAATCGACTTCAAAATCGCATTAGTAACTAATTAATTTTATTTTCCATTTTACTTTAGACTTTGTTGACATTTTTTTATATAATTTCGCTTTATTGTTTTGGTATTTTACTTTCGAACAATTAATCCTACAGTACTTTTGGCCAAGTAAACTATTCATTAATAATTGAAATTGTTGAGTAAAAAGTAGTTGAAAAGATTCCCAAAATACAACCAAATTCTATAATATCTAGTTTTGTGTGTAAATGAGAGTACATTACTTACGTTTGAGTTGTGTTCGAAATTATTTATCATTATGAATGGCGCTTAGAAAACAATAATTTTATGTTTATTCAATTTAATTTGCTATTGGCTGTTTGCTTATACTCAGTTAAAGTTTTTTTTTTATTGATAACAATTTTTTAAAATGTATGCATTAAACACGCTAAAATGGACAGTCTTCAACCGCCCTTATCTTTGATGCGGGAGCACTGCTCAAAACGTTTCGAAAATCTTTAATAAATGTTGTCTAAGAAGTAGCAAGGGCACTGATCCAGATTCCTTTTCTGAGAAAAATTTTCCTACGACTCTAACTCCACCTATATTTCTATTTATCCCGCTTCCAAAACACTTACTTACAACTACAAACATTTTAGGTGAAAACCCCAAGCGTTGATAGTCAATGTCAGTAAAACGTTTGGTTTTGAAATTCTTCTTAACCAAAACAGTCCGATCAGCCCAATAAATCAGTTGTAAAGATTTTCAAGAGAACATTCATTCGTAGCCTTGCACTTAAGTTCCAACTAATTTCACATTGCATACCAAAAAGTGGGCATACCAGAAAGTGGGCATGGCGTAATGGCATACAAACATAAATAAATAACTAATACAGTTGGAAAAAGAAAACATTGTTAGCTACCTTCAACCAGTGCTAAATCCATATTCATTACTAATTTGCTCATATTCACCCAAGTCGTATTGAATTCAATCAAACAATCAGAAAGCAATGCAGCCTTGCCGGAAAGGCCTTCACATACGCTTTTATGTATAAACCAAACAGTGAATTTCGCATTGAATGCAATTAGAAATTGAAAATCAATTGTCGATTCACCAGCGAGTGATGTTTTTGCTACGCTTACTACTACCTACCTACCTACCTACATTCGTAACTTATTAGTTTGCTGTTGTTGTAGTTGTTTCAAGAAACGCTTCACCGATTCACTTCACGCCTAACAAACACTCACATGCAAACATTTTGCATTATAAAACATCCTCTTTTTTGGACTTATAACTCGTACCTTTTTTCTATTATTTTTGCATTAAACCCAAAAAAAAAAAAAAAAAAAAAAAAAAATGAGAAATTATATTCCATTAAAATTGCTAATCGAATTCGTTGTTACAATAAAATTGCTGCCAGCGTCCCAATCGAATAGTTTCGAATCGGTGCGAGGTGGCTGAATGTTGCGATGAGTGGACGTCGGCTGACTGCAACCGAGAGAAAAAGTAAATTTCTGAACACTAAACAATTTGTAGTTATAACAAAAAAACACTATAACAATTGGTAAAACTATAATAAAATAATAAAAAAAAAAGAAAATATACATTATACATAATAACACATTAGCAGCAAGGCGTCTCATAACATTTTTAATATCAAAAAAATTTGTTAAACAGTTGTACATAAATACATATAATATACAGTTTCCTACAATTTCGAAAATCGAATTTTCACATTTCCTAAATTTGGCTTTAAAATTGGCTCACACATTCATTCGAACATATGTACATACGTATGTATCAGGGTTACAACTATTACGTCCGTTTGACGCTTTACTCATGAGCAGGTCGAGATATTTCGGCTAATAAAATTACTTTATATAATGTAAAACATGTTGGTCAAGACTTCTTTTCTGGTCCCAAACAATCTAAAGAAATTTCGTGATACTCAGTTCTCAAGAGTTCAAGACTTGCTCTTCCCAAGTTCTAACCCTGGTATGCGCCGATCACATACAAGCCTTTGCTGCGACGCCTCCCATTATACACAATCACAGCAATTGGACAACATTCACACCCTAAAAAGATCATTAACAAAATTTAAATGACTGACAAAAATTAAAACTTCACGTTCTATCGGTCTTGTAACTAACTACTAAACTAAAATTTTAAAGTTAAAAAACCAGCTCGTTTGTCGTCGTTAAAGCATTAGTTATTTACAAAAAAAAAATCAAAAAACAACATACCAATGTGGTCTCGTTTTTTTCTCTTGTTCTTCTTTGTATACCATAGTTTAACTGGCGATGGAGTTCTAACTTCAAAGAGGCAATCACTGAGTAATAATCGCATTTTACTATCCATAAGAATTAAATTTTTTGTATGACTATTTTTCTATCACTAGTGATCCTTTTAAGCTTACTCAAACCTAAACTAACTACATATTTTGTGAGAAATTTTAAATTAAATTTACACAAAAGAAAAACAAATTGATTTTAACTATGACTTGATAATCCAAAAATAAACACTTAAATGCTTAAGGCATTAATATTGAAATTAAAAATTGAAGAACAAATTGATATTCTATGTTAAATAATAATTAGTACATACATAAATAGGTTGATGTTACAATAATGTAAAATAATATTTTTTTTAACAAAAGCTTGTTAATCATTCATATTTAGTTTTCAAGTAAAATACTACTTTCTTACTTTTACAATTTTTAAAAATTTTGTGAGAAATCTTCAATTATACTTTTAACTGTATGTTTAGCTTCACAATAACTGGTTTGATATATTTTCTTTTCACATTTTGTATACATATGTTTTCCCCTTTTTATGGCGCATCGATTTCAAAACGCATTTGTTGCTTCTTTTCTCACATTGATGTCAAAATTGTATGTTTTCATTTTCATTTTATTTCTGTTTGTGCGTTTTTTTTAATTATTTTTATTTGTTTTTTAACGACACATTAATGGAACATCTTCATATGTAATCATCACTTATTGTAGTTGTAAATCTAAATAAAAAAAATATTCATGATTCGCCACTTCAGCCTCTGTCTCATTGCATTCAACCACTTCTAATCGCTTACACCTTGTTATCGTACATACATGGATACGTACTTATGCCATCATTGTACAATCATATGTGCATACATACATACATTCATATGTCTATTTACAGTTGAGTGTATAAAAATATCATTCATATTAGTAAAATGCCAAAATTTTTGCAATTTCATGTAAACATTTTGCCATTTTCATCACCGAAACATTTGTAAATATTCGCAAGAAAATTCGTTGTGAGATGAGCAAAATACAAAAAATAGTTTAATACGAGTAGGGAAATGTATCGGTGGCAAAATTTGTATGGCCCAAAACCAAAGCCAACACTTTTTTTGTTTGTTTGAATTTGTAATAAAAACCTAATTCTATAATAGCTTAAGTTAAATGCTCTTTTTTATATAAACAACAAAAAAAGCACCCTATTCTAGAGAATTACCGAAAAACGTCATATCGCAGAATTTGGAAAATGAACGCTCTATCTCCACGTATATGCAAAATTCAATACATTTTCAAAGGTATACCGTTTTTGGAAAATATTTTAATTAGATAAAGTTCAAGCAGCGAAACTCTAAAGAAACGTATGGACTGACAAAAGCTCCGAAAACTGTCGGCCTGTGTTACATTGTTTGTTTTAAAAGAATCCTTTCGAAGTGTAAATTAGATAATATATCTTCTTATACTTCTAATGTGAGTAACGGTAAAGCATATGCATGTCAAAAAAGTCTCTGAAGATCGCACAATGGGATTGCTTACATTTCATAAGATATTTAGGTTCCTGGTGCGGATTCAGAAGTCCATATTTAAAGAACAAAATCAGTAAAAGAAAATAGCTAGCTATAAGCTCCCAGAAAATCTCTGGTTCATATCCCGGGAAAAGTTTGATCGAAAATACTTTAGAAAAACGCGGTGGCAACTTTTCAGCAAATAGATCCAACCAGTTTATAGTAAAGTAAGAGTACAACACCATAAATTAGAAAAGGGCCTGTTCTGAGGTTTACCATAAGAAAGAGGTATTATTTTTGAAAATATAGCTTGGCTAGATGGGATTTGGGATAGCAAATATATGGTGGGCTTCAAAAGTTTTGTATTTCATCCTTAGCGTTTTAGAACTTGTGTTACTTCAATACGATAAAGTACGAAATTGAAAAGAATTATGGTTTATTTGGCTGGGGATTTCGCAAAAAACACATCACATGCATTTGGTATAATTTCATTTTACATTTTTTCAATGCAAATCGGTGAAGTATTCTTAGGACGACGTTTTAATTTCCCCTCTTGTGCGCCAAATCTACATCATTTTCACTAAGACGCAAAGACCTTTATGCACTTGAAATTTACATAGTTATTTACCTCAATTGAACTTTGATTATATATGTACCTTAAACTCGTTCAATTTAATCCTTTAAATAAACTATCCCATTCACGTGTGAATCCCCAAGTTTTTTACTTTTATTCAATTGCTCAAACCCACAACCGTGCAGTCCATTACCGAATTGGTGGTGTGAGGTTTTGTCATTTTTATTTTTATCGATTATTTTATAATTATGATTGCCTTTTATTTATTTTAGAAAATATATCAATTGGCCTTGCATGTTGAAGTTCTGCTTAATATTGCGCTTTGTAATGTTTGATGTTTTCCTTATTTTCTATCAAAGTTTGATTAAAGCTTTCTTGTTTGCTTTTGATGTTTGATGACTGATTGCTTCTACCTTTTGCTTCTCTTTTATCAGCTGTTGTTCTACTGTTCACTTAACCTAATATTTCACCTGTTCGTAGTTGGGCTCTTAATTTTACATTGTCGTTACCGCCAATATCACTGTCACCTAAGCAAACATTTCTATATATACATAGCAAGCTTCTTTCTTTTTTTTTTAATTAAATTGGTTAATCGTTTTTCGCACCAACATCAAAAATGCTGATGAATTTGCACATACATATGTTTAGTTTTTCGAGCTACATATATACATACATGTACATAGCATTTGTATATGCTAGTCAGTATGAACTAGCTGATATTTTTTAATAAAATTCTGCAAGATCTATGTGAATGGACTGCAACTTCATTGTTTGGGCAGCTAACTGCGTTTTACTTCATTTATATAACCACTATCTATGTACATCAGAATTTCCTGTATGTATGTTGACTGTATCCTCTTATTATAAACAGATCCAACGTTTTATTTATTTCATAAAATTTATTGTGTTTTTGTTTTATTACAAATCGCATATTTTAGCCAATCCCAACACCCAGGATGGGGTCGTTCGCTATCAGCGGGGGACCAGAAAACGCACTCGATGCTCTGCTAGACGAACTGCAGACCTTCTCGAAGCCACTCACACAAAATAATGAGGTAAGCTAAAGTAAGCTAAAATTTCACATAAAAAAACAAATAGCTCTATGATGCATAAGCAAATGTGTAATGATTCATTCCATATTTGTATAGATACGACCTGACGATTCCACATCTGATGAAAGCTCACAAGCTGTACAAAGCACAGTTACCACACAAATATCCCAGGCACGTTTATATATCCAAACCACAGACACAAATTCCATTCCAATTCAGACGCAACCGATTCCTGCCATGGCCACCAACCTCTCAAACACTTTACCACACAAACTCAGCAACAACATAGCTAATGCCAACACAAACAATAATAACGTCGCTGGCTCTTTAATGGTACACAGCAATGTTGGTAGCCTTCGTCGTCTTCATTCTTATCCCAGTGGCTCGGATACGGATATTTCACCACCACAGAATGCACGTACAACTGTCGCCAAACCACCAGTTCCCGAACGCACAGCCGAATTGATAACGAAAGTTGGCAACAAACGCATACCGCCACCACCACCACCACGTACCAGCTCCCGGAGCCCATTAGCCAGTCCCACCAATCCGAATGTACCACAACAACTACCCACAGTTAACGAAACCGATGGCATGGGCAACAAATCCGACGGAGGCGGTGGCAGTGGAAACTCCAGTGGCAATGAATCAGCCAACGATCATGTCCAACGGCAAGTAGCTTTGGAAATGCGACACAAGGAATTGTTAAAGAAGCAAAAACAATTACAAGAACAATACCAACGTTTGCAACAAATGACTAAGATCTCAGGCGTAGAGGTGGCCGAAAATAATGCGCTATTGCAGAAGACCGCTAGCGACTCAAATTTACCAAACAAACTAGATAAATTGGAGACACAAGACAATGGTATGTCAATGCCTGAAAAAAGTGATAAAATAAAGCAGCTAACTAATAATACTGGTGGTGGCGGCGGTGGCGGAGGTGGCTCGGCCGAAAAGAGTGGCAAACTAATGGGTGGCAGCAGCGTCTCCACTACCAAGCAATTGTACGAAACAGAAATTCTCTAACATAAACCAGTAATAATGGTGGAATGGCAGGAAACTGAAATAGACATTTGAGTAAAGCATAAAAAGCACAAAAATACTAGACGCACTGGAGCACAGGTACTACATGGAACACGATTACCACTGACAACCGGCAACTGGCAAACATTGTTGTAGGAAAAACGATTATTCGCTGGGCATTAAAGCAAACTTGCGCACGCAAAGCAAGTTAATCGAAAAAGGAGTTCAAATAGGCAACAATTACGTAGAACAGAAAATATTTATTTGCTACGCTAATTTAGTGGGCAGAAATTAGTTTCGGTTAGCTTTTAGTAATTGTTATCCGTAAGTTATTGTAAGAAGAAGAAGAGGACAGTAGATAAATAATTGGCATAAAATCTTGTAACAAAGGGACAACAGCATTCTAAATTGAAATTATTTTATTTTGAGAGACAAACCAACAAAATCACATACACTCACGCAAATGCAGGTAGCAAAGATGCATTTATGAAATCAAACCTTAAATCAATGCGTTGCAGTTAATAATAGAAAGAAAAGCACACACACACACACATTAATCAAAGTAATGCTCACCTAAACTTAATAGATTAATTCGACATGAAAACAAAACCCAACTCGATTAAACGACATGGCGGACACCTTAACATTGATCACTTTCATTGCCTGGCGTACAGGCGAATACAATGGTTTCCAATGACTTCCACATTGCTGACTAATGTGACTTGGTCAGTTTTGAATTTTATTCTTCTATGCTTGGAAGGTAGAAGGGGCAGTCGCATTCCATTCTCGTTCTTCAGATCTTCACTCGCTGTTGTAGCGAATACAGCATTAATGCATATCGTTCAGTACAGGCAGAGAGATAACACACCGCTACGTATCCATTTTCATAGCTAGTGCGCCTAATAGTATGCCACGAAGGCGAGTGTGAAAGTTCGGCTGCTGATCTGCCCTATACCGCTCTCAACAAACAAACACACACATACGCCATACAAAGTCACATACATGAAAATAACAATTCCATACCAAAAAATTGATGTACTCAAGTGTGAATGTCACTTGTCTTAGCATTAGCAAATAAGCTTGTAGTCTAGGATAGCGTAAGAACTTAGATTTAGAGCCGCAACAGCTATATAAACACACACACAAACACATACAAACACGTAAAATAATTTTGATAAAAAAGCCTATGAATATTAGTATGATATATTATACACTATATGCACATAGATATACATATGAATATGTTGTATGTATATGAAAGTATGTATTAATATTATACATATTTATTATGTGTATAGTCGTGGGATATATGTATGTAGCTATTAGCTAGTGCTGAAACGAAATCGAAATCGAAACGAAAAGATATTATGTCTGCTTAGATGAAATGTAGAAGGCGTAGGTTTTGCCTAGTTGTTATTTAGTTAATATTTTAAAGAATTGCTAGTTATAAATGGTTGAATTTTCAAATTAAATTATTTGCACTTAAACATACAAATATACGATGAATGGAATGGTCCTACAAGTTCCCGAACACAACGTACATATAAATTCTAATAAAGCAGCACCCCATTTCCTAGTAGGTATAGCTATTCCTAAAACTCGTTGCTAAAAATACCCTATGGAATATCACGAGTTCCAAAAAGTATGCAACACTTTCGTCAACAGCTTTTGTGATGTCTGATGGTGCTATATGCTATAGAGATTTCTAGCAACGAGGCTTGGCGTACATACATATATGTATGTATAAGGAATTGTAATGCAAATGAAGAAATAATAATTAATTTATAGCAATCTTAAATGATTAATTTGGCTAACGAATATTTGTATGTATGTACGATTAAAGAAATGTTATTTGTTGTGATGCACTTGAATTTCATAATTTTATTACACTATTATAGAGTTAGAATTTTTAGAGTTACAAGTGCATATATTTATGTTTGTACACACATTAGGGGATGCTTATTTGTATGAGGTTTTTTTTTTTAATTTTTCCAGCATATTCGAATACCATATGAATTCCTGGCAAAAAGGGCAAATCTGCCTAGCTTTGCTTCGCTGCTTTAAAACACTTTTTTGCCACAATGAACGGTATCAGAAAAAAAAGAACCCCCTAATGTACAAACATGCTTATATGCCTATTTGTTTTCTGTTGAGTGTTTTTAACTATTTAATAAATAAATTATTAATGTTGCTTTGGTGAGCGAATAGTCAACATGCAGCCAATGCATAAATGCACTTAATCCTATAGTATTGATATCTATCCATGTTACATATTTATGTACGTATGTGTACAGATACCACATTAAAAAAAACAAACATAGTAAATGATTAATTGTATTATGCAAGTATTTATTATATTAGCATACAAAAAATAAACCAAGCAAGAAGCGTGAAGAAGGCTGCTTGCACCCACTGCTTAGAGCGGATCACAAACACAAACCCATGCTGCGCCTGCGCAACGTCAAAAATCTCGCAAATACTGCTGAGAAAAAGTGCAAATCTAAAGACATGTGCAAGCAGCAACCCTATAAGTTAACCGAATAAAAACTTAAGTAAACATAAACGAAAACCTTATCATATTGAAGCGAAAAAGTCACGCCAGTTATGTATGTATGTTACTTAATAAACAAAATTTGTTACATTGGCAAGGAAAGTGAGACTGATAGTTTTATGTACATTCAACACACACATTCAAGGAAACAAAAAAATCAAAAAAAAAAAAAGAGATAAACATTTACAAAAAAACAAGTTATTTAGATTCCTTATAATCACAAATGCAGTGTTTGAAAGACACTTTTGAATTACCATTAAATCAAACTAAATTAAATTAAATCAAATAAATAAGAGACGGCACAAGAATGGCAGCTAGTATGAGAAATTAATGGAACGGAACAAAACACGTTAGCATTACAATTGAAAGCTCATAATCGGATTTACTTTTTTTTTACCGATTTGCCATTTTTACTTAGCCATTTTCATACCGTCATTAATCACAAATTTAGTCAAATCATAGCTAACATCAAGCGTATATTTATGACTACTTGCATCCATAGGTTATGATTAAAACAAACTCTATATAATAATTAATAAAGTATTAACCATACTTAAATACACATACCCCATTCCATTCAACAGTCTCTACATCATTAAATCTTCAGAAAAAAAAAAACAAAAAACAAATTTGAAGAGAATAAAATATAAATCAAGCAAAATGTATACATACTGCATGTATGTACATATGTATGTATGTATAAGATATAAGTAAATTTCTTACTGCTGATCACACTAAATACATATTCCAGCCATCGTACGCAAAAATCTAAATTTAAATCATAAATTCCAAAAGTCTATCACCATAGCTCTGATTTTGAAGATATTTTAGTGGGAAATGTGAACTGCACAACATAAATAAGAGTTTTTAGAGTCGAATTAAAAAAATGATAGGTATTTTATTTTAAAAGTTATTATTATTTATTGTGAGATATTGACATTATCAAGTTAAAATTTTAGAGTTCAAACTCTTAAATTCATGCTACAAAAATAATTTACATTAGAAATCTAATACGAGCCAAAGGGCATTTCCTTGAACTTCTACCAAACTTTCTCCGCCCACATAACGTGCACATCTCCCCAAATATCGTACTGTTTGCCCTTCCCGTTTGAAATATCTTCAAAACCGCAGCAAATGGATACGAGTATACTGATCTCAGAGCCTATGCTAATTCCCATGAGTGGCACTTTTTCTCACATTTTCGGTCTGTGCTATTTACTGTGGTCGGCGTTAAGAATTAAAAATGTATGCCAGAAGTATGGTATTTATGTATATGTATTTGGCTAAGAGCACAAAACATGTGAAATTAACTAAATGATGCAAGTACTTAACATTTTTCTTCATAATAAATAAAATGAATGAAATCATAATGACATTGTGTATAATTATTTTAAAATATTATGTTGGTGAGACAGCTTAGCCAGCGCTATTGGATTTGCACGCTTGTACTAGTTTGTATACACATTCCACCAGTAAATATGTAACACAACTAGCAATCTAGGTAAATCCTTAGTTCCCACCAGCTGCTGCGTTTTTCCTCTTCTAATTTTCCGTTACCTTTATTTTTTGGCGCTTACGGAACGTGACAATTTGCCACACATTGCTTGTTTGGTCAGCCACCACAGAAACCTTGATTATTGTTTTTGCTTTTGAAGATAAATTAGGGCACCAATCACACCTTGGCGCGTTCTCAAGCCCCTTTCCAATAAATTTCATAGCAATTGCCTAATTTTTCACAAAACAAAAAACCAACAACACACAATAACAACAATCGGAAAAAAGTAAGTAATAATAATAATAGAAAAGGTGGCGAGCAAATAAAAAACAACAACAACAAAACGTTAGCATGATTAAACGTGAAGTAATGTGCGAAGAAATTCTGCAATATTTACACAAAGAAATGTGAGAAGCGCAGCAAGAAAGGAAAGGTGCCGCCAGCTTGCCAGAAGGAAAAGACAGCATTCTTGGCTGCAATCGAAGTCAAATAGAAATGGTTACGACATGAAAGTGAAAGAAGAAATTTCTGCGTCGAGGAGCAGCATCCCATGTCAATGAAATGAAATCAAATTAAATGAATTGTGAGCGTCGATCGAGCAGATGTTCGGTTAATATTAAGCAATTGTTTTATGAATTCCATACATACATAGATTTGGGGGTACTACATAAATATGTACATATATACATACATACTTATATACTTGTACACCTTTGATAAGTAGCAGATACTTCGTTTTGGAATTTGTAGTAAGTAAGTATTCCAGATGATATTTGCTCGCCTGATAAATTAAGTAACCTTTTGTAGGCAGAGATGGGATCGTGTGTGTGTCTGTTTGTGGGTATGATGTATGTATGTAGGTACTTAGCGGAAGAATGACGAAAAGAATTAAGCAATTCCAAATTGATTTTACGCTTATTCTTTAAAACTTGCTTTTGGGATTGCTTAAGGAATGGCCAAAAACACGTGAAGTTGGCTTTTTAGAAATAACAAATCAAAGAAATTCAGAAACTTGAAATGGAAAATTATGAATGGGCACACCTTAATGCTGGATAACTTGAAGCGATTTTGGAAACCCAGGTTTCTCTAAATGAAACTCCCGATAAGCATAAACTACCTAGCCCAAGACCAAATTGTCCAAGCTTAAGGCATCAGACGGCATCTTCCCTGCCATACTTCGAATGACAGCCAAGAATAGTAGTAATCCTCTTCTAATTATTTTCTCCTTTTTTATTGTTCACAAATCCTAGCTTTATCCGATGCAAAATGCTCCCAGCTACCTGGAAAAGAAAACTATTCCCAACTCTCCATTTCCAAGCAACCCTTAACGAGCGATATTCAGTGGAGACTTTGTTCTGTTCTCTGCACATTTGGTGGTGTGTCAACGACTGAAGTTGAAGTTAACGACAGAGCGAGCTGTGTTGTTATGCGCCTCAAATTCCAGCTGATATTCGAGTTTTGTACACGGTGCTGAGCGGACGTGGATTTTTATTCTATAGCACGAAAAAAGTTAAAAAAAAAAACCAATTAAAGCCCAAACGTGATTTCCAAACTCTAAAAAACTGCGATAAGCCATTCAAATAAAGCAAAGAAACTGCAAAAAAAGTGATTCAGTTTATGAGGCGTGAATTTGAGAAAAAGGTAAAAAACGATGTGATCCTATTAAAACAAAAACGAATGCCATGTAAGCGAAAAAAAAGTGTTCCATTGCCCGAAATTTCTGTCAGAAACACCCTTTACCAAGAACCAAAATGTGCACAAGCACTTTAGATATTTTAATTATTTACGAATTGTTTAAATACCCATTAAAGTGCACTTAAAATCTGTGAAATTTGCCAAAATGGCTTTAGATCAAATCGATCAATGCGAAACCAATTGAAGTGGCCAAACTGCAAATGCGCATGCGCTGCCACATTGGCCGAACCATCACTTGCCGGTGCGCAATGAAATACTCGCACAATCAACTTAACCACTCGAGCACCACTTAAGGCCACTCCACGCGTAAATGGAATAAAACGTACAAAAACAACTTGCGCGCGTTTCAAAGGACGAACACTCAAGCAGACCAAACCACTGCTAAAGAGGGGCAAGAAAGTTGAACCCAAAAAAATTTCAAAATTTTGTTCGAAAAAAAAATTATTGCAAACTTGCAGAACAAAACCCGTTCCGATTTATTTAAATTTTTCTTGTTTTTTTGTCTTTACCGGTTTTTGTGCGAGAGCTGTAGTGATTTCGCATGGAGCCAAAAAAAACCGCCTAAGAATCTGCAAACAACAACAACTTTTGTTCAAAAATCGTGAATTCCAATGCATGCGCCAGCGACAATGGCCGGCGTTCTTGCAGACTGCTTGCGTTCTTACGAAATGTAATGTGGCGAAGTCAATCATTCGCAAACTTGATATTCTTTGCTTTTGATTTGGCTCAGCTTTTATTCAATACAAAATGTGCCTTCATTGCGCAGCTGGAAATCTCGCTGGCTGCTAGACCCTTAATTTGCCACACCGAGCGCACTTTGAATAGATTCGAATTTAGCATAAAAGATTTGCAAATTACCACAAGCGCACGGTAAATTAAATTGAAGACGGGCGTTGAGTTTTTTTGTGTTTCCTTGGGGAGTAATTTGAAACCGAAAGTTGAATAGCGCGCCAAGTTAGGACATTTTTGTTAGAGCGCGAAAATTAGTTGAATTAAATAACAAGAGTTACGCAGTAGCATGAATATTGTTGGCTAATCTTACTTCTTTTTTCTTCCTACAGTTGACTGGACTGCATAAAAGCTCAACATGCTCAAGTGGGCAGTTCACACACCGCGTCTCTCATATCTGACACCCACCGACGCCCATGGGAACAGCGTCGATGCGCAGCTCAAGACTTTAGTTTGCTTGTCCACAAACAAGCTGGATGAGCCTCACGAAACACCCTCAGCACAATCGCGCACACCAGCTGCCAGACGGCAGAGACTTAAAAGAAAGTCTGCAGACTTCTATCTTTCACGCCGACTACAAAACTGGTTGGAAAAAGAAAATCAGCTCGAAGAGCAAATTACATCCACGCCACTGCAGCCAAATGCCAACTCGTTTGCACGCAACTGTCCACTGCGGCGCCTAAACAGTTTCAAAGACTTGAGCAACATTATGGCGAGTGAAAGCGCAAACGGCAGCACAAGTACTACGCCAAATCCCATTTCCTCTGTGGTAAATACACCGAACCAGCTACTGGGTAGCCATGGTGTAGCACGAAATAATCCCACCAACTATGCAGCCACATTACCCACGCTTGAAGTTGAGTATTCGCCATGTGGTCTTGTGCCGGGACCTATATTGGCACTACGAGGCTTGGGCATTGCCGACACATACTTCGATAGGCCACGTTACCTGCCACCCGATGATAGTCCAACAAAGCTACAAACTCATGTTGCGCTAGGTACTACGAATACTACTTGCGCCACGCTACGAAACCCGCCCAGCACATGCCCATCGCTGTATAGTGCGCGTGATGATACACAATCGTTGAGCTCGTCTAAGATGGGCGATCAGACGTTAGAGCGCATGATAGATGCGATACTTGAAAGCACACGAAAGGAGAAGAGACACATCAAGTTTGCACGACAATTCCATAATCACCAACGCACTGTTATGTCTCCCACCTACACCAGAGCGGAAGATCCGGCAAATGACTTGAGCGAGTTTTGGTGTGAAGCACGAGATGAAGCGCCTACGACACACAAGAACAGGCGTTCATTGCCTACCAAAATGGCTGCGACTGAAATATTTTGTGAACGCGAAGTACGTTCACCTATTGGCGCAAGAAATCGTTTGCGTCGACTGCAAGATACCAACTTCTTTCACTTGAGACGCCAACGTGCAGTACGTCGAAAGAGAAAAGGATCCAATGCTTGTGGAAGACATAGCAAAGAGCAGTCGTTTGGAATACCAGCGATAGTAGAAGAGCACGCCTCCACAGAAAAAAATCCCATCGATTCCAAAACCTTGGAAGATGCGAGTCCAGATAGTGGGCACAACTCATGCAGCGAGCTGGAAGATAACTCAATAAACCTCGAAAGCGACTGTGCGGCTATTGTGGACACTTTGGAAAATAATGACTCGCGCGCGCTGGATGCGACCAAGCGACGTCTCAGCTTTTCGAACGACACGCTGGTGGCTAGTCCTTGAGACAGAGATATCAACATCACTGGTGCCTGATTCAACTTGGTTACTTACATACGAGTACATACATAGTTTTTCGTTAATTTGTTACCTGTTTTTTTTTTTTTTGCTGCTTAAGATTGCATTTTCGCATTTTATAGCCAAATAAAGTTGTATTTAATTAAGTTTAAAAAATTTCCCACGATAGATGCCATTTTTTTAATTTAATTCATTGAGGACGGACATGCTCTGGGGAGCAACCCGCAAAGGTAAATTCTAAATTCGCCAGAGCAGGACTCGTGCGCTGGACTGTCTACCATACCTGCCCCTATTTCAGCATAAAAAATTATTTAAATTTGATGAAATTAAAAATTTCTCTGTTTACTAACTCGGCATAAGTTTAATTGGTGGCACTTTATTGTAGCACGTCAACTGTGCGGGGTAGTTCTGAGCCCATTAATATTCCGCTGGTAAGTAAATATGTTGCACACACGCATACGTACAGGTGGTCACAAACCATGACTAAGTTGAGCGTTGATGCAGAGCAAAGGCCACATGTGAGACGGTATCCCGGGTGGTGTCATATGGAAATTACCAACAAGTACAACAATGCCATTGGTGATCAACTTGAAGTGCAATAACTGAAAACTCCACACCAGCCACTTTTCTAAGGGCATGGGAAATGTGAACTGACAGCATGTGAATTTTGCAAAGACTGGAATGGGCAAGACGACAGCTGCCGTTATGCCGTTTAATGTTTGCTTCCGTTGTTAATGCTCTTAAACACCCGCATTAGAATTGGTACTTGTAGGGCCATAAATGTTTATGTATGTAAATTGAATTAAAATGTAAGTTACTTGGTGGAAGGCACTGCTAAGACATACAGTCACTCGGCATCGATATGGAGCTGAGGCGATTTCTTTCGTGCTCATGAATCATTCATTGGAAGTTTGCAGAACTTAAGTTGACCTGTTAAGAAATGTCTATGGTAGTAACTTTCTCTCCTAACCATCTCCACCAACCTTCGCCTTACTCATGAACTTTCATAGGGCTGATATCTGGCAGCCGAATTCACTGGTATCTTGCCACAAAATTCAAATTTTCATTTTTTGAATTTAGGGTGGTCTTTAACATCGATTGGGGTATCGCAAAGGAGTCACAGTTCTTAATACCCCAGGAAGACATACAAAATTATAGAAGCTAGGGAATTCTCGTATAAGTAGGCCTACCTACTTTTAAGGGGAAAATAATATTGGTTGCAATTTTGAAAAGGAGCCCACTAAAAAGGCTACAAGGCTCTTTTTATATTTTTAGACATACTCAGAAAATATATTACTTCTGCATCTAGCTTTAGGAGCGGACTGGAAATATGTTGAGAGGTGTAAAAGGGCGACCACTAGGGTGAAGAAACAGGTTTTTTTTTTTAATATTTGTTTGTTGGGAACCGTCTAATGTACATATGTACATACATACGTGTAGCTAGTGTTAATATTGGCTTTAAATATGTTATTTCATTCATTTTTGCATTCAGTATCAATTCCCACCCATTTTCTTGAATATATTAGCATCAAGAGGTACAACAGAACAAGAAAAACAAGCAGGACGTGGTTCATTCAGGTAGACCCATGGGTGTATTCTTTACTAGATCAACTGTTTTAGCATTCCATTAAGCCAAACAGACAGCGCAGTAGTTGTACAACGTACATAAATACCTTCTTATATACTTCTTTGTTTGAAATTTCGCAATGTTGAGCGATCTGTGTTTGCTATTTTAATTGTTGTTGCCTGCGGCAGCTGTTCTGATTTAACTGAGAAAATGTGACACAATTCCAATGCCAACAAAGACAAACATTACACATCAATACAAAGCAAAGTAAAGGATCTCAAACAAGAAGTACCTACAAGGATAAACATACATACATACAAGGACAGTGTGTAAAGACGCACGCTTGAGGAGAAATACGTAAATGAATGATGGTGACAGGAATGCGTTAATGTGAATCACGAGCACAAAAACTGGCAATGCTCCTGCCAACATATCCAATAAGAGCGCCCCAACTACATAACCCAAAGACAATATTGTGCATACAAGAGCAGAGTTCGTTTTCGTGGACGTATGTAGGTATGTGTGTTTGTTATTTAGCACACACTGCCGACGACGAATTTTTGCGCCAAAAGCAGCCAAGATGGTAATTTAGCGACATATGCCACAGACGGAAACGGCACGTTTAGCCAAAGGACATCTGTCGTTGCGAGTAGCACGAGTCAAGTAGCAACAACATCAATGACAACAATTGAAGGCAAGTAGCAGCCAGGCGGGCAATTGCGTTGGCGACGACATTCATACAAATTGCATTGCAACAAAGACCTTCCATTCGGCTTTTGTTGTAGGCGAAATGCTTAAAAGCATTTAAATGGTCTGTGTCGCTGCCGGGCACATTAAGGGTTAACGTTGAATGCGAATGCACGCGCCTCAATACCGAAATTTGAAATTTACATATGTTTGTGTGTGTGTGTTTGTGTGTGTATGTACAAGCACTCCTCTCAAGTGCCCCTCATTCAAGTACTTTTCATTAAACCTTCTGCTTCTCCCCCACTTCAGTTGTCGCTATTTAAAATTGCAATTGTGTAGCCAAAGAAAAAATTGTTTTCACAAGATGAATGTGTTTTTAAAAATGAATAAATGTTGCAAATCGAATTATCGATTAAGATTTTTGTTAGCGTTGATGAGTTTTAATTGTTCGGATGCTGCATTGTTGCGCTGTAAAAGGATTAAATGTCCTTTTGAACTCGATCAATCAGTAATCAGAGCGCATTTTGCACATTTCCATACACACAAATTTCAATACACCAATACCAATAAACATGTACGGCGGCTGCAACAACACTTGATTGATGCCCTTTATTAATTCATACACACACATATACTTACATATTTACATATGTATGTACATATGTAGATATTAAAAGGTATGAAAACACTTAGCGCCAAATTCATTCAGAAATGAAAGAAGAAAATGATCTCTTCGCTACTGTCATTATTCACACATACTTAGTAGACACACACACACACATACATGCAACGGTAGAGACGTTGATTAATCGCAGGAATATTGCTACATCCTTCAACATATCCGGCGGCATCAATTTTGACAAAGCATGTTATATTTAGAAAAGAAAATCTTAAGCGATGCGGAAAAGTGATGAAATGGTTCTAGATCCTGAGGCGTTCTTTGCTTGAATTGATCGCTATTAACAATGTATCATTTGCTTCCGTTGCTACGCGCTCCTTTGCAGCCTTCTTTTATTTTGTTTTAATTTTTCTTGTTGCTTCTTTGTTTGGTTGTCCTTTTGAGTTGTTGGCATGTACATATAGTCTATTCGCATCTTTGATATCCTTGCAATTGTGCTATTTATTGTTGCTATTCAGCGCATCTCAATGTGTTTTGTAACGAATCTTAAGGTATTTGGAGCAAAATTTTGTATGCAATTATGTATGTAGGTATTATACTCCATTTCTCTTTTGAAATGATCGCACATTTCGGCGTCTAAGTAAAAACGCGCCAACATTTAATACCATATGCAGCAATGGACGCACGATAGGGTGTCTCAGTTTTGGGCGATATTCTTTTTTCTCTTACCTAGCAGAAAATCTGATTTCTGATTTAGCAAAGAGAATTAAATGCGAACTTGTCACTTGTAAGATAGCAACCAAAATGTGTTTTGCAACTTAGCACAATTTATAATTAATTTAATTTTTTTTTTTGGATTTATCAGTAAATGAAACTCTTGAACCTCTGTGATGATTGAAAAAAAAAATGTTTTTGAAACGGTCTAATGCACATATTTGTACGTATATAAATCGTCAATTCCGTCCAAACATCTTTGCTATATTTATACCAATTTTGCTACTTTCTATGTAAATCCCGTCATTTTGTTAATTTATTATGTAAATTATTATGTTCTTCGGATTTTTCACCGCAACTTGGGTCACTGCAGGCAGACATTTCTCGCTCGCAGCCAACTTGTCATACGCCATCTGCATAATTTAGTTTCCTGATTTCACCGGCCCTCAAAACAGCTCCTGTGTTCCATTAATTTTCCTTTGCTAATGCTTTTTTGTTGTTGTTGTTGTCCTTTTAAAGTTACCGTTTTTAATTTAATCAATTTCAGTGTTACGAAAGATGTCAATCTTACTCAGTCTAGCCCAACGAATGGACTTTCATTCCATGTTCGGATAGCTATTCGTCCTTAATGCTCGTCTCGCCTTATCACAAAATGTTTCCTCAGAAGGGTTAAATGCAAATTAAGCAAAAAAAATATGTATGAAAAAATCTAACATCTTCTGCTGCGAAAAAGCATTTGAAGAATTCTCAGCTGGGACGAGGTACGTCTTTGCGCCTTACACTAGTAACAGCTTACGAAAACGCCGACTTCGCTATTGCTGCTGCCGCGCCCAGTGATTTGCTCCTTTAGCGTGCCGCGTCTTATGAGTTGGGTAATGTTGTTGCTGCAATTAAATTTAAATAAAAAGGTACAATTCGAGGATTTTATGTGAGTTGAAGGCAAAACAAACTCGAATATGCCCTATCCTCAAACAGGATCAATCACTGCGCTTATGTAGACACAAACAACAAAAAAACTGTTTGCCACAACAAACAGCCGACGAGCGTACGTGTGAAGTTGTTGTATATGTGACAGTTTTCCGAACAGATATCCGCTTAATTAGCTAGATGGAAAACGGCTCAACAAACAGCCGCGCCCGTTCATACATACGTGTTCTGAAAATCCACAGGAGAGAAAAAGCGTTTAAATATACAGTTTGCATTCCAGGAGTTCGTGAGCATATTGTTGCAGCTTTCATTTTATTTTTCCATCCCATCAATAATTACGTCAAATGGTTGCGATCGCCTTCCAAACTCATTAATCAACCGCCATAGTCTATGTACCCCCAACGGGACACTTTCTTTGCGTGTAATTTAAATAAATGCAAATCATATTCAAAGGAGAGGCTAGCAAAATTTGCCAGACTGTGAAATGAGTTACAATGTCAACTGACCTTTGACACATAGCGCACCGCCAGCAAGGTCTAGCCGCGGTTTCGGCGCCACCGAGACAAAGACGTTACACGCACGCATTGTAACTGGCGTATGATTTACGTCGAATTAGTAGCGGAACAGTAGACCAAGCTACAATCAATACATTCTTAATTACTTGGCTGGACAAGCGCTGCGATAACAAAGAAATTTTCTTAAACCATAAAACACCCCTCAAACTTAGCGCCTGAAAACAAAAAACAAACACAAACAAGTATCATAGATTTTGGTTAATGATCTTGCGACATAACGCTTTGGACGCTCGAATGTTTTGATTCTCGTTTGAGGTTCCTTTGGGCGTTTGTTTAATTGACCAGTGGCTGTAATGTCCGCTTGGAAACAATACTCACTTCTTGTTCAGCCATAACGGGGTGATCACATGCAGACATGTGTACATAGATTCAATTTCTATGTAGATGACCCTTGTCAAACACGAATGAAAATAGCGCGGACAGGAAACAAGCAAAGCCGTCAAGGCAGTCAAGGTGATGTGGGCGCTTTTCCGCGACCAGTCAATGAAAACTTGCGCATGAAAACCCATTCAACTTACATGTTTTATTGTTTTGTTGTTTGTATACAACTTGGAAATAATGTCGCGCATTCAGGAAAAAAAATAAAAAATTAAAAATTGAATGGTCAACTGAGTAAAGGAAAATAAATCATGGGAACCGGAAGTTTGAAAGAGTTATGAACCAATTGAGGGTTAGATGCATTTGTATTTTGCTCATGTAATGAAATTTTAACTTTTGGAAATAAGCACATTCTACAGAGTTCAATACTTTTCTTTTGTAAAATGGGTTTCCGATTGAGGGTTCAAACGACGAAAAACCCGAATAAGTTTTTTTTTGGAAAATCTTTTGCATCAAATTTATAAAAGAGGTCATTGAGACCATATACATATGTATTTTTAATATCAGATTTTTTTTTTCAATAACTCCCAAGTTTAAATTTAGGTTGTTTTTCCTTTAAGGGGGGGTGGGGGTGGAGTTTAAAACCCTAGAAATTTTAAAGGTTACTAGTTATTTTTTGTGGATCTTAACGCGAACACAGTGTTGTCGAGCTTTAGGGCTAAAATATCAAGAAAACCTAAGTCATAAGAAATTCCGAGTTTTTTTATTTCCATAAAACATCAACGACTTTTTCATTTAACAACAAATTCTTTAGTACTTAAAATTTCAACAATGTAACCATTTTACAACGTTTTGATCAGACAATTTAAGTCAATTTAACGGCTATAATACGATTGTGTAAAACTGCCGCGAACTAATCAAATGATATTAGTAAATGAATAATGTTCCCCCATAGGGGTTAATCAAATGATGATAATCTATAATCAATTTGGTACTTTTGTCCAAACAGCATGGAAGCGCATCACGTCAGCCATTCGTTAATGCAGCTATTGTCTGTGAGGGCTGCGCATGCGTGCAGGAGTTTGGTTTTTTCGATGCAACGCCAGCTTCGATGTCTACGGAAATCAATAAAATCACACATCCTGCCAGTAAAAACATGTGAAAAATATCATTAGTCACACGCAAACATGCAGACACAAAGAGTCATTATTTGTGCGTGCGCATGTGCAAACACGCAGTTAATTTGCTAACCAATGGACAAACAGAACTGCAAAACAGTTGAGCTAATTTGGCACATTCACACAGCTTCGGACGCTAATGACTTGCACAAAGGACATTCCGCAATTTTATGTTGATGGACAGCACGCGTCTTGCTAGCTACCTGCAATGAAATGCCGGCAAAATCGAAACAAATTCGTTGATGTCCTTATGTGTGGACTTGCATGGCTATGAAGGCATGTTGGACCAAACAAAGAAAAACACATTGCCAGCGTCGGCTTTCAACACAAACATACATACATACCTACATTCGTAGCAAATAAGCATAATACAGCCATTCATTATATGAATTGGAATTTTTACCCTTAGCAAACATCTGCCCATTCAAAACAAACTCATCCATACTGTGATTAGACGCGTGTGTGCGTCGTTCGTTTATGTAAATATTCGTATCCGAAACATACACACTCATTCGAGCCAAATAGAGAACGGATGCATGCGTCTCTTCAGGTTTGAATTGCATCGTAGACATACCAGAGAGATCATTGTACGCCTGCGCAGCGCCCAAGGTGTATCGGCTGTTGATCGGATCAACTCATGCCATTGTTAGTGCACCTGTAAGGACGAAAGGTTTGTCTGCGCACACACTCAATTACCCACATAGATATGAATGTGTGTTGGTGTTAGTCAAAAATATTCCAATTTACCGAACCTTTGTGTATTTGAACATGTCTTCCCCTATTGATTTCTTATCAAAACGCTAATAGGCAATGTCCGGACAAGGGCAGAATGAGCGCACGTTAGGTCTTTTTGTAGCCATTGACCTAAAAAATATCTGTTCCATCGTCCTCCTTTAGGTTGGCAGGTGATAGGTAGAAACTCGAAATTCGTAAGTCATTCAACGGAATCTATTAATTGGCTGCCTACTTAAGCTGAAGATATTTATGTGAAGGCGTCGGTAGCAGTGCAAAGGACCTCTGGATTAGGCTAATATATTTTACGGACATAACGCTTAACAGCGTCTTAGGACTGCAATGTTATTTGGTATTTAAACAATTTCTATATTTCCTATTGTGGGCAATAATTGCGTATGTGTCTGTAAATGCATTAGAGTGCGCCTTATTATGTAACATTTTCCAACCAATACAAACGGCAGATTGAAGTATTATCCATACTCTCGCAAAATACCGCTTCCACCCCATGGCATCAAATGTTTTTCAAAGTTTACTAGGAATTGCAGGGATTTTATTTTATTATCCGTCGGATGGTCCCGGAATCTTGGTTTTCGCTATTCTCCAACAGTTAGGATGGTTTTCCTGGGGTTTCCGGGATATATGTACATCAAATTTAAACACTGTCAGAAAATCGACAAATAAATGGTATTTAAAACTTTTACTAAACTTTTTTGCAACTCAAGGCTTGTTCGAAAACAAAGTTTGTCCAAAATCTTGGTGGTCTTGCTTTGCACCCTGATAAAAATTGTATCCCATACAAATAACGTGCACCCTCGTATGTATGCAAGTACGTGTGTACAACCGAAACAGGTCCTCTTCTCACTGTAACCGGTTTTTTTGTGGTTTACACAAACACGTAAATACGTTTTCATATTTATTGCATGAAAAATTACCAAAAATGAATGGAAATGTTTTAGCTGGCCTGTCTGGGTTTCCCTCGTTCGTATCCTACAACTTCCTATATGACGCGCAATGGAATTGTTTCAGCAGTTGCGTTGAAGCGTTAAACTTTTCTATTTTTCACCCAGCTGAACCGTGCAGAAAATATAAATTTGTATGCACAAAGTGAGACGAAGGATTTACCCTGGTGCCATATGGTGCGGCCGAGTGTGGCTCAAAGAATAGACAATTCGGCATGTGTCTTGTCTGTTTATAGAGTTAATTGGCAGCATTTAGTATGCTATTTGACCATTTCGAATTGGAATGGGAGCATATCATAGGGGCAAACTTAAATGCCTAAGGTCTTAATGGGTAGGCCAATAGATTGTATGGATAGACTTTTAGTTGGATCAGGTAGAAAACCAAAATAGATTTTGAAATATTTATGTATGTTTTTACATATACATATGTATGTGCATAGTAATTTGTAATGGAAATAAATCATATCGAGTTGTATAGAAGCGTATAAGTTACCTAAGTAATACTTGTACATATACATAAGTACATACAACTGTCCCAATACTTCTTTTTTAGGTAGTAAAACTCGTCAAAACGATGTATTCAAGTCAAAAATAAAACCCACTGGTGTTCTACATACAACAACAACCATCAAAACTATGTGGTACATTATGACTCCGCAGACTTTAACTAAACCTAAAATAATCAAATTATCGCAACTCAACTACTAACCTACGGTCAGACGACCTCAACCCGACAACTGAGATCCTATCTCTACCTGCCCAGTGTGTCTAGCGCGTGGCTGATAATTGCAACAGGGCGGCTGTTTAAAACATCTCTTACAACATAGAATTGGTCACCGCCAGCTGTGCAAAGTATTTGATCTCGATCCTTTTGTTTTGGTCATTAACAGCCTAAATTTGTGTTTTCTAAATGGTGGCTTGGTGCTGCAATCGACATGTGTTTCAATTTTGTGGTTTACTGTTTTGTGCGTGCCGGTGCACCGCCCACTGATTGTGGTGACAGATAAAACTTTACTCGTCGTAATACTTTGACATGCTGCAAAACTCGATTGCTTTTAGTTGTACGTTTGTAGATTTATCTTTCATGCCGTCAAAGTCAACCCGATCGTGTGAGAGATTATTTAACCCGCTGTCAACACCGAAGCACAACCAATACAAGCATATTGTACACCGGAAGTGACTTCTCGCGAATTCGCATGCATTCACATATGTATGTACATATGTACACAGAAACATAACAGTAATTTGGGTTTTGTGCGAATGTGTTCAAATTGGACGTCCCTGGAGGTGGTAAAATGGAATGTGTTCTATCCTAATTCGACTACATATTTTGTTGTTTGCTGTTATTAACTGTACATTAGATGTGTAGCAAATGTCCGAGCAGATCATTCAACCACCAAAACCGCAAAGGAACATTACCAGCATGGGCGCCATAATCGTATTATCTCGACTCTAGAGATATGCAATCTTGTGGTTACACGCGCTCGCCGATGATTAATGGTTTTGACATTTGCGGTTGTCATTTGCGAACAAACTAATGTTTGATAATTGAAATTTTAGGTAAATATCTAACTGTCTTAAGTACTTTTATTTTAAATTGAAAATTTTAAAAGAAAATGTGTGTTACGTACACTAAGAAGATTAGGGACATAGCGATAACTGGGTTATGAATACTCATACATGTATATGTAAGAGCGATTGTGTGCTGCAAAAAAAGTATATTTCTTCACTCCAGAGTTTTGGTATTTGGAACGAACAGCTGTCAATACGCTTTGCCGCTTTTAAATTGGGCCGATGTATGAAATATGGAAAGTGCGCCTCCTTTAATAGCGATTCCCACCATTGGAGTTGAATACTGGGTTCTTCAACAAAACAGTAAATTCGCACAAATTTCGCACAACCTCAAAATATAGATGCTGTGTATGTATGTATGTATATGTGGATGTATGTATGTGCATTGGTGTACTCTGACAAAGGTAACTTTTGTTTATCTAAAAGGAAATCTTCAATTGCTCGAGCTCGCTTTTTTGCCAATCAAAATCCATATGTAGGTACTTTGTGTATTCGTTTGTAAGTTTACATAGCCCAGCGGCACTGCTAATAAATTTATGAAATCATAATAAATCAAATTGCTGTGCAATATTAACCACAAATTACTCATATCCTAAACAATAGCAAACAATAAATTAAAAGAATTTAAACATAAAGGAAATAATAGCGACAGAGAATGGACTTATGCGTGTTTGTATTATGTGTGTATGTGTGTTTTTGGAAATTTATTTCATTTTTATTTGAAGAGAGTGAAATCGCATTACATATGTAGGTATGTGCAAAAACAAAGTAACTTTCCTTCAAAACCTTATTAACGACTTCTTAGGCATTGAAATGGTTTCGTTATTGTGGTGGCATTTACCTCATCATGACTAAGTACAACATTCCTCTCTTTCTAATCCCAAAAGTTTAAGGGAATGCAGTCGAGCTTCTTATTAGTAGAGTGTTACCTATGTGGACCACTATTGCGGATAAGGTTCTGGTCCAGTACTGGCACCTTCTGCCACTTCCCCGATTTTCGCAGGGTCTACGTACAGCATTTTTCAGTACTCAAGACTGCTTAGCAAAATTCCCAACAACCATTCCATTAACCCTTTTGTTCCAACTATATTGCACCCATACATACATGGAAATAAGTGTAATCTGTACAGCATCAGTCTGAAGTGGTTTATCCTTCATAAATAACGCAGCATTAAAACAAATTCTATTGTACAAAAATTTATGCATTGCGGCCAGCTTTAGCCCATTAACGCGGCTTAAGTTCATAAATTAAAAATAAAAAGAATAAAAACAAATGGTTTATGCAATATGGCCCAACAACAAAATATATTTCATGCAATTTTCCACCAACTGGATAATATTTAATACATACATACATATATGCATGCATACAAATAAATGTATCTATGAATTTAAAAATGACCACAGAAGCACTGAGACACGCAATTGCGTTAATGATTCGAGGCGCATGCGCACACACTTCCGTACCCATCATTTGCATGCCTTGAACCCATCAGTGTGAAAAAGTGTGCTTGAAATGTTTTGTCCATTTGAGGATGTCCAATGAGGGATGCTCCTAAAGGTGGGCAATTTGTTTGTTTAGGATCATTTGGGCTTAATGGTATTCCCATTGTGGGTTAGCTGAATCTCTCTATGCTGGACAGCAATTAAACGCATAGCCACCAATGCTCTTCAACTGTTTACTTAAATGTAGCACACACAGATACAAGCATGTATGTGTGACAAAACAATTGAGATGCAATTAAAATTGTTTATTTCAGCTAATGTGGAAAGGTTGCAAATGCATATGTCACACGGATATTAAGCATTGATCTAATGAATCTACATGAACACGACTATATTCGCCTCTACTCTACAACTCTATCAAAGCAATCATCAAAGTGTCTTGAATCGACAGTTATTGCTACAAAATATGACATTGCCATTTTTATTGTTGTAATTTGAGTTTACGAGGAAATATGCATCATGAGTACCTTTTTTGGTATTCAAGCGTTCGGCAGAAAGGGTGAAATTATTTTCGAAATTTAAAATCAATGCCGATCTGCACTGAACTAGGCATGGCTATATACAATATCCATACACATGTAAATATATTTGCTATGTGTAATCTTCTTTTAGGCGCCTCACCTATGTATTTCATGAATTGCA
The DNA here is from genome assembly GCA_951509765.1 of Sphenella marginata. NCBI lineage: Eukaryota > Metazoa > Arthropoda > Insecta > Diptera > Tephritidae > Sphenella > Sphenella marginata. The sequence continues at coordinate 81,025,421 of OX608081.1, forward strand.
AAGATTTCTGCATAATTTCATCGTACCCTTTGATAGCTCAAAAGGGATCATTGACACTTCGCGAATGGCTACAGCAAGTGATGTGCACTTAAAGCGAATGTAAAAACTGAAATTGAAATTTTGTTACATAATATAATGTAGAGGTGTGGCGGGCACATCATTTTTCTCACAATTGCTTTTTTCCCAAAGAAGTTTCCCTTGCCAATGCATAGCTACTAAAAGGGGTTACATCGTTAATTTGCATTTGCAACATGGGGCGTATCGTGTTATTGAACATATTGCATGTTGAGCGCTGATACTCGAGCAAAAGCAACCGTAAACACATTTGTAAATATGGAAAAATAAAGATAAGATTTTATTTATGTAGACATGAAAAAGTTTCCAATCTATCCAGCACATGCACTTCCAGTTATTTATGTAGCTTAACCGAGCATTCATATTTGCGCTGCTCAACCGAAAGTGAAATCAAAGAAATTCAAATAATCATAAAGTGATAATGAAACAGGTGTGATCACTGATCATCCCTCACGCAATTACAGCTAATTGGTATGAATGTAGATAAATATATACATATAAGCAACTCGAATTGGATTAAATAAAAACTACTAACACGAATTTTGCTTTTTTAAACTTATCTCCCCACAGTGCGGAAAAGGTAGACTTTTAAATTTTTTTTTTATTTTTATATGAAACCCTTTACAAGTACAAAACCTGTGGATATTCTCCGAAATGTTAGGGTAGACGGTTGGGGTCATTTCGATTCGTTCACACGATAGCCGGGCAAGTACATATCTTATCAGTACCAATTTATATCTCACAAAGAACTGTCATTTCAACTACGTGGTTATTCAATTTTAATACGGCCGTAGAAGTAGCTTTTACAAAAAGTTTTTCGAGATCATCTGTCGACAATCGGATCTAAGCATGGTATTACCTGAGTAATGGAATCTTATCCATCAACGGAGTGTCGCACCCCCCCCACTACCAAAAAAAATACCGTTCATCAAAACAACATATGATCTTCCACACAGCCACAGTATCGGTATTGCCAGCGATAATAGTCATATCCATGCATATCGCCTTGTAAGTTGCGTAAACAGTTCGACAAATGAAAAGCCACTCAAATTTCATGGATACTTTGGTACTCATATCACACGGAATCACACCTTTGCCGGCAGCTGATTATTACTGCGCGCGCAACACTACGAACAAACAATACATGTTCATATGTATGTATGTATGTATTTACCTAGGCATTTACATACATACTATATGTACATACATATACTTAAATGTTTATGCAAAGAAAAATTGAAATATGGAAGGATCATATTGAATATTCATGCGACCGCCTATGCTAATTTTTGGCTGGCAGTGAATGAACTTCCTGCCGTGGATTTGACTTGACTTGGAAGAGATTGAGTTTATCGACTTTAAGGTCATAATCAATCACATACATATGTACCAATAAATAGGGACGTGGTACCTACCTATGCACATTTCTTGTTACCGTTCAATTCATACCCAGCAAACAATTTTGTAAATGTTATTAACAACAGCTAAAGTAAATGTTTTCAGTATCAGTTTATTTGATGAGGTTTGCTTTACATTTCATGAACTTCAAGAAAATATCCTATAAATCGTTTAACTTTAAACATGAAATGCAAATGTTTAAAAAAATCTGGAAATAAACTGTCATGGTTAGAACTAAAATATCGCAAGTAATTCAAAAACATTCACAGAAATGCCTATTGGGTAATAATGTTAATGCAATGATATGTCATAGGACTTAGAATAAGATGTTATTTGATAGGAGCATAATCAATTAAATACTCCGAGGGGATAAGAAAGTATGGAAGCAAAATACCTTGGACTATCAATCACAGCTTATCCATACATACATACATATGTATGTACATATGTAAATGTAATAACATTATGCATATACTATGTAGTTACAAACGAATCCCCATATATACATACATACAGATTATAGTAATTTATGTGGATAGTTGCATATTTAACGGGGAAAATGTTTCAAAGAAAACACGTTCTGAAAGAAGCCCGTTAATCTGGCATACATACATATGTATGTACGTATTTGTATGAATGTGAAGTAATGCCTAATCTCTAAGCACATCCATACATACATATATTACTTATGTATGTACGAGTGTGCTACTACGATTTCACACCTGCAAATGTAACTTAACATTCTCGCATGTAATACCTTCAATTTGCAATAAAAGGATAATACCACACAAATTCCTATGTGCAAATATGAAGATAATCTTTTTACAAACTACTTTTCATAGCCTATTTAAAATAAAGCAGGCAGTGCATAATCACTAACGAGTAGTTGGAGTTTTCTTTACCCTGAATTATTCACTCTATTAAAAAATAATTTTAAAATGTGGTATGAGGTAGAAACAAAGAATGCTCGCCAAAATTTGCGAAATTCATTTTACATCTCAGCCTCGGTGATTGAAAAAAAACGCCAACCAACCGTTACACACCCATAAATCAAGCTAACAATTACCAGCCCGGGGGTGCTTGCTTCTGTTTAACAACAGAATTGGGTGTCGTGTTTCATCTTTTACTTCAGAACACTTCTTTTCTGATTTTTCTTCATGTTGATGAAAATGCCACGAACATATGTACATATTAGGTCATGCCTTTATGAGTCATAATAGGGCCGCCTACTGCCACGCCTTAATATTTCACCCTCTTTTTTCATCTTGAAATTAAAAAATGCATCCACGTTAGCTTCAATTACTTCATTAAGCCAGATTTTATTTTTATTTCGTTATCTGTAGTACATATAAAACAAAAACAATTCCAGTAACTATTGTAACTTTAATTAAACCAGTGTACGGCATATATCTAACATCTGCATTTAAAAAAAACAAACGGAAATATCAATCAACAGACCACCTGAGTTTAGCAATGGCTTGTGTGCAGTATGGAATAAATAAATATAGAATGTACCTATGCAATAATATTTGATTAATTTTATAGTATAGATTTAGCGGGCTATTGGGTATCTAAACATAGTGCAGTGGAAACATGCCAAGTAGTATTCAGGCACATTTCCAAGAGAGGATAATTTTGTGCCCCCATATGCATTTAATGCTAACTGTTTCACTTTTTATGTTTTATCGATATCGGCGGTCATCATAGTCACGATCTCTTCGCTCATAATCTCTGTTTCTATCTCGATCCCGATCACGCTCCCGTTCCCGTTCCCTTTCGTTTTCCAATCCTTTTCTACGTTCACTCCGACTACGACTTCGACTTCGAGAATGATGCTTATGCTTGTGCTTTTTCTTGTGACCCTCACGATGATGATCTCGATCTCTACTAGTACGGTATTCATTTGGTGGTGACTCTTCACGTCTTCCATATTGAATACTATTAGAGTAACTGCCGCGGTCATCATGCTCATCACGATAACTCCCGCCACCAGCTGGCGGTAGCCTACTTCGGCTACTACCAGCCCCACCACTTCGACGATCATGCCCTACTTCATCTTGATCATAATTCGCTCCGCTATGAGACGGAAAAACTCTGGCTGAATTTAGTTGATGTGGGCTAATATTATTTTGGTGGCAATATCCTTCTATTTTTTTCTCTATTTGTTTTTGAATTGGAACTGGTATACGTGGGAATAAAGTTGAAAACCAGTCGAGCTTTGTCAAAAATTGGTATACCATTTGTCCAACAGTTATGGTCTAAAAATCCAAAAGAAAAGCAAAAAAATTTAATGTAAATAAAACAAAAAATTATAATATACATATATCGTATAAAAAATATAAGGACTCATACACTGGACTCACCTGTCCCCCGCCGGCCTTGACGTCTATCTCTTCTTCATCCTGCAAGTAATCTTCATACCAATCGTACAAATCAGCTGGCGGTTGAGTATATCTTAGGTACATAAATCCTGCAAGCCAATTAAAATATAATTTTTTAAACTTAATGGACTACTTAACAAAAAAAAACTTTACGATTGTCAAACGCATCCTATAGTAGAGTTGAACAGATAATATTGGACATTGTGGGATGGTGCTTTCTACACCTATTGACTTACCACCTACCTAAAGCCCTTATATAGGGTGAATCTGTGTGATTTAGGAGTCCGTTAACCTGCTTTCGTGTTAGCCTAAGCGTGTATAACTTATACAATAAACAATACGCTGTCGATACTATGCCACCTGCGCCAACACCACGCACCTACAAGAAAAGATTGCTGTTATGTATACCTGAGAAATACTCATGAAAGCTTCAGTCAAATGACTAGATTCTTTAAAACGAAATGCTACATTTCATAAACTCACTCCGCCACACATGCCAGTTTGGCCGGATGTTTTACGAGATCCCCGCTCCCAAGGTTCCATGTGCTTTACTTGATAATAAATCTCATCCACAACTTCATGGTAAGTTTTGAGTTTAAACAAATGCACTGCAACATACCAAAAAGCAGATATTATAACAAAACCATATGTACAGTGGATAGCATGTTTTTGCTACTGTACCTTTCGGGACGTACCTTTGAAATAGCTAGAGCCCTGTATGTTTGCCAGAATAAGTGGATTCAAATTCATTGTGGCCTCGTTTCCCCATAGCGGCAAAGTATTGTGCAGCTTCCCGACTTTTTTTGCCACTGACGGTTGCTGTTGATACTCTGTATATAAAATTAACGTTGAATAAGTTAGTTATTTGCAACTGCAATAAGCGGGCACATGCAATACCACTGCCGCTGAGGGAAATCCCAGACAGCATGTACAATTTTAGGCGGTAGTTAGTTATACCATTGGAGGGTTCTTACCTTCATCCATTTCGTCTCGATTTATTGGCTTTCTGGAGCTCTGAAATCTACAGTTTTATGTTTACATAAAATCAATGAATATCTTCCATTAAATTTTTACAAACGTTTCACAGACGGAAAAAGTATATGCAAAACGCGTCTGTCACGAATTCAGCCAAACTGTGTCAATATTCAGCAAAATGGCTTAGTGCTGCCACACGCTTAAATTGTAATTTGGTGAAAACTGAATAAGTTAAAGTCAACTTTAAGCTGTTAACAGCTTACCGGCGTAAAGATTCCCAGCAGACCCTGTCTGCCCCTTGCATCAATACATAGAAAGAACACCATCACATAAGCATCGCAAATGTACTGGAGTGAGTGGATAAGCAACAGCAAAAGAGAAGCAAATTTTCAAACGTGCACATGATTCGGGGTAGGATTGTCAATTCGCCTTTAAGAAACTGATATAAACATTCATTAACAGCTAGGGTAGGCCTGCTAGCTATATCACATGCTTTCTACCTGTTAGCCTACATGCAGGGATGGCATTTACATATGTGCAGAACAACTTTCTACGTAGTGTTTTAGCACTCGGTGTTTTACCATCACCTGGCAAGACTGTGAAAAATATCTAACTTAGTAACTCGTACACACCCGGTGTATTTTGCTGCAACAATAGCAACAACAAAAAAATTTATTTGGGGAAATTCAATGTCATTTAGACCAGTGGTTGAAGGATAAAAGCCTTGCAGAGAATTATTTAGTTTAAATTAAGCAATAAAAAGTGTGAATAAAACATATTTTAGTAAAAGAAAGTGATTTTAATTTAACATCGGACACATGCCGCGCCTTACGAAAATATGGTAATTCTTTACGACCGCACGTAACTGATAATACACCTCCAAAAATATCGAGAGAGGTATCAAAAGACGCGTTTTGACCTCTGTAACAAGAATCCAAATCCGGAAAACCAATATTTTCAGTAGTTTGCGAGATATTTGCAATCAAAGTTCAGAATTTTCTGTCATTTTCATGTGGTTGTTGTAATCACACTACCCTGTGAGAAAAAAGTGGCACGCGGAAGGGCATCACCGTGGCGGTAGCCACGGTTTTGGCAACCACCTGGAGTTGGAATGGCGTAGCCCAGGATAATTTTTTGAAGCGCGGCCGAAGGCCGCCAATACGGAAAGGTGTTCTGCACATAAAAAACATGGATCGGACCCCTATATCAGGATTTGACCTGGGTCATTTTTTGGTTTTTTGTTAATAACTTTTCACTGAACTAAAATATTTCTTTTCCGGATGCGGATTCTTGTTACAGAGGTCAAAACGCGTCTTTTGATACCTCTCCCGATATTTTTGGACGTGTATTAGCAGTTACGTGCGGTCGTAAAGAATTACCGAAAATATTAATGCAAATGTTTGAACGCAAAGAGAAATGTTATCCATGAAGTATGGGGCACTCACCTTCGATACTTTGGTAAGTAATCAATTAAAACAAGATAGGTGAATTGAATCGATTACTAATTGTGTATTGAAAAATTGATAAAATAAGGATTATATACAATAATGTTCAGTTCTAAATGCATAAAAACGTTTGCGTAGAAAATGTGGTGGTATACGACAGAAAATAAAATAGAACAGCTGACTTGGAACTGAAGGCAATTGGTTTCACTGTGTCCACCCACCTGTCATTGGCAAAAGTGGTATAAAATGTTTTCCGTCAAAACTGGTTAATAACTTCCAATACATATTTTGTAATCGTTTAAATACTTTGTTTTGTTTTCTTACATGTTAAAAAAAAATTAATTGTTAATTTAACTTAAAATGTCATCACAAATATGAAGGACTAAAGATTTTAATAGTATTTTGAATTATTTCGTCAATTGAAAAGCAGACTCTATAGGATCGTGGTTATGCACCAAACTCATCACTTACAAATGTAATAAATCTTCATTCTTATTAAACTACATACGCGCTGTGGGTTCCGGCGTTTCAAAGTTCCTCTCTGATAAGAAGCAGAATTGTTTTATGAAACTTGCAAATATGTCTAGTGCATCCTCCACAGACGATAGCGGTGATCTATTCGATCCCCTTGCAGAAGAGCTGCAAAACGTTCAATCTGTCATACATGTAACTCGGGAAAACATTGACGCGCTCAATGCAAAGTTTGCAAATCTACAGGAACCACCACCAATGTACATCACAGAATATCAAGAGCTGACTTCAAAATTACATGATCTATTCGTTAAAGAACATGAACTAATGGAACAACTGAGCAGTCAACAGGAAGAAGCAGGTCGAGCAGAGCAGCAACAACAGCAAAAAAATCAACCTGAATACAATAATCAACATCATTATCAAAATCAGCATCAACCGACCCATCACCATGGTCATATAGTTTCTAATGATTTAGTAAGTTGTAATGTTATATAAAAACTGTGAGTGTGAATAAATGTTTGCTATTTATTTTGATATAGACGGATTGCTACGCCGCAAACAGTAACAATGGAAGCCAATGCAGCACGTTGACGAGGCCTCCAAAAGTATTACTGCGCGCACATTTGCCTAACCAACAGCGCACTTCTGTAGAAGTGTTGCCAGGTGTCCGATTACGTGATGCACTTATGAAAGCTCTTAAACTGCGTCAGTTGACTCCAGATATGTGTGAAGTGACTGCAACAGATTGTGGACGTATTATTATTCCTTGGGACACTGATATTAGCTCCCTAATGGTGGATGAAATTTTTGTTCGCTTATTGGATAAGTTTCCAATAATGACGCACATTTCTCATCAGTTTATACGAAAGACTTTTTTCTCCTTGGCTTTCTGTGAAGGCTGTCGCCGCCTGCTCTTCAGTGGTTTCTACTGCAATCAATGTAATTTTCGGTTTCATCAAAGATGTGCAGATAAGGTACCGACTCTCTGTCAACAATTTCCTATGGACAACTATTATCAGAGACTGTTGGCACAGAATCCTGAAAACTCTGTTGGGATCTTGCATCCTGGTAGAAATGCAGTTTTGGGCCAAGTAAGACATCCACGCACAATAAGCCAACAAGATCGATCAAATTCTGCGCCCAATGTGTGCATAAACAACATTCGCCCACTAACCGAGGCACAGCGTAGTTTAATGCATAGTCACGGCCCTATACAGGTTTGGTTTGAAATATTATTACAATTTAAATATCACAATTCCTGTCTTATTACAGCATCCATGTAGCGATCATTCTAATTCCACACAGGCATCTCCTACTGGTACTTTAAAGACTATAAAGCGACAAAGAGCTCGTTCTGCAGATGAAAGCAATAAAAATCTTTTGTCGCCGCGCGACGGAAAAGGGTCGGAAGAGAATTGGGTACACAATAGAAAATACTTGAGGTGTATCAGTAACATCAGTTAAATGTTTATTTTTCAGAATATTCAAGCTGAAGAGATCTTAATTGGTCCACGAATTGGTTCTGGATCCTTTGGAACAGTTTATAAAGCACATTGGCATGGACCAGTTGCTGTAAAAACGTTGAATGTTAAAACCCCTAGTCCTGTCCAACTACAGGCGTTCAAAAATGAAGTGGCCATGCTCAAGAAAACTCGGCATTGTAACATTCTTTTATTCATGGGCTGTGTTTCAAAGCCATCATTAGCTATTGTAACACAATGGTGTGAAGGTTCAAGCTTGTATAAGCATATTCATGTTAATGAAACGAAATTCAAACTGAATACATTGATTGACATTGGCCGGCAGGTAGCACAAGGTATGGATTATCTCCATGCAAAAAATATCATTCACAGGTATAAACAATTTTATAGATTGCTGAGCTAAAAGAAAATTAAATTAATAATTTTTTAGAGATCTGAAGTCAAACAATATATTTTTGCATGAAGATTTATCAGTAAAGATAGGCGATTTCGGCTTAGCAACTGCCAAAACACGCTGGTCTGGCGAAAAGCAGGCAAACCAACCTACTGGCAGCATTTTATGGATGGCACCGGAAGTGATACGGATGCAAGAACAAAATCCTTATTCTTTTCAATCAGATGTTTATGCATTCGGTATAGTTATATATGAGCTGTTGGCAGAATGCTTACCATACAGTCACATCAACAATAAGGATCAGATATTGTTTATGGTTGGCCGTGGACTACTTCGACCTGATATGACAAAAGTACGTTCAGATGCACCACAAGCTTTGAAACGGCTAGCCGAAGATTGCATAAAATTTGATCGCAACGATCGTCCACTATTTCGACCTCTGTTGAATATGTTGGAAAATATGCTAAGAGCAATGCCGAAAATCCATCGCAGTGCAAGTGAGCCAAATATGACTCAAACACAACTTCACAGCGAAGATTTCTATCAATGTCCCAGTCCTAAAACTCCAGTTAACTTCAGTAATTTCCAATTTTATAACAGTGCTGGCAATATCTAGCGCTGCTGATCCGATGCTACAATTGTGATATCCCTAATGCGAAGCAAACGACGTCATTTGTAAATGACTGACAGCGAAATCTCGTTGACAACTTTGAATGATAAATTATATATGGTCTCTTTATGGCCCAGCACGGCAAATACTTAATGCATAAATATATTTTAGTTATATCCTCGGCTAAGCTTCTAAAACGTACTGTCCTATCTATGTTAATATTATAATTTATATAAATACATTCAAATATTCTGGCTTGCAAGTGTATTATGAAATGCAGCTATAATATTTTTAAGAGTGTTTGCACCGTGAAGGTGTTCTGCATCAAGCATACATTTTAATTCTGGTTAAACCTGATAAAGATTCTATCGAAATGTGTGCTTGGTGTAGCTCTTTACCTAATTTAAAAAGTTTTAAGTAGAATAAATGCATGAGCCAAGGCCTTGGCCAAAATTGAGATTGTAACTATTAAAAATAACCGAATAAACATATAAATTATAATTAATAACATTATTGTATAAATGATCAGCAACTAACCACTATATATAGAGTAACATAAAGAATGTGAAGAGTTGCAAAACTGTATGACTACGAAATAAAAATATGATTAACAAACAAAATATTAAACAGTTTATTTCTTAATTTGTTACTCTTTTCTACTAGCCAATTTCATATAGAATGTGTATATGTTTTTGGAAAAAATTGTGCTAAAAATTCACCTTTTCTGTGAAAGCATTACCAAATTAACGATAACTATAAGCAAATTGGTTAAACTTTCCTTTCCTTTAGTGCAATAAGGTCATTAAAATTTAAAACTTACTGCCAATAACATCCACACGGAATCGGTAAACTACACCACAGATTAATGAATCGGGTAGACCAATTCGTGTGGCTTTATCTTAAAATATATGAAATGTGGCATCACCACAAGATAATGCAGTGCTCTGTTAAAGTTTGACAGCTTTGAAAATATTCGCAGCTGGCAATGTCGTGTAACGATTTGCTGTTGCTGGTGGGGTAGTGTCTTGTGGTTTAATATTTCTAGGTAAAATTAGGTAAATAAGATATTTATTGTCAAAAACGGTTTATAGGACTATTTATCAAGTCTTAATATATTAATACAGTGAAAAAAACTTACAAAAAAGTGCATATAATTGTACAAAATGAAGTCTGTCTACGTTGTCTGAGGTTGATTTCGTGTTTTCTTTGTATATTCGTTTTCATTTTTCTCTACTCTATTTTCCGCATCCCATGCTATGCACTTGTTTGTGTGTACATGTAATTTAGTAAAACATTAAAATAAAAACAATATATAACCAGTGTTTTTAATATAACAACCTATATTTTACTCTGCAGGTTTGGTGGATTCAAATAAAAGATAGTTCCTTTAAAAGTAAGTACACATATATTTGTATTATGAAGGTATACTTTGTAGTAATTGGGGTATTTACTATGTACATACATATGTATGTCTATACATAAATAATATGTATACATAATATAAAGGAGGATGGGTTTCCTCCCATTCAGGTAATCTTAAGGTATTCTGTATTGTATGTTAAAATTTAAAAATCTCCAAAGATATATTCTGGACAATGATTCGCTGGCAAGGGGTAAGCAGACACCTCCCTAGGCACCTCGATGAGACATTCGGGCTATGAACAACTTTAACACTAAGTCATTTATTGTCCCTATCAAGTTTAGCCTTGCAAACCCTGTTATTAATATCCAGCTACGTGAATTACCTCAAGAAGATGGGGGTTACAGTCACTCTGGTTCATCGTCGATCTTGTAACAGCGTAAAGTCTTACCTGTTGAGTATCTTGGCTTATTCAGCAACTCGCTAGGAATGAGATTATCTTCTAAACTATACTGAACTATATATCGACCTATCCTAATAGAAAAGACGTATCTCAAAAAAAAATTTATAAAAGACGTACTTCGTTGATTTTTTTATAAAGGCCGTATTTCAAAATTTTTTTTATAAAGGACGTATCTCAGCGAAATTATTATGAAGGCCGTATCTCAGGATCTTGGTTAAAAGGGGAATAACTTGATTTTTTTGCAAATTGAGCTTTTTAATCTATAAAATTTTTGTGATGCCAAAATTATGTTAAACCGTTTTTGCACTCAAAAAGTATAAGCGAAATTAAATATTCCCTTCTGCGAGTTATAAAAAATTTTCCATCGAAAAAAGTCGTATTTCAGCGATTTTATTGATAAAGTCGTTTCTCTGGAAGTTGATTAAAATGTTTTGGGAAAAGTAAGTTACTCTTCAATCTATGGCGAGAAATGTTGTTATTTTCATCCAATAAATTCTCTTCTGTCAATGAGAACTAGTCTCTCTAATAGTCTTGTCACGGTGTTATGTACTTATACAAGATCTCCGAAACGGTTCGGTCGATTTCCACGAAATTTTGAAAGAATAGTTGATGGGTATGAGAATAGATTTTGAACTATACTTCATATCCCCAGGTGGTTAAAGTCTTGAAACCCGATTTAAACTGGATGTGACCCCAGAAGGTGTTTGTATTATATGGATATCAAATGAAAAGTGTTGTTGAGGGCTTTAGGAAGTAGTGGTCTATAGTCCCTCCTTTATAGGACTATAGACCACTCCTTCTTAATGCCGTTTCCGAGATATGGAAATAAAGACCAAATGGGGCCGTAGATGTTGTTTGTATGACGATAAACGATAATTTTATAATTCGAACTGACTTTTAAAGAAGTGCACAACTGACTATCACCTCTCCCACTTTTCCTCTCCCGCTTCCTTTTCCTTCAAGTGAAGTCAGAAGTGAGCTTTTATTTGATACCCACATTGAAAAGCAACTTTTAGGTCACTTCTGGGCGACATCTTGGTCGATATCTTAGGATTCCGCAAAATTTTCCTAATTTTTTCTCTCATAAAAGCTATCAACTGACCATAAAAAACAGGGTAGGAAAAGGGTTAGTGAAATCGGCCAATCTGTTCACGCGTGAAATCCGAACCAAGGGAAATAGGGTTCAATTTTTATATACAGATATAGACAAGCACCTCGAGTACTCAAATAAACCTGAAAACCGCTCCTTTTGGAAGCTCTCGTCAACACCTTTCACTTGATAGCCATATCCTATAGACATTCTGGGTCACCCTGATCCAAATTTTGATCAAAATCTCCAACCGTTCAGGCCACATCCGTTAAACAACGGTAATAGACATTGATTAAAACCTTTATTTTTATATATGTAGAAGTAAAATTATTCTTTAGCACATTATTTTTATGAAAATTAATCAAGTTTTGAGATTCAAGTCCTTAACGAATTGTGGAAAGGGATTTAATGTTTAAATCGCTCCTGTAAAAATCTAATTTTTCTAGTTACAACCCTTTTAAGCGAGTTTCTGAGATACGACCTTATTAATAACATCGCCGAGATACGTCTTTTATAAAAAAAATGTTGAAATACGGCCTTTATAAAAAAATCGACGAAATACGTCTTTTATAAATTTTTTTTTGAGATACGTCTTTTCTATTAGGATAGGTCGATATGTATGTACATATGTGCTTCCAGAGCTCAGCGTTAAAATATGAATTCAAATCAATCTAAGCTTCTAATATCACATAGTGAGGCATATCTTCCTTTTTTGTTCTTGCACAGAGGGACATAATAATAATTTATCGATTCTTAGTATATATTCTGGCTTAGACTATTAAAAAACAAGAAATCCATAACATCCAAGCGCACTTATCACAGCTGGATATGTTGAGAGCACCGATACAATGTTTTTAAATGGTTTTTGGCACTCAGTCAAAACAATGACACTGTGAAAGTCATTATCGTTTCAAGGACGTTTTTATCCATCAAGAAACGGGCGTATAATAATTAAAGAGGTAAAAAACAGAGCCTGAAAATCTCCATTGACTTCAATAATGGCCAACATGTTAGGCGTCCTTGAAGTTGACAACATAAGAATTTCATAAATATAAAACAAAGGCCTTTGTTCATTTGTTTTGCCAAAACTAAGTGGATGTATTGACAACTAGCTCATCTGATTGTCTGATGGCCATTGCGTGCATATTTGTCAGTTGGACCACTGCAGTGTAGGCAAAGCATCCAGAACGAGCATCGGATACGCGAAGAGAGCAAAAAAGAGAGGAGAATACAATTCACGGCTGCAATCGTGAATATTGTCCCAATACTTGACTTTGATTTTAGTTTTCGACTGAAACTCGTTGGAAGTGGTGCGTGTGCGCTTTTCTTGTTAGTAAACGCTTCTTTATAGTAAACGGTTGCTTTATTTATATAATTATGTTATTTTAGGCCCACTATATACATTTTACTATATAGCGCTATCAGAGGCAAACAGTTGTGTATATTTTTGATTATTCTTCAAATCTACTCTAGACCCGGGATTAATTAGTGTGTGGCGTGCAACATCATGGAAGATCCCAACCGTATGATGGCGCATGCAGGTGGTATGATGGCCCCGCAGGCATACGGTATGCCAGGTCAAGACGATGTCCAAAACCCTGGCAATGAGAATGAGGTGCGTAAGCAGAAGGATATTGGAGAAATTTTGCAGCAGATTATGAGCATTTCGGAGCAGTCATTAGATGAGGCACAAGCCAGAAAGCATACCTTAAACTGTCATCGCATGAAGCCGGCTTTGTTCTCGGTACTGTGCGAAATTAAGGAAAAAACCGGTAAGTGGCACTCTTTACGATAAAGATGTATTATCTGACTAAATATTATATTGCTTCGTTTGAGTATTTAGTTTTTGGTAAAAATGTTATTTGTTTGTGAAGAAGACTTAATAAAACATAAGCGAAACTTTGGTAAATGCATATAAAATGTGTGTATGTGTTAAAGCAATAAAATGCCAGGCACGTTTCATAAGATCCAAACACATAATGTCCTGTACAGTTATTTAATTTTTCATGCCAGAACCAACTTTCTACGCCGAGTTGCACTCAAACATTTAAGCATAAAAATGCGAATTTTCATATGAAATGGAATATAAAAGTAATGTTATTGTACCATATGTTTGAAATGGGGCTCACCACCAGTTTTCGCATCAGACAAAATCATTTCGCAGTAGTAGACGTTGACAATTTTCTTACGGAATAGTACAAATAATGCGAAGCAATAACAAAAGTTACAAGACATGGTGAAGAATGCCTGAAAGCTTACTTGATTACTAAACGGAAAAAGGCTAGGTATTCAACTTCACCTACCAAATGTAGGGTATGGATTATACGTAGTACGAGTGTAATAAGACAATATAAGTGTAAATGTATTGCACAAGTTAGCATTGCCTGCAGATCCAAATTAAGTACCCTGCAAAAAACCGAAATACTGCGTTCCATACTCCATTGAGTACTCCTTAAGGAGTATCGGAGTACTCCAACACTTATCCTCGCTCATATAAAAAAGGTGGTCCAATTTACATGGCGATGGCCGGTAATTGGATCACCTAATCCGACTCGGAGTACTCCATTTCTTTGCTTTTGAATACTCTATAGACCACCTACATGAGAGTACTCCCAAAATACTCCTATTGGATTACTCTATGGAGTATTCAACAGCAAAGCGAGAGAGGGAGTAGGTGGTCCTCAAAAAGAACACCTACTCCCTCTCTCGCTTTACTGCAGAGTACTCTATAGAGTAATCTTTAGGCAGCATTTTCAAAGTACTCTCACATAGGTGTTCCATAGACTATTCAGCAGGGTGCTCCGATATGGATAAGGTGATCCAATCACCGGACATGGGCTTATAAATTGGACCACCTTTTTGTGTGAATGAGGATAAATGTTGGAGTACTCCCATACTCCAACGTTTTTTATAGGGTAAATACAGTGTTTGTATGTATGCAAGGATATATGTATGTATGTATATTTATGAAAGACTCGTAATTTTCTTGTTTGCAAATTCTTGTTAGAATTACGTTTGGGAAAATCTTTAAACCCTTTACAAATTCGGGCGACCCTCCCACTCCACATTTGCTTTGTCTCTCGCTCGTTTTTGGTGATTCTGAGTCTCATTGCGCCAATTTACATTTTTTACTTTTTTGTTCTTCCATTTTAAATTAATTCAAACCTTTATTGCATAACTGTATACACATATATACACATAGCTGTGCTTTTAGTCAAGAAATTGCTACAGTTGCTGCTGCCTTTCCGCGTTCCGTGCGCCCTTCAACCCTTTTAAATCATTTAAGTGTCTAATGAAGCATTTAAAATGAAAAAATGCTCCGAAGCAGAATAGCAGATGCCATAGTAGATAATGGCTTTTCCGGCTAATAAACTTGTACAACTTTGCTGCTCATTGTTTTTTATTCCTTGCGCATAGGAATTTATATGTACTATGTATGTACATATTTATGTATGTTTGTTGATAGTATGTAGGTGCTTGTGAATATACATTTTAGTAAAGGATATTTGTTATCCTGAATTTTTTTATCGCTCTTAATAGAAATCCTTATTTGCTTTAAAATCTTTTTCATACAGTAAATGTTTAGTTTGATGCGTTTGTCACTTTCGCCTTGCAATTCAATCTTTAGCAAAGCCGGTTTATTTCACGTAGTTTGCGGTATTAAGGTTCGCGCTGTTAAGTATTCTCATGTCGATTTCAGGTAATCTTCGGACTCGGCACGCAAACTTGCCGTAGCTAAACGTATTGAAACGCGTCAATGAACGTCCCATAAAGTCTTTAAAATATGGCCTGCATATGCGATCAAATAATATGCATACCTATGTATGTACACGCTTCACACCTTTATTTATATTTATATGCACATACGGTTGCGGCCAAAAATATAGTAGCACCCATCTGACTGAATGAAATTGTATGTAATGTAAACAAGTAACATTTTTTTTTCTTACATACATATGTACATACGTACACAAATAAATAATGATTCAAATACCGGTTTAATTCGTCATCATAAAATCCTTATAATGAGCTAATAAATATGCATTTGCGGTTATTGTTGTAAGGCTAAAACATTGAAATGTTCTTCATTAAACAAAGAAACATGTCTGAACTTTAGTTACCTTCTCGAAAATCCAAATCAATCCTTACATACATACCAAGATTTGCTACAAATAAATAGCTTAAATGAGACACTGCTATCACCACAAACAAAGTTTCGAGACAATAAAGTTAACCTGATACCCATATACTTTATCACTTGTTTGTCAGGGTATTGCTGAATTCATAACATTCAAACATCTGTCGCCCTACACAAAATTAGTAGCAAGATTTGTCTGTCAGCCAGGAGAGTGTGCAGCCCGTCATATTTGTACAGATGTAACATTGTAATTCGTTAAAGTTTCTGCTAGTGTTGCTCATTTTAAATTTCGTTCACTTGTCTCCCTTCTCATAGTTTTATGCAAAACCAACAAAGGCATTCTAATACCTTTCCAACTTTGTTTTTTATTTAATAAAAAGAAAACATTCAAAAGAGTGCGTGAGCTCCTTTGCTTGTGCATCCTTTTTTTATATTCGCAGCGCCAACGAAGGAAAACTAGCCAATAATGGCAACACAAGCCACCGTTAATACAAGAAAGCAAACAACAAGTGTAAGAAAATTCAAGTTCTTTAATCTAATCTTTTCAAGTTGGCACACAACGATTTTGCCAGCTCAGGGACCAACCTGTGTGTGATAGTAGATGTCGATGATTGGGGTGGTGTGGGAATGTACGTCAAAGTATTTTGTTATTTCTCTTGCGTTCCATTGTATTTATCTCCGGCCACAAGCTATAACAGCTCAAGTCGACTTATGAAATATCCGATAACGTGATTTATTCTTTCGAAATCATACAATAACCATCATTATTTGTTAACCAACCGTACGATACTCGCTCAAATTAATTGAAGGGCTGATAGCACTGCTGTGGCTTAAATATATTCTAACATGGAAACCAAACTATTAAATGCTTCATATTTCGACTAAAGCTATTATTGCCTGTGATCACAGCTCCTATGTTTGTATGTTTGCGTTTGTTACGTTTCTTGCCTGTTTATCTCCTTATGCTATTATGCGCCTTTTCATCCCCTGCCATTTTAAATATTATAAGCAAAAATGTACGGAAGTACAAGTCGGTGGTTGTCGAATGCGAAATTGCTATTTTGCACAAGTTTTTGATTATGCAGTAAGGGGAAGGGAGTGTACCACAAAAAAACATGGGTTAAAATCTATATTAGAGCGTTTACAAAAACGAAAAAAATTGATGTACCTCCTAGGCGAAGCTTCTTTACATTTCTCGCCTAGTCTTAAGTCTAAATATTTTGTCTAAGGAAAACAATTCTGATATTTATCCATTGAACGAAGTCGTGAATTTTGAAGACATGATAATGTCCTGGCCCTGGTCATTGGATGTTTCGGCCTTTGTATCTTTACTATTTTCTATGTTGTTTATTGAATGTAAATATTCCATGATAAAAAGAAAACTTGTTCGTTTGTTTGCTATGGCACCGTCTTGTAAAGATATTTCATATTGCAAGCTGGACTTTGTTTTTCTATACACTATCTAATGAACATTTGTTTGTACTTTTGTAAAGATTCGTTCGTAGTGGAAAGGTACGTGTCTACTTATTTTGATAAGCCTGCAAAATTGGTGTATCTTCGCACGAAAAAAAAATGTAGAAAAAATAAAGAGATCTAAATGAGGCAGTGCCAAACTCAGCATTAGCATACGCATTTTTTGGAATACAAAGTTTTGCATTTGTACTTAATTTGATTCCCTTGGGTAAATGCATAAATGCAGTTTGTGAACTGAATTCCAACGAAACGCGATTGCATGGAGTGAAAAGGATTCCTTGCTGATGAGACAAATGAAGCTCACAAGTTAAAATTCGGTATTTTAAATTCCCAACATGAGTTCAAATCTTAGACATTTTGCACGTTTATACAATTCACTGCAATGGTAACTTTTCACTGAATTCCATGGTGGAAATATTTTAACTTAAACCTTATTTTCTTTATTACTGTAGAATGGATGCACTTGGTACAAGAAAAGAAAAAAAGTTTAAATATATAGTAAATTTAATTAAATGAGTATTTATAATATATGTAGATAAACGATTTATTTTATAGTTTTCCCTCAACCTACCTTAAATAATTAAATATACTATAACTAAATGTTCTCCAAAACTCTAGTTTAATTTTTCTAAATTAATTTTATACACTACATATGCTCAGAGTTTCTTATTTGTATGTTTTCTATTCCAGTACTTTCAATTCGTAATACGCAGGAGGAGGAACCACCAGATCCACAATTAATGCGTTTAGATAACATGTTAATTGCGGAAGGTGTTGCAGGACCTGAAAAGGGTGGTGGTGGTGCAGCAGCCGCTTCAGCAGCTGCAGCCAGTCAAGGTAATAATATACTCAAATTTCTTATATACAATCCATTACATTTTCAGTTTTTGTTTTAATGAAAAAATATAGGATCCTCATTGTCAATTGATGGCGCAGATAACGCTATCGAACATTCAGATTATCGTGCTAAGCTCGCACAGATTCGTCAGATATACCATCAGGAGTTGGAAAAGTATGAGCAAGCATGCAATGAGTTCACCACGCATGTCATGAACTTACTCAGAGAGCAAAGCAGGACTAGGTTAATATACATACATACTATGTGATGAAATGCAAACAAACAACTATTTTTTAATGAAATAATTTTGTTTTAGACCAATAACACCTAAGGAAATTGAACGTATGGTCCAAATCATCCACAAGAAATTCAGCTCTATTCAAATGCAATTGAAGCAGTCAACATGTGAGGCTGTCATGATACTGCGATCTCGATTCCTTGATGCCAGACGCAAACGCCGTAATTTCAGCAAACAAGCTTCTGAAATTTTAAATGAGTACTTTTACAGTCATTTAAGCAATCCATATCCTTCTGAGGAGGCAAAGGAGGAATTGGCGAGAAAATGTGGAATTACCGTAAGTTTATAGTTACTATACAAGTATATAGTTCACTTACACAATTTTAAAATTACAGGTCTCTCAAGTTTCAAATTGGTTTGGCAACAAACGTATTCGCTATAAGAAGAATATAGGCAAAGCACAGGAAGAAGCCAATCTGTATGCAGCTAAGAAGGCAGCTGGCGCCTCCCCATATTCAATGGCTGGTCCACCAAGTGGCACAACAACGCCCATGATGTCGCCGGCCCCCCCACAGGATTCCATGGGATATCCAATGGGCTCAGGCGGCTACGATCAGCAACAACAGTATGATAACAGTATGGGTGGTTACGATCATACACTTCATCAAGACCTTAGTCCTTGAGGCGGTATGACTTACCATATCTAAAAAGTATACGAGCAAATGCAAACACAATATACATATTTGCAATAATATAAATTTAAATAAATAGATAAGATTTTTTTCGTACTTCATTTGAATACTTAGTATGCATAACTCAAGCAACTACAAATCAATTTGCCATTTAAATAAAAGGCTAAATTTTCTAGAATCCTTTTTCAAAATTATGCTTTTCGGTTGAGGGTTCCGCAAACTTTGTTTAGCTTTTATATAACAAATTTGTGTTTTTGGTTTAAGTATACTTTCACTTAATGATTTGTCTTTTGCTCCATTGTGTATACGCAAAGAATCATAATGTATACGTAATAATGCATACGATAAAATGTAGGTATTTATATATATAACTTGAATTAAGCATAACAATCTTTTATTGAAATGAAAATCTGTATACGAAAATTTAAATATAAATATTAACATGCGTAAGTAATACAAATATATATTGCATAAAAATCAAATAAAATATGTGCAGTTACTAAGCTATCAATATCCACTATTTTAAATGTAAGGGCGATAGCAGCTAATAATAAAGTGCAAATTTGACAAAAAAAATAGATGTGCAACAAGTAAAAACTGTTTAACGCTTTAAGAAAAAGCAATTACACGTACTTATGTTTATCATTTGATATAACATTTTAGCAAGCATTGAACTCCAAGCAAAACCAAGAATTATTAAAGTTAAATCTAGAACCAAAAAACCAAAATTTGAATACTATCAATATGAATGAATACATTCACTTATATACTACCTATGTACGTAACTATTGTACTTTTGGCCAACATTCTTCAAGTGTTTAATAGAAAATATTGCAACAAGTTCCCTAATATTACCATTAAAAAGCACCACCTTCAATTTATAATGTGTAATTATTCCAAATTAACAAAACGAATAAAAGTTATGGCGAATATGTGAACTAACATTTAATTTGTTTTCTGCTATTACTTTATTTATCAGTATTCTTTATCATAGTGTATGCATCCAATATATGATGGAAAGTACGTAAGTTATAAAGTACAGGTATCATCGACGGGTTCCCACATTTTATTTACTCTTTAGCTCACAAATGTTTGAGCCGCTCTCATTGAGCATTGTTGCTCGAGCTAAGCCACTGTATACAATTTTAAGGTATGCGCCACGACATACATTTCGTTTGAGATGCAGCTATGCAGAGAGAATCCAGATACATTTGCGCTCTGCTTGTTCAACCGAGCTGTAGAAAAGTGTTTGCTTTGAGCTAACAAATTGTATTTGAGGTAATGTCAAAATCACGTCGGCCAAGAACCTGCCCACATTCCACAGCTGACGGCGGTGTGGTGCTTTGTAGCCGTAACAAGTTATTGCTGATCGCGATCACTACAACGATTCAGTTACCTGTTGGCTTTCGGACGGATTTGTTGTGTGTGCTCGGTGAAAATAGATGTGCAAACGTAAGCGAAGTACAATGGATTGAAGAGATCTTTTAAGTCTCCAAGTATAAAACCAGAGAATACACAGTTGTGTGCATAGAGAACAATTAAAAGCGAATGTTGGTCAGTGAATTAAAGAAATCTTGTGTGTGTGAATAAAATAGCGTGCCAAAACTAATACTAAAGCGCAAAAATACATGCACGAATGCTGTAAAACAGTGAAATATAACAGAAAGTTTTAAAAAAAATTGTCAATTCGCGAATAGAATTGCTATAAGATTAAAATTTTAAACTCCTAAACACATTAAAGTTGTTAAGAGAAGGTGCTACGCAAGGAAGGACACATTAACCCCCTCTTGTTACATGGGATTTTAGGCACAGTGAGATTGTAAAGGTGCGTTTCTACATTTTCTATCAACAAATATGTAAATTTGCATAAATATGTATACATAATAGGTACATATGTATGTGCCTGGATATTGTATAAAGCATACTTAGATAGATCTAATGGCTTAGTACTTAATTTATGTACATATGTGCTAACGCATACGAAACGAGCACCAAAGAAAATGCGCGTCGTGGCAGTTGGCGTATTCTGACGTTTTGGCCTTAAAGTCAGTGTAGTAACATTGATGACGATCAGTTGAGTGTGTTAAACAATGCTATCTACCGGTTGCACACAACCGTGAGTGCATGCATACTCGTCGAGAGTGTGGTTGTAATTATGTTTGGACATTTCACCTTATTGTTATTTTGAATATTTTCCTCTTTCTCTCGTGTCTATGTTCATAAAGGGAAAGTGACCATTTCACATCTTAAATTCCATGAATTAATTAAAAGCTTGTATTTTTTAATTAAATTGCAGCCTAGTCTCTGTAGAGAAGAAATCCCAATATGCTACTTAACATAATTGGAATCTATTTCACATCCATGCCCACTCGAAACACATAAAGCGATATTCAAGAACTCTTTAAATTGTTCCATCTCCTATACAAAGTTGTAGGTACAACAACTGCCGTGCGAAATCGATCATTACGCAAATATTTTGGGATTATTTTTCGACAAACCCTTGGGCTTTAGTTAATTATTTTTCTTCTTGGAATAAATTCGGCATGATCTGGCCCTAGTAACAGCCGGCTGAAATTTTCGGTAGTTGATTTTAGTCGTACCTTGTGAAAGCATTACCTTCCGGAGGTATATTCTAGGCCTTCAGACCGCTTCCAAAGTGAACCCGAGTACATCCAATTTTTCTAAAAATATGTAGGTAGGTATATAATCTCTACAGCCGTGATTTTAAAACATGGAGCTGTATGGGTTTAATACACTTTTTAGGGAAAACAGTTTATGAATGTAGAAGCAGCCAGCAAACAATCCTAATAATAATCTTTGTGATGCCCAAGAATGTAGCCAAAAGACCGAATACCAACGGTACTGTTAACCAGGCAAAGTAAATAGTAGTGAGGAGTAAACTTGTTCTGCATCTTAAACGTCTTCCAGAAAATTGGTGGCCTCAAGCTACAATAAAAAAATAAGCTAACAAAGCAACAACAAAAAAATACACTTGTTAGTCTCAAGTCGCAACAGCCCCGTAGCAATTCCACAAAATATTGCGGGCACTAAAGTTTATATAGAATTTCGACCAACACATTCACACACAAATACGGCCAAGATACATACACCAAGGGTCATCAAATAAAAAGTTGCCAAAAGAGAGCACGGGAGAGCCAGAGCGACCGAATGTGAGAATGAGCTACTCTTCCATTGATAGAATTGTTTAAAAAAACGTTGAATGAGTGAACAAAGCTTAAGCGATCAGTTTCGTTGTTTGTGAATAGTTTTCTATTAGCGGAAACTTGAAAATTCCAATACGAATATGTCATCAGCAATTAAATATCGCAAAATTCTCGAGTCTAAACACTTTTCAAAATCACCAACAAGTTAGCACAATAACAAAATAATGACGCTTAACTTGGCTTACATAGCTCACCAC
This sequence comes from Sphenella marginata, assembly GCA_951509765.1. NCBI lineage: Eukaryota > Metazoa > Arthropoda > Insecta > Diptera > Tephritidae > Sphenella > Sphenella marginata. The sequence continues at coordinate 81,048,367 of OX608081.1, forward strand.
CTCGGCACTGCGTTAACCGAATGCATTCGATATTTTTCTTTTTCGCGTTCTCTTCTTAAGTTTTTCATTTTTGTCGGTTTGTGCCTTTTGTTTCTCGTTTGGCGTTGCAGCTTCATACTTCTGGAGATTAAAACGGCAAATATTGTTTAGGATTGCACATAATTTGCCATTAACAGTTTGCCTGCTGAATCAAATGAATAATAGTTTGAAGCTTTATGTAAATATTAGATAAGTGTGTATGTTCATGTGACATGTTAAAGCTTTTCGGGCCCTACCTATTTTCTCTTTTGCCCTGAGCTCTTGCATGTTGCTGCATAGCGTTTTCGTTGATCTACTATGATTTCGCTATGTTCCGATTGATTTCTTTCATTTTTTATTTTTATGCAGATTTTAACGTATCACTGCTTCGTCACCATTCAACACATTCTTTATTTTTGTTTTTCGTATAATCGTAAAGTATGTATGTCCGATCATTGGCAAGTTGCGTATCGGCTCTGTGGCAAAAGAATGCCAGCAAAATTCTTGAACATTTGTCCACAGTCACATTTCACTACTCTGTAACGAATACCATCGATCGAATATATTTTGCATTTAATGCAATATTGAGCATAGAAATTGCAAAGGGCAATAAACTGTGAGTAAGTAGTAAGCCATTTACATAATAATTCAAGCGGTCAACAGTGGTGGTAATTTTTCTTGTCACCGTTTTTTCTTTTTTTAAAGTCCCTAGTGAATATTAAATCGATTTATTAGACAACGATATTCTTTTAAACCCTTTGTGGCTCATTACTTATTTCACCCATAATTCTTGAAAAACGCGCCTGGTTCAGAAAGCTCAGTGCAGTAGTCGAGTCGAGTCGAGTCTTGGCTGGCCATTTTTTTGCTTAGAATTTTTGACAGAGTTTTCGGCTCACCTATCTCTTATGTTTTGGGTTATTTGTTTTCAGTAGTGTTGTTGTGGCTTTCCTTACATACTTCCATGGCTACAAATGTGAATATTTCATGTTTGTGAAGAATATCTCTTTAACTAAGCTTTGGAACGAGCTTCCTCTACAATTTATGGTCGGCTCCTTAATTGTCAATGTCACATTTTTAGAATTGTTTTAACTTTGCTGCTATTTATAATAACAAATTAAAATATCTATGTACAATATAAATCTTATAAAACTGTTTCTATTAAACATCTTATTCTTATATGCTACTTACAACTTAATTACTAAGGTATGCCGTTGAATGCAAGTTATGATAAAATTCGTTGTTTTCAATTAACAAGTACAAATATTTCTTGATTGAGTTGAGTGAACTACATGGGTATTTCATGTGGCCACACACCTGCCAAAACCGCAATAACGGAGGCAGCTCACGAAAATTCCATGGCATACTTACTTTTTCCCCTCCACCCTCGCGTGCCAAACTCAATACAAAAACTTTGCTGTTCATTCGGGTGTTGCTGATAGCAAATATTTAGTATCAGCTGAAAATGGCAATTTTAATTTAGTGCTCAGCCATCAAATCTTTAACTAGCAAATAAAAAAAAACACCAACGTCGATACGTGCAGACAGATTTATTATGTATTTATATACATATGTAGCTTTGTAGGTAGCTTTAATGTTTCTATCAAACGTAAATCAAAATAAATCCACTGATGATTACTTTGATACTTGCAGCATTTTCATTTGATTGTGCGTAGTTTTGGGCAAAATCTTTTTTTATTGTTTAAATTTTTTTTTTAATTTTTGCACTTCAACAATTACTCGTATTACCTTAAACGCAAACACAAGAGCACGAAGGTGTTTAAGCATGCAAGAAATGAAAACTGTTGCAAAATGAATTTATTCACTTTCTTTGAACACAAGTATTGTTATTTTACATAGAGATTGGCAGTTGGAGCTAGATTTTTCTGGAGAAATAACATAATAAACATTTTTCTAGAACCATTAAAATTGCAAACAAATCCGTTACTAGGCACTTTCATCCCTTTAGTTGACATGACCCTAGCAGTATTTGAAGCATCCTCGAAAATATTCAAGAATCTCTCCAGAGAAATTCAGCATTGACGACTGCTTGGTAAACTTAGAGAAGGCCGTTTAATAGTTTAATGAAAGAACAAATGGGGATCACTAACCCTATCTCTCGCTTTGCTTGTAAGTACCTACTTCTTTCATTAAATACTTTGGGAGAGAACTAAAATTATCTGAATAAATTTCAGCAAAAGTTTTTAAAACATAGTTGGAAACTCCACTTACGACCTACCATACCTAAATATTTGTGTTTTGGTACATGTGCACATTTCATAATGCAATGACAATTTTTTCACACATATGTATGTATGTATGTGTGATATTTAAATGCCTTTGAGTACGTCTACGTGTACATGTCATATTTTATTTTCCCCTTCTTTGTTATTTCTATTGTCACTTTTGTTTTTACAACAATGCAGAGGCATTCATAACAAACTATGCGACCAGCTTTTTACAAATTGTTGTTGCCACTACTGTTTGTTTTTGCCACAACGGCTGCTATGAGATGAAAGTTCACATGTTCCGCGAATCTCTTGTGACAATACAGTCGGCTTACACACAAAAGTCCAAGCTTGGGACATTGCAAAAGCAACAATATTACACATAGCACTCTGGCACAGTGCCTTCAAGCACGAAAGTAATTTGTAACTGCAGCTAATTTTTGGTATTTAAAAAACAAAAAATCTTAAAACTAAAATTTGAGTACAGATTCTTTTCATTTCTATCCACCAAAATTCCTGAAATTCAAAAAAAATTAAAAAAATGTATTATTGAAAAATTTACTTTGTGATCCATTCTTTGTGAGCGTCAAGTGCTGGTTTGTCAGCTTTGGAATGCGGTCGAACAACAATGTTCAACGGTGTTGTTCAATGGCGGCGCTCCCTGTCATACGTATGTATATGTGTACATATGTACATTCATAGGCAACAACAAAGCTTACACTTGCGTCCGCTGCTGCTGTGCCACCAACAATATTTGTTCAGCTAAGGCGACAACTGGCATTTAATCACCCGCCAGCCACACTTGTGCCAACCGTAAGAGCACTCTACGTATTCACATAACCAGTTCAAAACTATTCCGTTTACAAAGCGATTAGCACTCAAAATTTCTGATTTCGTATGCGGCTTTTCGGTGGTCGTCAACTAAAACAAGTGCCGCGTTAGCCGCATGTGCGTACAGTGCAGAGCTTGCTTATCGGTATGCGCAACATTCAATGACTAAATTCGAAAGCTTTTTGCCAGTTTAGCATTCTGAAATTTTACGGCATTCATGTTTTAATATACAAATTTTGGTGATTTGTGCGCTATGCACGACATAACGCAGAGAGATGTAAAAGCCAATGTAAAAAACAACAAACAGAAAGTCAAACAGGTGAAAGTATTTATATTTAATTTGTTTTATTTTTGTTTATTTATTAGTTTTAAATGTTTGTCGAGGTCAGTGGCGGCTAAGCTAGCAAATTAAAACACATTCAAGTGGAATAAGACATTTAATGCGTTGCTAGTGCTGACTGGAATATGAAATCGGCGCGTAAAGGTATTTTAGTGTGGTTGAGAGTGCCGTTCAATTTCACTTACCGTACTTTTTTGCAAATATTTATTATACAGCACGACTTAAATTAAATTTTTATTTTAATGTGCACTGTGTTAATAGCATTAGATAACAAAAGCGCGAGAAAAAAAACTTATAAAGTAAAACTGAAAAAAGTTCGTGTCTTAAGTCTTTTGAAATTGATTATGGTCGTCACTAATGAAATATCAAAAAGATTTGGTTTAAACTTAAAAGTTTTGAATTTTTACAATTTTGCTGAAAGCGGCTGTTTTATATCTAAGATATTTGTATTTGCATTAAAACTATTGGTCCATGCATAAAAGAGCGAAAATTCAAAAATATGACCTACCAAACACATCTTCTAATGTCCTATGCCACACAACATTAGAGAGTTTCAAAATGAGTAGAAATAAGAATGCTTTTAAAATGCAAATTTATCTAGTTTTGACGAAGCTTTTAAAGTAGTTGAATTATTCACAGCCTCCAGCATAAGTCGGCTGCACCCATTTCATTTAAAAAAATTGTCAAAAATTGTTATGACGCCTCCAAAAAGCATTACAGCCCACCACTTGGCATATGAATACAGCTGGCGATTGATACTCGTTGCTTTTTGCAGAAGTGTGCTGAAGTACAATGAAGCACATGCTTAGAAATCTGATATATTGAGGTTTGAACACTTTGAGTGGGCACAGCACATTTTAGCGCACGCATCGCTGGTACATACGATAGACATTGGCATACCAAAGTGTTCGTTTTCCACCTTTTCTATTTGGCAAAACGTTCATAATTAAATTAGCATTTCTCCTTATACAAATACAGTACACACATACACACATATATGTACATTGTACATATGAAGCTGTTTGCTTTGAGAACATACAAACAATCGATTGCTTAAATACATTGACTGTGGATAAATGGCGATGCGTAAGGGCGGCGGTGAAAGTGTGTAAACTGCGTGAAAGGTGCCGCAGCAACATGCTAAGGCGTAGTTGATTGGTTCATTAGCGTTGGTGTTAAATGTAAAGCTTTCAATTTTTTGACAAATGTCTTGCCATTTACTTTGACTTACTTAAAATTGAAATTGAATTGTATTTGAAAAATAAAAGTGAGCAGTTTAAGCTAAGAAATTTAAACTAATATCTAAATTTATTTACAGAAATGATGATGCTCAGACGAAACCTACATTGAAGGAAAATCTCTACACAATATACAAAGGAAAATAGATCCAAAGTTTATACAAAATATCTGAAAATGGATTGGGTGGAAGGAGATTTGGTGTGGTTTGATCCAGGTGTTAGCCACCCAATACCCGGTGAAATTCAGGAAGTGCATCGAGCGGCGCAAGTGATTGTAGTGCAGGCACTCATTAAAGGAAAGGTAATTATACTCATTCGCTTGATTACAACAATGAAAATATTATCTTTACATGTGCAAGTATGAATCTAGTATATTTTTTATTGAAACATAAGAAGAATATAGTTTGATCACCCCGTGAGCTTTACTCTCAAACTATTTTATGAAAGTTAGCCACTCTGCTTGGGATTCTAAGCGGATGTGCAGAGAATAAAATTTCTTTTGCTGCTTTCCACTTATCAAACTCATACACCTTCGTAAAAAGTGACACAAACAATACAAACAAATATTTTCAAACATACCCGACAGGGAAGCCGTCAACTAGTAGCCATAATTTCTGGTTAAGAACTAGAGCTACAGCACAAACCGTAGTATATCCATCGCAACAAGACCAATACCACTTCAACAACAGGCATTTAAGTAACCATAATAGAAATTTAGATACAATTTTGAGTCAGCTTTTCTTAGTAAAATATGTATATGATTCGGCTCAGGGTGCGTATGTATGTATGCACGGTTCGTATACAGATCTGGATGCAATGCTTCCACAAAGTGTGTGCAGCTCCTGCAGAGATACTTTTAAACATTTTATACATACATACGTACGCATATATTTATGAATACGTAAAGATGTATATTCAATTTAAACAACTTGTTTCCATAAATCTATATCAGCGCCATCGATTGCCTATCCAATGGAAGGCATCCGCTTTGCGCTTTATGAGTTTTTAGCTGTGAACGACAAATCTGTAAGTTTCATTCAGAAACGTTATGTGTGCTGCATTCGCCTGTAGAGCTTTGAAAACTCTCTGTCATGCAACGCTGTCCACAGCTGCAACTGAGAAATGTCTGCTGTTAAAAAACTTGCACGAGCAAAGTAATTGTCCAGTGATGTGGTTTGACAAGGCCGCAGAACAAGGAAAGCCTAACAATGTGTGATGCTGGCAGAACTCTTACCTGTTGAGCTGCAGCAACACACACAGCACAGACCGCACAGGCCAGCCACTCATCCACACATCACAACCCGTTTCTTCGCCACAACTTGGTCAGCCAATTAATGTAAACGTATGTATTGTTGTTGTAACTTTTGACTTGAATGAGTGGCAAGAAGTTGCAATGTGGTGAATATTTGCTGTTTGGCGTTGCTTAGTGGATTAAACCAATGTCTCTGATAGTGGTTTGCTCGGTTTATTATGAGCTAACGGTTCATTCTGTTGAGTGCCATTGTATCGCGTGGATATGAGTTTTGTATTTGGCGCTTGATTTTTTTAAATAACATACAAAGTGTGAATTCGATCGTTTACTGTTACTCGCTTGAACCAGCACAAACACTGGACACTCTCGAATGCGCATCGTACGCTTTCATTTGGAACCATGGCAGCGTTGCGGTTCCATTACACCCAGCCCTGCTCCTTCGCCTTCGATTGCAATTTTATCGCCACACATTTTGCGTCGACAGCGTCCACCGAGCCTAGAAACAGTTCACAGCAATGCAGATGGAGATGCTGAAATGCTCTACTTAAAGCAAAAACGCTGCCAGGAACGCAAAGCCAAAAATCGCTATCCGCAATGTGTAAAGAAATTGTCCACACTTTGCAGCGATATCTTAGCCAAACATGTTCGTAATGTCTAATTAGTCATACATATCTTTTCGTTTTAGTAAATTCAAGTTGATATACTTACTAATAAAATCTTTCACATTTCAGGCACAAACATTTGCACTGCAACCCGGCGAGGGAAATCTACGGCCGCGTCAAGATCTAGGTACTAGCGGTGTTGAGGATATGACAATGTTGGAAGACTTGCACGAAGCGTCGTTGTTATGGAATTTACGTTTACGTTACGACAAAGGACTTATTTATACATTTGCGGGCAGTATTTTGATAGCTGTCAATCCATATAAAATGTTTCCTGATTCGTACGGACTGGAGGTGGCTAAGAAATATGCTGGTAAACCTTTAGGTACGATGCCACCACATTTGTTTGCTATTGGCGCAGCGGCACATGCTGCCTTACCATCGCCTCAAGTCGTCGTAATATCGGGTGAATCAGGCTCCGGTAAAACTGAATCAACAAAATTGGTGATGCAATATTTGGCTGCTGTGGTGCCAGGTGGTGGGTCGGCATCAGCTGTTATTGCTGAACAAATACTGGAAGCCGCACCTTTGCTGGAGGCCTTCGGAAATGCTCGTACAGCACGCAATGATAATAGTTCGCGTTTTGGTAAATACCTAGAAGTTTATTTCAAAAATGGAGCCATAGTGGGTGCAAAAATTACTCAATACCTATTGGAGAAGTCACGAATTGTAACACAAGCGCCTGGCGAACGCAACTACCACGTCTTCTATGAAATGCTTGGTGGTTTGTCGGAGACCGAACGCACTAAATATGGTTTACTTGAAGCGGATAAATATTTTTATTTGAATCAGGGTGCAACTGACTGTGCACCTGGACGTGTGGATTGGGAATCTCTTCAGAGTGCCATGCAAGTATTGGGTGTTTCGGAAGGCGAGCGCGAGGGTATAATACGCGTACTAGCATCGGTGTTACATTTAGGCAATGTCTACTTTCATCGTCGTCAATTGCGCCATGGTCAAGAGGGTGTAGAGGTTGGTTCGGATGCCGAAATCAAATGGGCAGCACATTTGTTACACATATCAGCTGATGGACTGCACAGAGCCTTGACTAGTCGCATTACAGAGGCGCGTTCAGAACGCTTGCATACACCGCTTGGCATTGATCAGGCGCTTGATTCGAGAGATGCATTCGCAAAAGCTTTATATGCTGGACTTTTTAATTGGCTAGTATCGCGCATTAACTCCATCGTACAAAAAGGTGGCACCCATGATGCGCACCGCATATCAATATTGGATATTTTTGGCTTCGAAGATTTGGCAGAGAATTCTTTCGAACAGCTTTGCATTAATTATGCTAATGAAAATCTGCAATTATATTTCAATAAACACGTTTTTAAATTGGAACAAGCCGAGTACTCGAGGGAACGTCTCGAATGGACGCCGCTTACATGGGATGATAATCTGCCAGTTATTCATTTGTTGGCCAAAAAACCCGTAGGAATTTTCCATTTGCTTGACGATGAGTCCAATTTTCCACGTGCAACCGACATGAGTTTCCTGGAGAAGTGTCATTATAATCATGCGCTCAATGAGTTATATTCTCGTCCACGTATTGGTGCACAAGAATTCGGCATCACGCATTACGCTGGTCAGGTGTGGTATTGTGTGGATGGATTTTTAGATAAAAACAGAGATGCCTTGCGTGGTGATGTTCTCGAACTTTTGGCATCGAGTAAACTCCAATTAGTAGTTGACTTAACGAAACAGCTGCGAGCTCAACGAGATTCGGGAAAAACTCTTCCTAAGGGTAGTAATGGCCGTTTTGTTACTATGAAGCCACGCACGCCTACTGTGGCCGCACGGTTTTCGGACTCCCTACAGCAACTCCTTCAATCAATGGGTCGCTGCAATCCATGGTTTGTGCGTTGTATTAAGCCGAACAATGACAAACATGCTCTAAAAATGGATATGCCTTGCGTACTGCAACAGCTGCGTTACTTGGGCATGCTCGATACGATTCAAATTAGACAAAAGGGCTATCCGGTGCGCTTAAAGTTTCAACACTTTGTCGAACGTTATCGTCACCTACTGCGAACGCCTCTTCCTCGGGGTACGCCCTATCGTGAATTGTGTCGTATTATACTGGAATCTTTGCCACGAACCGGCATTGAAGGACCTGATTTTCAATTGGGTGCCACACGTGTATTTCTACGTGAAGCTCTTCATAGGATGCTGGAAAGTGGTCGTTCGGATCGACTTAAGTCGGCGGCTGTTGTTATACAAAAGAGTGTTCGTGGTATGCTAGTGCGCCGTCACATAGCTCGCAAAAAAAAGGCAGCCATTAAGATTCAATCAAAATGGCGTTCCCATCGTGAAACGAAAAAGTACACACAATTGAAGAAGAGTGTAATTCAGGCGCAGTCATTGTGGCGCGGCAAACGAGATCGAAAAAGGGTAACAAAACTCAAAGCCGAACACAAAAGACGTTTGGAAGCTCAAAAGGCCCAAAAGGAGCGCGAAGCCAAAAAACTCGCAAAGGAACACATTGAGCGTAGTCAAGTGGCCTACTTGGACATACCAGCAGAATTGGCTTTCATTTATTCAAAAATCGATGGATGGACACCAGTACATGGAGATCGACATCTGGTTAAAGTAGTTGGCACAGTACCAGGGCCACCTGTTGCTGGAGATCTGCCCAGAGATTTGGATCAATACACTTTTGGGAAGTTTAGTTCCGTGTATTGCAATGGGCTGCGTCTGTCGGCACGTCGGGAACCCATCACGACACCTTTCCTCACAAGGGCAGCTTCGAGAGATCAAGATTTTCAGGATTCTTTGGCAGTATTCAAATTGATTCTACGTTGGACTAATGATAAAACTCTTGATGGAAATAAGGAAAAAGTGCTATCAGATTATATTGTGCACAAGGGTTTGTCGTCGCGTGGCTTACGGGATGAAATACTCGTTCAATTATGCAATCAAGTTTATAACGCTGAGGAGTCCAACTCTCAACGAATATGGCAATTGATGGCACATTGCTTGTCTTGCTTCCAACCTGGTCCAGCTTTTAGTAAATATTTGATGAAGTTCATAATGGACAATGCGCCATCTTCTATGAAGGAACTTTTATTGAAGAAGATTTTACGTCATTCTAGCAATACGCAAGCAAACACATGTCGAAGTTTTGTACCTTCGTGGGTCGAATGGCGAGCTATATCAAAAATTTCGGATATTGCCGTATCGCTGACGATGCCAGATGATGTTTCACAAACTGTAGCTATTGATTCGTGGACGACTTGTGAAGAAGCCGCATCCTTGGCCATCTCAACGCTTGGTATATCAAATAGAGGCTGGACCGTTGTTTTAGATGATGGAAAGTTGGTGACTGATTCATGCGGATTGGATTACGTTTTGGATCTCATATCAGAAAAAGAATTGTGTCCGGCTTTTCCCGCAGTACGCAGCGATCTAATGAAAACTGGTGCAAAGTTTAAGCGAACAAGCATGCCTGATATGGAACCGACTAGTCTCAAGCGCCCACAAGTGCCACCACCTGAACCACCGAAAGCGAAAAGCACCACGCCAAGAGAATCACCAATTGAAGAAGCCCGAATTGAACCACCAGTCAGGAAGACATCGCGAGATTTATTATCTAGGAATTCGGCACTAAATGAAAGATATTTTGAGCCAGAAAAAACACGTTCCAAATCATTAGATGATCTGCTGTCAGGAGACGTTGCCGACCTAGAGCCAACTAACCTTGAACCTGAACAGTTGACAAATCTTGGATTATCAGAAAGCCGTCTAAATGAAAGATATCACTCTGCGGAACGTTTGGCTCCAATGGGAAAAGAAACCGGACCACGATATCAAAAATCACAGAATGCTGGACGTCGATCCCACGCTGGATCTCATTCCAGTAAGTATGGACAAATAGACAAATCGGAATATGCAACTCGTTCCTCAGCAATGTCCGATACAAGCGAAGCACCGTCATTAGCTTCACACGTACGTCGTGTGCGTGTTCCATCACAGGCTTCTGATGTTGATCAATTTCTTGATGATTTATTTAGTCCCGTCTTGGATGGCTCTTTAGATGAACTATCTGATGCAAGATCTTTGGCTGCGAGTATAAGAGGAGGGGGACAGCAACTTAGAGAATGTTCTCCATTACTTTTGGACATGTGCGATTTCCTCGAGGCACCAAATGTCTTACAAAACTCAGTCGACATGTTCACAAATGTGGATGTTCTTTGTGAAAAAATTAAGGGCGGTGGAGAGAAGAATGCAGCAAAGGAGGAATCATCAACAACAGATAACTTGGACGAGTACATCACGGGACTATTTAAGCCCATTTTTATCAATGAAGCAGTGAATACGTTGACAAAACAAGCGGAGCTTATAGAAATCATTAAAGGGGGCGGTACAACGCACACTCAATCCACATCCAATGCCAGCTTTGTCACATCACCAGTCGTAAGCCCAATAAGTCCTTTGATTTCAAATGCAGACAACATTATGCAAATGATTAATATTCCCCCGGATGCGGATCCCAATGTATACCAACAACAAGTGCAACGAGCATTTCTACAATCTGCAATGGCACAAAATTTACAGATTCAACAACAATTGCTGGCTCAGAATCAGGCACTTCAAACATTGCTCAGTCAACAGGATGGACCCACAGGCACAACCTCACCACCACTAGTGCCTGTCCTAGCAACTGTTCAATCACCCAGTCATTCAAACAATATTGTCACAACAAAGGTTAATAGCTCACCTCTCACAAATCAGAATAATGTACGTAAGCAAAGTGTTAAGAATCGGATATCTCAGTTTTCGGATAATGATCGCAACAGAAAAGCATCATCGGAGAGTGGCGGATCACTTATTCCCCCACCACCGCCTCCGCCTATGCCTCCACCTATTGAAGCCAAAGATCCGTCTGAGACACGACATTTTCTCGATCCATATGGTCGTGCAAAAACGGTGCGAATAGGAAAGTGGCGTTGGCCGCCACCACAAGATGGACCACAGTTTGAGACTGAAGAAGATTTTTTCGCCTTCAAGATGCGCCAGTCACAAAGAAAAACTACACCACAATCTCAATTTCACAGCAGCAATGGTTCGTTAACAGGCTCTGCAATGGAGTGGGAAGAGTTTGAGATCGATACATCTAAAAGCCCGTCTCCCACTACGAATATGCCACCAATGCATGCACAAATGGTACGAACAACATTGAAGATTGAAACGACTGGTGGAAAAATTTCAAACAAAGAAATAATTGAACAACAGCAACAACAAACGCTAATGACTACGAAAGTGGCTAAAAAGAGTTTCGAAATCGGTGCCGAGCGCCCACCACCAGGTAGTGTTGGAAAACTTAAATTAAGTTCAGAAATGCGCCAAAGACTCGAACAAGTGACAGCTGGCCACTCTGTAAGGTCAACAGTTAGCACTAAATCTGAGCATAGAGCGCCGGCAAAGTTGGAGGATACGCGAAAATTGATGCTTCAACAACAATTGAGTGGACATTTTCTGAATATGGAGGGAAAACATAATCAGGATTTGCCATCGGTTCGTACACAAATAGAGCGTATGGAGGGGAAACTATCTCCACCACCGACTTGGCCTGCGGTTGTTCCACCAGCACCAAGCGTTCCGGCACCTCCGCCACCCATAAGACCACCAACAAGCGCGCCACCTGCACCACCTCCAGCACCAAAAACTCCACCCACCTCTCATGAGATCGATGGTGAAGATGTTTTATTCCGTACTCAAAGTGGTAAAGACATTCCAGCTTTTATACAACGACAAGATCGCGACACATTCGGAGCACGCCATAACTGGAACGGTTCCGATGATTCGAAAGAAACCTACGATTCTTGGGGACGCGCTGAAGCTGCAAAACTTGATATGGTTTACGAAACCAGCTTTAAAAAAGAAATTAAAAATGAGCGTGACAGATCAAGATCTCGATCGCGTTCACGTGACCGCGATGACTTCTCGGAGTCTGTTTGGGACCGCGCCGAAGTAGAAGGACCTTCTTCCAGTGGCAGCGATCGGGAAAGAGAAAAGGAGCGCGAAAAACGGGAACGTATTTATGAAATGCGACAAGTTGAACGTGAAAAAGAGAGCCATAAAGTATACCACCCAGCTCCGCCAAAAGTTATTACAGCCACTATTGAACGCGGAGATAGCTCATTGCAGTTGTCACACAAGGAACGAAAATTCTCACAGCCTCCACCAGTCCCCATGCATAAGCAAACGACCACTATAACTTCCACCTCAACAAATGCACCTGTCACATTCCGCACACATATGGCACAAAAGTATGAAAAAGAACGTAAAAGAAAAACTTCGGCATCCACTGTACAATCACAGAGTACACGTCGCGATGAAGAAACAGACGGTGGTGAAGAATGGCCACTACCATCTATACCAGCGCCCGTCCCGGTGCCACCATCCATTAAGAGTCCCGCGACTGCGTGTTTCACATACAATAGGGTACCATGGAAATTGCGAGTTCGCAAAGAAGTATTTCATCCGAATGAAGCGATAGGACCGCCTATCGCTTTAGACTTACTATTTGCACAAGTGGTATCTGATGTTTTTGGTTTAACTCCATGTTTGCGCATCTCACCACAAGAGAAATCCGTAGCTCTTAGCATGCTAAATGGGCATGGTGTTACTGTCGAGTCAATACGTAGTCACAATGTCAGGGCAATAGTAAAACGTCACCTCATTGATATGGCTCGTAGTTGGCCACTTTACTTTGCGCGTCTATTTGCAGTGCAAGGTGCACCACAGTACCCGGACGTCTCAATAATGGGCATCTCACACCAGGGAATCTATTTAGCGCGTCGAGACGCTGATTACCTAATTGTCGTCCAATCCGTACCGCTTAGTGAGGTGCATAATGCAATCACTTTGCCGCGCCCTGCTTCGCTACAATTGAATTTGAGAAATGGAGATCATTTGGCTTTGCATGCAGCTAGAGCAGCTTCCATACAGACGATGATTTCAATATTTGTTCAGGAATATCGCAAGGCAAGTAAAATGATTTGTTATTACCGAATATGTATGTATAGATACACCTTAGAAGTGGGGGTAGAGACAGAAAATGGGGCACCTTTAATTGAATAATGGACCATGTGGGATTTTATTATATATTCATAAATACCATACTTGGCCAAAGACACAAAATTTTTTAAAATTATTTTTATATTTTTTAGAATGGCAAAAAAAATATGGTTTAAGTTTTAGACCTTAATATTTACTTTTAAAAGTCTATTATTGCTAGTTCAGACCTTTTACGGCTGCTTTAACTTTTGCTTTAAACTTATCACACCATTGAAGTAGAATCAAATGATAATTAGTGATGATGAAGGAATTCCGACGAAAGATTTCTCGGTACTCAATACTTTTATCATACCACAACAGAGATTTGAAGTAGCACAGGTCGAACAGTAAGACCATAACACATACATATGTCGGTATAGAGGCGCAAACGTGTCGACTGACAGGGGGTCTTGGTATCCATATATGTTACGTATGTACATATATGAGTTAAAGCGGGTATGCAGATCTGCTTGTCAGGCAGGAAATCTTTCTGTATTTAATAAGGCTGCATAATTATTTATGGTGTAATCGCTTGAAAATTGACTTTGTTTTGTAAGTTAATAGCACATTACTAGGTATTAAAGAAATGTCGATAAACTTTGCAAAAAAAACAAAACCATTCACATCAGTACATATGTATGCACATATGTATGTAAAAAGGAGCCACTGGCCATCTCTCCATTAAAATAACAAGTTAGGCCAGGAAAATCAAGCTTTTCTACCTTTATTGATAAAAAGAGAGATTGAGAGTGCTCTTAATGTACGATCATAACAGCATAATACCGAGCGCTCGGTTGCATTACGAGTATAATATTACCAACTGTAAATTTATGTGTGGATGCATGTTTGTATGTAGTCGTATAAAAGTATTTTTTAAAGCGCACAGAAATCGAATCAATACCAAGAGTTGCGAATTTGAAATGAATATAACGGATAAAGTTGTGGCAGTGGCTACGGGTTACAATGCTGAACTAATCGTACAAACTGAATAAACTGTCAATCTACAATCAGCAATTTATTCGCAATCGAAGAGTATTCGTTGAAATGCTTAGTCCTAGAGCAAAAAAATATCCTCATCAACATTGAAATTAACAAATAAATCATATCCCTCAGCGTGCAAAATCGCATTTTTATTCATACACCGAAAACACGCTTAAGATTAACAAAAAAAAAAACAGATTATTCAATTAAAAGTTCGAATTATAACAAAAATCACACCCATCCCTGCACAGACGACATAATATATATGTTGACTTATTTATATATGTTTATATATGTACATACATACATACATATGTATATACAGTGCTTGATATAATTATGCGCACAATATGTTGGCATGTAAAAAGCATATAAAAATATTTCTCTCTAACTCTCTTAGTAAAGCTGGCCATTGTTAAGCCAAACAACTTTGAGCATGGTCAGTCAACTAAAAATTGCAATGAGCCACTTTTGTATGAGTACTCAGTCGCTTTCATACATGTACATTAGAGTGCTTCAATTGAAGGTATTGTAATGATAAGGCCTATATTTTACTGAGACGTCAATTTGAAATAGCCCTCAACAATTTTATTATTTTCTAATCAGATTAGTATGCTGTCAAAAATGATCGACCTGTTACAATTTGCAGAGACTATTATTATTAAATATTTTTGTGTAATATTTCGAAAGGAATTTTTTTGTTGAGTCATCCTAATGCACATACATTTGTGTATATTTAGAGCGTATGTAAGTACGTACATACATTTGGTTACCATATAGCTTTGGATTGCTGGTGAAATGGTCAAGTGATCGCTCTGCAATTTTCAAATCTTCAGTCACGAGAAACAAGCTTTAACGGTTGCTACCGCTCTGCGGAAAATTCATTGCTTAATTAAAAAACTGCGAAAAGTCTTCCATTTAGTAACAGTTCGATCGTTTATGACAATTTGTTAAAAGTGATTGTGTTTGCTCTGTGCAGCTTCCCAGCAATAACATGCCAAATAACAAGAAAATATGAAATGTGATTGTCGGGCAATGTCACTGCATATCCGGTTGGTCTGTGATTAGTTGGCACTGTCTTTTGTGTAGTTAAAGTGTGAAAGAAAATATAAAAGTGAAATTCACTTTACTACAGAAACTTCAGCCTGAGCTACAATGCCCATATTAGCGAGATAGCTACAAGCAAAAAATTTTAAAAGTGTTCATAATTGAACCTGTTTTTGTGACAAATTCATTCAGATAAAAAAGACGCAAATGCTATGTGTCCCATTTATTGAAATACATAACGGACTGTTCTAAATCCATTAAATGTTTGATTGTACAATAGTAGCTATACGCCTAAAATTAAAAAAATACACATTGACCTCATATGTGAGTTACGTACTACAGCTAGCTGTGGTCAATTGACAAAAAACTAGTGCACGCTCACAGTTCATTGACAGGTGCTCGAAGCGGCTCAGTCGGTTACTTAGCCAATTACGGTGTTTTAATTGCCCACAGACTTTGGTGAACGATCGGTGCTAAACGGTGTACGCATACAACAACTTTCACTTGTTTTGCACCATACAAAATTTAAAAAAAAGGAAAAGATATTGCAATATGTGTAAAACAACAAAACAACCAGATACAATCCTACATAGAAATGCATCTGTTAGTAGATTGATCAAGCTTTGATACATTATACGTATGATATGTTAGTGCATGACAAACATAACAAAACATAGCAAAAATGTCCAGCTCCCAAGCAAATTCGATGTCTTCGAAATCTCAAGGCAGCCACAGCAGTGGCACTTCCCTTCATAAATTTAGTAGCATCGTAAATAAAGTAGAGTCGCTAATAAATAAAATGAACAATGACAAATTTAATAACTTTAAATTACTGCAAAGCAATAGTGCATATGCTGGAGGGACTATTGCGACTCGAAAAGATGTGTTGGATGAGGCACGTAATATGCCAGCGTGTGATCAATGCGTAAATGAACAAGATCACCAAGGTTTGCCATCATTGGATGATACACTCACACGTACAGCCTCCTTGGATTCCCTTAATCAGCTAACTGATGTGGAGGATACGTATGACAATCAAGATGTAGCTTATACAGATTCAGATGATGCTGAGATTGCGCATATAACTGGTACAACAGCGGTGCAAGTGCATCGGCGTTGTGACTTAGATCAGCTAACGGACGAAACCATACGTGAGTTTAACGAGCAATGCTCCTCGCTAAGTCACGATGCGGATTTTGATAATGCGTGGAGCACAGAGGAGGAGGAGCATAAATGTTGGACAGCTACAGGCGCAGAAGCGGCGTGTTCTTGTGATAATGAAAGACGTGGCAAAACAACTGGCGAAACAAATTTTGGCACAGTGTACAAATATGAAACATATAAAAGCAATAGTAATAGTAATAATCGCAGTAATATTAACAATAACAACTACAAAAGTAATAATCATAATTTTATAAATGGCGATTACGCAAAATACCAAAGAGACAAGAATAATAACAACAAATTAGAAGCCCAGCAAAACAGCAATAATGCTCTAAAAACAGCTTGGAGTCCTACTCACAAAAACCAACAAGAACACCAAGAAAATGAGAACGAGTTTTCTGCACAGGCCAATACTACAGGAACGACCAGCACAATGCTTGATGTGAGCTCGGAAGTACGCGATAAGGATTTAAAGTCCGATAATGGATATGAAAATGCTTCGATAAATAATAATAACGCAAATAATAACAATGACGACCAAAATGATGCGAACATTAGTGGATTAAGTAATCTGCAGCAAAGTCTAAATAAGCCACGTCGTACCAGCATAGCTAGCAGTGGCTCTGTTGGACGTATGGAAACCATACTCGAAGAACCAAGCGAGTCCAAAGTATCCGTCAAAGAAATTTTAGCGCGCTTTGAAACAATGAGTATGACAGAGGTAAATGATGTAGGAGAACACATGATTATATGTCAACTAAATACAACAACAACCCCCTTATTCCGTTTAGTAACTTTTTGTTTAATTTTATGACTAAATAATTTGTTATATTTTTGGGCTGCAAAACGTAAAGCAAAGTTAGTCAATTCAAAGTAGGAGCACAAATGGCAGAGATCATTAAAATATACATATTAGCCTGACAACAGGCAAACACATCTTTTGTTGAGTTCACAGTATGACAGACATACATTTAAGTAATTTTATGAGAATACATATCTATGTGTGTCTGTGTAGTCAATTACCCAAGAAGCTACTTATTTAGATGCAATTAATGTGACAATAACTAAATTTGCATGGAAAACCTCAAGAGGAAAGCAAACGCAAAACGATGGCTAACGGAACAGCAAGCCGATATCATTGAAAACTGTTGATGTTTCTGTGATGTAACTAACTGTTACTGCTTTCTTGGGTGTCTAATCGGTCATTTGGCCAATTAGTCATATGAGTCGCTATCTAATGTTAGATAGATTAGGCAGGGCTACATTAATTCGTATGCAAGTATGCTTAGGGTGAACCTGATATCCAAGCAAAATATTTTTTTAGCTCTGCTTGAAAATAAATACATATCTTCATTGAAAAACATTTATATACTATTTGTTCAACTGAAATTTTTGTTTTTAACCCTTCGAACCAAACTGTTAATCAAAAGAAAAAACAAATGTTGCTCATACGCCATGGCTAGCAAGCGCTCTCAAAGCAACGACAAATGAAAATTATATTAAAACCATTACCGCAAATCTAGTATCTAACCAATTTAATCAAATCAAATCAGATTTGATATGAATCAAAATGTGAATTCGCCTTTGAGCTCAACAGCTTTGAAATTACTGGTCGCAGCGTTTTTTCTTTCATTTTTTTAGCCTACTGAGAGGTACACCCTAATATGTACAGACATCTCCCGTTCCTTGCCATGCAATAATATTCGCACATCTGCATTAAACATTATGTTCGAAACCTGCTCCAATAGGTGCTCCAATCCAAATGAAAATTGTAAGAGTACTTCACAAGCGACATATTATTACTACTGCAGATTATATAAGGGAAATCCAATATAGAATAACTACTTATATGTAAACATATAGCCCAAATATATGCATATACAGCTTTGGTCAGAGTATATTTATTTAGTTTTGGATCACTCTTTTATACTTGTGAAGTGGCAAGTATGCGATTTTCTTCTTCTAACCAACCCGTCACGAATTTCTGGCCCAACTTGAACTGCAACGGTGAAGTGTGCGTGCACTCAAACTAAATTAGACATGAACAAAGCAGAAAAGAATGCCAGTCAAGTAAGCAAAGCATATACTAGTAGCCGAGTTCGTTATGAGCTCCACTTCGACTTGAACTCAGCTGGACAAGCGTTTTGCATACACACATATTTACCAACATGCAGCATATACTTTTTAGGAAGCAACCGGTAATAAACATATTCAAGCGTTCTATTTAATGTGGTTATTACCGTTATGCAAAGATATTTGTGTGCGCGAATTACTTTTGGTGTACATTCTCACTTTTTGTAGATGGGCACTTTCTACTTCCATACATAAAGTTCACTTATTAGCTTGTTTAAGGGACTTGCACCCTTAACAAATGCATCCCTGCGCAAACGAAGACGGCAACCCGGTTTCGAACTCCCTGGAATGAGAGCTCGAGGTTGCCATTAAACCAATCTATAAAAGCAGGTGTATAAACACAAATCTCTCTCTCTCATCACTTAACCGCCAACCGATCAACATTGATGCTTATCAGGCATCCGTCATTAAAAGACAAAGTCTATTATAGTTTAACGTGGTCAAGATACGCGATCAACTATTATCATCAGCGATCAACAATCAACATCTAGTAATCTACGGGATGCCGCCCATCAATAAGTATTTTTGAAATTACTAAATTTAAGTAACATTTACATTTTCCATGAATTGTCGTAAATCATTTGTTCACATTCACATATATATGCACATAAGCCATATGCATATATACATATATATATAATGTACATCGACTATGTACCGCCATGAATTAATTTGATTATTCAATAAATTATATATATACCTTGTTCACTTTAAACTTAAAAGTCGCCTACACTCCTTTACATGGTCCTTAACGAGCCAAATTTGAGCTGGCAACCATAAACTTCGAAAACTCGAAAATTGCAACTCTCGTTGCCATAGACTCCATTTTATCAGTTCGCGTTTGAAAACCAGTGAGTGAAGACAAAAAAGGTGAAAAGTGGACAAAAGAACTTGGCAAATGTAAATGAAATTTGCAAAAGTAAATTACATATATTTAAAAAACTTAAACTAAAAAAAGAAAAAAAAGTTTAAAAACTGTTATTGATAAAAACAAATTTTGTTGTGGTAAAAATCATAACAATAAGAAGCTACGAGCGTGCAAGCAGCAGAAAAACAAAAACGTGCGCAGGAATAGTACATTGGAGTGCACCGCATCGATTCGGTGAAAAAGGGGAATCCAGCGAAAAATTGAAGTCACTTCACCAGCCATTTGAAGCCAAAATAATAAGTGTCACACGTAAAAGTACTGTAAGTAAGCCAAAATATAATTACCTACATACATATAGAATTCCCTACACCTCCGTACATATGTACGAAGTACCGTTACCCAACGGCAAAATTTAGTTCGTATACTTGTACATACATAGGTATATACTCATGCACATAGAAGAATCCCAAGCGTGTTTTTGGTCGGTTGAATTTAAAAGCTGCTCGCTGCTTTTTGAAGAGAGTATTATATACATACACAGATATATATACATATATACATTAAAGTGAGAGCATAAACGCTTATGCTCTCAACGTCTATTCGTCGCATAGCGTGCTTAAATTTCGTACGTACATATGTACGCGTTTATATAGTAGATAATTTTAACCGATCGTTCGCTGATTGCGTTGACACAAGCAAGTGTTGCAAGTTTTCAACCCCTAAATTCGTGTAGAATATTCGTGCACAAGCATGTATGTACTCAATCAGTGATATACCCAATTTCATATACCCACTTGCAGAATCCCACTTTAAGCAAATTGCACACACGTACAGAGTACGCTTTGTAGCAAGAAAAAGTCATAACACGCGGATCTACCCTAGTTCCATTTATACCAATTACGTATTGATTTGTCCGTTATTATAATATATGTAGCTGTAAGAGTGACCAATCATCAACCCATATATGCATATATTAGAGAAAAGTAATTTAATGAAAGGTTAATGATTTAAATCAAGTCCAAAAACTTTTAGTTATCTCCACGACAGTGCTACATATTTGTACATAGCGATGTATGTATAGGCCCTGTTAAGTTTCGTGGGTAACATTGGCTACTCGTTACAACAACATATGTGTATACATACATGCGAGTATACCATTACAGGGTTTAATGCCACTCATCTCCCAAACTGCGTTTAAGTATACATATATCTATATATGGAAATAAGCGAATGTTAGTTCTACTGTTCACAGTAATTCTGTTTCGTCAAAATTATATAGTTACTAAGCAATTATCAGTGCGTAGCTAAAAATATCTCAAAAAATTTCTCTGCCACCTTCTAAATGTTATTAACAGCCAGTTATTTGTATTTGAACGTCAGTAGCAGAAATTTGAGTGTGGTGAATTTCATATTCAACTCATTGTATGGCAATGTACAGAAACTTATGTTAAATAAGTGTTGAAGGTGAAAAAACGCAAAATTAAATGAAGTTTTACACTAGTCAATATTGGCATGGAAATAAAATCCGCTGTTAACCGGCATGTTTGTATATCCCAGTAAACCTATGCGAATATGTTGGTCGCTCAAAGCACTTTAAAAGCAACTCAAAATAATTGTCAGTGAAGATTTGAAAATACATAATTCACAGGACTAATTATCAGTTCACGTTATAAAACTAACCGATTCATAGCAAACCGAAAATTTATTCTTAAGTTTACAACACTTCGTCATTACTGATAGTGTTGACCTATTCCATATACATAAGATTATTTGGTCCATCTGACAAACCAGGTAGTACTAGGGTAACACTCATCCCTTACAAATTCATATAAACTAATATCAAACAAAAATAGTTTGATTCCTTTTCACGATGGATTGCCATTGCAATAACTAAGTTTGCTAAATTAGAAAATTGCTGGCCTATACGCATCGACATCTATAGTACGAATAGTTGAACCTTGGAACATAATTCAAACAAATTGGTCACAACATTAACGCTTCAAGCATTGAGACCTACGGGTAATGTCGCACCGCTTACGTGTCTTAGAGGGTGTTCAACGAATTTTGTCAAGCTTTAGCTTCCCAATATTGAAAACCTTTGGTTACGTCGTACCGCTTACATAGCCTAGGCCAATAATTCGAAGGATATTTTTCTAAACTTATCATTCGAAGATTTGCAAATTTACGGGTTACGTCGCACCGCTTACGTACCCTGAGCAAATCATTCAAACTACAAAGATAATCCAAAATTATCATTTGATTATTTCACCACTCACGTTTACGTCATTCCGCTTACGTTAAACGACTGAGTCGAAAGTTAATCAGTTTGGTCCAAGTGTTGTTACGTCGCACCGCTTACGTAACTCACAAGGGACACTACCAAGTCCCAACTATCAGTGCTTCTCCGTCGTACCGCTTACGGGTCACACTTAAGGAACCAAAGTTCCATATCGAATTAGTCAACTCAAAGGGTTTCTACGTCGTGCCGCTTACGTAGCTTCTCCAAGTGACTAAGAAAATACTCTGTCGGTAGTTTACAGGACAAATTTTCCAATCGCTAAGTTACTTAGACAGTGCTATTTAATTAAAATCAAAATGTCGTTAGATCAATCGCTAACTTCTCGATTCATGTTTGAATCAAATAGCGTTATTCAGTTCTGTTCGAACTTCGAAAAAGAAGATCTCAACGATCATACGGATTCAATATTGGAGGTAAAACTCCAAGATCTCAACACACGTTGGGAAAGTTTACGTACATCGTACGCCAACGTATGCACAGCTGACGATACAGCAGTATCAGCTGAATTCAAGGTGGAAGCGCACAACAAATTTCAAGTGTGCGCGGATAGCTTCTACATCTGTAAAGCCCAAATTTTAGATCAACTAAAACTATTCCATGAACCACCTCAAAAAACAACGAATCTAAACCAGTCAATTCAGTCCCAATGTGACAACCCGACCTTTATTAAAGTGCCTCCCTGTGACACTGAGATTTTCTACGGAAATTATGAAGACTGGCCCACCTTTCGCGATATGTTCACGGCCATCTATCTAAATCATCCCAAGTTGAGTCCCGCTCAAAAGCTTTATTATTTACGCCTAAAAACCCGAGGTAAGGCGGGAGGCCTAATTCAAAAATATAAATTATGCGATGAGAATTTCACGCTTGCTTGGGAAGCGCTCAGAGCACGTTATGAAAATAAACGCATGTTAGTGGATAATCAGTTGAAAACCCTTTTCAACCTTCCATCTGCCAATACTGAAAACAGTGAAGCTATCCAAAAAATTCAGACAACAATCAATGATTGTCTTTCGTCTCTCACTTCACAAGGAGTTGCAGTAGCCAATTGGGATCCAATCCTAATTTATCTTTGTTCTACCAAACTCCCAGAAGAAACCCTTGCACTCTGGGAGCAATCGTTAAAAACGAAAAACGTACTCCCGTTATGGTCGGCTATGGATGAATTCCTGACCAGCCGCTATGAGGTTGTAGAACGCCTTAATAGTATGCGATTGACCAAAGGTCGAGCCTCTCTTCCACTACGGTCTAATAAAATATCCAGCTTTCACTCAAAGGAAAATCCATCTTTTAAATGCAAATTGTGTAATAATTCACATTCGTTGAAAGTTTGCGAACAATTTCGACAACTTAGTTTACCAGAACGAAAGAGATTCGTAGAACAAAATGGGCATTGTGTAAACTGTTTGGCATACAACCACCGGGTAAAGGATTGTAAAAGCACTTTTAAATGTTTCACGTGCAGAAAACCGCACCATACTCTGTTGCATTCTGAATCCAATTCACCAAAAAACCCTAGTGGTCGGAGTCAGCCAAGCCAAAATAACAAAAACGTTACTTCGGGATTACACACCCAATTCAATCAATCCAGTGCAGGACAAAATGCATGGAACCAACCGATTTTCGAATCGGCGACAAACCGCAACCCTACTTTCGAGAGTGGTGCAGATGTTATTCAAAGCAATTTTTCAAGCAATAACGAAACCACTCTTTTACCAACCGCCATGGTACAAATTGAATATCTCGGAGAATTTTACTCTTTGAGAGCATTGATCGATCAGGGTTCGCAAAAGACTTTTATTTCGCAAAAAATGCAAAAAAGACTGCAACTCCCGACAGTCAAAGAAATGTTCCAAATAACCGGAATGGGCGGTGCAATGGTAGAAAATGCAAATCAAGTTTGCCCTATCGTATTGTTCTCGAAAAGACGTAACCTACGAATAAAAGCTAAAGCCATTGTTCTGCAGAAGCTAACAAGTTTTCTACCACCATTCGAGGTGGCAAAACCCGATCTCTCGGGATTAACTAATATCGATTTAGCAGATCCAAACTTCTTCAAACCTTCTCAAATTGACCTAGTTATCGGCAGCGATCTTATGCCGCAAATACTATTAGAAGGAGTTAGACACAATGTTGCAAATAATCTTCTTGCACAAAATTCCATATTTGGATGGTACTTAAGTGGACCTCTCAAACGTGAGGTGCTGTCCTCGTACCACACCCAAGTTTTCGAAGACGAGGGTGGGACATTAAATACACAATTAAAGAAATTTTGGGAAATTGAGGAAGTCCCTGAAAAGCACCCTCCATCCGAGGACGATGAGGCATGTGAACAGTACTACAGAAATACTACTTATCGCCAAAAGAATGGTCGATATGTGGTCCGCCTTCCGTTCAAAAGTAATTTTCCGTCTAACCTCAGCCTCGGTCGGTCGCGCGCTCAAGCGATGATGCAAGCGCTACGTATGGAGCGAACGCTTAGCAAAAATCCAAAGCTAAAGCAAGAGTACTCTCAAGTATTAGAAGAGTACATTACCATGGACCACATGAAACCAACTTCGTCAGAAGAAATTCACGCAAATAGATCCCATCTATCATTCTATTTACCTCATCATGCGGTCGTTCGTACCGAGAGTAAAACCACCAAAGTCCGTGTGGTATTCAATGCCTCAAAGCCATCCGATACTGGTATTTCTTTAAACGATGTACTCTACATCGGCCCCACGTTGCAAACCGATTTAATGATGGTCATATTAAATTGGAGACTTTACAAGTTTGTTTTCAATGGAGACATCCAAAAAATGTATCGACAAATCCTGGTAAATGAACAGGATCAACAATTTCAACGCATTCTTTTCCGAAGAGAAAATGATTCTATGCTAAGGGACTTCGCGCTTAAAACGGTCACTTTCGGCGTAAACTGCGCTCCGTTTTTAGCAATTCGTACCCTACAGCAATTGGCAGAGGATTCCAAGCTCACATATCCTTTAGCCAAACACATTCTTACCAACGAGACATATGTGGATGACATATTGTCCGGAGGTCATGACTTACTATCTTCGCAAAATGCACAAAGTCAACTCATTCAATGTTTATTATCGGCTGGATTCCCATTAAAAAAGATCACAGCCAATCATCCAGAACTTTTAAAAGATATCTCAACTGATGATTTATTAGATTCAAATTTTCTCAAATTTGATAGTACTAGTACCACAAAGACTCTAGGTATACGCTGGAATGCCTTAAATGATTCATTTTCATATGTCATTGAGCCAACGAAACCATCCACAGCCGCAACAAAGCGCCAAATTCTTTCGTCGGCGTCAAAACTTTTTGACCCGGCAGGGTGGCTATCGCCCATTATAGTTCAAGCAAAAATGTTGTTGCAACAGTTGTGGTTGGAGGGCACAGCTTGGGACGAATGCGTCAAGCCTCTCTCTTTGCACAAATGGAACCAATTTCTTTCCGACTTACCAGCCATTGAACAAGTCCAAATTCCGAGATGGACGGAGTTCGCTCCCGATCGAACAATACAAATTCATGGCTTTTGTGACGCGTCGGAAAAGGCATATTGCGCTTCCGTGTACATACGTACGCGTTCAGAGCA
The DNA here is from genome assembly GCA_951509765.1 of Sphenella marginata. NCBI lineage: Eukaryota > Metazoa > Arthropoda > Insecta > Diptera > Tephritidae > Sphenella > Sphenella marginata. Next base: position 81,074,094 of record OX608081.1, read on the forward strand.
CAATCATATTACATCAAATCTACTTTTTGCCAAAACTAAAGTAGCTCCATTACAAACCATAAGCCTTCCACGCTTGGAGCTATGCGGAGCGGTTTTATTATCCAAAGCGATAAAAAACGTCCTTACAAACCTCCCTTTAGGGAAATTCGAGTTATACCTTTGGTGTGACTCATCTATAGTCTTGTCATGGCTGGAAAAGCCACCGTGCACATGGAAAGTATATGTGGCAAACCGAACTACACAAATTATACAAAATGTAGGAAATGTTAAATGGAGGCATATTACCTCGAATCAAAACCCAGCAGACCTGGGTACACGAGGCTGCAAACCGCAGGAATTAATAAACAATGCACTTTGGTGGCACGGCCCCGAGTGGTTATTAAAAGTCCCCGAAAAATGGCCCATCTCATTTCAGCCAAGTGTAACTCCCCCTGACGTTCGGAAAGTTGAAATACTTCATACAATTAAACAGGAACCGGATATACTCGAGCGATTCTCATCATGGGCAAGAGCAGTACGAGTCATCGCTTACATATTTCGCTTTTTCAATCGTCTTAAATCACCGCAAATACAGTCCACTTCCGAAGCAAATTTCAACTCTATAGAGCTTTCTCAAAGCGAAATTCAAACCGTGAAAAATCGACTCATCGTCCTTGCTCAAAAACGGTTTTATTCAGAAGAATATTTAAAACTCGCCAACGCCAAACAAATTCCGAAGCGCAGTTCTCTACTCACACTGAATCCATTCTTGGATAACAATGGTGTCCTTAGAGTAAACGGGCGTTTAGCAAACGCATCTCTCTCGTACAATGAAAGACATCCCATTATTTTACCACAATCGTCAAAATTTTGTTACTTATACCTACAATTTATTCATGCGATACTATTACACGCAGAGCATCAACTCATGGTAAGAATGGCCAAACAGGAATATTTTATACCCAGAATCAAATCAAAAGTTAAGCAAATAATATTCAATTGTAAGACGTGTACAATCCATAAACAAAACCTGCGAAGTCAAATCATGGCAGCATTACCGCCAGAAAGATCTACATATTCTCTACCATTTACTCGAACGGGAGTAGACTTTGCAGGTCCTTTTAACATAAAGTCGGCAAATACTCGTAGGGCGCCCTTTCTCAAGGCATATGTTTGTGTATTCGTATGCTTTGCGACCAAAGCAATACATCTGGAGCTATGCTCTGATCTGTCTACAAAAGCTTTTCAAGCAGCGTTTGCACGGTTTGTAGGTCGGAGGGGCTTACCGCAATTGATATTTTCCGACAACGGAAAAAACTTTGTAGGAGCCAGTCGTGCGCTACAGAGAGACTTAAAGCAATTTCTTCAGGAAGTTTCATCCGAAATTCGTTCCAAATACACCATTCATGGATTAGAATGGCGCTTTATTCCGCCACATGCACCACATATGGGGGGCTTATGGGAAGCCGCCGTAAAAAGCTTTAAGTTACATCTCAAACGCACAGCGGGAAACTTGAATTTCACCTTTGAAGAATTCGTGACTTTGCTCGTGCGCATCGAAGCTGTCCTTAATTCGCGACCCTTATCTCCCATGTCCGACAATCCGCAAGAATTAGTAGCTTTAACTCCCGGTCACTTTTTGCGCGGAGCGCCACTTCTGGCTATTCCCGAGCCAGAGACAAAGGACCTCTCCCTGCAAAATCGCTGGGAAAAGCTCAAGTTGCTACATCAGCATTTCAGCTTACGGTGGAAAGAGGAGTACCTCAAAGAGTTACACAAAAGATATAAGTGGAAATATCCCGAAAAGAATATCGAAATTGATGATTTCGTAGTAATTAAAAATGAGGTCTCCCCTCCCCACGAATGGCGCTTAGGAAGAATTGAAAAGATTTATCTTGGATCCGATGCAAAAGTACGCATTGCCGACGTTCGTACCCAAAACGGCCTGGTGACGCGACCTATCGCGAAACTATGTCCCCTACCCATTCAAACACACCTGTCCATATCGTAGCAGTAGCTGAGTTGTTCAGATGTGTCTAGATGTAAGTTTTCCACAACCTTCACTAAAACTTTGTTTTTCCACAGCAATACCATGGTTCGCTACAGCAGCCCATCTCCAAATCGTCGCCGCAACGATCGAGTACTATCGCTTCGACTCACACCTCGCAGAGGAATATCGCGTGGAAATACTCCCAGGGGGGAAACGACACGGAGAAACATACGTAGTGTATCGGCACCTCGCGACATTGCACCACGACGCCGTGATCCTACCATACACCTGTGTCTAGTGTGTCATCGCTACCACGCACTAAGATTTTGCAAGGTATTTTTGGAGCTAAGTGTCCCCGATCGCCTACATTGTGTGCGTAAATATCAGTATTGTAACAATTGTTTGGCACGCACACATAACGTAAAGCAATGTACCTCAGAGGATCGATGTAAAACGTGCGGCCGACCACACCATACATTGCTGCATCGCGTCGACAAACCGAAAACGTCCAACATACGTCCTAATAATGACGCCAGTCAAGTGGTCGCCGAAGCCATAGGTTTGTTGCAGCAAGTGCAAGGTGTTTTAACAGTTGCACAAGTGCAACGGGGGCGCCGTGTTTAAGGGACTTGCACCCTTAACAAATGCATCCCTGCGCAAACGAAGACGGCAACCCGGTTTCGAACTCCCTGGAATGAGAGCTCGAGGTTGCCATTAAACCAATCTATAAAAGCAGGTGTATAAACACAAATCTCTCTCTCTCATCACTTAACCGCCAACCGATCAACATTGATGCTTATCAGGCATCCGTCATTAAAAGACAAAGTCTATTATAGTTTAACGTGGTCAAGATACGCGATCAACTATTATCATCAGCGATCAACAATCAACATCTAGTAATCTACGGGATGCCGCCCATCAATAAGTATTTTTGAAATTACTAAATTTAAGTAACATTTACATTTTCCATGAATTGTCGTAAATCATTTGTTCACATTCACATATATATGCACATAAGCCATATGCATATATACATATATATATAATGTACATCGACTATGTACCGCCATGAATTAATTTGATTATTCAATAAATTATATATATACCTTGTTCACTTTAAACTTAAAAGTCGCCTACACTCCTTTACAAGCTTCATGAATTCATTTCTACTAAAGGTATAATTTACTATCGGGTGTACATATATACAGTTATATTATACCAAAATAAATAAAATAAAAATTATAAGTAAGCAAATATGAAACATTAGTCAATTTTAAGTGTTTTTATCAACAACTCATATTTGGAAAAGTAGCAAATAGATGGTATTGAATACAAGCCGTGGTTATGTGTGTATTTACATTTATATTTTTACGATTGTGTATCGAAGCGATACTGGCACGCACGAATAATTCCACTTCAAACGCATATCTACTTGTATTATACCCATAGATAACAATCAAATTGTGCTCCCATAGAAATGTGTATTTTTATTTAAAAGTATGCTGTGACCATTGGCCATTAGAGTTTGTGCAGCAGTGTGGCTTGGAATTGTAAGCGCGAATGATTCAAACTGATTTTATGTACATAACACACATATGCACAGACATACATTTAGTATACGCTGAATATTAATTAGTTCAGCGTGGAGTGTAGAAAAGTATTAAATTAAAAAACAAACTGATTAAATTCAACCATTTCTATCATAATGCGAAAACATATGTATGAAATAGAAAGTTGCAAGTGCATAAAAATTATCCGAATGTGTAACAAACCCATACTCGCACAAGTACAAAACCCACACATGGGCATTCCGTCACACTGTTTAAATTACATTTAAAACAGGACACCCCGATTTGTACAACCATGCCATCCCAAAATGGCAGACCTCATCGGAGTTCTCATACACTGAACGCACAAATCTATCAAATCTCCTATGATTTCGTAAGAGTGCTTTTAGATTTATTGGGAATACAGGAACGTATACTTCACATTTTGTAGAGTTTAAAGTATAACCTATTCTGGCACAGTTTGACAAGTTTACTACAAATATTGTTTATTATATACATATGTATTTCTTTTTATTAGATAGTAGCGTTACAATGATTTATTATTACTGCTAGTGCAAAGTGCCCATCTATGAAATGCGCAGACATAGTCCAGTGGTACCCAAGCGGTCAGTTGCTTAGTTTAAGGTGAATTTGCTGAACTGAACGCATTGTTGTCTTCCACCATTAATACTGTGAGTATGTATGACCATTTCTCCACTAACAAAGTGCATAAGAATGAAATTAAATTTGGAATCTTAATTTGTTCAATTGAACGTGCCTCGCACAGGTGAAATTAATTGGTGTTTCGTTCGGGTGCGCATACCACCAGCGTTCACCGTTAAATGTTCGCAAACAAACGCGCCAGCTTAATATTTATTGCTACTTCAACTATTCGACTGCAGTATGTATTTATATGTATGTATGTATGTGCGTGTATTTGCTTTTTTGTTTGGAGTTGTTTGACGATTTGGCTTGGACTGGTCTTGATTATTTGCGAATTCGTTGGAACAGGCCATAACGTTTACAAATACGCAACACGCTTGCTCTGGCCCAATTTGAATTGCGGTTAAGACCATTGCTCGGTTGTATTTTGGTACATTATTGAGAAACATTTTTCGTTTAGTAGTTACAATTCGTTAGATTATTTATGGAAGTATATTTGCAACTAAACTGCATTCAGATTTCGATTAAAAAAATAAATAATTGACACGATATACCTCCAAGGAGATTAACGCCGAGCTCTACAAATTTGAATGAATGTGCTCGGGTTTTTCTCAGAGTTAAATAGTAGAGATGTTAAGGGAGACTTAAGGGGATATTGTAACTGGATTTCGAAAGAATACAGCCCATAAATGCATTTGTATGCATGTATATTGATGTGCCTTTACGTGTCCATATACATATATACGAATAAATAGGTAAACCCATAATTATACACTATTAACATACAAAGAGTAGAAAGGTGTTTGACACACTCCCAAACACCATGTAAAACAAGCGGAAGTGACTTAACATATTCGTGCTAGACCATATTTAGCGAAATTTGATAACACTTTGCCGCACTTTCGCTGCAAACAAATAAATGGTTAGACTGCTGAACAATTTGCATTGCTGTTATTAAAATTTTCAATAAGTATTTTAGAGCTAAGAAAAATAAAACGCAAAAATTAAAATTTTCCTTATTTTGGGCTAACCTTATCTACATAAATCTTAGTTGACAACTGAAAAAAAATCTCATGACATCGTTCCTTAGGAATGGTTTTTCGACTTTCACTTAAGGGTGACACTTGTTACACAAAATCCTCAAACTTTTTGCTTTTAGTGATTCAATTCACCCATTTTATCATTATATAGCTTTCAGCACCATCTTACCAGTAGCTCCTAAGGACGCTTTTGTGAAAAAATGTTTGCCCCAATAAGTAATTCCAGCTCCTTTAACCACACACAGCAACATTAGCCATTAGGGGGCAATGTAGGCTGTGGTGTGTGGGCAATGGCTCCACAAAACACCCATTTACATTACATGTCCACCTCCTGCCGTAATATTTTGCTTTAGTTTCGTATGATTTATTCATTAATGTGGTGCACAACTTTCACATTTGTGCTGCGGCGGACCAGTTTTTTGACTATTTATATTATTGTGTACATGTGTATGTATATATATTAAACACCTAAGTAACGGTATCACCATTGTTTTTGTCCAAATTTCAGAGCCAATCGAAAGCATCAACGTTGTCATCGGGTGCTCGTGCAGCTGCACAAACGTTAAATGTCCCCATCGAACGCCTGGAATCACGTCAATCGAATCATCGCGAACATGGAAATGCGGTCAATAACCATAATGGTGCGGTAGCAATGACCTCTTCAGGCATCCATGAGGCTCATATGATGGAAAAATCTGGTGCTTCAAAGCATGGACGTCAAAGCGCCGATACAGAAGCTGATGTGCATCAGGACGGCCATCATATGGTGGACAGTGAGGCGGATTCAATGTCTCCAAACACAAGCAATCACATGGATATGCAAAGTGAACGTCATCAATATACTAAACAAGCAAGTTACTTACATTCCGGTCGTAAAACCTCCAGTAGCCAGCAGCAGTATCAACAACAACAACAACAAATAAATAGCCACAACCACACTTCAATGCCACATCACACCGATGCCAACTACTTGACGGAGGAACCAAACAGTAGCAACGGCCCATCGCCCTCGGTTACTAAATACTCTCTTCTTCAGTTCGCCATGCAACATTTCCGTAACGAGTAATTGAAATGCATGAAATACATAAGTTGAATCCTCTTGTATGTTCGATATTTATTATTTTTTATTTCAGTCAATATCCCGAGGCTCGTACACACCACCGAGATCAAGCTCGAGATCATGCGGATCGTCGGATTCCTTCTTACGCGGATCTGGTAAAATGGCAAGGTACGGCCATCCGTATGCCATTACTTCGATTGCCTAATGATTTAGCTCCTTTAGCCCTAGAGTGTTTTGAGTGCATTCTACGCTATTGCGGCGACATACCACACGATCCTGAACTTACTGAAGTAAAATGCGTCTACACAGTACTCATGGTAAGATATTATATGCGCTCATACATAGTTCAGGCAATTTCAGACTTTAATATTTGTTTCATTATTACAGCATTGCCATAAATATTTGGCTCTCCGCGATGAAGTATATTGTCAGTTAATGAAACAGACCACTGCTAATCGTTCGCCATGCCCAGACTCTACGCAGCGCGCTTGGAGACTTTTGAGCATTTTAGCAGCATACTTTGGCTGCTCGGATGCTCTACGTCCTTATCTTATGGAACACTTGACATCTGCAGCTTCAGATCGACGACGTTCTTGTCATGGTACAGCAGCTGTTTGCTTAGCAAATTTGCGTAAGACTGCGCGTTGTGGTGGTCGAAAGAACGTGCCAAGTGTAGAAGAAGTTACCGCCGTATCAGCTGGACGCTCAGCTCGTCGTCAAATCTACCGCCTTCCAGGTGGGGCAGAGCGCGTCGTTAATACACGATGTTCAACAGTTGTTGCAGATGTAATTGCTGAGCTTTGCGCATTGTTGAGTGTGGAGTCGGAAGCTGAACAACAGGAGTTCTCATTATACTGTATTGTACAAGGAGATGCCTTTACGATGCCACTTGCAGCTGACGAATACATATTAGACGTTACCACGGAGCTTCTCAAGTCAGGTCAACCATTTTACTTAATTTTTTGTCGGTCCGTTTGGCATTTCCCTCTGAAACGTGATCCTGCGCCGACACCTCTCTATGTTGAAGTTTTATTTAATCAAGTAGCACCAGATTACTTAGAGGGTCTGCTGTTGGAAGTTCCTGGTAACGGTGTACCTATGCCAGAAATTGTCCGAGATATGGCACGCATAGCAGCATTGCTTCATCGTGCTGCTGATTTAACTCATGTGCCGGCTATGAAGGAAATTAAATTCCTTTTGCCCAAACCGGCGCTTGGCATACGAGAAATTCGTCCAGCTCAATGGGTGGGATTAGTGCAATCAGCCTGGCCACAGATTTCTGGCTTATCACCAAGTCAAGTGAAGGCACAATTTCTAATGGTGCTGTCTGCGTGGCCTCTCTTCGGTAGCAGTTTCTTTGCAGTGAAACGCATTTGGGCCGAGGATGGACCACATGTCGAAGACAGCAATCCAATGTGGCGTGATTTGATACTGGCCCTAAATAGACGCGGAGTGCTATTCCTGGATCCAAACACACATGAAACGCTACAGCACTGGCCATTTATGGAAGTCATTTCCACACGTAAGGTGAGTTTGAGCGCAAATCTTCTGAACATAAATAGATATGCATCTCTACTTAAATATTATTATTGTTGTTAAAGGTGCGTTCGGAGGACGGCGCACTCTTCCTGGATATGAAAGTGGGCAATCTAATGCAGCAGCGTGTGATACGAGTTCAAACTGAACAGGCGCACGAGATTTCACGGCTTGTACGACAGTATATAACAATGGCGCAAATTAGCCAGAGGGACAAAAGGGAAATGAATTAAATTACTATACAAATTTAGTTCGGCCTGTAGTTTAATTAATTTTTTAGGTTCTTCAAATAATGTTATATTGTTATTACATACATACCTACTTAGCATACATATGTACTAAATTTTGGCCAATGCAAAGCAAGATGTGTATGTACATCGGTTTGTAACAGTACGTATTGCATAGCCCTATATTACTGTAAAGTGAAAATTTTTGTTTTTGACTTATTCCACTTTTGAAAAATAACGCACAACTTGTTAAAAAATGCTTAAAGCTTTAAAAACATTTGGTAGACTCTAACTCTTCTTTTGGTTGCTATATATTTTTAATTAAATAATTACGTAAACCTTCAAAGTCTTTAAGAATGTAGTAGCTGCACAAATAAGTATATGTATGTATATGTATTTAAATTGACATAAAAAATATTGTTAATACATACCTATGCAAGTACATAGTAAATACATACTTGTACAGTACACAAAATATTTGTAAGCTCAAGACGTAACTAATAATTATATTATGCAAATAAACTAAAGTTATATTCACGTAATAAATAAATTAATATATTTCAATTTAAATTATTTCATTTCATAATTGGGCTTTATGCCCTAAATAGGTAATCGCTTAAAGCAAAAATGTCGAAATTGTCACAAATTGGTTCACAAACCATGTTGTAGTAAAGTATTAGGTATGCTATGGTTGTGCACCGAGGTGTTTTCTGTCAGCAATTGACACTTTGTGTGTCAGTGTGTCAGCCATGACTAAAACAAGAAACTACTCCCAAGTGGCAAGTAAAGAATACAATGTAACATGTCATGTTACGTTTAAATTATACAGGGATTTTTTTACCAGGGAACTGTTGATTTTAAAGCGAATTCGGTTTTTGTAGTCATAACTCCTGCACGTCGCTGTTTTTTGCATCAGATAATCTATCAGGTACACAATTATAGAAAAAAAATTACATCGCCTTCGGGAGACATCTTTTGACATCTGTTCCGATTACAGTTTCCTTGAAACAAGTAAATGGTGGCCTAAAACATTTTGATTTGTATCAAAACAAATTAACTTCATTGCCAACGGTTATGATTTTAATACTTAAAAATATAATTAATTAAAAAAAAAGAGAAAACACTGTTTTCACTATATACATATCAATGCTGAACTTTTTGTGATTTTCTCTTACAGAAAGAAAAATCTCAAATTTAGTGACTTGAGATAAGACACACTTACAGAATACAGCTACATACAAGTTAGATAATCTTCCAGTTACAAAGCCACCTCAGGTTTCAATCCAAATTTGCATGAGTATCTACAGTTTACGCTAATCGAACATCGAATTTTTTAATTTGCTTACCTCAATTTTTGCAAAATATTTTAGTGGAGGGGTAGAGCGGATCGCACAGAACACAAAACCACAACCCGAACTTGGAGGCGGGCTATATTTTGATTTTTCTCAACGTGTTTAAATTTGCAAAATTTTATGTAAGGAAGCTTTGAAATTTACCCGAACAACAACAACAACCAGATTTGATTATAATTATTCACTTTAAATAATTAAATACACTTCGCACTGAACGATATGTCTCACCGCACTGCATATTTTTAATATTTTAACCTTTTAAAATATATAAAACGGAAAACAAATCTTCAAATAAACTGCCTTCTATTTGGGCCGAATCACTTATGAACAACAATGGCGGTTTGGTACTAGTTGAATCGTCAGCGAGTAATAGGAGGTGCCAGACATGTGTAAATAAATATGCAGATTTTACAATAACTGAAGTTGAGGACTGAGAAAGGTTTTTAAAAGGCAAACCTGTAGTGGAATTCACTAACTTCGATTACGAAATTCGCAATCGACATTTTTTCATACCGATATTTATCACGATATTTGGTATTCACTAACTATTTTTTCTCGATTTTCGCTTATTCGCACTCAGCTGTTTCGCAAACTAAACGACACACAAATTGCAGTTGTTTTCTATGTCGTTAAATAAAATGCACATAATTTCAATTTTTTATTAAAAATTGGAATAATAATACTATATCCATATTATTATCATTGAAAAATGGCATTTGAGAATATAGAGTATTTTATATAGCGAGATGAGAAATCCTTTGCCCGCATCGTTATAGATAAGTTAGTGAATCGCATATTCGATAGTGCACGCGACCGAATCGCTATTGAAAATCTCGAAAAATCGAACCGAATCGAATCGCAATCGACATTTTGTCGTAACCGATATTGGTATTCACTAACTATTTTTTCTCGATTTTCGAGTATTCGCCATCAGCTGTTTCGCAAAGTAGACGACACACAATTTGCAGTTGTTTTCTATGTCGTTAAATAAAATGCACATAATTTGATTGTTTTTATTAAAAATTGAAATAATAATACTATATCCATATAATTATTATTAAAAAATGGCATCTGAGAACATAGAGTATGTTTTATAGCGAGATGAGAAATCCTTTGCCCGCATCGTTATAGATAAGTTAGTGAATAGCATATTCGATAGTGCAAGCGAACCGAATTGCTATTGAAAATCTCGAAAAATCGAACCGAATCGATTCGCTATAAGTTAGTGAATTCCACTACAGTTATTGTAAAATCTGCATATTTATTTACACATGTCTGGCACCTCCTATTACTCGCTGACGATTCAACTAGTACCAAACCGCCATTGTTGTTCATAAGTGATTCGGCCCAAATAGAAGGCAGTTTATTTGAAGATTTGTTTTCCGTTTTATATATTTTAAAAGGTTAATATATTAAAAATATGCAGTGCGGTGAGACATATCGTGCAGTGCGAAGTGCATTTAATTCTTTAAAGTGAATAATTATAAGCAAATCGGGTTGTTGTTGTTCGGGTAAATTTAAGAAAAATCAAAATACATATACGTATGTATATCAAAATAGAAGGCAGTTTATTTGAAGATTTTTTTCCGTTTAATATATTTTAAAAGGTTAAAATATTAAAAATATGCAGTGCGGTGAGACATATCGTTCAGTGCGAAGTGTATTTAATTCTTGAAAGTGAATAATTATAAGCATTATATTATTATTAGGGTTGTTGTTCGGGTAAATTTTAAAGCTTCCTTACATAAAATTTTGCAAATCTAAACACGTTAAGAAAAATCAAAATATAGCTCGCCTTCAAGTTCGGTCTTTGGTTTTGTGTTCTGTGCGATCCCCTCTATCCAAAATATTTCCCAAAAATTGAGGTAAGCAAATTAAAAATTTTGATGATCGATTAGCGTAAACTGTAGATACTCATGCAAATTTGGTGGGAATCTGAGGTAACTGGTGGCTCTGTACCTGTAAGATTGTCTAAGTGAAAATCATAACCGTCGGTAATGAAGTTCGTTATGTTTTGATACAAATACTTATGGTAATACTTACCATCGAACATCAGCAGTTAATTCACGTCCAAAAATATCGGGAGGTATTAATTGACGCGTTTTGACCTCTGTATCAATAATCTGGAGGGGGAAATCCGTTATCCTTTAAATTTCATTCTGTAAATCGCACCCACAGACTTGTAATTTTCCCCTCCTACTCAGTATCCGGGCAGCCCGTCCGGAAACTGAAAATCATAGAGAATTTTGGTTTTAGTATCTGGGCAGTAAAAATTTGCTCCGAAAGATACAACAAGTTTATTTTTTTATTTATAATATGAAGGTTTGTTATATTTCAAACAAATATTATTAACTTTCGTTGTAATATGTTAATAAATATTGTTTAGGCACTTACTTTTCTAAACAGTTCGCGGTATTTTTTTTAGAAAAACCTACAATTTCTCCGGAAGCTCAGACTTCTGACTTTTAAATTACATGTAACATTTAAACAATACTTCTGATTCAACCTTAATTTTCCAAGTACACTCAGAAAACATGAATATTTTCATTAGTATTGCTATTTGAGACTATTTTTTTGTGATTTGCCTATCAATCCCAAAACATTGACATAGTGTCCGTAGTATTGTAATAACAATATAAAATTATTTGAAGAACCTAAAAAATTAATTAAACTACAGGCCGTACTAAATTTGTATAGGAATTTAAATCATTTCCCGCTTGTCCTTCTGGCTAATTTGCACTCTGCTGCATGAGATTTCCAACTTTCATATTCAGGAAGAGTGCACCGTCCTCCGAACGCACCTTTAACAATAATATTAAATATATACAAGGTTATATAAATAGAGATGCATATCTATTTATGCTCGAAAGATTTGCACTCAAACTCACCTTACGTGTGGAAATGACTTCCACGCATGTTCAGTGCTGTAGCGTTTCATGTGTGTTTGGATCCAGGAATAGCACTCCACGTCTATTTAAGGCCAGAATCAAAACACGCCGCATTGGATTGCTGTCTTCGACATGTGGTGCATCCACGGCGCTAAGACGTTTCACTCCAAAGAAACTGCTACCGCAGAGGCAACGCAGACAGCACCATTAGAAATTGTGCCTTCACTTGACTTGGTGATAAGCCAGCAAAACTATTTTCCCAATAAAGTCTCAAAATGTCTGCATTTTGTTATAATATCTTTATTGATTTTCTCGACATTCATGTTTTGCAGTAATTTTAAAATTTGTAGTTTTTTCAATTATAATTTGTAGTAAACTCAGTATTTAGATAAAAAGTACCAGATCTTCCAAGATTATAAATCTTCATCCTCTTCGGGCAAAGCAGTTTCTTGAGCTTCTTGTAAATCTCTTTCGATTTGTAGCTGCCAATCCTTGTCCATTTTGACTTCTGGCGGAAGTAACGCTGGCATAGCAACAAATTCCAGGTTTGGATCACCAACCAATTTTCTTGCCAGCCAGAGGAAAGGTTTTTCGAAATTGTAATTTGACTTGGCAGAGATATCGTAGTACTGAAAAAGGGGTAAAAATGATGTATAGTTGTATTTCCATAAAGGGAATGATGCTTATATACATATACATATATATATTATACGAATTTTGCATGATATACGAATTATCTAAGAAAGGTGCCCGTGACTTAAGATTCGAATATACATTACTCCGGTGCAAAAGGCTTTAATAGATTTTCACACTGCTGTTATTGAGTTTCTGTGAGCGCAATAGATTCTAATAATTGGGGAATTGGATTTACTGCCTTAACAAATTTCTCAACAAAGGAAGCTAACTCGCAATGATGCTCGTTCTTTACCTGCAAATTCTTTTTCCTGTGGAATATAATGCTCTTTGCCTTAACTTTGCGGTCCTTTATATCGACTTTATTACCACACAAGACAATCGGGATATTTTCACAGACTCGTACCAAATCTCTGTGCCAGTTAGGTACGTTTTTATATGTCACACGTGATGTTACATCAAACATAATAATAGCACACTGTCCCTGAATGTAGTAGCCATCTCTCAATCCACCAAATTTCTCCTGACCTGCGGTGTCCCAGACATTGAAGCGGATGGCGCCACGATTTGTGTGGAATATCAGTGGATGCACCTCTACACCGAGCGTAGCAACGTACTTCTTCTCAAATTCACCGGTCATGTGCCGTTTTACAAAAGTGGTCTTGCCTGTACCACCATCGCCGACCAATACGCATTTAAATGTGGGAATATCAGCTTCCTGTGCCATTTGTGAAATGTATTTTCCTTTAACGTGCACGTTTCTATAAAATTTTAAAAAGCATTCGTTAATGAAATCAAACTAATGTTATACATCCATTCTAAAGCAAATTATTGGGATCTTCAATTTTCAGGCACATCCCCCCCTTAAGTGTTGCAAATACCATATACATAAGAATTTAGAAAAATGTCTTTTGGCGCCAAAACTACCATAGATAGAAAGGAAGCAGATGGAAGGATACTAACAGCCATCTGATGGAAAAAATTATGTGAAAAAACGCATAAGTTTTATCCAATTAATTGAATTTTGGCTGGTCGATACATAAACGCCGGCAAATTGCTAAAAACAAAATTTTCGTGTACAAACGTCATTGACGTGCCGAAGCAAACCTAACCTCAATTGCACATTAAACATTGCATTAGCAAAAACTATAGGCATTGAAAAATTCCACCACTTCGACTACGCATACGACCTGCAAGTTTTAATTGCCAAAGTTAACGTGTCGAAATTCAGTCTTTAAACATAAGCAGATCCAATCCTCGATACAAAGTGTCATGCAAGCCAAAGTTGCAAATTAATCCACATGCTATAGCAGACATGTACGCACCCATTACTCATCTCACTCAAAGCGACACACCAACACATTTCACAAATAATTGTAATAATTTGTTTCAGCACTCTGAACTTACATTTGCCCTTGCTTTATATACCTCCAATTGAAGTATTGAAAATCTTTTATAAGCAGAAAAACTGAAGCTGTCCACACGGCCTACACTCGATCCGGCTCTTTTTGCTGTTAAAATTGCGAAAATTTGATTCCTCTGCCACACTCGGTCTGCGGCGAATAACTGTCCCCTTGTTGTAGGCGAAGACTAGAAGGTTGGCTGCACTGCAGTTGAATGAATCGAATAAAAGGTTGCCACCTGTAACATTTTTGAACGAAATTGAAAGAGAACAAGCATTTCTCAATATAGTACTTTACAGCCGCACTTAAGCGGACGCGTGTTGATCTAGGTAACAATAAACCGAAATCGGAAATTCCACTATATATTTCTTTCAAGAGACTTTGGGTTGGGTTTTAGAGAGTGCGCCATGCATATAAATGTTGTTTTTTTTAGGGTATTTGTTTGGTAAAAATATAAATTTCGACTTCGGACCATTGATACCGAGGACGTGTTTTAGCAGTTGTCTCTTAAAGGGGAAAAAACCAGGAATATTTTCAACATTGATTGACACTGAGGCTCCTGGCAGAAGGAAGTTACCAGAGGGCTGTAGGTAAAGATGCAAACATCAGCTGAGGCCGCAGCACTGTATCTAAAGTAATTGGCAATGCATTGAACGTCCTAGAATGAAAAATATGCAATATGTGGGTGAAGCTAAATGTACCAGAAAGTGCACGAAATGAATGCAAGGTTAACTTTTAATAGTTGGGTAATTTGCCGGCACTCATATAGAATTAATAAAACCAGTGGCAGGTGAAAAATTGTCACAAAACGGTTATTTCCGCGAAGAAATACCTCGCCGGATTTATTTGAACTGAAATTTCAGATAGGTCGGAATACAGAACATAAAATACGGTGCAAAAATCGGATTGGAACATTGATTCCGATCATTTTAAATCGATGGAATCAGAGAACACGATTCTGCAATTTCGATCGGATTCAATTCCGATTCCTACAGATATCGGATTTCAGAACAGTCCTCATGGCTTAAGCAGATACAGTACGTCAGCGTCGACGTATCCGTCATACGTTCAAATTTAGAACAAAATCAACTTTGCCGTATGCGTCGTATCTGTCGCTATATGTTGAGATGTGCTCGTTCTCTTTCAATTTCGTTGAAAAATGTTACAAGTGGCAACCTTCTATTCGATTCATTCAACTGCATTGCAGCCAACCTTCTAGTTTTCGCCTACAACCAAGGCGACAATTATTCGCCGCAGACCGAGTGTGGCAGAGAAATCAAATTTTCGCAATTTTAACAGCAAAAAGAGCCGGATCGAGTGTAGGTCGCGTGGAGAGCTTCAGTTTTTCTGCTTATAAAAGATTTTCAATACTTCAATTGGAGGTATATAAAGCAAGGGCAAATGTAAGTTCAGAGTGCTAAAACAAATTACAATTATTTGTGAAATGTGTTGGTGTATCGCTTTGAGTGAGATGAGTAATGGGTGCGTTCATGTCTGCTATAGCATGTGGATTAATTTGCAACTTTGGATTGCATGTCACTTTACAAATAATGTATCGAGGTTTGGATCTGCTTATGTTTAAAGACTGAATTTCGACACGTTAACTTTGGCTATTAAAATTTGCAGTGCGTATGCATTATCAAAGCGTTGGAATTTGTCAATGCCTAGTTTTTGCTAATGCAATGTTTTATGTGCAATTGGGGTTAGGTTTGCTTCGGCACGTCAATGACGTTTGTACACGAAAATTTTGTTTTTAGCGATTTGCCGGCGTTTATGTATCGAACCAGCCAAAATTCAATTAATTCGATAAAACTTATGCGTTTTTTCACATCATTTTTTCCATCAGATGGCTGCTAATATCCTTCCATCTCCTTCCTTTCTATCTATGGTAGTTTTGGCGCGAATGACAATTTTCTAAATATGTATATAGTATTTGCCCCACTTAAGATGGGGGAGATCCCAATGATTTGTTTTAGAATGTATGTTAGTTTAATTTCATTAGTTTATTTTCATTAACGAATGCTTTTTAAAATGTTATAGAAACGTGCACGTTTAAGGAAAATACCTTTCACAAATGGCACAAGAAGCTGATATTCCCACATTTAAATGCGTATTGGTCGGAGATGGTGGTACAGGCAAGACCACTTTTGTAAAACGGCACATGACCGGCGAATTTGAGAAGAAGTACGTTGCTACGCTCGGTGTAGAGGTGCATCCACTGATATTCCACACAAATCGTGGCGCCATCCGCTTCAATGTCTGGGACACCGCAGGGCAGGAGAAATTTGGTGGATTAAGAGATGGCTACTACATTCAGGGACAGTGTGCTATTATTATGTTTGATGTAACATCGCGTGTGACATATAAAAACGTCCCTAACTGGCACAGAGATTTGGTACGAGTCTGTGAAAATATCCCGATTGTCTTGTGTGGTAATAAAGTCGATATAAAGGACCGCAAAGTTAAGGCAAAGAGCATTTTATTCCACAGGAAAAAGAATTTGCAGGTAAAGAACGAGCATCATTACGAGTTAGCTTCCTTTGTGAGAAATCTGTTAAGGCAGTAAATCCAATTCCACCCCTTAAACCGAATTATTAGAATCTGTTGCGCTCACAGAAATTCAATAACGGCAGTGTGAAAATCTTTTAAAGTTTTTTGAACCGGAGTAATGTACATATATCGATAATGTATATTCGAATCTTAAGTCACGGGTACCTTTCTTAGATAATTCGTATATCATGCAAAATTCGTATAATAATATATATATATGTATATGTATATAAGCATCACTCCCTTTATGGAAATACAACTATACATCATTTTACTCCTTTTCAGTACTACGATATCTCTGCCAAGTCAAATTACAATTTCGAAAAACCTTTCCTCTGGTTGGCAAGAAAATTGGTTGGTGATCCAAACCTGGAATTTGTTGCTATGCCAGCGTTACTTCCGCCAGAAGTCAAAATGGACAAGGATTGGCAGCTACAAATCGAAAGAGATTTACAAGAAGCTCAAGAGACTGCTTTGCCCGAAGAGGATGAAGATTTGTAATCTTGAAGATCTGGTACTTTTTATCTAAATACAGAGTTTACTACAAATTATAATTGAGAAAACTACAAATTCTAAAATTACTGCAAAACATGAATGTCGAGAAAATCAATAAAGATATAACAGAATGCAGACATTTTGAGACTTTGGGAAAATAGTTTTCCATACAATTCTTTGTTTATGTAATTTGTATTTAAGTTGCGCTTATTTTCTTATTTTTAGTGTACAATTTTAATAGTTTTGTATTAAAATTTATCTGAATAATACTTTAAGGAATTTGATAAATAACTGTTTCCATGTTTATATTTTCGACTGCGACCTCATTAAATATAAGTTGCTAATGTTTTGAAATAGAAAAGTTGAAAAAATCATTTGTGTTTTCAAGTTTTAACTGCGGCATCTTCATTATCTAATAAGCTAAACGTGTTATTGAAAATCTATTCAGATGATAATGATGTTAATTAGAAGGTTATTTAGCACGATATTTCGGGCTTCCTAGTGGTCAAGCTCCCTCAATGGTATTTTGGTTTTGGAAGAGTCTTCTATGTTGAGAGGGTTGACAGATGGTGGCATGACAAAAAAAAAAATGCCGGGCAAGGAGCCAAATTTTTGAAATTCCAGATTCCTTTGGTAGTATCTGCCAGCGTACATAATTCTTTTTAGTAGATCTGTATTGTTAAAGTGGAAACAAGGATGATACAATTTTCACACCGTAGGACATACTCCTTTTGTTTCATGTGTTACCTAGCAGCCAATAAGATGATATCCTACGAAGACGGCGCACTTCGCGGGTACTTCAGTTGTTGTTGTTTTTGTTGTAGCGCTACTTAGCCCTACCTAGGTAGTCAGTATCTTACCCAGTATTGTCATCAAACTCTTCTAACGGAAGTCCTAGAAACCTGGCGGCTTCGACAGGGGTGGACCAGAGGGATATGGGTGCTAGAAGAGTAGGCTCGGTTGAGCAGACAAAAAGATGATTGGTATTATGGGGGGACAACCCGCATGCCGGACAAACATTAGGCAAGTCGGGGTTCAGTCTGGATAGGTAAGAGTTTAACCTATTACAATATCCAGACCGGAGTTGAGCCAGCATCACCCTAGTTGTTGTTGTTGTTAGCAGTGCTTCGCCCTGCCCAAAGGGCCAGTACACTCCTGTTTCATCAGGGTTGGACCAGACCGGCGGGGTTCACAGGCCGGGTTCTGACGGTGTTTTGGCAGACCTGGAATTCCCTCCAGTTGGTGTCGTGAAGGTTTGGCGACCATATGGGCGCAGCATAATCAATAACCGGCTGGCCAATAGCCTTATAGGAGGCCAGCAACGTTTCTTTGTCTTTGCCCCAAGTACTGCCGGCCAGTGACTTGAGGATCTTGTTGCGGCCTTGTACCTTTGCAGCTATTGCGGTGGCATGATTAGCGAAGGTGCGGCTATTGTCGAATGTAACTTGAGTCACTCTCTCCACTTTGATCTCAGAAAAGGTGGGGGACTTATGATGTCCAGACTGCAAAAACTCACCTGCGTTCGATTTCAAGCCATTGCAATGCATTTATACACAATTACATACATATACATATGTGTATGTAATAATTTTTGTATTTTTTATTTCTAGTACGAATATCTATGGCTAAATATATTGTACAATATTGATTTATTTTTAATATTTTGCAGTTATAGTTATTGGTGTGTCTGTGTGTGCGATGTTAAAATATTATTTCAACTTGCAAATGTTTTAAAAAGCATTTTATTTGTTCAAATGTGTGTATTTACGAATTTACAAATATAAAAACAATTTAAAAACTAAATAAATACAAAACTAATACATTTTTAAACACCGAAGACCACAATATTTAAAAACAAAATTAGACATACATACTTGGGGTATATAAAAGCCGCCAGCAAAACACTGTTGTGTATATTTGGCTGCGTCTTTCTCTGCTTTCATGTGAACCAATAGTCCGCTACAAAATGATGGCACACCCGTCTATTTATTTTTATTTTTGAAATTAGTTGTTAAAATTAGTATAAAAAGTCGATTGCATTTTTATACAAAAAGTCATAAATTATAGTTTTTTACAGACATTATGAGAGTTTGCATTCAAGCTGCGTACTCCAATTTGCTTTTTATAAATTTTTGTAGTAAATATAAATAGCCCAAGCCGTTTGTGTCATCATTATGTATTTATGTATTTATGCAAGTACTATATAAAACTGAAAAATCTTATATTTCTAATATCACTATTCCTACCAGCTAGTTTGCAAAAACGTTTCCATCGTACCTTTGTAGATTCAACGACCAATTAAGAATGCCAACGAAACCTTCCTATGTCTTATGCTTTTATTGATTATTGTTTTTTTCTTTATAAATTTTTTTGTATACCTTTTGCTTTGATATGAAAATTACATATTTGAAATACTTTATTCTATTTCGTAATGTATTTTTATTATTATTGCGTATTGCGTATTGTTATGTTATACATACGTACATATATTATTCATATCGATGTGTAGTTTTCAAATTTTGCGACGTTGTTTGTTAAAAGGTGCAGCGACAAAAAGCTTTTGCATACATGTACATATATATGTACATATGTATGTATGTATGTACATTTGTAGTATTTACTCATTGAGAACGGCATGTATTTAACTCAATTCATTATTCTGACTTTAATGAAAATTAGATAAAAGACGTATGCACTAATATTTGTATGCGAGTGTACATATTTAAAACCCAAATTAAATAAAAATGTTCAGTAACATTTTGTGGTTTTGCAGAAATGATAATTATGCTTATATGATAAAATAATATATGCCTAACAATTACAACGTTAGAGGAAATAACAAGATTAATGATAATCAATTAAATTATTGCACTTTTCAAAATCTAGATAGGCTTTGGTGTCTGTATGTAAATGGAATTAAATAGGATTTTGTATAACTATTGAAAATATATTTGGCACTTAGAAATAAATAAATATTGCACCATTAAACAAAATTAATAAACATACATACATATGTAAGTATTTATTAATTTTAATTTTGCGAGTCAATTAAAAACTCAAACTACTAGATCATTTTATGTTGCTCTTTGAGCCGTTCAACCAAAGTTAGTTTTGTATGCACGAGTGTTAGGTATACATAGATGTAGACGTCTACAGTGAATTATTTTTTATTTTATTGTGACCACTTGTAATTAAAATGGCAAAGTTTTGAAGTGAACAGTTTCGAATATGCAGATATACATATGTATGTTTAATTCTACCTTTGCACGTCCATACATGCACAACGCATACACAAATGCGAAAAATCCAGGTGCAATTTGTTAAACACAACACCTTTAAATCATCCGTGCGTTTCAAAAGAAAATACGTTGGTATAACTTCTATTGTCCCTTTTCTACAACAATTTCCCTGACATAATACAAATTTAAACGTATTTACATACAGTGGCATATAGTGTGTGTGTGTGCCCACCCAAAAGGATATCTTTCTAAAACAACCAATATTTATGCATGTAAATCTAATGGAAAAGCCTATAATAGCTGAACTATAACTGGTTCGATTAAGCACATGTGCTCGGCTCCTCTCACTGGCAAACGATTCAAGCAGAAATGACGTATCATATCGGGCACAGCTTCAAAAGGACGACTAAATTGACCTAAAATATATTGGCCGGCATCATTGCGTTGGATGCGCATATGCATGAATCCTTTGGCACCCCTAAATATATTAAAAATAAAAATGAAGAGTTATAAAATATTTAGATTTTCTAAAATTTGGCGGTGCTCACTTCAGAGATAGCGAATAGTCCTGTTTGGTGGATTCACAGTTGCGTACAAGAAAACTTCCTTCATTAAGGGGCCGTAAAGTGTTCTCAGCTTCGATTCGTGTTATGGCCCCATGATACCAACTACATGGAAATGTCAATAATTATTTTATGACCATACGAGTGTAGTCAAATTGATGGTATTGAAAAACTTACCCTTGCCGTTCAAGCGGTATTGTAATGTCTATCAAATCCACAGCTGAAGTGAAGCCCTGTGCGATGTTTAGATTAAGTTGTTTATTGGCTGAAAGGCCCCGCAGGTCCAGACTACCAAATTTATTACTCGGACGTGGCTCATTTAAGTTTAAGGTCAGATTTTGACGAAATATCGCTCCTTCTAAAATATTTTTTCAAACACATATCATATTATATATGTATATAACATACAGTAAGTAATACTCTTTAGATGATTACCCAGTTTCTTAGCAATTTTGTTTTCATCCCGCATTGAATGACTTGAAGATGCTTGTGACAATCCACTTGATTCGGTGCTGTGGGACAATATTTCTAATTGATTCGTTCGTAGCCGTCTTCTTAGCTTTGGCATGTCGAACGGCAAATCACCCAAATCCACAGATGTAGCACTCCCGGAAGTACAGGCCTCCTTAAAATGTAAAAAGGGATAAATATGACTTTCTTATATTTGTATATATGTACATATATATATGTATGTATATATGTACATATATATGTATATGTATATATATATATATGGCGCGATATACAACAGTTATATCATCAACCTCCTAGGAGATTTTTGCCGCTTTGAAAATTTTCCTACAAATTGGCGGGACCTACGGTTTTTTGCCGACTCCGAACGGCATCTACAAAGCAGATGAATTTTTGCTGAGAAGCCTTTCATGGCAGAAATACACTCGGAGAGTTTGCCAAACCACTGCCACACATATATACATAGATAGATGAAAATAAAAAAACAACAATTTGCCGTATATGTTCACCTGTTGCAGAGTTTTCTTCCGTCGCAATTTCGGCATATCAAATGGTAATTCACGTAAGTCTTGCGGTGCTCCAGATGAGCTTGCACCTCCCGCTGCTGCGCTGGTGCTGCTCTCATTTGCTTTGTCAGACTGCGGAAAATTTAGTTTTGGTAGTGTAAACCTTTGTATGCCGGCACTTAATTTCGAATCCTCACGCGAATGTAGTGATATACCGCTATCTGAACCGATTATCTCATCGGCTAAGTGAAGTAACGTCTTATTGGGTGGTGGTTTCTTCCTTTTTAGTATATCGGTTTGTATTTGTTGTGTTGGCCTTGAGATTTCGACGTTTGACGTTAAAGTGTTGGAAGTAGTTTGCTGTTGTTGGGCTGGTGCCAATTGGGCCACTTGTGTAACTTCCTCCGGAGAGGTGTGTTGTGTTTTATTTTGTTCGGACAATTCGGAAGCTGGTTCTTGGGAAGACTTGTCTGAGATTGGACTTAAGATATGTAATTTAGAGTGAACAACAACAGGTGCTCGAAGTGGGAGCGCAACGCTCGAGCTACCAGATTCAGAGCTATGTGAACTCAACGATGTTGAATTCCTTGACTCTGAACTGGAAGTACTACGATTTCCTTCACTGGTACTCGAGCGTAAAGATTCCATGCTGCCACCACTACTCGATGTGGCAATGCTTTCGGTCGAGGAATAATTATGTGTCCTTCGACCGCCATTTCCAACATGGTGGCGGTGGGAGACGTGGCTTTTTCGTAACTCTAATACTCGCCCTGACTCAATAACAAACGACCTAGGTCTAATGCGAGCTCTAGAACTATTCGCTTGTGGTACGTTAAGTACATTTCGTGTCGTTGAAGATGGTGGATTAACGTAGGCGCTGTCGGTGAGACTATTTTCGTTGCTGGTTCCAATTGATGTGGCATGCTGTTGCTGTTGACGCAGTGAAGACTGTAATGGAAGACGTAAGTCACGTAGTCGAGGATGAGCTGGATTTGAAGACGGCAAGTTTGGGGCACTTTTAATACTATTCATAAGAAATCGATCATGTTTGCCAGGAAATTTCATTGGCAATGGTGCCGTTGATGGTGGAGATGGTGTATATCCACGTATCGGTAATTGTGATGTGGACGTAGATGCAGCATCTGTTTGTTGCTCAGCAGGTTGTTCATGGATATGGACCTTTTCAATGCCAGTAATTATGTTTGAAACATTTCTTTGGAATTCGGTATTTTTCTTAGTATCTAGTTCTGTGGGAACAGTCGACAGTGGCGACCCACTACCGCTTGCATTTCCCCCAGAATTACTGCTTTGCTCTTGTATAGCATGATTTTTGGAGTTTTTTAATCTTTTACCTTCATATCGAGTTTTGACTTGACTCGGTTTTGTTGAATGTGGTTCGGGTCTTGTAATTCCATCGGTGCTGCTATTAGTTTGAAATAATACAGAATGGTTAGTTATGCGATCCACTTCATCGAGATCATCGTCCGATTTGGCAATTTTACAATCGAACGCAGTCTCATATAATTGTCGTGTACGGCCAGACATTTCGTCTTCGTCACCTTCGGTTATTACAGTGTTTATCTGAGTAGCACCTTGTTCATTATATGCATTAATAGTGGACGTATTTAAATGATTTGTATCTAAAACACAATCTGAACATTCATGCACTCCCTGTGGATGGACATAAAATATACTGCGTGGCCGAAAGAACTCGTCAATGTCGTCTCCAATGGTCGGTGCAACGCAGGCGCAAATAGCCGGGCCGAATAGTTTATGAGGCGGCATCGACGAACTATCTTCCGAAATTGGCAAGATCTTGGTGTCTTCAGTCTGATGATTACAAGTATTTGAGTTTGCGCTAACGGCGATGGGCTGTATATTACAAGTTTTTCGAACTAAAGCCAATGCTCTGGCATGCCACTGTCGTCTCTTCTGACACTCACTGCAATCGGATTCCTCCGAAGTTGATGTGGTAGGCGAATCACAACGAATTATATGCACACCCTCCTCTGTAAATGAGTAACGTTTCGGTGTCTCATTAGTTGCTGGGGTGAGTGTGTTTTGAGTTAGATCGGTTTTATCTAAATCTTGTTCTTTGTTTTCTGGTATGTCAAGGCTAGTACTCTTACGATAGGGACCTACGTTTATGGATGGTTGTGTCAATTGCGGTGGTTCGGACACGGTAGATTGGCGACTTTTGTTTTTGGTTTCCTTATCGGCGACTGCAGCTTCGGTGTCTTTGGATTTTAGTAAATCAGAGTAGTAATATGGAGACGGGTTTCGTTTACTTGTATCTGAGGGCGCAACCGCTAATTTACGTGGACTGCGATATAATTGCGATGGTAATGGGTGCACGAGATCATCTGAAATGCTATCCGGTGAATTTAATTCAGGGACTTTTATTGATTGATTGTTTTCATCATCGGACGTCCTTGGCCCTGATGTATCTGTTGAAAAATAAATAAATTGCCCGTCATTGTCCGTCCACTTAATCAAGCGTAAATTATTATTTTTAATTGAAATATTCTCTGGATTTACCTGAACTACAGTTTGACCGCTTGGTCTTGGGCTTTTCTTGTTCCTTAGGTGTACTCGACTGATGAGGAGACTTCTGATTCTTATTGACTCTTCGTTTTCCTCTTTTATGATGACGTTTTTTCTGTCTTTTATGATCTTTAGGATCTGAGTAACCTTCAATAAGTTTAATTGATGCGTGTCGTATAGTATTGGGTAATGGAGGATGTGGTTCAAGGATGTAATGTGTCTGCGATTGATTATGTTGGTTATGCGATTTTAATTGAATAGAGTGTGGGTTATACTCTTGCGAATCGAAATGTGTTAATTGATGAGTTGGAAGTGTATTGTTGGGGGCAACAGCGGACGAGAGTATATTTAAAGCAGCTTTCTTAGTTGGTAAAGTTGATAATGGTGCTGGCGGTGGTGGTGTAGGCGAAACTTCTAAATCTTGTGGATGTGCTTGGTGACTTTGGCATTGACTTTCTTTTGGTTCGATCAACGTAATCTAAATAATTGCATATGATAAGAATAATTAATAGTTATTTTAAAACTTAAAATAAATCGATTTACAAATTCGGCTTTTGGGCTAGGTTGACCCCAATTGTCTGTATTGGTTGGCACTGCTTCGGCTAAACATGGATCAAAACTGGACGGCCGTTTTTTAACAAAGTCGACTGGTAAGCTGTAATCGTCACAAATAGCAATCTGAAATGAACAAAATGAACCATGATATTCAGTACTACTACTCTTTTAACTTCAATTTTTTTTTAGTTTTTCGTAACAATTTGATATGTTTTTAATCAACCACCATAGAAACCTAACACAACTTTTATGTTCGCACCTCAAAATATAATTGCAATCGATAAAGTTCCCGACAATCTATACAATACCATTCAAACTCATTTTTTGCGTGCAGCTCTCTAACGACAGCAGTGGACACGCCGATACATTTATCATGGAAGAGGCGAGCACAAGGTCCCGCACATTGTACAGTTAACTCTTTTGAAGAAAAATCGATCCAACAACGGCGGCAAAACATTTTTCTAGACAACTTATAACCAAGAGAGTTGTTCGACTCTTCTAAGTGACCAAACTATTTCAACTAACGACTTAGTTCACATTTTTTAACGATTTATCTAAAAATGTGAAAGAAATTTGTCTGTTCTTGTGCTTCTATAACTAAACGCGCATAGAAATTATTTGTGTATTCGTAGCTCGAGGCTGGAAAATACATCACCCTAATGACGCCCTTAAA
This sequence comes from Sphenella marginata, assembly GCA_951509765.1. NCBI lineage: Eukaryota > Metazoa > Arthropoda > Insecta > Diptera > Tephritidae > Sphenella > Sphenella marginata. Next base: position 81,100,008 of record OX608081.1, read on the forward strand.
TAACCATCTTTTCATTAAACTGACACTGAGTGCTATTGACTGAATGAATGCTGTTGCTTTTTGCCGGTGGATGTTTACCCTGAGTTGATTAATACGCCAAAGGAGCATAGGCGCAGCGCAAACGTGCGGTCTATACACTTTTCGTTTCTTTTATTTCACAGTATGAATAAATAAAGACATCATGCAAAAAATAACTTTGGACATTAGAATACTTCATATTAAAGTCGCAAAAAAAATCGGTGGCATTTTTCCATAGTGATTACGGCGGCCACCGTGGTGTGGAGGTAGTGTTGTCGGCCTACCACACCAAAGGTCCGGGTTCGACCCCTGGTACAGGTTACATCAAAAAGTGGTTTGAAAAAGTTTTTTCAAAACGGAGTCGCCCTTCGGCATTGGTTTGGCAAACTCTCCGAGTGTATTTCTGCCATGAAAGGCTTCTCAGCAAAAATTCATCTGCTTTGTAGATGCCGTTCGGAGTCGGCGAAAAACCGTAGGTCCCGCCAATTTGTAGGAAAAAATTTCAAAGCGGCACACCACAAATTGGAAGAGAAGCTCGGCGCAAAAATCTCCTAGGAGGTTGATGATATAACTGTTGTATATCGCGCCATATATATATATATATATATGTATTACAAAATGTTAAGATATTCGCATAAAATACCTTAACAAAAATTATAAATTTTATTTAGCTGGACTAATTTCAAAATACTTCATAATTCGACTTTTTGATTTTCTAATAAATACAGGTAATTTCGAAATGTAGCCCAAGTTTTATTTCTATCTCTTACATACCTGTGCTGGTGAAAAAATTACATCTGTTTTGGGAAAGTACCTACTCCCTATTAACTATGTATGTATGTATGTACGCCCAGGCTTGTATTAAAATATGTGGCACTTACGCGCATCCCGGTATGTTTACAAACATACGCCCATACGCATTCATATAAATTCACAAATACATACATATGTATGTACATACTAATCGTTTCATAATTATTTGGCACAAAATATTTAGTATATGTTTTTCCTATATCTGAAAACCGACAACATGTCCGCAAAATTATTTATTATTTTCCTTAATGATGCCTGAAATATGTATGTACATACATATATATGTACATATAAAGTTCATGAATATGACTATGCATCAGGGGACCCATGGACATCGAAGCCTCAGTATCCCTTTAGGCATGCAAATAGACACAAACACCCACACATTTTTAATTTGCAGTGAAATTATTTGTGTACGGAAATAAGCTAACTACCTAACACGCTCACACAGAGATCCATATGAATCGAAAGTCGCTTGTTTTAATGCAAGTATCCATCACATAAATACATAGGTCTGCAGTACCACAAAATTAAAATAACCCCTATCTTCAAGCACTATGGCTCGTACAACTGCTCATAGACAAGTGCTACATATCCACGTACAAGCACATTTGTGTCCTAGCGTTGTTGGTGTGTTAATGCCGACCACCTAAATGTATACATTCATACATACAAGCATGTGAGCTTTTATAGGTGTATTTGTATGAAACATTTAATTTAAAAGTTTTGTGACGACAAAGTGACTCAGGCGTCGGGAAACCCCTCCAAAGTGTGAACCACTAAAACTGCCCCATCTCACTTTTAATAACAACGATGAGTCATGAAGGTCGTGACGAAACCAAAGTATACACTATGGCGCAGAGACTTGCAAGGTATGTGTATCTTCGAAATCTCACCGCATTGGTTTCGAAAAATTGAGTATGCCACCAGCACAAGAACACATGCAACATGTCAACTGTAGAAGAGAGTAAATGAGCATCATCTAAGAATGGTCGCCATACTTTTTACACTCTTCGAAATCCCACAAACTGAAAAATATACAAACCATAGGCCAGCAAATTAGTACTTTTAAAGCTTGAAAAATCAATTTTGTATTTAAGTGAGGCTGGTCTAAGCATTTTCATTACATTCTTCTTACTCGTACAAAATAATGCGTTTTAGATTAATTTCTCAAAACGAACATTGGCAAATAACGAAGATTTTTTATTGAAATCCCTGCATTTCACCACAATCTAGTTTCCTTAATGATGCTATCCTTGCTACTGGCATGTACATCCATCCAACGGCCCAAACATACAAACACACACACATTTTGAGAGGTTGGTGTAATTATTTAATTTTCTTACCTGTCACAACTTACACGCATTAACTAAAATTCAAAATAATACAAATATTGTAAAAATATTTGTTTATAAACAATGGAGTAGATAACGAAAAGAACAAATTTCCATAAACATTTTTCCTTTGTATTAAAGATGGATGGAATATGCGTTAGTTAATAGCCGTTCAACTGCGTTGTGGTGATATGTAAGGTTCCCGTTCTATATTCTTTTCTTAAATTCTTTCACTTTGAATGGTATCAGAACGTTCAATTCGATTGAATAAAACTCATTTGCGCAATACTTTAAAGTTTATTGTACAACAGATTATATGCACAAACCGGAAGAAATATTTTCTTGCTTTGTTTTTTGTGTTTTACTTTTAGCTAAATTGAATAATGTTTCGTTCCTAAGAAATCTGTTTGCTACACTCGAAATTCATTTTCGCACTGCGGGTATTCTTTGCAGAAGCACATTTCATTTCGAATTCAACCCTTAACAATGCAAGTAATGAGTAATGTTCGAAAGTGGAAAGCTTTTCAGTTGTGAATTTGGCTCATGGTTGCTTTCGAAAACAGTGATGCAAATAGCTCCATTGCTACTTCTAGTCAAAAAGTTAGATAGAAATAGAAACGAACACCTACCCCAAAAAAGGGTTCATAAAAATATTTTTGGTTCATTAAATTACATAAAGTTTTTACTGAACTGCCCTAAGCCTAGACATCCTGACAGATCTGTCGGCCAGAGATACAGGGATACATCTGTACCCAAATATTTTCGACCGATGCCGAGAACTGCAAACCAGAAGGTTCATTTCTTCAATCTCTGACTGAGAAGGACAGTGAGCTGCTGGACAAGTCAGAGTTGTCCGATTGACTCCTAAAATTATTGATGATGAACTGGGCTTGCAGATATCACCTATGGGTTCTCTCAATTTCAAATGAGGTTCACTGTTGAATTATGTAGTCCAAGGAGTATGAAACCACAACTAAAGTAGTCGACTTTTTATACATTTAAAAATTTGCCATTGTCATACATATTGTAGCTTATTGTTTAGTTCAGAAATGTACAAATGTGGATTTATGCTTAAAATAGGAATGCGCATACTCTTTCAGATTGCCACATCCATTCACACATATCCCAAATATATTGGTTAGTTGTTATGAGATTTAAAGCGGTAATAAAAACCAATTAAGCATTATTATCATACATTAATGGAAGTATCAAGACACATACTCGTCTGCTCATATAAACAGCTATAGTGGTCAGTATGGCCACTGCAATATTTGTCGGCGGAAGAGGTTGCTAGACAAAGGTGCATGCATTTGGGTATAAAAAAGCTATTCAAAGTATTGTTTAAGATCATCGTACCGTTACAATAGGCTGTCCAACAGTGCAAACCACATCGTACATGTGTCTATTCATCACGTAATTAGTTGGTACATATGTGCTCTGCAGGGGTCAACGTAGATAGTGTGTTTAAGCCACAGTCAGTTGCACTCTTGTGTAAAACCTCCGATAGAGCTTCTCGGTGTTAAAACATCGGAAAACTTTGTGATACAACCGCAATATATACTTCAACTTACGGAAAAGCTATATTCAGCCTCCATAGCCTCTACAAACTATGCCTTGAAAGGGAGCATTCCAAAACCTCTGTACCCAGGTTGCTGGACTAGCTAAAGTACACAGTAAAATATTTCACCCTGTATTTGGGATTACATACTTTATGAACTTCAACATTCATAAAAAAAAACTTACTGCACGATTTTCAAATGATTAATAATGCGAAATTAGCTTTTTTGTTGTGATTGTTGATTTTCTCATTATCTACTCCTAATAGTAGCGAAGATGTTTTGGTTCTTATGCTAGCGCTAATCTTACTTGTGTATGTAAATATTTAGGTTTATTTATGTACATATTAAGTGATTAATTTTTGAGCTGTGATCATTGGGTTTCTTTGGCAAAATCAGTTTATCCAACTGCATTCATCCAACGACTTACAAACGCACAAATTCGGTTCGGCAACAATTTTATTTGATTAATTGTTCCTAAATGGTTAACTAGCTTACACCAAATACAATCGGTTAAATACATTCTTTTCATTTTTTACTTTTTAATAATTTGCTTATGTTCGTAATGAGATCATAGAGGTGTCTATGGCGGATATATGTACGAGTACATACATATTCATGTACGTTAATAAAGAATTTAAGTTTACTCGTGAAGCGGATGGATGCTGTCGAATTTGAATAATGGGAACAAAAAAAATTCAAACAATCAAGAGACTATGGTACGAAAAATGATTGAAAGAAGAATTATTTAGTAATAGAACATTAAAAATTTTGTTATATAACAACGCTCAGTAGCATCATTGGCGTCAGTTATAAGACAACTTTAGTCCACTACGAGGCGTTACATAGCTTAGTTGTTTACTGAAAATTTGAAAATTACTTACAATCATGAAGCGGGTGAGTGAAAATAATGCTCCTGAACTGGATTTCAAATAACGAATGATTTTTCCACAGCAGTTTGGAGCGATTAGCTTTTGTGCGCTGTTTGCAAGTGTGATGAGCTTTGGTTCGCCTGCGCTAAAATATCTACCACCTCGTAATGTCGGAACTTATGGAAATTCATATGATCGTGCACCGTCCCAACAATATCTAGCACCGCAGAGCAACAGAGATATGCATTACAAAGGCGTAAGCGCTGCAGCGAGTTCTACAGGCTTTGAAAGGCCAAAACAAAATTTTGCAAACGCACAAATTCCCATCATCAAACAGGACTATACAAGCGATGCTAGTGGAAGTTATAATTTCGGGTAAAATGACAAAACTAATTAGCTATGAATTCATAAATCTATATATACATATATTTTCTTTATGTACTACATATGTATATGATATAAACAGTTTTCAAACTGCCAACGGAATTCAACGGAACGAAGCAGGCGATATACATTACAAACCCCAAAGCTCCCTAAATGTAAAGGGTTCATACTCCTACATAGGCGACGATGGTCGTACATATACCGTTAATTATACAGCCGACGAAAATGGTTTTCATGCAGAGGGCGATCATTTGCCAACACCTCCGCCAGTAAATAATCAAAATGTTGGTGGAGGGTACAGTAACCAAGGCAGTGCTGCATATGCTAACCGAGGCTACCAAGGCAGCTCAAATGGTTATGCGCCAACAAATCGATATTTACCGCCCCACCGCCATTAAGAGTGTAGACGAGCATTCATAAATATTAAGGAAAATAATAATTTATGTTCATACGTGAAACTAATTCCAATATTTATAAACGACCAATTAAACTGTGAGAGATTTTTTTAAGGAGAAACTACTAATCTAAACATTTATGGAAAATGGGAACTTGGATAGCCCAACTGGTTCAATAAATGGGCTGCGTTTTGCTTTTAAAAGGATGTGACTAGTTTAGGCTTGTTAATACAATGAATAATAATCTCACCTGTTTTTTCATTGTATCGGTCAAATCGTCGATGCATTCCTTCCTTTCAAATCTCTCAAACTTGAAGCTATTAGAGCGATAGAGTTCATTGTCTTCATGGCGGCGGTTACGGCACAATCTTCGCATTATCACATTTCCACTGCCTCCTCCTCCGAGACGAGGCCTGTTTTCAAAGTGAAAAAATAAAAAAAAAATTCTTTAATCAAATAAAAATTTTTAGTACAAACTAACAAATATTTTTAGCAAAAAATTAGGCAAATTGATGATATATTTTGAATGCGATTTTCTGCTCGTTGTGTGAAATTTATCTTGTAAATGGAATATGTATTCAGGTTCTGAAGGTGAACAGCTTAAAGAACTCCTACTGATATTCTTATTGACATTTGAACTCCTTTGCATATATTCAGCTACATATATATATCTATATACATACATACAAAATACTATGTACACACTTTTACAAAAGTATCCCCAGACCACCCAAAACATACACAAACAAAGAAAGCAATTGAGGCCATCATAAGTGGACTTGGATTGTCGGATGGTTTTATTTCTTAACCGCTTAGAATTTTTTTGCTTTACAAAAATTTGCGAGCTGCAACATTTTGTTGCATATGTATGTATGTATGTGTGCCCATACTTTAAGAAAGTAGATAAAGGTGATGATGCACAATGGACGTTATCCCTGCAAAAAGTGAGTCTGGTCTAAGACTGTATAAAATACAGTCTTTCGTTGACATACTACCGGACCAAGTCTAGACCAATCTCATGTAAAACCATAGGACCAATTTACACGGAGCATGTCCTAGGCTTGGTCTACCATTCTACCATTTATGCCGTGTACAGTCCAGACCAAAGATAGACCGTTTGGTCTATACATAATTTTTGTGCTCATTAACATAACAAGTGAATATATTTCTTCAATTCGGCAAAGCAAAACTACATGCGCACAACTAGTCATATTGGTCTAGATAAAAACTAGATTTTTCTAGCTATCTATATACCACTAATTTTGTGTTATAGGACCAATGCTTTTTGCAGGGATGTTGAACTACATACGCGAGAGAGGCAACGAAAGTGAAAATAAAACAATTTGTAATAGCTTTGGGTGATACTGGCAAAAGGAACTTATGAATATACCTTTGGTATTATATTCGCTTGACTTCTGGAGAAGAATATGGTTATTTGCGTATGAAAGTAAAGTGGGCATGAATAAACGTTCAGATGATTGTATGTAGCATGTCTATTTGTTGTAGTTGTGTTAGCAAAATTTGGCATACTGCATTTTATAAATAAACGTTTGCTGCACATCGATGCACTTTTATTTATAGAATACCTTCGCACATACCTATACACACACACACAATAGTGCATATCCTGTCTAATAGCCCTATAGCGCCTAGATGTATGCCATTTGGACAATGTGTTAAGAAGCATTTTTTGATTATTTTTCTATAAAATGAAATGTTATAAAATAGCATTCTCACCCGCACGGCTTGCAATGATTCATATGTAAATCCCAGTTTAGATGAAAATTGAACATTCTAAGCTTCGCGACGGCACGCTGTCTTAGCGAAATATCGGGGGTGGCTGCCACTGCGGCCGTTGTTGTAGCTTGTGCGACACTTATTTCGGGTGACAAGGGGTCTATTGTACGATTCGTGTTAGGATACATCATTACTGTGCCACTAGGTGCTGAGGTGGCCATTAAACGACTTGATGAAAATCTTGTTTGACGCCGATGTCGATGATTGCCCATTGTGCCATCGGATGATTCCTTAATTGTGTAAAAGCCACCAGATGATCTAAATAATAGTTTCAAAACAAATCATTAATGTGACGACTAGCAAGAGATATACCACTTTATATTTTAGGTATTTATACTTACGACATATTATCACCACCTCCTCCGCCCACACAACTGACACCACTACGTCTTGGTCGACTTTTGCGCCTACGTCGTCTGCGTCGATCCGATGATGCTTGACTGTTAAGAAGTACATGTTGACTAAATGACTTTGGATTCTGGTAAATTATGTTCCTTGCATCGGTTGCCAACTGTTGCCCGCTGCTGCTTACTGTAGAAGCAGCAATCTGTCCACTGGCAGCCAATCGCCGCCCGGTGGCAGTGCTAGAAGGCAAATTTCCGGTGCCACCGCCGCCCATTGTACCCATTGCCACTACCCCCACATTGCCGTCGATAAACCCACCGGTCGAGTTCGTTCCTTCTGCAGACTGAACGGTAGATGTTGATTTGGATGAACGACCACCGAAGCTATGATTAACCTTGCGCCACATACGTTCCATTTTAAAGTAGTCGAATGTAGTCGTATTTATATATTTAGTAGAATAGCAGTTACCATTAAATAGTAAGGTGAGAACTAATATAATTAATATAAAGAGCGTAGATTTTAATTTCAAATTATTCTTTGATAATTTTAAGGAACCATGTTTTATGTTATTATTTTTGAACTGTCCAGATCAAAGGAACCACGTCAACTTTTATTAAGGTTTATTTATTTTTAAAGGCTAATTACCACTAGCTTATTTCCACTATTTATTAGTGCTTATAAACTTTCCACTTATTTAGGATTTGGAAAAAGTTGTGGATTGTCTATATGTTGATGGATACATGTATATGTATGTGCATGTACATATGTATATCCGTAAGTTTCGTGAACGTTATCATGTAATTCTTTAATACAGTGTTTTATAGTCAAAAACAGCTTCAATAACAACACATTAGCATATTTCATGAACAATAAATTTATATCATTTGTTTAACTTCAATTGGAGCACTCAAACAAAGAGTTGGTAGACACAAATAAAGGCTGTACGTAGGAGCTCTTACATCAAAGGAATCACTTTATACATATATGCAGGAACTCAGCTTTGTAGCACTTAAAATGGCAAGTTATAAAACATTTTAATATACCTTACTAGGAATTTTTTAAACATTCGACTCAACCATTCGATTCATAAAATTGTAAAAAAAAAAGTTTTGCAGAAGCAAAAATGTGTCTGTCGTCTATGCACATTAATAACACTCCGGCAGCGTGTACACCTAAAGCAGAGCGACGGAATTTTTTTCTGTGGTGAACATCATCACAGGTCTTGTCAACCAGCATAAAATTTCATATCAATAATTGTTCTTGTTCCAAAAGTATTCGATTTAAAACTTAAAGGTTATCGCGATTGTTAATTTTGTTCACTGTTATAACTAAGTTTTTAAATTTATTAAACTTATTGTGCAAATTGAAAGGACACGTTTTGTGGAAATTATAAAATTTTCATTCACGGATGTGTACCATGCTCGAATATCGGCAATCCCTTCTGCACAGAACAATATTCCACCACAGTAAGGATTTTCCCATTTAGCCTGGAGCTTTTGAATCATAAAAGCTCATTCACTCACACGCAGCTTGTTAGAATGTAAACATCAACAATTTACATGACATCCTGTGTAAGATGCCAGCACGTATTTTGACATTTCGCTCTCTTACATCGTCGAAAACATTTGTATAGGCATTTACCGAGCTCTCTTCTGCGCAGGAAAAATGACTGTGAATTGAGTTTTTTCAAAAATTATTTCGGATGTGAATTAAACTCGTTAATTTTAAAAGCAAATTTATACTAAAAATCAAACAAATTATTACTAGGTTATGTGATTTCGTGTATACTAATATCCGTGCTTATGTTCAATTTTTTTTTATGAATAAATTACATTTGTGGAACAAATAATAATAAACAAAAAAGTGTATTTACTTCAAAGAGAGACTCTTATCAACAATCATCATCTTCTTCTGAAATGAGTCGCTCAGTTATGTATTATTCCCACTATCTACATTTCGTAGTATCTTAAACTCAACGCTTTATATATGTACTTATTAGTACTTTTCATATAATAATTTCTTTAAAGCTAGTTTCTCGTGATTACATTTTTTAGTGGCATCAGTTTCAAATAGGCAGGCTCAGACGAGAGACGTGTCTTCAGAAATGTCGCCGAAAAGTTTAACGGTATATTTTTTTATTGTATTCATAATCGCTATACACCGAGTTGATTTAGTGTTGAGTTATACCGATGTAGCCAGATATGATCACTATAGAGTTTATCATGTGGAATTAGTTACCGAGCAGCATGTGTCCCTGTTCCAGGAATTAGAAGCAAAAAGTGACAGTTGCACATTTTATGGCCATGCACGCCATCCACAGCAAAAACTGACCATTATGGTGGCTGCACATAAGGTTGCAGATTTTGCTGATTTGCTTCGTACCTATGATGTCAAACATCGTGTTTTGGTAAGTACCACTGATAAAAGAAAATAATTAAAAATGAATTTTAAATTTATTGAATTAAGGTTTGTTTTGTATTTGAAAAAAAAAAACAGAGCTACAACTTTCAAGAGGCTATAGATCGAAATATGGGGGAAATACTAGCCAAAGACATTAATCCAAAGAATATGGACTGGCAGCATTACTTTCATCTTGAGACTATATATGGATGGATGGAGCTGTTATCGGAAGAGCATCAACATTCTGTCAATGCTATAAACATGGGCGAAAGCGTTCAGGGCATACCGATTAAAGGTTTGAGCATTAAAAAGAATAAACATAAGGGGTCTCCCACTATTTTTATTGAAAGTGGCATACACGCCAGAGAATGGATAGCACCAGCGACAGCTAACTTTATAATCAAAGAACTTTTGTCATCAAACGACACCAAAGTGCAAAGATTAGCTAACGACTTCAACTGGATTGTCTTTCCAGTTATTAACCCAGATGGATACAAATACACATTTGAAGGTGATCGTATGTGGCGTAAAAACCGTGAGCTTTTTGGTATTTGTCGTGGTGTTGATTTAAATAGAAATTATCCATACCACTGGAATACAACTGGCACTAGTGGAGATCCTTGTCGCTATGACTTTTCAGGTCCGGCATCTGCTAGTGAAGTGGAAACCAAACGTCTAATTAAATTTTTGCAGGATAATTTAGTTTTTGAAAATATACGAACCTATATTTCATTACATTCATATTCCCAAATGATCATGTTCCCATATGGACATACAGCGGAACGTGTAGAAAACTATGAAGATCTTACAGCGATTGGAAAAGCTGCCAGTGACAAAATTAAGCAAGTATCTGGGCGCACTTACAAAAGCGGTAGCATATACGAGACTATATATCCTTCGAGTGGTGGCTCAAAAGATTGGGTTCATGGTGAGCTAAAAGTTCCGATAACCTTTTCATTTGAGCTACGTGGCACTTCCGACAGTAAAGAACTGTTCATTCTTTCAGCTGAAGAAATTCAACCTACTGCTGAAGAGGCATTTTCAGCGATTATGACTATTGTAGAAGAATCGGAAGAAAGGGGATATTATTCTCAAAACTAAAGTGAATATATACAAAAATTTCAGACATACATCAAGCATTACTGTTTTATTTTAGTAATTTTGGAAGCTGAACATTTGAGATTTACTAATTGGGGAATACTTAAATATATGTATACTCGTATGTACATGGAAAAAATTTAAATGCAAAAAATTTACAATTAGTTAATACGACACTAGTACATATGTATGTACTTATGCGCCCAGGTATATGCTATCATATAACTCAATTTATGGCTAATACCACATGTACTGAGTTTATAAAGATAAAAATAAGTTTAAGTTAATCTAAAATACCCACTTTTAGCTGGCAGCCTTATATACGCAGATATAAATTTATCGATTTCGATACAATGTATCGATTTAAAAAGTTCCAATAAAATAATAAAATTTCATAGTACATATATTCCGTCCCTCGTGACGTTTCAGTGTTGACCAAGGCGACCCTCGATCTACTTGCCGGCATCATTCAACAGTCGGTTTATCGGCTTTTAGCGCGCATACTCGCTGATATTCAGTAAAATGCCTGTACATACATGCATATTTCCGACACTCGGTAGCCATGTGGCGCTGATTGGTATCAAATATCAGTTATTTTAATAACGAAATGTTTCTGGTATCTTAAACTTAATATAAAATTTCTTCGGTTTATAAACAATTTTGGTGCCTTAACATTTTTTAATTCCTATACCTAACTATTCCTCGTTCGAAAGCGCACTCGCGTTGCGTGCAGCATTCATTTGTATACGGTTTTCCCATTCCTCTATCAGCCGATGCGAAGATGGCGCCTCTTCTGGTGGCAAATCACATAGCTGAGCCAATGACATAGCGGGACGCATTGCACTACATCCTGCCTTTTTGATGTCGAAATCTGGACTAGGGGTTGCTCTGGAAGAACTCATTATTATACTAATTTGTTTGGAATAGAAACATACGGCAGTTTACCTGGGCGAAATGCTGTTACTCAACTGTGTGGTGTAATGAAGTTCACCGACGGATTTCGCAGAACGAAGTTGCCTAGGTCCAAGGCAATGCTCCACTTCAGAGTCCTCATCATCCGTGTCTGCAAGTCTGAGACACATACATTTATTATACAAGTATTATTTGTGGATGTATTCTATCACACTTACTCATTTCCAATAGACGCAAGTAAATCCGATGTAGATTGTCGAAATTTGTTACGTTTTTTCAGTTCATGTTCACGCGCTTGCAAGTCCTTGATTTCTTTTTGAATTTTAATTTCGGCTGATACATAACCGCGTCGTATAACTCTTCCCTCTGCATCTCTTTCAATGTGGGGAGGGGTCATAGTGACAGTTGGTATGACAATAGTTGGTGTTAGTACATCAGATGCCAATGACGAATGTAAAGCGCTGGACAATGTTCCCAAAGCTGGGCTAGGTGTATTAGCACTACCCAAACCGTTTGTATTGAGCAATGTCGTTGAATTTTTTTGGTTTAAGAAAATTTTATTATTGGCTATTTTATTATTGTTAAGTTGCAATTTTCCTCGTGAGGCTATGAAGCGTTGCATAACCCCTTTATTAGCAGGATTGAAAGTAAATATTCGTTGTCTATTGGGAATGGCAGGTGCAGCTTGAACTGTATTCGTAACTATCATTTGCCGTGGTGGCTCTGGGGTTATAGCATAGCAATTAGGTCCTATATACCGTTGCTCCTTCGGTGGCTTAATTGGTTCGGTTTGATAAGTTGCTGATATACCATTGATGGGGCTTGGTGAGGCGGATATGCCTGAGTCATCATCAATACTCTCTTTGCTGTTAATGCCATTTTCACTCTGCCCCAGCGATGGTAGGCTCAAAGAAGCTTCACAGTTATTTAGAGACGAAGGTGGTATTGGGCTTATTGAAATGCTGTTGGTGCTATCGTTGTCAATTTGATTTTCATTGTTATTGGCCAAGCCATTCTCGTTACGTATATCATATTCGTTGGGTGAAAGTGACGAACTTCCGGTGATTAATTGGCGATGTTCCTCTTCGCGTCGAACAACTTCCTTAATTTCTTCCTGTATGCGAATTAAAGGATCCACTTTCTGAAACATATAAGGAACAATGGTTAGAACATGCAAAGTAATCGGACCGTAAGGCCAGTCCATTTGTATACTATTTACATATGCATACATAAGTACGTATTTCTGTATATATTAATGTGTGTATGTTACATAAATGAAGTGAATGAATAAGAACTTGGTCAATGCGCGCATACTTACATACATAGATCACACACAAATAAGTATTTTGAAACAAACAAAATTTTTTGTTAAGAGCATGATCAAATTTCTTAAGTGTAAACTAATATCAGTTGTTTTGTATTGGAACATGCATGCATATTATTTTACTTTCATATACTTATGTATGTATGTATGTATTGTAGGTATATGCATGTGACTTTTGTTCAAAGAACTTGCAGCATATAACAATTGTCTTTAAAGAGTTACGGCATTGTTGACGTCGCACCTATGAATTTCCGTCAACGGGACTATCATTGAGGGAGTACGTAGTACGAACAAATTAATGTGTGTAAATAATTATATATACCATATACTATTCATAAGTAACTATTTGTATGTATGCACATACAACAAAAATTTCCCTTTGAAAATGATTTATTTAAAAATTTTATTTGACTAACTAACTATGAAAAGGTGTTGACACATAATACCAAAAAGTGTAATACACCCAATACACCCGATAAACGATCAACTTTTTAAAAACTACAATACTTAGCTAGTATATTTTTCTGGCTTAAACTCATTTTAATGTTTTTTCATTCGTTAGACTAATGGTTGCAATGCCTCGAACTTCGCAGTTATTCCCTCATTTGGGACATCCTTTTTTTGCCTTCAAGTGGCAAGTCACATTATTGTGGACCATCAGTTCGACCTCTTTTTTTTTGGAAATGAAACCTTGACCTATTCGCTTAAGCCCAATATAAAAAATTACAAATATTACTCTAGCGAACATTAAGGATACAAATTATTCAAAATATGTACATATATGTGTGTTAATTCGTATTCAGTGAGATTTACTGCAAATCGATTGGTTATTATATATTATTATTGGTACATATGTATGTATGTATGTATGTACATACGTGTGTTCATTTAGGTTAATGTATGTAGCTGCTAACTTGATTTTTAACGTATTGCTATTGACCAATTTTGTAGTGTTTGAGTATTTCTACCATAACCTTGAAATATTTGCCAAAATATGCAACGGAATTGGCAAAGATCTGTCTGTCTGACCGACTTTAGCTAAACCTGCGTTTAACATTTCGAAACAATTTGGCGCTGAAATGAACATGCTACTCATGTAAATGGCTACCTTTGGTTGCTTCAGTTCAGTAATTATTGTTGGCAATATATATGTATGTATGTTTATATATACATACATATGTAGGCACATATGCATATGAGTTGCACATGTATTTTTGGTTTTTAGACTCCCTATTCCACAAATTCTAACAATATCTTATCGCGCGCAATGCAATCTACTTTTCTAATTTCATGTACTCTTTTTTCCGCTATTCAAGTACACCGATAAACAAATATGTAAGTATGTTTGTATGTAAGAGCATTGAAAATATCTGTGCAAATTCAAACTTCGTGCCAACAGCAACTCAATTATTGAACAAATTTGTTATCGGCGAAATTGCTAAACCACAAAAAGCAACAAGAAAACTAAACTGATAAGGTTCAAACGGTCTGATAACTGGAAGAGTGTAGAAATGTACAAAATAATTAAGGCCAAAGTATTGATTAGGATGTTCATTACTGTACGAACACATATGTATGTACCTATATCAATGCTGGTACTGTCTATCGATATAAACATTGTCTTATGACATTTATCGCCAAAAAGTAACTATGGCATATGACATATTTTTGCACATACATAGCTACATATGTATGTATGTATGTGCCAGGGCATTGAGTTCAAAGGATTCAATGGGTTCCACGTATTTGAATTACTTGGTGGCTCCCTGGGCAAGGGCTTTTATTTTAACAAAAAACAAAACAATTGAATAAGTTGCTTCCCAACCGTTACCAAAAAAGTCGTGTCCCCTCGACAATTCTCACAGCCATATACAAAGGGGACGCACCTCTTTCGAACGAGGGTGCCAGGTTTAACACAATCTGAATGTTCCCATTTGCAACCGCCAATGTTTAAAAAAATACATTCGTTGAAGTATTCTTATGTGCATTTGTAAATGCATAGGTGTAGTTATATACATACTTTCCTCATTTAAATGCTGTTGCATCTGTTGATTTTTTCATTTGATTTTAACCAGAGTGAAACTAAACATATTAACTTGGCTTTAATTAGATGTGAAAATATTTGAAAACTAACATTGTTGTTGCGAAATAATGAGGAAAATCCAAACAAACAATTCACAAAAAGTATTTAGTTTTGCTTTCGTTTTTGTTTCGTCATTATAAGCGTTTTGCCTATTATATTCAATCATAGCTCCCAAGCGATCATAGCTTCATATGCGCATTGTGAGTGCGTTAAACTCAATAGCACATTGAAAAATGGCATTCACAAAATATGTAAGTGGTGCCCATGACTTTTTTGCAACGAAAGCAAGGTCATAAACACTCACGCAATTGTAAACTGTAGTAAAAAAAAGTTGAAGATCCAGTAAATCGAATGTGCTCTCACCGGGCACACCACTACTGTCTGTGAGCAGATATCTGGATAAGCTCATACACCTCATCCTTGCTATTGAATTTGCTTGGATTATTTTTTGCCTTTAAAATAAAAGGGAAACATCTCCAATATTTAAAATATATAAATAAATATATGTAGATACATTCATATGTAGCATAATTAGGAGGCTGTATTACAGATGTAAGATGAAAGATATATATACATACATGCATACATATGTATGTCCTTAAGTATTTGCATAAGTATAGGTATATTGGGTCTTTCATTCAGAGACAAATTAAACCTTGTGTCGCCTCATTATAAACGCCCTACCTCAAATTGGGTTTCGAAAACGGCCTATTTCAACACAAATTCAGTACATTTCCATCTGAGAAAGGCAGAAGAATCAAGCCTATCTCATTTTTTGTTGCAAAAGATTTTCAGAAAGGAAAGTGTCAGAAGTTGTGGATTCCCTATGTCACGATCATCTGTTTTTCACTTGAGTGTTTTCTGAGCGAAATTTCCCCAGCAGAATTCTGTAGTTATGTATCTTGCCTCGCAATGAAATGTCAAAATGCGCTCTGTCTCTGTACATATATGTTTTGTGTCGCCTAATGGAGCTTATGGATATTGAAAATTTTATCTCTTAACAGTGATAATTGTAAAAATACGAAAGCTTCTTGACACAAAGTTTTGTACTAAACTAGATTTATTTACTGCCATTTGTTTGACATTGAAAAATTTATTGAAACACCCATTACTTATGTGCATACATGTGTAAGTATGCACTTTTGTAAAACGTAACCGGTCTCCGGGCCGTTCATTACACCCATTGTCAGCAAAAAACGAGTTACTATATGCGAAAATGTCAGTTTGGCTAGCAGTTTCATAAAAATCAGCTTAAATCATTCGGGAAATTAATTGATTACTATTTGCTGAGGATCGAAATAAAATTGTTTGCAAGTAACCAACTATTTTGTTTCTTTACAAATTTAAATTCTTTTTATTATGTTCACTTTTAAGAGGTCTCGCTCAGAGTTGTTCATACGTTTTTTGTTAAAATTCATAGAAATTAATAATAGAAGTGAGAGTAAAATTATTAAATTCTTCGGCGATTGTGTGTTAAAAAGTGAATGGTGGCTTATCCATATGATCATATCCACATATTTTTATGTTGGACAAAGTATTTAGTCGTATGTACAAAAGCATGTATGTATGTATCTAGAGGTGTGCGAGTAAATAAACATTAAAATATGCGATCTTTGCATGATCACATGTCTGCATGTTTATAAGTATTTGCGTGTAATGATCGTTAAAGTTCAAAGGTGCTTGAACTTAACTAATCGCAAAGGTTTCGGAAAGCTGCATTTCTTCCTTTTTACTTTACAAAAGAACATGTACAACAGTACATACATATGTATGTACATATGTGGTTTCACATTGACGAATTTCTTTGCCATTTTATATTTCCAGTAAGAAACGAAGCAAATTAGCTTTTCCGCTTTTTCTCTTTTTTTGCAGGCCGATCTACCAGTTTCTGCTTAGTGGCAGGCGTGTTGTTAGCTTGTCTACATACAGCATCAATACGGCCAATACGACTCACTGTAGTTTGTGCATTTACCACAAGCCTTCCCATTGTTTACTTACACCGCTATTCAGGGGCACGATCTTGTACTCTGGCTTGGTTTTGATCGTGGCTGTTGCCATTGACAATGACTTTACACAAACATACATATTTACACCCATACATAAGAACATACATGCATGCGCTATGTGTGTATGTTTTTATATTTTCGAAATGCTTCATTGTTTTGACAACTACATTGGGGATCACAGCAAAATTTCTCACTTATGCACAAATTTATTTTCTTCATTAACAACACGTATCACGCTACTTTGATTTAGAGAAAAAATATATTTTCCAAAGATCAGCTTAAAAAAACGACAACGGAGAAAGCCAGAACGGCTTACATTCTCTTTTATAACAATTCGTCTTTGTACGATTATGTATAACTGCAAAATATATCATCTTAACATTTAAATACCCAGTAGGCATTCCTGGGAAAGAGCGATGAGAAGATGTATAGCTCACCCATCCAGATAATTAAAAGGAATCAAATTGAAAGTGGGGCATGGAGAAGAGCAGAAATAATCAAAAGGAGAGGAGCGGTGATAGAAGGGTGGAAAAATTTGTTGGTTGTACAAAGTCGTACTTGCTGATTATTCATTCCTTCAAATTCGGAATGTTAATAATGTCGAGTTTTAGACACCTCTCATTAAATTTCTTTCAGTTTTTATGCAAAATTCCGAGGAACGTGAAACTGTAAGCCTTGTGGAAGTACATCAAAACATATCGTGCAATCGAGTGCATTTTCAGACTTATTCACTATCAAGAAACAATCTCTAGCTATTCATTTTTAGGCAAAGAGTTAGAATTAGGGTAAAGCACTCGTTGGAAATGAACTGGGCATTTTAAATCCAACAAATAAAAGCGATACGCTGAAATAAATTCAGATCTTTCGCATTTGCTGGTATTAGCAACTCTTATACTTTAGATTAACGATATTATAATCATCTAAATGCATTGTTGGTACCTATATGTATGCCCATAAGTATGTTAAACCATTTAAGACCTTAGCTGAAGAGGGGTAAGTCCAGGGGCATAAAACTAAAGTAATTCCCCCATCTTCCAATGTTCCAAACTCTGCTATACTCCCCTCTTTTTACATAGTACATATGTATGTACATACGTACATGAATTCATGCATATGTGTATGTACATATGTATGCTCTGTAAACAAGTGCTTTTCCATGCGAAAGCACGTAAATATGTATGTAAGAACATTTGTATGTTTGCACGATCGTGGCTATGAAGTTAGGTACATGGATGGTGAACCACATAATAAATTCACCATCTGTCATGATCCAAAGCAGAGAAAACTTTGGCTTCAGCACAAATAGCTGAAAGGCACTCACCGTAACGTAACCTGTGCATATAGACAAATACATACATACATATGTATGTATGTACATCAATGTATAAATCCATGTAAGCGGGATCAGTTTTTGAGACGGAAAGACAGAGGTCATTGCTCATTTCTTAAATGCTTATACCACAGGTGATGGAATTTTCTTTTTGAAAATAATTGCTTAAACCATTTTATTTGGGCCCGAAATATTTGTATGAATGTTTAATTTTTATCTTTGTAAGTATCTGGACACATGCCCATACACATATAGGTAACTTCACTGTGTTTTGTCTGCCAAAGGTTTTTTTTTTATAAAAAAGGCTTAGTCGATCATTATAGTAGAGTCGGTACTTATGAAATTAAAAAAAAAAAACTTTAAATTCATATAAGTACGTGCAAACATACATACATGCGTGTGTTTAAAGTATAACGGCAAACGTACTGATTCCGTCGTTATGATTTACCTAAAACTCCTCATACTTTTGTATGTATGTATATAAAGGTATTCCCATAAGATCACTGAAGATCTTTTAGCCGATACGATGCTTACCTCGCTTTTGATTTGACCCATTATTTCGTTGTCGTTGAGTTAGAAAATATAGGATTAATTTATGTTACTCGCTTCTTTTGCAATGTTTTTAAAAAAAAAAATGATTTTCATTTAAATTCCATATTTTTATGCGAACCCGTACCTTAAGCGAACACCAACGATTTGGAACGAAAGCTAGCCACTAACTAAGAGCTAAAAGCCTACTTCATTGAGCAAAGTAGCCTATGCCTTATTCAACTTTATCTACCACAACGTCAAGTTTAGTTGGTAATAAACTCCCCATAAAGTGATTGCTTGCACACCTGAACATCAGCTACTTTTAGAATCAACTCTGTTAATTGCAACGGAAATCCACCATTTTTGTTAAAGCTGCCACTTGAGAAATTTTAATATGTAAAAATCCTCCACAACTTTGCTTACATGAAACAGTAGGTGCCTTCGAAAGCCTGGTAGTGCAAAAGATTAGGATTTCACTCTGCCTAATCCGCAAAGCCATTGTTCCATGGTCTTGACAGTTTGAATTAGGTTGGCCCACGACTGGGCTGGTGCCGCAAAGTGCGTAACGGAGCCCAGCCCTGTTTGGTCCGTCATTGTAATTTTCGTACAACAGATTTCTAGGGGTTAGCAATATGCACAAAGGGTATTAATGATACCTCCCTCCACTTAGCCAAGGACTGCCAATTCGACTTCACTCGACGGATATGTTGAATTTCTGGATTGTATAAGTTGCCTTGAGAAAAGGGTAATTATATTTAATCGCCTATCAACATAAACTTACTTGAGTACACAGAATATTTAAAAAAATTAATGCATTTACACATATTTTTATTACGTCTACAATTTATTGCGATTGTAAAACTGCAACTCATATTATTACAGGATAATAATAAAAACTTCATTTTTTAAGGATATTATTTCTAATAACTATATTAATTAATTCTGAAAAGCTTGATAAGCTACATTAACATCTGAGCAGTTTAAATCTGCGAATGTAGTGAATTCGTTTTTAGTCCTGAGCAAACTAAAATGTAATGATACGTAGTCCAGGCTTAAGTCAAAATAAACGTATTTTCCTTTTGCAGATAACTATCCAATATAAAAATTTTCAATGAATTTTGCATATTTTTTACAAGGGATTATGTATTGGTCTCAAGTCAGATATCATCATTAATAATGAATAAGAATGCAGACGAGTGAAATTTGCTGCATTTTTATTACTAGTGAACTTTTATTTCCAAAGTATAAAAGTTGGTTTCATCCAATTCGCATAATTTTCACTCAACAAGTTGTTGCTTACATGTTGCATGATACGGCACTTTAACAATAGTGAATTTAGTTTTCGGTAAATTGTCTCCAAGAATTGATTCAACCTTGTCTAGGGGCAAAATTTCAATTTGTGGGACGTCACTGGACACTGCTTCTTCCTTAGCGTTTTCCCTTTCTTCATTATCCTCGTCTTCGTCCGCAGGCGGTGCTCCAGGCACTGGTTTCAGCACTGGAATACATTCGTCAAAATGATGTTTCTCTTTTTTAGTCGATTCTTCACATTGATCGACATACAAAGCAGTCACGCGAAGCAGTTCTACAGTTACACCCCATGTGAAAACATTCAACGTATTAGCAACTTGTTGTACTGCATTCAAAACAATATGATTTGTGGTCGCTGATTGCGAAATATATGTAGGAATGATTAGCAGTTTACGAACATTGGTACAAAGTTGTAATTTCTCATCGAATCCTGACTTAATATCAAAGTTTACAAGCTCTAGCTGTGAAAGTTGCTCCAGTTGTACTACAGCGTCCAATATTTCTAATGTACAACAACTGGTTTCTTGTCCATTCTCTAAACGCAAGCGGTGCAAATTTCTTAATTTTGGAAGTACAACACTTGCAAAAGTGGAATCAAAGTCGCCACATTCTCCCAATTCTAGTGAAGATAGATTTACTAATTCGCCAAGCACTTCAACACCTTTAGAGCCTAACTCTCGTACAGATGTTAAGGATAATTGCTTTAGTTGTGTTAAAGCTTGCAGCGATTGTAAATTGCCAGTTATTATGCTAGGCTCACAAGTTCGAAGACGGAACTCTTCAAGTTTTGTTAGCATTCCCAGATGCTCTAGGTTGATCGAGTCATCATTAACGGCTACAGCGTTTAATACACGCAAATGTTTGTTGCTTTGAAATAAACCTTCGACAATTCGAGCTGAGCAACGGCATAGGTCGATTATTTCTAATGAGCAAACACTACCAATATGTTCAGAAAATTCTTGCCACATTTCTTCACCACGTGTGCTAGACACCAACATTTTTCTAAGATCTAAATGTTTTGTTTCACCCCTACGAAGGGCAGCAGCAAAACCAGCCCAACTACTGACCCTAGAATTCTTCATCCTAACAGTTTGCCATAGCGATGTGTCCTTTGCAGCGAGATGCCATAATTTACACACTGATGCTGCTCGGGGACGTTCCTGAAAGAGAATTTATCAGTTTTACCTATAGTGTATTTAAATTTTTGTATTGTTCCACTTACATGTATTTTCAAGTATTTAAGAATACAGAGTAGTGCATCGTAAGCGAAAGATACATTCGCGAAGAAGTTCGTAGCAAACACTTTGTTTGATTGATCGGAAACAGTTTGAACAGGTGGAATGCCATGTGAGGAAACAGGTGCATCCAAGGACACAGTAGACGGTTTGCGATTGTTGCGAATGCTTTCATTGATTTGCTTTAAATCATTTTCAATATCGTTGACGTGCCTACAAAATAAGTTGAATGAATAAACATATTTGAATTAAGGCATAATAATTTTGATTTTGCGATGCATCTCGCTCTCGTATTTATGGAAAAGGTAGGAATTTGAGGACAAGATCTCTGGGACAATACATTCGCTCACACTCACTCGGTAGGGGGAGCAATAGGTTTAGCAACCATCACATACTTTTTTCCTTTCACTACCGCAATTGTTTGTGGATACTTGTTTTCTAGTCGAATAGGACGTATGGTTGATGGTTTCCTTGCTGACACTATCTTTGTCCCAGAAGATGTTTCCAATGCCGGTAAGCAAGCCTACAATATCAAATAGAAAATATAAAACGCGAAAAGGCGAAAAGAACTTATTAATCACCTCGCATATATAGTCACGTCCTTTAGACTGGGAAATTTCACCAGCAATGCGATAGTCACTATTTAAACGGTTTAATCCAACACACTCGTGATGGAATAAGCATAAACATTTTATACATTTCAGCTGTGGTACTTGTCCAGGTGCACGCGAACATTTCATTGTACACGGTTCTGGTGGTGATCGGGAATTTGAATTCGCCGACCCTGCATTCGTTTGGGCTGGCGTGGCCGTTGGATTCGTTATGGTGCCTCCCCTTAAAACCAAATGTTATAGTTCCAAATAAGACTTGCAAATATAACAACAAAAACCAAGCAAATGCTACTCAAAACAAAACTATATGTACATGAAAACATATATGAAGGCTTCTCGATAACTTCAACTCATACCAACTATTTATAAAAGCAGTATGTATATACAAAAAAAATTGCAGTAAATTTGGAAAGCAGTAATAAGAACGAGAGCGAGTAATTTTAAAGTGCTACTCATGTATACTAAATTTTCTTTGATGTTAATCTAAAGTAGATAATTACTCACTTTTTAATTTTATTACTCTTATGGCTTGTACCGCTACTGGAGCTGGCATGCCGACTACTAGGTGGTGTTGCTGGGGTCGAATTAACAGTAACATATTTGCTTGAAGCAGTGCCACTTAGTAAAGCATTATTTACTTTAAGCGCCCGAGTCGGTGTCCATCCCTGCGGTGGTGGGCTTGCGCCTTTAGGAGCTTTAGGTTTAGATATTCGCTTGCCGATACTAGGAGGTGTAGGCGCTGCAGCTATTGCGGCGGCAGCAGCAGAATTTCTAGCAGTTGACTTTGCGTTACGTACTAATTCGAATTCCGGTCGAGCGCCAAGTGGCTCTCGGCTGAAACTGAAATGGTCTATCGTTAGATCGCCCTCAAGTAGAGGTATGATATCGTTTCGAGTGCGTAATTTTTTCCCTCCAGGTGTAATAAAATACACGTCCGCTTTTTCTTTACTCGATTCCATATTTGCACGCCATACTAGTTCACGTTTCCAACCAAAATCAAATGGCTTTTTGTAAAAATCATCTTGAGCTGATAATGGCTTCTTGTTAGGCCCTATTCCGCTTGGCGATAAAGAAGTTGTTGCTGCGCTTACATTTTTTAATGTAACATTTGTAGCAGCGTCGATATCTTCATTGTCCGCTACTATATGTTCAGTGAGTGGTGTAGGATGGTTTTCTTCTTTCTTTTTCTTTTTTTCTCCATCATTGTGAGATTTTGGAGACAATTTTTCTGACAAGGGTTCATTTGAGCACTGAAAAACATAATAAAACCAAACTTTCAAAAAGAGTTTATATCCATGCACTTGTTAAAGTCGGGCATATTTTTTTTCATATAAAATAATTCAATTAAAGTGAAATAATATACTTGTATATATGTATGTAGATGTCTATGGGGAGGAAATAATTACTTACCGGTTTTAACTTTTTAGTGGGACGAGGAGAACTCTCCGGTTTTACGTTTTCAGGCTGTTCGATAGTTTTCACTGAACCTTTCATAAATAATGCTAAATCTGCTTTAATGGATTTCGCTTCTCCGCTCTGATCATCAAATCCAAGCAAACATTCATCCGACCCAGATCGCCGGATTTCATACCGTTTGCGTTTGAGTGATGTATTAATTGCATTTATTTTCATCATTTCTCTATCTACCGAATTCGTTGGTACAGATGAACCACCGTCAAGACTATCCTCATCATCAGAACCAGAAACTTCCAATTTTAATGCCGCTTCTAAAGAAAACGAATCATCATTTTTAACATCGGAATGTTCTTCTGTGGCATCTTGCACCTCTGGTGACTCCGCTTTAGGCGAATCTATTTTCTCGCCAATTACATTAGACTTCGTATCATTACGTCGTCCAATGTGGCTTGCTGTACGAGCACCGCCATTCTCCGCCATCCAGCGTGGTGATGAAGCCTGACTAACTGGCGTATCTCTAGTCACCACTGCAGCATCGTCCACTTCCATTCTTATATGATGAAAACTTTGCTTCCTTTTAGGTGAAATTTTCGCAATATTTCTGGCGCTACCGCTTTATAATTTCCAAATTATGTACCTTATTGCTTATTTCTTGCCTACAACAAAGGCAATTGAAGTTGCTGGCACAAATGCTACAATTTGACGTTTTCTCTGCCCGCTTTTTCCACAAATATTAGGTTAGGTTTGTTTGCGACGTTATGCTTTTTGTTCACCTTAGCACTTTAATGCTCTTGTTGCTCTGCACTTCTTGTTAGTATTTATATGAGAAATATTTATAATTGAGTTTATAAAGCAGATTTAAATAAAACACAATATTTTATTAACATTATTGATATTACGCGGAAAATAAACGGTTCAATAAAATTTACGCTTCTTGTTGTTTTCCGACGCTTCTTTGCAGTGCTACCAGACCAATACAAAAATAAAAAAATGCGCAAATAAAAGGATGCCAGCCGTAGGGCCAGTAAAGATAGCTACTTCCCTACCAGAACACTGACTGTCATTTGACACAACATCTGATCTTCAGTACTGTCAGTCTAATTGTCAGCGCTCCATACAAACTTTACATCACGGATACAAGGGGGCTTGCACAAAGCTGATGTAAACAACTGTGTACGTGTGAGCTTTTATTTCACTCTAACACAGTGAAGTCGCCTTTTAATTAAGCATAGAGCTGTGCTGTTCACTCCCACGTGTTTTATTGAATCACCGCTGTCTATAAGACTGTCATTTACTGTCATAAATGATACAACACTGTTTACACCAGTGCTGACCATAATAATGTCACTACTGACCAATGTGAAAAAGTACTAATGGTTTTTTGCATAGAGAAAAATTTATTTCTTTACATCACAACATTTGAAACATTTGTTTTCTTCTAAGAATTAACTAAAATAAGGACGTTCATTAAACATTACACAAATTCAGAAGTAAAGTACATAATGTGCGCCATATTTGTTGTATGTTGGGGTGGTGGCTTTGCGAAATGGTTGTGGCATATCCTCCTCGAAGTTCAGGGAACCTTGCTCCAACACTCCTAGAAAATAATTTTTTGTTAGAAGGGATATTACTAGCCTTTAACATTTTACTTACCTCGTAACACTTATAAGTACTTAATGTTCGCTATACATATTTGTTGTACGTTGGGGTGGTGGCTTTTGGAAATAGTTGCCGGAATATCCGCCTCGAAGTTCAGGGAACCTTGCTCCAACACTCCTGGAAAATAATTTTTTGTTAGAAATGATATTACTAGCAATTAACATTTAATTTACCTCGTAACACTGCATTTTTAAAAGTTTTCGCTTAGAATGCGTGCCGGTTGAAAATTTTCTAGGAATTTTGAAAATGCACCACTACTGATAATCATTTGATAGTCAAATGACAGTCACTAATGACCATATGATTCAATTGGACGAACTATTCTAGCATACATACAATTACATTTGCCATAACATATCCGTCTCACACTGATAACAGCGACCCCTAATTGTCACTATTTTGGTCAGTACATGGTTAGCACTGAAATTTTGAGTGTGAGTGTGTTAGTTAAAAAAATCAGCGTTTCTGGTAGGGTTACGGCTCAAACAATATAAACGGAGAATACGACATATCGGTTGCTTTCATACAAGCTAAATTAAAATATTTAAATACATAAAAGGGAAGAAGATTAAAAATTGGAATGAAACTCAAGCCAATAAGGGAACAAAAAAATGAAATTTCGACTTCGGATCATTGATACTGAGGTCAAAACGCGTCTTTTGACACCCCTATCATATTTTTAGCTAATTTATTAGTAGTTGAGTGCCAAAGGAAACAAATACCTATAAAAGTTACAAAATTATTTATTTAACGTTAAAAAAAATCATGATATTATAATAGGTGTAAAAAATAAACGATTTTACACGCATAATAAAATCGGTTTGCACTACTATAAGATAGTGAGCTTAAAAAGAGTTTGCCGCCTAAAAGTATGCAATCACGAGACACTTCCGTTTTATTCAGAGCATCATTTCAAATCAGCTAGACATTTTATGATGCCATATTGATAGTGTTGTGTAAATTAGGAGAGTTTGGTGATTTTATGAAATTTCAATTGTATAGAAAATCTATAGCTATTTTTGTGCGCAATTTGCAAGCAAAATTACCTTGCATTTACATGTGTTGCGTCGGGCAACTTTGAAAAAAGTAAGGGCATCTGTATATACATATCCTGTTCGATTGCAAAGTCAGTTGCATCTTTTGCAACAATAAATCGAAAGATAATATGACAGTTTACACTTGTACCCGTTCTCCCGATACATTTCTATTGGTAGAATATAATAGATGTTAATGGAAAAAACATTTACAGGAAGAGACTTGTAGGAAAAAGATGTGGCTTTTTTGGAGAGAGTTTACATATTCTCTCTTGAAATAAAGAATTGTCCTTAAGCGCATGTCCTCAGAGAGCGTTTCCACTCCAAAATATGGTGCAACAATTTATAGTTTGCATTAAACATTAACAGTCGTTCTTTTACTATTTACCGACGTAGTACGGTCACCGGCAAAGCATTCGAACTGATAAATTTCTATAAATAGAAAATTATATTGAAGAAACAATAACATCAATCTTCACATAAGAGGGCGATGATTTTGTGTTTGATTTTTATAAACGAAGTAAATTATTAAAACACATACTTATTTACTTTAACATGTATATACATACATACATATGTACAAAAAATATATTTTAGCATTTGTATGACCATGTGATTGGTGTGATTCGTTCAATTTGTAAATCGTTAGTAATTATATATCTCAATTTATCCTGATACAAGTGCGCGAATGTGCTATGCCGGTTAACTTTCGTTGGTTTTCCTCTCTAAAAAAATAAAAAAATGTGACCTATTACAATAATTATCTGAAGTACAATTACTCAAATTGTAAAATGCCGATTCGTGTTTAAATCGAATTAATCGAAAAAAGTGTAGAACATAAATCTTGAATTAAAAATGTTTTCAACACCCAATACAAATTTGTTCTACAATCACATCAAAATGTGTACATCGCAGCCTGCGGTCTCCTCGACATATAGTTTATCTTCATTGCACTATCAACATTGTCACATATCGTCTCTTCTATTGAAATTATTGATTGCGGTTGCATTGCTGCATCAATCACACCTTGTTGCGGCGGGTTTGTGTAGCGAAGCACAGCTTTGTTGCAATGGGCGCGACTCTTCCTGCGTAGTACAAAAAACCCCAGTTAATGCTATCATCGAAGACCTCAGCGATAAGCCTTGTTATTGCGACCACGCTTGTCTTAAGCTAGGTGATTGTTGCGTGGATTTCAAGGACCATTGCGGAGGTAAGTTTAACAAAATCAAATTAACTAAATATATATTTATACCAAATGTATTGAGAATTACAACGCAACCACATAAGAACATATTCCAATTGTTTTATCAGTGCCCTTGCTATCTTTTCTGTTAGCAAACCCTAACCATCGTATTCGTGTTCTTTGAAAGTAGGATGGGTAGGATCAGTGGCTCTTTTTCGCTAAGATATTTTAAGGAAGAGACAAGCATTATTTGTTAGTCTTTGAAAGATAGTTAATAGGTTTGTATCCATTTTATTCAGTTGGGATAAAACTACAAACTAAAGCTATGCTAGCTGAAAATCAGATCTGTAAAGCACTGAGACTATAAGCACTATACTCGTATGAGTACAAGTACCTCAATAGTCCTACATCGAATGTGATCTTCTGCGATGGAATAATTAAAAAAAAAAACAGAAATAGGAAATTTTTTATGGAGCGTGATACTTATGAAATAATTTAGAAGTACCGTACTTGTGCTTCATCAGTTCATAAACAAGTACTGGAAGTATGTTGAGGTTTCTAGGACAAGTACGCCACATTAATTGTTTCAGTGTGCTTTGAAAAATTGTTACTTAACAACTGTTTAACGACTTTCAATAAATTTAAAATTTAATTAGTGTAATTGTTTTTTAATTTACACAGATGTGTCAATTAAACATTCATACATAAATACCTTAACTATACCAGCATACAGTGCAATGTTTTTAAACGAATGTTTGAGATAACACACAATAGTAACACTTTTGATAATGAAGCTATTTTGTAATTCCGGCTATAAAGCTATACAAAAAGTGTTACAATAGACGATGAGGACACCACAAAAGTATTTGAAAATGAGTATGCAGAAGGCTGATGAGATACTTGTGGCGTAGATGTTGACAAATTTGGTTGTAATTTTTCATTTTGGCAGCATGCTTGCCACTCTCGGAGAGGGGAAAGGTATTCGTTTTTTGTTTACTGTGGCGCACGGTGGTTTCAATTTAGTTAAACAAACCGCAACTTACGAGTACGCCTACACTTTTAAAAGAACATACATTCTGATTTTCATACTTACTGCATGCGCTGTTATACATACATACATACATACGTATTACATTTTTAATCCTGTATATACATATGTACGTTCTCAATGTGCGTGATTGTGTAAAATGTAAAACAAGGGCGCAATTTGTAACACACCCAACATCAAAGTGATGTAACGCTAAGAAATTAAAATTTTATGCACTTTACCTAAAGCGCTGACGCTCATCGATCCAATAAAAATGATGTAGGTATGCTAATTATAGCCCTAATTGGGTGTGAATGATTAAGTAGGGTTATTGCTTTTAAAGAGTTGAATGAATTTCAAATTGTTATCCTGATATATAATTATATATGTACAATAATAATAATTTGGTGCGATATACCTTCGAAGGCCATTTGTGTGTGCTGATTCGGGACGGGAGTTGCCGACCACCGGCAAGGGGCGACCACATTTTGAAAAGGTTTTTCCCAATATTTTGAATGCTACCTGTTCAGGCACTTGAACCTTAGACCTTCGGTGTGGTAGTTCAGCAAAATCACTACGAAACTTGGAAAACACCAAATAAAGTAAATGTTCTCAAAAATGTATGCTTATGCAGGAATATGATCCCAGGAGAAACCTGAAGATTGTCGTCTCTGCTTAGAAAAAAGTGTATGGAAGATTTAGATGTATACTTGGCAAAATATCATGAGCCAGTCTTCAACTCTCCTAAAAAATCCTAAAACAGATAACCTTACCATGTATTTACCTACATATCTTTTTCTCTAATAGTCTGGAAATCCAACCCAATATTGAAGTGTTTTATATTTTTCAAAGACTAAGAATAAATTAGCTGCTGTGAAAATGGTATCAATAAGTTATATTTAATAGAAAACGGATTTAGAAGGTTGACATCCTAAGCCGGCAATGCATTTTTAGGTTCAATAATAAATATCACTCATACGCCCCGGTGAATCGATTTCCAAACGAGTCACATTATTATTTTTTGTTTGATGCTGTAGGTTGGTATATTTATGGATATTTGTGTACATATGTATGTATGTTTCTATAAGATATGTAATTTCTAGACGTACATACATATGTATGTACATATGTGCAGTTACATAGTTTCCCATGGAAGAAAAACTCGCAGAATAGGGTGATTCTCCACAAATGTAAATTTGTTGAAAGTCTAGAATATTATTTATATTTTGTTGCGCTTCTTTGAATATTCGCAATATTTGTGCCTACAGACGTTTAGCCTTATATCTATGTGAGTACATATACTCAAAAAAGTTTCTGCTTCACTGAATTCCAATAAAGCTGAATGAAACTGTTATCCGTATTCGCCTGTATGAATTGGTTCAGAAGTAAACGTAAGGCCAGAAAATGCTTCATTGAACTTTAATGATAAGCATGCCTTAACAGGGCTTCCACCGTTCACAATTTTATATTAAATGCGAAAAAGGGCTTACAATGGTAGATAGATGTGAATATGTACATATGTACGTACACATAGCCATTCGAAGACTGTGGAGCAGTAATATTGAATAAATAAACAATTCACTTTTTTCATTTGCTAACCAGGCTTGTATGAATGTCTCCAGCATTGTTTCAAGCTGTCAAACACTGGAAAAACCTTTCTTGTAACACATTGCGCATTCCAAATGAACAGAAACAATGGTAAATCACTAATAAATCGATTAAACTTTTGCAACTTACTCTACATATACATACATACATACTCATACTTACCTACATATATGTATATACATAAATATGTATATTTGTATATACATATTGTGTAAATCATCTAGACTCTGAGTTCAGAGACTGTTTAAGGGTCTGTGTTAAGCAAACTAAACATCGCTGGAATGTATTTATAATTGATGATATTCTGCTTATCCCTTAGCCTCTAAACGGCTTCACACAGACATAAACCTTCAACAACATTAATTTTCTGTGTCTAAAGTTTTTATTTTTTTGCTTAGGATGTGTTAAGGCTGCTAGTGAACGACATGTCCTAGAAACTGCAAACAAGCATACAATTCATAGGCATACATGCATACATACACACACGCAAGTTCATACGTAATAAAAGAGCTTATTCACCTATATTTTATGGTGCTCATAAGCAAAATATCTACTGGCGTTTCGATAATTATGTTCACGACCTTCTACATATTAGAATGATTAATTGGAAAGAGAGAAGTTGGATGTTTCTTTCTTTATGAATTATACAGGTGACACATATACATACTACATGTATATAATATAAAAGCAATTGATATACTGCTTGGGACTAATTTTGCTTCTCCGGCTCTGCCATTAAGGATAAAATATAAAGAAAAACATCCTTTTGATGGAGCTCAGTTTGAAATATTTACAACATTCGGTTTTATGAGGCAATTTGATCCATATTTGAAAAAAACATTAATCTGCGAAGAGAAAAGATGTGAAAGATTAAAGTCAATCATGTTCGGGGTAACGTACTTGTTGAAAGAAAAAGATTCGATGCAGCGTGATTTAGATTTCGATATTAATTGATCCTACAATTCATCACTTTGTTTAAGGATAAACTGTCTGCTGACTTTTAGTTCATTTATCTTCTCTATTGTCTTGGTAAAGTCTTCTTTCTAAGGTTATTACTCCAGCTATCCAAAAATGTATAAACTATGGTAATGCGAGAAAAATTGTGGAAGTTATGGCCATTTGAACATGGAAAATCTTTAAACTTGAATCACTTGGAATTGGTGTGAGCTAGAGGGGTCAAACTCGGCATTTTTCAAATTGAGAAATCCTCGGATGTTTATACATTTTTACAAAGGTTATTACCCCAGCCATCCAAAAATGTATAAACTTTGGCAATGCGAGCGAAATTGTGGAAGTTATGGCCATTCGAACATGGAAAATCTTTAAAGTGCCATAACTTCTAAACTTTTGCTTCTAGAGGGGTCAAACTCGGCATTTTTCAAATTGAGAAATCCTCGGATGTTTATACATTTTTAGAAAGGCTATTATTCCAGGTATCCATAAATGTATAATCTGTGGTACTGCTAGCAAAATTGTAGAAGTTATGGACATTTGAATATTGAAAATCTTTAAAGTTGATTTTCTCGGAATTGATGGCTTCAACTTTAAATAGATGTTAGTTTTGTGATTACACAATCCAATCAATCTGTGCATAATTTGCACGACTTACTGAATCATAAGTAATAAATGTGTGCCAATTGGTATGTAATTAACAGATTGTGCCCTAATTGATTTCTTTCAAGGGCACTTTGCTTAGACATAATTTTCTTTTGAGCTATGTTAGCTTCTCAAAGGGTTTACGTAAGAATCAATTATAACAATAATGACAACCAAGTGTATTGTATTCTACTGCTAACGACACTGTTTGCCTGACCGTATTTATAGATACATACATATATGTTCTTGGGCACTCTGTTATCGAAACCCTAAAAAGTCTATAGTATTAGAACTGCTGATGATAAAATTTGTGAGTTAAATGAAAGCATGACAAAACGTGAGGGCACTGAGTTAACTCGAATTTATATAGTAAAACTATATAACTTAATATTGTGCTTAACAGCACTTAACACGCTAAAGCTCTGTTGATTTAAATTTTTATATCCTATACAACTAGAATGTAACTTTAAAAATTTGTGTCACTTGCAGTGGTTGACTGTCAGGTGGGTGACTGGACCCCATGGAGTGAATGTGATAAGAGCTGTGGCACGGGAATTACATCACGAACACGCAAAGTGATGCAAGCTCCACAAAACGGCGGTAAGCATTGCCCATCTCTTACACAAAAGAGAAGTTGTCAGGGATTTCGATGTCATGGCGAGCAAGGCAAGCGCATACTTCATGGTAAGTGGAAAACGAACATTATATTTATTTTTTAATGTGCACAGAAAATTTCATATATACCAGTATATACTAAATTTGGGCTCCAGTTCTTACATCTGTACTTGCAAATGTACACATTTATAAAGCTTCTCATTACCTCAAATAATCCAATATAAAATGCAGAATGTAAATTTGTTACATGTGCAAAAGTAGTTGCATTGAAAAGTCAAAAACCGCACTTAGGAAGTAGTGTTAAAATTGAGCGCCTGCCAATAATTAAAGAAAAAGCCTTCCTGCTCCTTAACATGGCGAAAATAATTACATAAAAGCTCACAAGAGGGCACGAAATGAGTGTTTGTTTGAGTTAACTGGTCCAACATGCACACATACAAGTGCATATGTATGTGTAAGCCATAAGTAAATGTATACAAACATATGTATGTAGGTACCCAGTAATTTCTTTTTTTTGTAACCGCCCATCCAAGAGGTTGAATACTGTGGCCGTATGAAGAGTGACACAGTAATCACCTGAAAAATATGTATGTAAGTGAATTGACGCTGAGTTTTGTGGGCCTGGTAAGCGCATGCAATTCGGAACAGACTCAGGCCACAGCAAGTCAGTGGCGAGCATAATTTGTAATGCGAAAACGAATGTGTGCACACTCTGATGTGTTTACAAGTCTAAAAGTCATTTTCATGCCATCAAATTTGCATGAGGTTCCTCTTTTTATGTGCTTTAAATTATGCAAATGTAGACTCACAAGTTCCGCCAACTTGCTAGTTCTTTATTGAAACTGCAGTCGAACGCCGAACTGACAAACTGTCAAACTGATGCTAACCAAATTAAACTAGCAGAACTTGGTGCACGTATGGATTCACATCTGTACATATATAGTTGTAACTATGTATGTAAATACATATACATACATATATTAACGACAATTTAAAATATAAAATTTTTTTAAAAGCTCAAGTCTTGAAATTAATGAATATGAGCGTTTAATGATGACATTATTTTTGAGATGTTCCGTTAAGCCGATATACATAGGTAAGAGCTAAGCATTTTGTAAAACTTATGTCCCCACGAACTTAAGTAAGCTCCTAACCAGTGTACCTAGTTTAATGATAGCATGCTCACACCATCGAACTTGATGGGAAGTTGCTTCATAATGTGCTTAGCAGTTTTGGTTTTAAATTATATTAGCCTCATTTACGTGGTACAAAAATTGCCTATGTTGTTTTGGCAAGTCTGGATAAGTGGTTTTTACCTAAGACTATACTAAAGCTCTGTTGATTACTGGTTCTATCTGTGTACTTGCACTATACAGAGCCAAGATATTGAGAAATGAAAGGCTATCTTCTCGAGGGCACTGTTCATTGCATTGTGACAATTTCGTAGTCTGTCTCTGAGAACGAAGCTTAGTTTTGAATTTTTTTTAACTCGCAGTTTAATTTTTTTGGACTCTTCGAAGGATCATGTCTAATCTGCTTTCTTAGACAAAATTTTTCTACAAAGACAGTCTACAGATAATAAAAAGGAAACATGTCCTTTTGCAATATTCGAGAAATAAATAAATTACAAGAACATTCTCACCATTGTTTTATATTTTAAGATTACGTTAAATGGTCTTGCCTTGAAATCTCTTTGAGTGTGATGTTGTATCTTGTAAACTGCCAATCTTTCAATTCCGAATACGAGGAAAGTAGCTGATTGCAAGAGTTTGCAACAATATCGCAACGATCTATTAAGCTTTCACCGCTTAAAATATTTATCAAATACTTACGCTATCACATATAAATAATTTTAATTTCAGAAACGGCATTGTTGATTCCATCGTTGCTGAAACAGATCCATAGTTCTAATAAAAGCAAAGAAAATGTTTGGCGTGCTCATAAAACGAATAGGCCTAGCTCAAATGAGTAAGTATTATGAAGGTTACGGAATAGCGAATTATTGCATTACGCAATGGAACTAGTTGAGAATTTTTTTGTTTTATTTCTCAATTTTTATTTTAAACTCCATATTCATAAAAAGTAGAAGAAATTTATACATACATATATGTAAATCTCCTAAAATTCTAAATTTGTATGGAAATTCCATTTTAAAAGTTTTATAAACCAATTTTATTTTTATTGAGTAACCTACTTTCACTAAATTTTGAATAACAATTTAAAATCCAGTTATGTATACACTTCATTATATATTCAACATTTGAGGTTAAAGGGTACTTGATAATATCGCGACCTAAGATAAAGGAAATGAAAAAATTTATATAAATAATAAAGTTAGGTAACTTAAGCAGTGCATTTATCATATCCCCCTTCAGAAATGTAAAAAGCCCAAAGCATAAATACAGCCAATCTTGACAAAACACACACAAAATATGTTTAGTTCCCTTCATCTTTCTTCTTTTTTGTGGCAACAATTTTCTTATTGCTGCTAAGTGTTTGTACACACATACATACATACATCCAGCTGTATAAATGCTTGTCTCCATCAAAATCGTGCGCTTTAATTTCGACTGGCAGTACTCACAACACTCCTACTCAATATAATACGACTGCGAATGCAAATTACTCTGTCCTGAGCTGCAAGAACTCAGCCAGTAACTCATACTGCCGCAAAAGTTTGTACGTATGTATTGTACATAAATGAGGCAAGTGTTGAGGCGGCTTTGTGTCCAAGGTAAACTCATGCAAATTTTGTTACTATGAAGTACTTTTCGTCAGTCGTCTGTTAGTATTCCCATTTTATTGCTGAGACGTTAAACCCTATGTTAGACATTTAAAATAATCTGCTTATATCTGTCAATTGAAAGAGTGTTTGCTGTTTTTCATTTATTCGAGACAAGTGTTTCTTCATTGTAGACCTAGCTGTATGAGCATGCACCGCAACTAGGTGGAAGTTTATCCTCGGAGGGATTTATTTTAATCACATGCAAGTATTTTCTTTGCTCATAAAATGGTATAATATTGTGGCATTATAGAGAATTTGATGGACACAGTATATGTATGTATATGGAGATCCATACATAAATATGTGTTAGTAAATTAGGGGGCCTGTGCTATAAATTCTTCTATATACATACATACATTGTGAGTTTACGGACATTATGGTATGCTTACGGACCTGTCTGGCTTAATTGCATCACCATTATATAAATTAGCTTACATAAATTTAATCACTTTTTACTTTAAAAAATTAGTTTTTATTTAAGTACCAGTCAACAAAGTGAATCAAATAACGTGAGGAAATTAATTCCGAACCTCTCTTTCTATTTGAGGTGTGATAACTCTTTTTCCCAAAATTAGCTTAGCTGAAGTATGTAAATACATATGGAGGGTTGGCAACCACATCCAAGAGAAAATTTTGCCTTGGAAACCTTTTTTTCTAAAGTATTTTATAATTACCTCTCCCTAGTTGCTTAATTAAAAAGAATGAATTTTTTCGGTTTAATTCCTTTTATTCTTTACTGATTGCAAAATATATAAATAAATGTTTTATCGTATGTACACTTACAAACATATATAACTACATACAAATACATATATACATATTATGGACGGTTTGCTTATTTATAATCTGGATATACCTTCATTAATGTTAGAACTAGTAATGTCTGTGTTTTTTTCACTTAATGGATCGATTAGCTGAGAGTTATCGGATATAGTCTCAATATCAACATCTTGATAAAATGTTTCCATCTGTTCTTCCAAGATGGTGTTATCGGGTGTATTTTTCCCGTAGTCTTGTGAAGCAGTTTGCTCCAGTACAATAGGATGTATGGTATTCAGTTGGAATGTACTAAAGCAGGATTTTGGTTGATTAGCATATAAAATATAGTCTGCGTTATCGCCGGCGAAACCCAAATTAATTCGCCGTAGTTCCGTTTTAATTTGTATTAGTTGATGGAGACATTTACTAAATGATGGGCGATCGTCGGGATCGATGCTCCAACATCTCAAAAACAAATCAAACCTTCATACATGAGAGTAAATATCAATTATATAAAATATTAAAATGCAGTTTTAGTTTAAGATACTTACAGTTGATCTGGGCAGCTGTCGGGTTTATTTAGTCTACCACCGCCTTTGACGTAATTTAGTACTTCGAAGTTGTTTCTAGCAGCATACGGTTGCTGACCCAGCGTCAGAATCTCCCAACACAACACGCCAAAAGCCCATACATCAGTTTGGATTGTGAAAACGCCATCAATAAGGCTTTCTGGAGACATCCACCTTACTGGTAGTAGACCTTCGCCTTCTTTGCGATAGTAATCACTTTTATATATATCTCTAGCTAATCCAAAGTCTCCAATTTTCACCATACGTTTACTTGGATCATTAGAAGATACTAAGCAATTACGACAAGCAAGATCGCGATGTACGAAATGCATGTCTTCAAGATAACTGCAACCTTTGCAGACATCGATGCACATAGAGACAAGATCTAGCAGTTCCAGGGTAGCTACGGATCTCTGTAGAATCAGAAATAAAGAAATATAAGCACTTGTCATCAGATTCAACCTTAACATATAGTAACCTTCGAGTTGGGTCGTGCGTTACGTAGATAACATAGTAAGTCTCCTCCTTCCATGTGCTCCATTATTATAGAAATCGATTCTGTATCAAAGCAGACACCAATTAGACGAACTATATGTTCATGTTTGAAGTTGCTCATTAGCTGGGCTTCCTGCAAGAGCTCTGTGAATTCACTTGCACCTTTTCGAAGACTCTGAAAAGTTAACCAAGTTTTATTTTAAAAAGTGTTATTTTTAAACCAAATAACTCTTCGGGGGCTTACTTTAATAGCAACTTTTTCCATTTGGTCGTAGTGTTCATGTTTTATAAGACCTTCATAAACTTCTCCAAAAGCGCCACTTCCCAAAAAGTTTAGAATCTTAATTTGACTCCAGTTAATATGAGGCAATAGGGCGATGTCAGCATCACTTAACGGGCCACCAGTGTATAGAGTTGAATGGCTAATCGTAGAAAATGCTCTGGTACGAGACGCTATAAGTTGTTGGTGCTGTAGTGTTGAGATGTTACTCCATATGCTTGGTCGGCTTTTATCAAGTGCTTTTTTGGCTTTTTGACGTCTAACATGAACTAAAAAGCGATTTAAGTATATGTTAGTATGACTATGCATATATAAAGATTTAAACATACTTGTTCGCAAAATAATTAAAATAAGAACAAATGAAGAAACAATTGCTGCTGGAGTTATGATTGCTAATACTAATGAGCCGCGCCTTTCCGGAGACACAAAAGGTTCCGAAATTCGTTCACTATCCAAACTGTATGGTCCCCAGCCGTATAAATCATTTCTTGCTCGAACGCGAAACATTAAAAGCCTTTGTATATAAATCCCTCGAATTATGCAGCTTTCTTCTGTAGTATTACAAACGACTAACCATTTGTCCTCAATCGGACTTGGTTCTTCAGCCCACAGAGTTTGAGTATAACTTGTTATCGAATTGTTCATGTAATCATTGTATGCCGATTGACTTCGCCGGATGCGTTTGATAATGCGCGCTTGTAACGCTTCCAAAGAATATACTGCTATTTGCTCACCATTAGTTGGTGCAGCCTCCCAAAATATTCTAAAAACATCGCCAACAGTTTGCTCAATTTGTGGCTGCCCAGGACGCCCTGGAGCATCCCCCAAGGTTTCAAATACAAAATGTTCACTGGGCAACTCTGGCCACATGTACGGGTCTAATGGAGTTCCATAAAAAATTTCAAGAACAAACCCATATTTAGTTTTGGGTTCCAAATCGGGAACAATTATTAAATACGTATTTTGTGTAATATCAATGCTGAACTCATTTTCTCCGTTAACTTCTTGACATGCCAAAAGAGTTCTGGTCACATTTGGCGAAGTAACCCAACTCAAGGTCAAATTGTAAGCAGTCTTGCTCGCAAGCCATAGGCGACTAGGAGATTCAAATGTCTCTATCGTAACTGAAGTAGTTTTGTTGAATTTTTTCTCTTCACAAAATACTCCCAACCATATTGTGTACTCTTGCGATGGTTCTAAACTCGTAAGTAAAAAATTCAAAGTATTCAATCGCTTGTGAGATCCTGAAGCAGCAGTTGTTTCTTGCCAATGCAGTTTGTAAA
The DNA here is from genome assembly GCA_951509765.1 of Sphenella marginata. Classification (NCBI taxonomy): domain Eukaryota; kingdom Metazoa; phylum Arthropoda; class Insecta; order Diptera; family Tephritidae; genus Sphenella; species Sphenella marginata. The sequence goes on from OX608081.1 coordinate 81,138,672, forward strand.
ATACTTTTTCGCAATTCAATTGCTCTGGTGTATCCCACGTGACATAGATTTGAGACGGACTTATCGGATACGCTGTAAAATTTCTAGGAACAGAAGGGGTTCCCCTTCTTGTACGTACGTTTATGAGCTCAGAATAGTATTCCTCCAACTTGAACTTTCTTTGGTAGTATGTTGATATCGTTAATTGGATTGTATAATTAGTGAACGGCCTGAGTTCTGTTACATTTAAATGGTTCCCGAGTGTTGTTTGACTACGCGATACTTTGTCGTTATCTGAAATCCATAGGGTATATTTTACGCCGGGGATCGTCGAATCGCATTCTTCTATTTCCTTTATAGAAGGAAGAATCACAGCTATGTAGTTTTCATCCACAACAACTACCTGAGGGTTTAATAGTTCTGCCTTGCTTAACAAAACATTACGATCTGGTAGAAGGCATTTGCGTGGTGGATAGTGCTGATAATTGTATGCCTTAATGTTTTTAATATCTGCAATATCAACTTGATACTTTAAAGTTTTCTTCCTTGCATTGAATGCATACACGCTTTCATTTCTTAATACGTAAATAAAGCTATTATCTCGATCTATGTTGTTTATTGTGGATATGTTGGTCATAACAAGATCACTTCGCATGCCACATAAGCGTCTTTGAATATCATAGATACAGGCGTTGCCATTACTATCGATAAGGCTAACCGTCTCCAATTCAGGCATCAGAGATGCTACAAACATTTTGTGAAATGTCGCATTTTTAAATGTTACAGAGGACGAATTAAGCAAATGACGCCCCATAAGCAGGGAACTGGACTCCTTTGTGCCAAATTCAAGCCACATGAGTATATTTGAAAACGGTAGAATGATAAGATCTTTTAACGTCCTTCCTTCTTCAAGTGAAAATAATTTACTTGGAGTCATGACTTTTCCTTCGAACTGACACAAGTCAAGTTTATATATGGATACAACATATCCATCTTCCTTTTCTAATTCGGCCCAATATACTGTACGCTGAATCCAGTCAACCGTTAAAGAAAGCACTTCCGCACGCATTCTTGCTAATTTAATCGGTTGGAAGCCAGCTGTAAGCGAAAAGAGCTCTACATTTTCATTGACCCACAAAATTTGTTTTTCGTTCTGTATAACCGCTAAATGTTCCACTTGACTAGTTGTTTGCATTATTATATTATGTGTATTCAAGTCCATGTCGAATTCAGCAATGAATTCGCTTGTAAAATATAAAAACCCTGGTTTGGTATGTAGATCTGGATTGACTTGAATTTGAAGACTAGTGCGTTGCCCGCCTTTTGAAACTCCCGAGACAAAGGACTGCACTTGAAAGGTATATGCGTCTCCGATATGAAGACCATCTATTATTGTCTCATAAAATGCTTCATTACTTGAATTATAAACCTTTTCGGCGTGGAGTTTTTCTCCCAGATAACAATAAATTTTATAGGTTATATCAGTATATGGGCTTTTATTTTCTGGAGCGTCCCAGCGAACAATTGCGCTAATATTTTCATTTGCTTCGGTTGGATCATTTAAGTGTTGGACGAAAACTCGAATTCGTTTGGGTGGGGCAACGTTAGTAACAGGTGCTTGAAGTTGTAATCGCGTAGTAGAACCGAAACTCCAGTATGTGAAGGGTGTTATTGATATACTGAAATTAGACTTTAGCCCATGATTTTCGTCTATCTTTATAAAAGACTCATTGGACTTAAAAATTAAATCCTTATATTGATCGTCCTCCAAAAGTATATTGTAAAATATAGTTAAGTTTTCGGAACTGTTTATTGGTGTCCATTTTATCATCCATTCATCTGTGGACGCTTGAATAATATGAATACTTTTGGCATCAACAGCATCGGGTACAACTGAAAGATCCTTAGGACCTATATATCCCGACCTTAGACTAATACAATTGATACTCTCTATTTGTGTAGGCTTAATTTGTATTTCATTAGTTGAAGTGCTTGTTCTTACTAAAATAATTGCATTCAAACTCATCGACAACCACATAAGACTATCAATATCATGCACAAATTTTAGAGATCCCATTTTAATATCATTTTTTAAAGCATTGTATTGCAAATCATCTGTAGTTATGTCCGTGTTTGCTTGGAAGGAGTGAACAACATTATCACTTTTGCGTACAATCCAAAAGAGGCGTTTTCCTACAACATCCAAGGCAAACCCGCGTATCACATCGTCATATGTGCTTACATGGTAATATTCATATTCTTCTGTGTCAAGTGTGTCGCCTAAAGAGCGTCTCACTAATCTCACTCCTGTCGAGTAGTAGATATGCCCATTGTATGCATCAACTGCAATACTTTGCGCACCGAATATGGGCAACAACTCACGTTGACTGCCATCCAAGTTTGCTCTCATCACACAATTTCTAAGTATATCTATCCAATACATCTTGCCACTACGCCACTCATATGCTAAGCTCATTGCATTTGTGGCTATAAATGAGCAATTTATCTCAGGATTCATGATGTTCGCACATTGTAAACGGTTGTCCTTAGAAACGTAGTATATTGTGGTATTCAACTGCACAAAATCTTGTACGTTTTCCATTTGGCCGACCTGCTCTACATGCTCACCGGTCTCATTCATTTCATATATGCCATTCATGTTTGCCAGTAGAAATTTATATTCCCCATAGGGCCAAGTACGGGTTAACAATGCCTTAGACCAAAAGCCAAGTATACCACCAACAACTATGCGTACACGAATTCTGTACAAATTATTTGGTTGCAGTTTTTCCACATTGAAATAAGTCGTCTTTATATTTCGTATATTAAAAGCGCTATTACTTGCTACATCCATTATCTCAAGCTCATAGTCCCAGTTTCGCCATGCATACTCTGTTTGGTACGCATTGAGTTTTGGTTGAGTCCAAGCTATTTTCCCCATATTAGAAGTTACTATAGCATTTAAGTTTTCTGGACTTTTCAACTGTACTGGTTGCATTTGGATAAGTGTGTTCTGTCCCTTTTGTGTTATTGGTAAAACGCTCCAACACCATTCCAATTCTCTTACGGTCCAAATGTCTAATTCATTTGTTAAGTAATTCTTTCTTACTAGATGTGTACCGTTTGTGGCCAACATGTGAATACCATTGTACCAAAAGCTTTGAATACGTTCGAGGCCATTAGATAATTTTAACTGAAGTTTTTGAATGTAGTTGCCATCATAAGTACTTTCATAAAATTCGTTATCACTTTTATTGTAATATGTTATGAGGTATGTTTGATAATTGATGGAGAAATGTCCGATGTTGCCCTTTAAAATGGGTTCTGAGTAATTATTTGCCAAATTAGTGCGAATAATATTAGCGTTTTCAATCCAAAATAGCCATCCGTTAATTGGGTCTGCAGCCAGCATTTCTATTGGTGTAGTTAAATTTTGATTGATAAAGTTGCGGTTATTTAGATTAAAATCTGTACAAATGATTGCCCATTGGTCAAGAGGTGTCTGTAAAGTACAACATTAAAATTTATTCAATTATAATCTACCGATCTTTTATTTGTAAAATATTTACCTGTCCGGCTATAAAAAGCCTTTTGTTTAACCAATCAACGGCAATCTTCTTGGGCTTAAATTCTGTTAACTTGTCTAAAGCAGAAATGACATCACTCTGTTTATAGGGCTCCAAAGTAACTCTGCGAAAGTTATATGTTTTTAAAACGAAACACAGCTTCATGACTTCTCAGTATCTTACCTCACAGTTTTTCCCAAATCGTCTATAATAAATAAGATCCGTTCGCCATAAGAGGAGTATAGAGCGTAGTCATTTATAAGGTGTTCACTTTCAAAAACTAGCTCTGCATCTATTAACGGTTCGAGAGGTTTAATTTTAATGCTGTATTCTCCAGTAACAACAGCAAAGTCGACATTATCTGAACTCTTATATATCGGCGCATCATGTGTCTTGATATAAGTTTCCACTAGAGGACCTTCTCCGATTGCATTTAACATGGACAGCTTTATGGTGTAGTTAGTAGAGGGCAGCAAATTGGCGAAAACGAAGCATTCCTCGCGGGAAGTCAGTTCCTTTAAAAAGTACCTTAGTATAACTGACTGCTCGAATAATTAATTACAATTGAATACCTGTTTATGCATGGAATTAGCATTTTCCAAAATTAAGATATAACCCTCCAATGGACCACAGGTATATGCCCCTGGTACCCAAATTATACTGATATGGCTATAGTCCAAGGCCATGGCTTCTCTTATAACTGGTGGTGAAAGTGGAATACCTTTTGGCAGAGTTCTGAATGGCTCCGTGGCAGGCGAATAGAGAATCTGACTACCAACGTCGTCTAAATCCAATTTGAAGCGAAACTGAAACAAGCAGTCAAGTTATCAAGATGAAAAACATTGTATTAAGTAATAGGTTAGGTTTGAAGGCACCTTATGAACAGCAAATGGCAGCAATTCATCGAATAGTTCACATTCGAAAGTTCGGTTGCAGTCGTAATTAGCCAAATTTCTCCAAGTGTGTGACTCTGTTATATTATCCGAATTACATTGAAATTGTATGCGAATACTAAACTGATAAAAGGCAACAAAATATTCAGGCAACTCAATGTTCCAAATTAATTTCACTGTATCTGTGTTATTTAATATTTTTATGTAAGGCTTCTCAAGTTGAATAATTGGTTCCACCAATTTTTTTTGCCAGCTCCAATATCGCCTTCGACCCATTTCACAAGCAGTTATGCACGGCAAATCAAGACTATGCAGTTGTGTTGAAATCTGATTAGCAGGATAGAAGTAAGCGTGGGAATAAGTAAGTATGTGGTTTCCAATTTATCGAAGAGTTCGTGTACTATATTGCAAACTCATACTTACACATATTTCCTGACATGTTTCAGAGTTTGCCAGTCTTTCATTCCATTGTCCACATCCTTTGATACACTACAGAGAAAAGAGTATTCAGTTTAAATTCTAAATGCATTCCCAGCAAGAATGTTCAAAAATATATATTTTATATGTGTGTGTATATTTATTTAAATGTGTGTGTATGCGATGGTGCACAGGTGAGGTTACAACTTAAATGTTTGGGCGAGAGTCAACAAAAAAGCACAACAAAGAGGTAAACAAGAGCTCCATTTTTTTTTTTTGGTTAACATGCAGAGCATTAAGGGTATGTGAAGCGATACGGAATTGGCGGATATTGATTTGCGGTGCTACAACACATTGGGTTGCAAAGTGAATGAATGTTTAGGTTGATATATGGTTAACAGTGTATGTGTGTTGTTTACATGCAAGTAATACAGTAACTTTTCGATCGAATGAATACGAATACACTGATTGTCAAATCTTCGGGTTGGTACTTTTTTGTAGAAATATTATTTTACGGGCTTAGTGCAACCAGTCCAAGAAGCAATGGCTTAGACAAATTCCAGGATCGCGCATATCCTAATGCCTGAGCGGCCAAATATGTTCTTAGAAAAAGTCAACAACTGCGATCTAAATAAAATGCTTTGCTTCAAGTGAAAAGTGGATTTTATTTGATGCGCGACTGCAAAAGTTTTTTAAATCGGAAGATTACTGTATATTTTCGGGTATGGTTTCATATAATCGCTTCTCATTCATACACACGTTCCATTGTAACAGCTTAGGTAGAATTTTGTACTTACTCGTGACTTAAAACACATGCGATTATTGGTATCCGTTTCACAAGTTAATCCATACTCATTTAGGAAATCGGCTGCCTTCCAAAAATTAAATCAAATTAGTCATCAGTTATTGTCATTTAGATACTAGTTATTTTATAGAATAAGGATAACATAAATAAACATACATATGTATGTATGTGTGCACTTATTTTCAATTACAAAAACATAAATATTTTTAGTAGTTACTTTTTCTTGTATCATACTATATCTATCTATATTTTAATTTTGATTTATCTTAATACATACATACGTTCCATGACTATCCACATAATTATCCTCAAAAGTCACGTAGAAACATGTTCTAAATACATACGCACTTGACTGCTGTTGTTAATTTTCTCACGAAAAGCTGACCCAAGAAATATTATTTAATTAAATATACTTCATTTTTATTAATACTTTTTAAAACTCGGCCTTGGCCACACACACACATACTAATAGGGCAGCTGATAGTTTAGATGTTACATAAGGCCAGAAATATTTTTTTAAATTTTGATGAAGGTCTTTCAATTACATTTGATACTCGTAATTAAATGTACTCGAAGTTTTGATTGTGTGAACATGTATGAACTTCTTTCATTAAGGAAAATCCCAAAAACAACTAATGCGCTTCATATTACAGCTTGGTCACTTGCATTGGAATATAAGATTACCTTTGCATATGCAGAATATTTTTATAGGCATATGTAAATCTATATGTACATTCATGTTTGTTAAACATACATATGTAAATAAATATATAATGGAATGCAGGCATGTGTGTTCAAAGCTGCATGTGACGTTGATATGACAACAATAACAGAATTAGCTCACATAAATGCCCACAAAGGCGGGTATCAAATGACATCTCAACAAAAGGAGAAGAACCGTACTGATGTATATATTGAACTAAGTACATATGTATATACATGTGTAAGTAAGTTTGTACGAAAACACTTATTTAAATTCGTACGCGCAAAAATTCTTTTTTCACCCAACTTGTTGGTAGTCCCCACCTTTGGCCATAAATGCCGTTAAGATTAATAATGCCAAGATTACTTATAAATTTACCTACAAAAACACACATACATACCCAACAAGCATTATTGTGAATGTTTTCAAAAATAACTTTCAGTAAATTTTTGATAATAAGCAACATATACATATGTACATACATATGTATGTACGCGCTTTCCGTCTTCAAATTATTTTAAGTCAGCTTTTTATAAACTTCAAGAACGAGGTTTCATAAATCATTGAACTTTAAATGTTAAATGCAAATATTTACAAAAAAATTCCCAAAAAATTATACCAAGTTTTTTTCAACGTAAACAGTTTGATATTATTTCCCTAAAAGTTTGTATATAAAAATGGCAAGGTAAAAGTAAAGGTAATAACTGCATATTAACCACGTCACCGATTCTCTAGAAACTGCTTAAAATTTTAAAATAATTTAGCATTTATGATATTGAGCATCTTTTGAAATTTTTTAAGCGTATTATCAAAGTGGCGTTTTGTTATACAACAGCTGTTTCTTCAAATGTTTTGTAAACAAACCGTCAGCAAGCTTGGCGTTTATTTCATAGGAAAGGGGCAGTGCTGGGTTGGAAAGCTTAAGCGCATAAGCATTCGCGAGTAGGCAGCTCAGAAGTCAAATTCACCCGACAAAAGACAAAATAAAAGCAAAAACATCGCATGTCCGAGCCCCAAGTTCATTCCATTTTGCTAACTCGAGTGATTTCACAATAAACCACAAAGGTTTAGTCGGGTATCTTTTCTTTATTAAGGGATTCTGAGGCAACTAGAATCAAGGACTAGACGAATCTGCACATTCATATGTGTGTTATGTATATAATATCTAGATCATTGCTTGTGTTAATTCTGGATGTATTTAATAACCTCTGTCAGCTTTGAAATGAAGATTTGCTCCAAATTTCTATTACTGACTGTATCTTTGCTATTTTTTATTGCTCTGACTTGTGCTCATAGCATTCTTACAAATATATATATGTATGTACATGTGTACATTTATATGAACACATGTATTTTAAGTGGGTTGTATGCTTTAATTACGGACAACGATGTATGCTCCTACTTCGATAGACATATGTCTTCCTCAAAGTAAACACACCAAGTCAAACACGTGAGTAAACCATAATTGGGCAGCGGTGTTGGCCGTTCTTAGTTCATTAGTAAAATAATTTATACTAATTAATTGTTAATTAAACTAAACACATAGAAACATGTATTTTTAGCTCACTATTGGTCAGCTAAGCGCAATGACTTAAGATTTAAATTACATTCCTGTGCTTATAGCAGCTAATTGTTAAAAGTATCAACTTACTTCCAGATTGCAGTGCGTCTGGCAATCTCCTGTTACGTTTTCGATTGCCAGATTTTCAAAACGATTTTTAAATATCACATTTTTAGAGTTGTTAACATATTTGTTCAAAAAATCGTTCCCATGCTCCATCTGTTGATTGAACAGATTTACGGAGACAGGCGTGACTGAGCCTCTGATTTCTCTGCTGTCAATGGTAGTTAGATTCACTGCTTTGCTTGCCACTGGATATTCATTTGATTTGCACATATCACAGTTAACCGCCCAGACCCAGATCCACAACAACAGCCCGTACTGAAACGAATTCATTATTGATGTCAATGAAACGCCTGCGAATATTTTATTTGCACGTTTGCAGCTTGTTTGACAAGTAATATGCGGTCGCGTCGCCACTCCAACTGCAGCATTCATTTTTAATTGCACTCGCGCTATGATATATTGATGTTTTTCACTGCACCCTAAAGTTTTGTCTAGCTGTAATGTTGTTTTTTTTTTAATATTTTGTTTATTATATAAGCAATGTACGCAGCTATGTATATCTAAATACGCCCGTATTGGTACCCTCGAATATATAATTTATTTAGTGCACTAATTTGTTTGCACGTCCTTGTTCACATTTTTAAACATCTTTTCACGAATTTACATTTGTAAAGGGGATGCAAAAAAGGAAAGAACCTTATAGGTTGTTTTATGCTTGAATATTTCGGTCGTTACTAGCGCGTTAATTGTTTTCTTTATTTTAAATTGAAAGACATGCGTATATTCCGTTTTTCAATTCATTTTTGTGTCATCAATTAAGTTTATTAAAATTTGTATGTGTACAAATACAATATACATATAAATATGTAGTCCCATGTATGTACATACATATATAGTACTCATGCATATAAAGTATATTTTGGCACATGAGTTCAGGTACTATATTGATTTTCTCGCCATTGCTGTCATTCATAATTTATATTTTTGTAATTATATTTGATTAGATAAGATACATAGTTTTTCATATTAGCATTTTTTAATTTGTGTACAAAACAAGTAAATTTGCTATCACATAAACATTGTTGATCTGCCTTTATTTCGATCAATTTCATTTGGCTTAGTCTCGTTATGTTTTACACTATGCAAGCAATTTGTGCGGCAATCTGGATTTTTTTAAATAAATTAATTAATATATAAAGCTTTAATCGCCAAGTCTCACTTATAATTCGAGCTCAACAATAGCATTACCATGCAACTAATTACGTTATAATCGCGCACCGATCGTCACTTTAGTTACATTTAAATGCTATCCAACCTCGATGGTGCTCTGTTCGCAGCCACGCTCAAATGCCAACTGATCTACCCAACCAAGCTCAATTCTTACGAGTACTTGTAGAATATACGAATTTTTTCTTTTAATAATGTCAACTCTCAGCTTAAATATCATACACATGTATGCCGATGTACGATATTCGTTCATATATATCTTTAAGTGAACTGAGAGCTTTTTGATATGCTTACAAATACGATCGTAAATATTGCACTGAAATGTATGTATGTATGGGGCTACAATAATTAAGACTTGAGGTTTTTTTTTACTTTGAAGTGTAAACAAACGACTAAGCTGGGCTTTAGCTCTCAATGGGGGGGAGAAAACAAAAGAGATTCAGAGCAGTTGTTGTTATTATTGATAAGAGCTCTCTGGCCGGCTTCTTTAAATTTACCGAACTCTACCAACAATAATCTAACGACAAAATATTCTGATTCCATGCGCGTGGTTCGGCTACACATTCGGAGACATGCGAAAAGTTTGCAACAGTCATATACTGTTAGCACCTTTATAAAGTACATATTGGCTAAAACTTTCATCATAATGGCTGATATACGAATATAAAATATAGCCCATTCATCCTTACATAAACAATAAAAATCCAAAATATGCGACTTATCACCTAATCCACTAATGTTCATAATTAATAACAAGCGGTTTATTCTGATAAGACTTTGTTATTGTTTTTGTTTTACCCAAAAAATTTAAAATTGTGAGCTACACATACATATGTATACATAAGCATATTACATATAAAACGTGTAATATGCAATGAAATTGTATGATTTTTACTGAATTTTTGTCCTTATTATAAATTGGAAATTACTAAACCTTTTACCCCTCAATATCCGCATATTTCCGTTTCATACATGTACTTATGTAAACTTCTACAACATCCTTGAACTCATAATTGGGATGCTTATTAATGTTAGGCAATATAATTCATTAGCTTTCTCAACATTATTAAATTTGGTTTCTTGGCGGTTATGGGTTTTGTAAATTTGTGACAGCATCCCACTCGAATGTATGCTAATATTTGTGTGTTTCATGATATCTTCAAAGATGGTTAATTAGTTTATTCTGCTGTGATTTTCTGTTGTCATTCTGCATTATCCTGTCGTATTTACAGGACTAAATTCAATTTAGAAGGAACTTTTTTCTACTTTACTTATTCCGAAACACGCACGAGCTCCGTCTAGGAAGCACAATTTCGCATTCCATTTAGGAAAGTGAATACAAATTACACCATGGTCAAACTAGTTCGCAATAGATTATATTTGCACCAAATAAAAATACAGAAATTGGGAAAATATTGGAAAGTCCAGGATGGAAAAAATCCATGGCTCGCACCCTTAAGCTCTGCCAGTAGGATTTGAAATTATGTTTCGCTTTCCATGATTATTCTGAAAGCGCATGAGACTGGTAGCTAAATAGTTGGCCATGATATTCATACTAGCTATGACATTGTTTACAAGGAGTTGGATTGACTGCAGGGTATGCCCAAACAAACACCCAACAAGTTGATTTGGGGCTCTTTGTGTCAAAAGGCTACATACACGATTACAAAATGTGCGGTAGGAAAATCAAATGAACTAATGACGACTATTCATTGCCGTCTATACAATTCAAAAATGCGATATGTTTGGAATAATTCGCAAAGGAGAATGCCAATCGATTCTTGATATGGTTGAGCGGTTAAACTTCTTTCTTTTTCCCTTGAATAGCCATCTAAGCATCTGGGAGATATTGCCGACCCATGAACCCGTTTTTTTCGTAGTTGCAAATCAGTCTTCTATTCCTCTTCCTCTGCTTTCACCGGCGGGTGGCAATAACAATGCGATCTGAGCCCAGAGTCGCCTTATCAAAAGTTTCAGTGGCCGAACTTATGGAGTGTTATTTGAGTTCGGCGAGGGAGAACTATTCAACTAAAGAGAAAAACCTAAATGGAATAGGTCTGTAAGGTACATTACAGATAGCGAATTGTAGGAATGTAGGAACAAATCAGCCGTTTTATAAGGATGCCGATAACGCGCTGATAACTGCAACTCTAACAGTTCTCAAAGTAACAGTTTACTCCCCCATAACATAGCCTTGGGTAGCATTCTTTTGGATTAGTTTTGATTTCCTGTGTGATAAAAGAAAATAAACTTTCTCGCAGGGCTACATGAAACTTAAATAATGTTCGTACATAACTACATATGTATATTTACATATGTGTGTATGCGCTTTTCCAAGGAAGAGAAAAGAAGACTTGTTAAAAGTAGCAATTTCCGTTTTCCGCAAAAAAAGGTGCGAATGAGTGCGTTATCCTTGACTTTTTCGTTATATATCCTTGAACAAATTATTTTTCAAACACATTTTATATTTTGTGAGAATGACAACATTGGAAAGGAAATTGCTTGAAATATCCATGTTTTTGTTCAAGTATTGATAAGTTAGGTGCAGAATTTATGCGCCTTTACCATTTGTAACATGGAAATATTTTTATTGATTTCATCATAATTTATATACATTTACAGACACTGCATTGAATTTGAAGTAATTAAAGCTGCGAAAGAGTGTCATAAGTTAACGCCATACAAATCGCTCGTTGAAGGTAACTTTTTTCTACTGGTCATGTTTTCGAATCAATTTTGAATTCACGTCTAATGATTTGCTTTTTTCTGTAACCGAGTATACCTACATACCTATATTTTTGTAATCTATTCTATCTGACATTGAACGATTTTCAGTAACTCAGAACTGTTTTCATCTTTTCTCCAATTCGAAAACATGGACATGGCTATATATTCAAATACTCTTTCATACTTTAGCGTAATTTTTTTTTGTTTTGTAGGCGATCGAATAGCAATTAGCTGTAATATAAAAGGGAGCGTAATCAAATCAAACTTACTGGGAAATGTACCACAGGAAAATGCGAAAAACTCAACAATTAAGGAATATGATTCAAACATAAAAGGAACACACTTAGATAGCGATGGTTTTGAAGTTGACGATTATAGTCAGTCCCATCCATTTACAAGTGAATTTAATTCTGTAAACGATAAAACACCTATGAATTCCATTCCTCCTTCAACTTACAACAATGAAAAGCAAATGACAGTGCTTGATCGCTGTAGGGGAGAAGGAGTACCAGGAAGAATTACACGATGGCGCTCATTTTCAGTTCCATCATGCCGCGGAAAATGGCTACGTCTTACTCTAGGCACACCCAAGAGATGTCCACGCTCTTTGTTTTCTTTTGTTTAATATACCGAAACAATTTTTTTAAAGAATTTTTTACTATTATAAAAAATTATAATCGTAACACAGGCAATACTAAACTAAAAGTTAAACGTTATGACTCTTAAGTCATTTATCAGGAATTGACATTTACCCTCCCGATATTATATAAAATTTGTAAATCAATATCGAACCAAAATTCAATTCATAAACAAAATAACTTTCAAGCAGTATGCAAGACATTTTAAAAGAATTGAAACACAATTATTGTGTATTTTCGCAATTAAGTCGATAATGTGAACTTGTTAAGTTAGATGTAATAGAAGTATGTAGGAACCTAACCAGTATGTAGATCATAAAAAAGTATTTGTATGCAACACCAAATAACGGAATCCCTTATACACTTGGTAAGAGGATACACTTGAAATGTAACTTACGATTTGTTTACGTACATTCCCCTAATTTAGAAACATTACAAATCTTGGACTGGCGAGTAATAATATTGTTTAAAAGTTCCAACATAGCATAAGTTAAAATAATTACAATCCCCTGCAGTAACGTATTTAACAACTGAGGATTTCAACAATTCATGTCATACATACATACATACCAACAACATACTAACTTAAATTAGTGAGAATACTCTAAATATTTAATACGTACATGTATATTCATCCAAAGGTAGTATCTACATATGTAATTTAGTATTGGTAGATATTTATTAAGTACATATCTTACATAATTATTTGTTGTAATACTTCCCCTTTTTAGAAAAAAAAATACCGATAAATTTGAAACGTTGTTTTAATGCCCAGGGAATTTGGTAAGTAATAACTAAGGCTGCAATAAATTGTTTTAGCAATATATGGGATGATGAGACGGTTTCATTTTTGTGCATCTGTCTTGATTTTGATAATGTTGGTTACTTTTATGGGCGGCTGTTAAGCAGGATATCTCTGTGTTCGGATAATGCGCCGGCGACGCGGCCACTTCTGTTCTGGGAGACCTCCTGCTCAGTAGGAAAGAAGTCGAACGTCGATTTCCAAACCGTTTGTGAAAACTGCTTGACTAGAGTTTGCATGCCCATATTCAACCTTTTTTTTGACGAATTCTCATACAAAAATACATACTTAGGTACTTACGTATGTGTGTATGTGAGTTTTGGATTGGGTTTGTAATGAATTTATTTTTAAATTGGCTAACCTTTGTCTTATTCAAACTCCCAACATGTAAAGTATACGCAAAAGCATGTACATGTGTATGTTTTTAAATTGAGTGATGTAGAATCCTGTGTTTGCAGAGGTATGTGAAACGCCAATATGCACATGTGACCCAAGAGAGGAGTAGGTACCATTGTAAAAAATAAGATAAATGAACAACGAAAACGAAATATTTTAAATCATCAGCTGGATGAAAAAGTTTACTTGGGGAAGGATTTAATCAGAATCCTGGCAACATATTAATGTTTTCTTTAAGAGAATTTTGATATTAGAAGGCTTGTATTTAGCTCAAAAAATCTTAATAAATTACCTCGTTCTTTTCAGGGCAAATATCGTCTTGTAATTCAGTTAGTTATTACAGTAGTTATGACTAACTGACCTACAACCATTTTGAATTTCGAATGAATAATCTGTAGAAAACTTTAGGTATAGTGACGAATTCTCGTTGTAAAGCGCTGTGTTCCAGGAGGTATAGCCGAAACCCCGTTTATTGGAACCATCTCTTGTATTGGGCTATATTGGTCCGATACTGTCGGGTATAACAAATGATTAATATATAATAAAATGGCTAGCCGATACAACAATTTATCTCAGGGTCCTTACTCTGTAAGTTACTTACTCGAAAGAAAATTTCCGTTGTTCGAGTTCTATTTTGTTCTCTTCGGATTTGATTTGTCCCATTTTCGATTGAAAAATATTTGGTACTCACTATTTCGAAAGTTAGAAATTTTATTCGACAACAATTTAGCAAACGGGAATCCACAAAAGTGTATTTTTCTATGATCGCAATGTTTTTTTCTTAAAGAAATGATTTTTATCGAAGAAAGAGTTAGGTTTTTTTATATTATAAAAAAAAAAAATGCTATTTACTTATTAATATATAAAATTACATTAATAAAATGAAAACACGTCCTCCGGAAACCTGAAATCGAGCCCGCGACTTGCACCTTGCTATCGGGGCGCTTATCATTAAGTACAAATTTCACCTCATTTAAACTAACCACACATAACAGTTACCAACAATATAATAATATTCGCTCTTTGTCGATATCGCCACCCTGTGTTCATTTCACCACAGGTTACTCAACAAAAAACATGCGGTGAATATTTTATAAGCAATGTTGTACTTGCTCGATATAGTCACCCTGTGTTAATTTCACCACAGGTTACTCAACAAAAACATGCGGTGAATATTTTATAAGCAATGTTGTACTTGCTTTGCGTGTTGCTACATATGTATGCTGGCAACAGAATAATGTATATGAAATACAACAAATTTTCTTTGTTCTTTGGTACAGAATTTCTACGAAGTTGGCAAACCAAAAGCAAACACACTTGAAAACACTAGGACAAAGAATATTTCTACGTTCTTTAGGATTTAGGTTTAAAAAAAATAACCATGTTATCAATGTTGTATAAAAAAATTATACATGGTTGTTTACTATATTTGTTTACATGTGTACATTTTTATGTGCCTGACTAATGTTGAAATGAACGTAATCATTCCTACGTAAGAAATAAAATTTTATTTTAAACTGAAATCGAATAAAACTACCAGAAAGGAGACAAATAATTCAAAGCGTTGTAAAAATTAATTAATATAACTTAAAAAAAATTTCCCCACCGTGACAATGTTATACGATAACATTGCCGTGACCAGGATTCGAACCTGGGTTACTACGGCCACAACGTAGGGTCCTAACCACTAGACGATCACGGCTACAGGGGAGATGTTAAAACTTGCGTCCAATGACTCATTTAACAGCGCGCAGTTTCGTACATATACAAGCTATTTCAACATAACATGGTGAATAGTCAGAATGTGGTAAAACACCACCCTCGCAGCGCTGCCATTCTGTTATGATTTCTCTGCTGCTATGATTTCTGTTAATATGCTTTGAACCATTTTTGCCAAAAAAAATTATATTTACTAAGCAAATTTAATTCCTTTATTTTATTTAAAATAGGTATTATTAAGGTAAATTAAAAATAATTAAATACTTGAAGAAATAAAAAATTATCAAAGAAAGTATACATTTGGTTATTTTCATTATGAAATAAGGAATAAACGATTGTGTATTTGGTTGTGCCACTGGCATATTGGTAAGTGCCGAATTAGACAAGGTTCTGTTACATTACATTTAATGTAAATGCTACAGTGCTGCTTCGAACTTCCTCTTTGTGGTGTTGCGAGTTCGAATCGTGCTGTCGGCTGATTTATTTTTTTGTTTTCTTCTTTGACCAACATTTAAGCATTGTTTAATTGGGTCAATTGGCGATTGCGCCAAATTGGGCAGTTATCTGACAAGTGTCATTAGTTTTTCTGGAAAAAAGCGGGAGATCGTGACCGAATCGTTTTTAATTGTGAAAAAATATTAAGTGTTATTAATTCGGGATGCCGCGCGTTCGTCAATGTGTTGTAACTGCATGTCGGGTGATCGGTACCGAATCGTTTTCAATTGAATGTGTTGTAACCGCATGTCGGGTGATCGGTACCGAATCGTTTTATTGTGAAAAAATATTAAGTGTTATTAATTCGGGATGCCGCGCGTTCGTCAATGTGTTGTAACTGCATGCGCAAGTACCAGCGGTGCAGTTGCATTTTTTAAATGCCCAAGAGATGAGGCGATGAATTTTCTCCATATACATATGTGTACGTTCTCTGTTCGTAGTTTAAAAACTTTATGCATTTATGTATGAGGACAGTAATACCTCTACACATACCATTCAATATAAAAGGTTCCTTATTTGAATTAATTTTTGTTGAATTTAGAAACCAAAACTCCAAACCACAATTCAAGAAGTACTTTACGTAAGTAAGCAATGAAAATACTAGTTTTGACTGTTTTAATAATGTTATTTTTATTTTTAATTTTGTTTTTTAATTTCATATTTATGTACTTATATATGTAAATCTGGAAATTCCTTCAATTATTTTCCTTTAAACTATAGTTCTTAATTTTGAAGTGTAAGTGGCTTTATAAATAACATACACTTTAGCCATGATCATCCGTAGGACACGCAAATCGTTGTTGGTAATGTTATTGTGAGATAATTTTTTTCATTATTTCGAGATAATTTGTTATTTTATGCAACAAATTCGTATAAAGTTGGAAACGGAAATCAAAATTACTTTTTACGCAAAATGTGGATTGTCCTCATCGAAATTATAAAGATTTTTGTATGAGCTTATATTATCAGTAGGTCATTTAGATCAGTATAAATGTGTTATTAAGCTACGTGAGCTGAAATAATTGATAATGCCAGCAAAATTTGACACGTAACTGAGATTTTTAAGAAAATTCGTTTTTATCTAAATACTCATATGTTGTTTACATTTTGAGGTGATAATCTTTGACCTCGTGCCTACATTTTTAATATGGAATATTGAAAAGTCGTTTCCAGAAATTTTACTCCATTGTAAACACTGATACGGTTTAAAAAAAAAATCATCATCGTTGTCATGATAATAACATGCCTGGTGGCTTTTTATACGAAGATAAACATGAATAACTTGCCAAATTGAAGGTGTATGTGTGAAAAGTAAGCCAATGACAGTTAAGACTTGCGTTTTCGAAGCTTGCGCCAAGTCGAATAGACGAAAAATTGTATGGTTATAGGTGACGCACAATGGTCGAATTTCAATAAGCCAGTTAGTTGAATCATGTTGCATTGAAGCCCACGTTTGTGTATCCATTTTTGTGTCATTTCAAAAAATGGTTTAAACTTTAATTTAAAAAAAACACAAACTGAATTTAAATTCAGTGTGTTAATGAGTGTACAAATTGATGCTTAACGCGTATTATAAATTAACGATAAGAACAGAAAAAGTTAAATATTAAAAACCGAAAATTCGGATAAAGTTCTAGCTTTTGTAATGTGCGTTTTGGCTGTGCATATAGCCAGAGGTTTGTAAAAATGCAACGCATAGCGCGATAAGCGTGTAGTTTAAAAAAGGTATACAAATAGCGTTGAATCATTTGAAATAATATGCTATAAAAATTATGGGGAAACTGAAAAAAAAAAATTATACATAACTATATTTTTGCTCAAGTCAAAAATATCTAATAATTTTCTGATGTCCACAAAAGTAAATATTCATATAACCAAGAGGCATACACTGTCCAGGGCAAAAGGCGGTTTATAATAAAATTTCGCATTAAAATCAAAACGGCCAACAATTGTACAAATGAATTATGTAGATTATCAATAATGGAAATCCTGACTGTATTACTAACTGACAGGAAGGACAACAACTCACTATATATTATATAAGATTTACATGTCTCGCTATCCAAAATGTACTGTAAGTCTAGCAGGTACTTTTGTAGCGCTATCTGACGGCTTATTTTACCTGTATATAGTTTAGTCATTAGTTAAAAATTTAATTTCTGAGTAATTTATGATAGTTTCTTACTTTGTACTGGTTTCGCCGCTTAAATGGTAAAGTTTAACAACTTCAGATATTATATTTATATAAAAAGGTTACTAAATGGTTAATGCAACTTTTTTACTACTTTCAACAAGTGTACAATTGTTGGCAATCTTTGACTGATTATATTGCAGTTATTAACAAATGCGTGTTTCAGACAAGAATGTCCAATACGTTCTAACTGTACATACATACATGTACATATATGTACATATGTATAAATTTGTATTTTATGTTTACTTTGATTGTATTTATAACATTTGGTTCAAATATTTTTCTAGCACATACATACATATATAGATTGTAGACATCAATGTGACTGTGCTTAAGGCTCTACATACATAAATTCCTATGTATATTTTGTTATTTAGTTGATTTTGGTCTCAATTGCTTTATGGGACTATATGGCGTCGCATATTTTCACAAAATAGGAAAATGCCTTGTAAATAATATTGAAATATTTTTTACCTGACAAATATTACAAATATCGGTTCGTAGTCCTAGTCAAATCAAAATAATCCATAAAAGTGGTTTTGAGATGAAATCCATTTTAAATGTTTCATAATTTACTTAAACTCTATTTATCTCAACAATGTATGTATTTATAATTAAAATTGAGGTGATCGTGCTTTTTAGTACATAAAGCATTTTTTTGCTTTCAGCGGGTAGATCTCGTAACTAGAAAAAAATGCATATCACTTTGCCACCAAATAAAATTATGCATATCACTTTGCCACCAAATACAATTATGTTTTATTAATATGCTTCTTTTTTTTTTGAGGTTTAACTCTGCTTGCTTCCGACAGCCTCAATTATAATATAAAAAATCTGAAGGCATATTTTCATGAGAATATACATATATGAAACATCTGGGTAGGCTATCCTTTCTTCATATGGCCAAAACTAATTTATGGGGACACGAATTTTTTCATGTCGTAGATTGCCTACATTTCATTAACATACATATAAAACAATAGTTTTAATTTTATAGAAATTTTCACAGAACGTATTTTGGTTAATGACTATAACTACGAACCATTTTGTTATTTATTTTTGATTTTTGTAGATACATACATATGTAAAGGTAAATAAACCTTAGTTGCATATTTCAATTCAAAAGCATACGACAAATCCATTGGTTGGTAATTTTATAGGCACATTAATTTTTTAGCTTTCCATTTCATACATATGTGCTTCTGATGTTGCATCATAGAAACATATGCATGTACATTTTTTGTGATTTTTTTTACATAGAATTTTAGTTTTATTCGAATATGAATATGCAATTAACAACAATACACTTAGTAAGCATCAACAATAAATTTTCTGCTGGTGTTTTAATATGGGTCAAAACACTGGTTAGACTTCTCAAATTCAATATACATATGCTATGTGTACTTGTTCAAGTCCTGATTATAATTCGAAAAACTCTTTTTTGTATTAAGGTAATTTCAAAAAACTTTTCGATGTCAATATTTTTAATTACATTCATAGTTTTTAGTTTTACCTGTTTAATCTTTTTTTAAATACATGCAATCAGTATATTTGTATATCTGAGCTATTTGGTTGTAAGCGCACTTTTTAAAATTTGAATAAAACAAACAAACTTTAAGGACTTATAATATATTAGTATCGTTACTGACTTTTTTGTAAACATTTAAGGCAACATTGAAAACTTGTATTTTTTTTATATTTTCTTTGCAATTTCGCTTTTGTTTTTCTTTTTGTATTTCATTTGTAAATATTCAGAGGTACATACATATAAATAAAATATGAGGTTAGTTCCGTTTAGTTTTAAGGACATACGACGTTATTTTCCGAACAATGTAAATGTATATCACTTATGTATGTTGAATATCATTTTATATAATAAATTGCAAAAATAATAATAGCTAAGCACTTAAAAATTAGAAACAATAAATTAAATTTCACACCTATATGTGAAATAAAAACTTAACTTAGCCCAGCTATGTCAATTACAAATTTTGATTAGCTTTAAAATTAAAAAATAAAAAACATAAATATTAATTCTTTGTTAGTTGTTAAAAATAATTAAAAACTAAGCTTTTTATATAATCTCTTTAGCTCAATTTATTGCTATATGAATTTAATTCGTAAGTTTTTTGGGTTTTATTTTACCAAACTTTTAATTCCTTTCGAAAAGGTTCAATAAATTATACATAATTGGAATTAAAAATAATAATTACTGTTGCGGATGTGATTCTTCGTACCTAATGTTTACAAGTATAAGATGAGTAGCAATTTACAAGTTTTAATCCTATATTATTATTTTTACAAATTTGGAATGCTATTTGGTTAACAGAAATTATTAAGTGAAAAATCGTATATTATCAATTGCCGATTTTCACACTTTGCAAGTACCTAGGTTTCAATTAAATTTTCACGGAATATTCCCGTTTTGTGTGCTATTTTGAGGTAGTAAGCCATAAAAAGTGTAGAGCTAAAACTCATGACTGCAGTGTGAGTAGCCGGCGCCGTGAAAATCAAATAGTTTTTGTTATTCGAGGTTGGTGATAATTTAGACCCCTTTAATTAGTAATGAAGCTGCAAATCATTATTCATTGGAAGATCTGCAATATTTGAACAGTGTACCCACAGTGTACCCACCGAAATATAAAAGTGCATTATTCGAAAGTAGTTTGCATTAACTCTTGACCGAAGTAAACTCATAGTTTGTATGTCATCACCGACGCCAAACCAAAGTCACCTCAAATACGCAAATTCGCAACCTTTATCGCATCTATCTTGCAAAATCCGAGAAGAACGGTAATTTGTTGCAGGGAGGCATAAGTCTATAGCTAAACTTATAAGTGTACTTTTATGTTCAATAAATATTAAATTCATTCGTAGATGTTCGTGGTTTGATTTCACGCCAAACATCCATTGTTTGTCATAAATGATGCCGCAACGCTCGAATCAAGGTCAACAAAATCCGCTCCATCACCCGTGAGCTGCGCCAATAAGTCAGTGTCATGAATATAATCATTTTTGATCGAGATTTGATCGTGAAATGGCACGATTCCACCACCACCATTTATCAAGGAAGTATTAAAGTCCAAAAGATTGGTATTACTGCTGTGATGAAGAGACGCTATAGTGTTGTTGTTGTTACTGTGGCTGTTGTTGTTATTATTACTACTAAGACATCCATGATGTAAGCTTACAGCATGTTTAATATCAACGAAACTGTCGCAATTCTCGAAGAGAAAGCGTTCTGCTGACTGGGCGGTGGTGTACGGACTTTGAGAGTCGACTAGCTCATTTTTGACGAACTCGGTGGCGGTGGTGGGAGTGGATATAACTGAAAGTGGACTAACCATATCACCAAGCAGAACACTATTGTCGTCATTACTCTGTACAGAGTTTGGATTATGACTTAAAACGAGACCAAGACTATTTTCACAGTTTGGAATGTAATCACAGAGCTGCTGGTTAATCGTTGGAACAGTTGTGGCGCTTACATTGACAGCTCCAATTTGGTGGGAAGTTGAAGTTTGTGAAGGAAGTTGAGGAAGAATGGCAGGTAAACATATACTTTCTTGTGACGGTGAAGCCAAATAGCCAAGTTCTTGTGCAGTCGGAGATGGCTTGCAATAGCCATTTGGCATTTGCTGTTGTTGTTGTTGTTGTGTGGGTAATTGGTGAAGCTGTTGATTAACTGCTGCACTTCGTGAAAACTTAATGGTTGACATTGGTGGGATCACAGTGCGTTGCATTCCAAGGTTCGATTGATTGCTAAGCGTATTGCTGCCATGCATTTGTTGCTGACTTTGAGAATGGTTGTCATTTAATGCTGCTTTTGTTGACATGGACCCGGTATTGGCAACGATATTACTCTCCATTTCAAGAGCAGCAAGGTACTTCTTGGCTGGCGACTGTAAAAGTTTTGATGGCAACTTCAGACCCCCTGCATGTGAGCAGGTTGTTGCATGACATTGCAGCATATCAAGCAGCTTACGTCTTTCAGCTTCCAAAGCCCGTACTTGGGTCTTCAAATCGACATTTTGTGTCTCTAATTGCTCTGACTCCTTGATGAGATTTTGTGTACGTTCTCGTTTCTTCATACGGCATTTAGTGGCAGCAATTTTGTTTCGTTCGCGGCGACGTCGTCGCCGATCCTCATCTTCGGGCGTTAGACCTTTCCTTGTTGTCTTACATTCATTTTCTTCATCAGTTGAATCTTCAGCATCTTCGTCAGCCCGCGAATATTTAGAGTTTGGCTGATCAGAACCAGAGCTGGAATCACAGGTAGACACTTTTCGTTTGCTCTGTATAGAGAGTTTGAGCCCTGCCTTGATAAGTTGAGAGCACATCTGGAATAAACAAAGTTATGTGAAAAGATGGTCATATATTGATTATATAATGTTTGTACTCTGCAGCTAACACTAAACATACGAGTGCTTGGAAATAATCACATAAGGGGAGATGAAAGAGTTTCTGTCATTTCTTTTCTGTTGTTTAGTGATGGAATTACTTTATTCAAAAACAAATTAGTGCATATATCGCACCCTAAATACAAAAGGGTCACAACTCAAAAAATTTCAGGTGGTTTTTTCGACATTTATCCTTTCACAAACGCTTGATCAACTATAACAGCCATTTTTTTTCTTAATGATTATCATCTTCAACTAAACGGCTACCGTCCTGCTAGGTTTTATAAGAATAGAGCTAAGCTAGCGCTATCTAGAAGCGTTTTGAGTTGTGACCCTTTTGTATTTAGGGTGCGATATGTATGTAAATGTGTACATACTTATTAATACATATTATAGCAGTTTTAACCCACATCTTCTATAATATACAAAAATATACTCAAGTTTACTCAAATATTTTCGTTTATTTGACAACTTTAAAAAACAACAAAAAAGAAAAACAGTACAAGAAAATCCTGTCAGTCACCAATAGCCTAAAATGTAAAGACGTTTTATTTGGTAACCAACGTATATACATACACAGATACATATATGTTCTACGACATATTTGGGAAAACTGCTGCACTGGTTTGAGGCTGCCGAATTTGGCAACTTGTCCCAGCCTTACTGCGTAAGAGAGATAATTTTTGATGCGAGTTTACGAATGTTGTCGATTTTATAAATCCATATATCATATGTATAAGCACTGTTATTTAAACAAACACCTACACATACATACATATGTATAAAGGCTTATAATAATACATTCCCTGCAGGAAAAATTAATGTTTTCGAATTAATTACAGCTCGTATTCACCATCAAATCTATATTTAAACTAGGCCCTGGCCTAGACAACTCCTTACGATAGACAACTCTCCCTAGTATGGAAACGGTATGTTATATGGTTATAAAAAACTTGCTATATTGATGGTGATTTCAGAAAAGGGGATGAAAATTCTTCTAGATGTATACATGTCAGTTCATTTGTATGATTGTGCATATATAATATTTACCCAGTTGGGTTTCTTCGAATAAGTTTTGATTTTATGTCACAACCGTCTCAAGCATTACAATGTCACACTCGTCTTCGAGATACAATCACTCAAATACTAAAGAGCCGTAAGTAAACTTATTGTTTAACTTTTTTTGATTTAAAAATCGATGCAAACCACAAAAATCTTGATAACAAACAATAAAACACCTTTGTACAACAATAGCATTGAGTGTAGACATATGTATGTATGTACATATGTATGCACATGTACGTATGTATACTGATCGCTGAGTATGCCCACACCTTTAAATTACTGAAGGAAATAATAATAAAATGCTCGCATGAGCATGCAAGTGCATGAGCTTTCAAAAATGCAAGTGAAGACAATAAATACGATGTAATGAGTTGACCTAAATCTGTCAAATGCCCTCAGTTTTCACTCAATGACGTTGCTGTATTGGTGGGTGGAAGGAAGTAAGGACGACGGCGATCAGCTTATCATGTCAACTACTTGTAACTGCATTTCGCACCTTGTAGGGAAGTTCCCAGTTCAGCAGGCCATGTAATACGGCGGACGAAACTGCCTGTCATTATGTACACATATGCACCTATCTACATTTATTTATGTACGCATGCGTAACAGTTAATATTGGAAGGCGAACTGGTAATAATAAATCGGTTTAGGTAAACAAGTAAGAAGATGGGTGAAACTAAATAGACTTAGCTCATCGCCCTGAGCAATTTGGTGTAATTATTGAAGTGTCCATCTTTTCAGGGGAGTTATGACGAGTTAGACAGTGTTGCATAGAAATAACAGCCCTTGCTCTGATAAAACCCGAGTCATTCGAGGCCCATATTTTCTTCTTGTCATTCTTAAAACATGATAGGTGTAAATTTTTTTAAATTTCATTGTTTTGTGTTTAATGTGGTACTTACCTGCTGGACACTAGTTGTAGTGTTTGTTCCACTGGGTGAGTCAACTGGAGAAGTAGAAGAACTGGAATGACTACTGTCCTGCGATATCATCTATAAAAAATTGATTGGTAATTAAGAATATCCATGGGAATATATACATACATACAAAAATAAAAAATAAATAGCAATAACCGTCAACTCTTATTTAAACCGTTTAGAAGCTTTGAAGACTTGAACAATTTTTTAATCATTTTTTCCTTCAATAACGAGCAATTCTTTAACTTTTAGACGGTTATGGCTACATACATATATCCAAACGTATGTATGTACATATGTATGTATACCTACCTGAGCGTTCGTTGCGCAATTGACATTTGGTATGGAGATAACACTTCCAGGAGTTGAAGCATTAGTTAAGGTAGTGAAATTATAGTTGTCCATTGGATTTGTCATTGCAATCAATGAGTTAACTATTTCGGGCGTTTTCGGCGTAGAACTGAGGCCCGAGCTATCGATGCCCAGAAGGGACGAAGGTGTGTTGAGGTTGAACATGTTGATTTAATTTTTGATGTCTTATGTATAAAACTTCGATGCCGTACAAAAGCCACAATATTCCACTTAATAATATAAATATAAGCAATAAATTAAAAAACGCTGACAGCTTAAAATCACAGTTAAAGGCCTTGAATGGTGTATTTCAAAGTGGTTTTCTGATGTGCACTTTCCACCAGCAACACTTTCTTTTCTTATTATTAATCGTTATAATTTATTTTATCACAATTATTTGTATGCCTGTAAGCAGATATCCAAAAAGTGAGTGGACCTCAATTTTATAGATGCAGTTATTGGCGAAGTCAGAAGCTTGAATACATTCGATGTAATTTCGATTGCTGACTTTTAGCAAATAATTCTGAAATGATAAGAAAAACGTAAAAATTATTAAGCTATTTAGATAGTAACAAAAATTTACTAATGAAATCAACTCTGGTAAAAAATAGACTAATTCATTGAAATTTTAATTAGGCACAAGTTAATTGGAATTTATGAGTTTGTGTTCAATTAATTAATTGGATAAAACATAGCCGCCTAAATGTGTACGTATTTACGTTTGTATGTACCCATATCCATGTTTACGTACACATGTATATCGTTTATAGTTGTATATATGTATGTTAAGCTATAGACAAAACTATGAAAACATATGATTGCTATTCTTAAAGTAAAATATTAGCGTTTCCTAAAAAATTCAAATTCATACTTTACATATTTAACTTCCAACCAGATGTTTTGTCTTCCTCATTTTCAGATGGCATATACGTGTGTATATAGATATACAATATATATGTACATATATGTATGTACATGTTATGCTCAGATTTGTATATACCGTGGAAATGATTATAGGGCTAGTGTAAAGAGTGTCATGCATCACTTTTCATCAAACCATGTAGTAGATAAACAGTCCAGTTTAATAATTTTATTTTGAGAATATACATTTTAATCTTTGGAATTTTCAAAACACTCACTAGAATATAACAGCAAAGTGTTAAAGTAACATATTATTGGTATGATTCCTTGTAACTAATCATTTACGCATCCCAGACTAACCGTATTTGTTCGGGGTATTTACAATTAATTTTTGGTATGCACAAGTATAAATATTTTTCTAGTTTCGAAATTCTTGACATATGAATGTACGCATGAACATTTGCTTTTGCGGTATTAAGGAAATATAGAAACCATAAATCATAAACGATGAGTTTTTATGTTTTCGTGTTTCTAGCGGACGGAGAAACTAAGATCATGACCATCCCTACAATTTAATTTTTGAATATTTATACAAAAAAATAAATATGTATGTATACAAGAATATCTGATGATACAAAAATATGCATACACATGTACATACATGAAATGAAATATTTATCCATGCATATCCTCAGCTATAGTACAAACCTGATATAAAAATATTTATTCAAACTTGTTTGACTAAATTCAGAGCCACATATACTCATATATGTATGTACATACAACTACGAAGGTATCTATTAGAAACCATATGCTTACCAATACTTTTTTTTACATATGTACATATATAAGAAAAACAATTCTTTGCGTGTCTTTAAAATTATAAATTCGAAATTTAAAACACTATGAATATGATAAATAGTAATAATATTTAATATTTAAGGCCAATAACTTATTAGCTGCCCTTTGTATATCCATCCAAATACGTATATATGTACATATGTTTGTAAATACTTTTTTAACAATAAAACTTGATAATTTGTTTGACACTTCTGAAAATAAGAACAATAGATCAATTGAAGATTGATTGATCAACTGAAAGACTTATTTACTTGGCTTGCAAGGTTGTGCCTTTTGAGAATAATAGGTCCGCATTTGATTTATAATAATCAGAGTATAATTTACGTATTACGAAATTGCTTACTAAACATATTAAAAATTAATTTTAGACCTTCAAAAAATAATATTTAATAAAAACGCTTTTTCCAAATTTTCGAAAGGCTTGATATTCCTCGCAAAAAAGAAACCATCTCTCGAGGTAAGAAGCATACTTAGACAACACTGTTTATAGGGGGACAGTTTTACATCGTTTTCAATTGTTAGGAGTAAATATAAACTAAAATCTTAGTACTTTTCGGACACTGCAATGATAGTATTGTTAGAAATGCTTTGTCTGATATGTGGCCATATTTACGAATTAGTCACAAAGGTAAAATAAAACGTAGCAACAACATGCAAATTAAATTTCGTTGAATATAAAATGCGAATATTTACTTTCACACTAAATGACTTTTAGTACTGGTTTTTACTGAATAAATACAAAGTTATTGATATTATATGCGGCCACCGTGGTGTGGAAGGTCCGGATTCGAGCCCTGGTACAGGTTACATCAAAAAGTGGTTTGAAAACGTTTTTTCAAAACGGGGTCAGCCCTCGGCAGTGGTTTGGCAAACTCTCCGAGTGTATTTCTGCCTTGAAAGGCTTCTCAAGGTTCAGAGTCCGCGAAAAACCGTAGGTCCCGCCAATTTGTAGGAAAAAATTCAAAGCGGCACACCACAAATTGAAATAAAAGCTCGGCGCAAAAATCTTCTAGGAGATTGATGATATAACTGTTGTATATCGCGCCATATATATATATATATATTGATATTGTATTCAATTCAATATATTTATTCTTACCTCTATTTTCTTTAGCTTAATTTCGACATACACTGTGAAAAATAGTTTAAGAAAACGAGAATATTCAAACATAGTGCAAAAACATTATCCCGAATCGCTTAATTGTCAACTAAGCATGTAGCTTTTCAAATATCAGCCTAAAGTTCACGGGGATAGAATTTAGTGAGGCTGTTATTATTATGATAAATTAACACATACATGTATGTATATAAATATTTATACAATATAAATCATACAGTTTTTCAAATATTTGTTTTTATACATGTGTACATATGTATATGTACATACATAAATATGTACACATCATTATATATTCAAACATCTCACTTTAATGTGCTAATTACGGCCGCAGCTGTGCGTTGTTGTCTCAAAAATTTAACTGGAATCCCAATAAATTTACGTATGTATGTATGTACATAGGTACATACATAATCTTGAATATGTTTATATGTAACAATATTCATAGGTACAAATTATGCGATTGGTCTTCGAAAAGAGTACTTCCGAATTAGTGGACTTGGGGTAGACAACTTTTCTTTCATATCCGGTGTTTAGTTTAAAATTCGATAGTGGATAAAATTTGCAATTTGTATGAATTGAGTATTTTGGAAAATCAAAACCTTCTAAAAAAATAAAAGCTTATATATACATACATATGTATATGTATTGTCTCTTCACTAACTAACTTGGTCTCGTATACATGAAAGTTTTGTTTGAAAGGCGGTAGCAAAGATGTAAACTTTATTAAAACAATTATTACCTAATTAGTAAACACTTTCCATTCAACAAAAATGTTTTGGTGGCTGAAATCTTTATTATTTTCTGTTCCAGAACGCGCTTTCACGCTTTCTGATTACTGTCGGAAAATATTATTTCATGCTGGGCAAATAACAAATATTGTACAAATTTTTCGATAAAAACATGTAAACAGCTGTTCGAACCAACATACATAAATACGTATGAAGTACTTAAAAACGTAAATGCCAATATTAGCACTAGTGTTTAAACTATGTTGCCTCAGTATTAAGGGAAATGCATTTTTAATGTTCATTAAAAGCCGTTTTATAAATTTATAAACAACAAGAAAATATTTTTTTTTCCAAGCAATAATTTTTAAAGAATGTATGTGAATTTTGTTTATTAGTGTGGTCCTCTTTTTCGGCGAAGCTTGTGAAAGAAGCACGAAATATCAATACATACCTAAATACGTTTGCGTGTGATTTTTATATGTGTGGATGTATGGGTATTAGGCTGATTTATTATTTTAGAATTTTTAAATCTTTGACTGCCCACTGAAAATTGTGTAGTGTAGAAATGGCTATCGATCTAATTCAATAAATTTCTGATGCTAAAGCTTTAGCTCAGACAATGCTGCTTACATACATTCACCCGATGTAACATAACTATGTAGCGTAAGCTGATATTTGTTTAGACATGTCAAAATATGATACAAAATTAAAAAATGTGTGCCCCTAATATACATACATACGTATCTATGTACATACATACATACATACATATGTAAACGTATAAACTCATAACGTGAAAGCATACATCGATTTGTGAAGTAATTCGCAAACTGAAAAAATATGTACACACATACATATGTATGTACATATATAAATTTACTAAACCGTGGGTGTGGCAAATGCATATGGTGTGGACACGTGTGTATGTAGTCACATATGATGTCGAACGCTTCATTATACTCCTAGAGGAGAGGAAACATCGGAAGAGGGATATATTTTCAATATTTAATTTACTTGCCTGTGCTACTGACAGGGATTTCGGGGGCACAAACCGGTGCTATAAAAAATGAGTACTTTATGGCGTTTGACCAATATCTCTTCACTTTATTAATTTTAAGATTAGCGTTTTCGCTTCGGTGTAGGCGAAAGTAAGGAAGATGAACTTTGAAATTTTAGATTTCTAATTTTCACACTCATTGGCTTCGTTTCATTTGAAATATAAATGTATTATATGCAAATGTAAAAAGTATTGTACTTTTCATTCGTTGAATGAAATATATTGGTACGTGCCTACAAAATTATGGTTAGCAGAACTACAAAATTCGAAAGAAATGTTGTTCCTACGGCTTTAGTAAGTTCCAAGCAGCTCAAACTGATAATTCTAAATTATTACAGCTCAATTAGAGAGTGATTGGCTATATATGTATGTATGTATGTATAAATGAAAATTACATGTTTGTACATATTACAATATTTTCAATTTATTTGTGTTAATACGTTTGTATGTAAATATATAGAAGGTTGCACAGAAACAATTTTCATAAATCACATTATAATAAGATTTATATGCATACCTATAAAACATTTTTTATATTTTTCTTAGTTTTCTTTTAGCAAAGCATACATATTTTATGAAATTCATAAGTTTTTGTCACGCATTTTTCTTGACATTTATTGGACAGTTTTAAGGTGATAATATTTGTGCGTGAGTTAAAAGGTACACGTTTAACACATGAACGAAAATAGTTTAGCTCTAAATAAATAAAGGGACGGCTTCTTTGATCCTACGAATGATTTCTAATAGAGAATACCACGGAATGCTCCTGCCAATAGAATATAACTTTTCACCTTCCTTCTACATCAGTTTACATCCTAATTGAATTATCTGTTGGTTTCTCGTAAACTAACTTCTTTTTAAGCTGAAATCATTTATTTTATACGACACTTGTTTGATATCCAGCTGATTCAGTAATGACTAGGAAGTATGTACTTTAATGGAGAATTCTTAATTAAAAACCAACTCTGTTATTTTTTAATTAAAAATCGTTAGTGGAACTTTTATGCTTGGAACATTCTCAGCAATGAAATTGTTCTTATCACAAGAACACACAATTTAGAAATTTTTTTCCCTCGCACAGTTGGTTATTTTTTTTTTTTTTTATCTACACACACCCCCCTTACATGGCAATTAACTTGCAGATACACACGTACGTATGAATGCACCAATATACATACATACATATACTTACATGTCGTCGGTGACACTGGAAAACCGCGTAACGCATAAATGCAACACCGCCTAAGTGATATTTCAGTTTGGCTATTTTTCCACTACAAATTTCTAGTTTTTATACGAATATCAAATTTATGAAAAAAGTTCCCATCAAGATCGGTTTTCGTCAGAATAAATCAATAGACCTTGATGACATGGGCCTATAACAGTTTTTGACACAAATTTCATTTACGCGGTTCTGCAGTGTCACCGACATTATGTATATAATGTTTCATGAGGTTTTAGGAGAAAGACAAATACATACAATTATGACAATAAAAGCGGATTGCAGTTTACCTCTTAACTTAGATTTGAAAAATCACTAGCAGTTGGACAAATTTAATGGTTTTTGGATAGGTTTAATGGAAAAGTTGCGTACTTCTATTTGCAAAATAGTATTAACATGCTTAAGCGTCTGTGTTGGGCATACAATTCCATTTGAGTTTCCGGTGCTTATACACGCATTTGTGTGGGTTTTACATTATTTATGCACTAGGGCGAAAAGCCATAAAGTTTTACGTCTACTGCTCAAAGTTGCGAGTTCGCCACCAAATTAGGACGACGAACGTTGGCACTCAATTGCCAAAAACGTCCTGCGGATGGACTGTTAATGCTTAGATGTTTGTTGTTGGGGCACTCTGGCAGGCATTTGAAAGTATGTACAGTATGTAGTATATACAAACGATTGTATCTACTACTACATAATATACATAGTACCATATGAACATATGTATACCCATTTACTTATGTACGTCTATCGTCATTGCCCTGTTTTATAAATACTTAAACAGAAATGTGTTTGTGCCAAGCTTTTTAAAAGTGAGGGCAATGAAGTTTTAGTAGGCACGTTCACAGGAAACAATTGAGTTAGTAACAAACATACTGATCTAAGTATTACTGCTGAATTAGAAACTTGGCTGCAATAAAGTTGAGACATAATAAATAAGTGATTATGAGTACGTACTTTATTCTTGCATACATATATTGCTTAGTGAGAACGTATATGTACATACATACGAGTATATCTTTGTATATTCCAGGAGCCATTAAACAAAAGGCCGTTTTTTCATTTTCCACTCAATGCAAGATTATATGCGATCGGACTGTAGAGACAAAATAACATATAACATTTTGTCTGCAATGTAGACTACTAAAATGCCGAATTTTTAGTATGAAAAGATCGGGCCTGACATATTTCTTGGCCATTAAAAATTCATCGTTTCAACTAAGCACCTTAATTTCCATAATTTTTGTCTACCTTGTAGTAAAAAATCAATAATATTTTTACTCCGATCAATACCTACTAGAAATAGAAAGATAAAATGACTGGGAAGTACAGGGCTGCAATAAATGTTGATATACCAAAACAAGCATGATAATGATGACCCTCTGTTCTTATTTGACACTAAGTGAAACAGTCCCAACGATGTCCACAGTTAAATATTTTAGAAGTAAAGAACGCAGTGGAAAATACTGTTCTCGATTCTTGTCATTTAAATTATTGCATTTTGACACGTAAAACCTTTTCATTAAGGAACTATCAGATGGAGGGATAGGCACTCCCTTAAGGAATAGTAGCAATCTTTTGAAAAACTGCTACTCATACTATTTTTGAGCTCTGCAATATAAATTATGGTCAAGTTGCGTGACATTTGCACTTTTAAGGCTTTTTTTATCTACTTATGTACTTCTTTTGCTGATATACTCCTACGCAAAAGTTTCTCTGTGAATAAGTTACATACGAGCGGTCGTTTTAGCTAAATACGCATTAATAGTGACGAATTCTCCATGCGTACTTATACATAACGGCAGTGGATACCTACACTTGCTAAAATAATCCTCTGACGACCTTGACACACTGGTATACCCACGCAAGGAAATAAAAGGAAGCCACCTTATCTAATGCAGTGTACAAGTAAATAACTAAATATATACTGACATGTGGTTATGTATTTGAATATACAGATGGATAAAAACCATGAAAGCACGTTACATAAATAATATATTAGTTTTTCTTATAGACTACAGCGTGATCCAATATGCTTCAAAAGAAAACACTCGAATTATTTTTGTATGGTTTCAACCAGAGACTGCAAATAACGGTATTTCGTAAAATCTAAAATAGTAATAATAGTAATAGGAACGCGATGACAGACAAATTATATTTGCATCATATATTGCTCTACAGTTATAATAAAAGTATAGTTATTGAAAGTTTTTTAGAGATTTTTGGTTAAGAATCCTAAACTCGAAAACTAAAATTAAGTTATTGATCAACTTTTTTAAAAGAATTTAAAATAATTACTACCCCTGATAAATAGTTACTAAAAAGACGAATATCCCTGTGAGTTAGTCGAAATGGTAAACCTTCTTCTGTCGGGTGATTTTAATTTCTCAAATATTTGTACTTAATTATGTTCCACGGGTTTAACATCTTTGTGTACTAATATATGTAGATACTCTGAAACTAATTCAAGTTAATTATGTACTTCAAGAGTATTTCATAGCCAAAACTACCCCAGTAATAAGTATACATGTTTGTGAAAATGTACTTATGTATTTTTAGTGAGGACGAATTTACTAAGTTATGTATGTATACTATTTAAATAAGTAGTTGTACATATTTTGCTTTGTTTTATGGTTTTGGCTTTGAGCTCACATTATCAGCGAATAGAGCTCTACCAAATGTATATAGACATTAAGTTGCGTGGCAAGTTGTGGTATCCTACTATAAAGTGGGGTTGAATGCCTGCACATAATCCATATAATAAACGCGAAATGAGCTTTTCTAGTATGCATTTATATACCGACATATATTCAGAGTCGTGCAATTCTGCGAAATTCGAATGTATGCCAATGGCGTCTAAATGTCTCGTTTACTCCTCGCGCTGCTACCCGAACACCAAGCTGTGGCACGTAGCATAAACGCATACATACGCCTACGCAGTGGAAATTACGAAAACGACCAACAAATATAAATGTTTGTACATACATATATACAATAAACGAAGAGAGAATTTAATTCGAAGTTTGAGCACCACCGTCTGTGAAAAATATACATACATATGTACAGATTCTATAACAATTGTTTGTAGAAACTCGAAGTTGGAGAAAAGTTTCACTAAATCAATGTAAGAAAGAATGTTTGCGCTGAATGTTGTGGGTATTTGCTTTTACTTATCCTTGAAGAAATAAGTACATAATATATTTCATATAACGTGTATATACAGCTAAACCTACATACGCAAATATTTGAAATAGGACACCGTTTTTCTGCAGAAAATCTTACTGGTTACTTTTCAAATTATTTTTTAATTTTCGACACACTAAATGAATTTACATAATTGAATTTGCCTACATACTTTAAAAGTATTAATATTCATGCAGTTGTTTGTCTGCGGCGTAGTGTCTAAGCAAGTAGTGGTTACGTATACGTCTGGGCAACCGCAGTAAAGAAAACGCGAGGCTCAAGAGCAAAAAATAATGAAGTAGGCAATTAGGCGCATTTTCAAGAAAGGCATATTATACAATTAGTTGTTGTGTGTAATTACTTACCTTTGAGTCAAACATTTATCCCTGTAAATAGAAAAAGAAGAATATTTGTAAGCATTATGTGATCATAAGTTAAATATATTTATATTAATAGTACATATTTAAGCAGCAACACATTTCAAAAACGAAAGTAGCTATAACTATTTAATTGGGTTTTTTTATATTCTACGCCTGGATTACAGATAAAAAGTGGTTTGTTATAGCATGAAATTCTAGCCATTAGCATTACATGCAACCACGTTTAAGGGTGTTTTCCGAATTTTTCGTTTACCTTTATACATACATATGTATGTACGTACATATGTAAATATATGTACATATGTATAGTAAGAACATTTCGAGAGATTTATGGCTACATTTATGATTTGTTTTTATGACCGTCATCACCTTTGCCACCAGCGCCTCAAAACTTTGTAAGACACGTTTACGGATGACATTGTTGCCCTGACGCACCGCGTACCAATACATCGTTGTGTCAGTCGGTTGTTGCGCAATACAAATCGTGATTGAAGCGACATCTCTGCCATTGCTATTCCTAATGCGTCGCCGCTTTTTGTCGGGCCATCATTGCTGGTGCCGCTGCGGTTTTTGTTGGCCGTAAAATTAATAGAACTTTCGTGCATCCTTTGACATTGAATTAACTATAATTTTGTGTTTGTCCTTCCCCTACCCTTCAGATTTACATGCATTTTAACCACTTGCATCTACATTTCAATTTTTAGTGGTCTCCACCCCTGCATGAGTGCTGTATATGTACATATGGATGTATGCACAAACTCTCTTCTTGATACAAAGTTTATGTCCAGCGCTCGGGAAAACGTACATACATATACATATACATATTTATATAAATACATATGTATGCACCAGCGTAATTATACGAAAAGCTAGTAAAATTTTTATCCCGCTGCCCCCCACTGCAAAAGCTGTGCTATCGTCAGTCATATTCAGTTGGGATTGACAACAACAGCAAACACATTAATAATAGAAATGACAACAATGAGCAACTTTGTTAGTTGTCGTATAATTTTTTTCATGTGGATTTTTTAATTTCATTCTGAAATTGTTTGATGTGTTTTCGTATTTAAGCCATAAAATGCAATTGTAGCCTGTTTATATATTCGCGTGATACCTGTGTATGTATGAATGCCAATGTGTGCATATACATACGAGTATATGCCAGTCTTCGTGTGTACATTTTTTTTTCTGTTTGTAGAACAGGTTGATCTTTAGATGTTCGTACAGCTTTTATTAGCCGTTAAAATGTAAAACGCTAAAAATCATTTTATTGCCAATTGGCGTGTTTCGTTGGTCGACTCAGTAAATAAAAAAAAATTATTTTTCTGCATTTAAAACTCAAAAGTCTCTAAATCGAGCTTGTTTTTACCAACACAGATGCACGAGTAGCATACCTTAGGGAGCAAATTTGTTCGAACAGTGATCAACGAGAATGTTTAAAAGTGTATATCTTTTTTTGTTGTTTAATTTTAATATACCATACAGGTTTGCTAACTTAACCTTCTGCGAATTTTATACAAATTATCAGCAAACAGATTAGGGAAAAAATACATTTTACATAAAAAACTTAATTTGCTATAGTAAGTGGCCTGCACAGGCTCCACTACATTTTTGAGCATAAAAAACAAATTTATTTAAATTTAAATGGAGCATGATACAGCCAACATGTTGTTATTGCTGTACTCCGAGGCACATAAATTGAAGTAGAATTTGACCTGTCGTCGACCTTTCTGAATGTGTGCCAAGAATGAGCGCAGCTTTATTAATTACATAACTATGTACATATCTTCGTCTTCGTACTTTTTCGTCGAGTACAACAGCGGTCAAATATTTCTCAGTAATTGGCATTGACAATGTTTGGCATTTTTAAAATGTTTTATTTGCACTGGGCGATGCCATGCATCGAAGTCGTCCTCCTCTATATACTTATTTTATTATACTTTTTCTTTAAGTTTTTAGTATTTTTTCAGTCGGTCATTGTAATCATGCTTTCAGTGTGGGTGGCATCATTGTGCCAAAGTGTGGCGCTTTTAGATTTTAATTCATTTAAAATATGATGAATGAATCGTCAAAGAAAAAAGGAACTAAGCAGTAAAAAACGTCTTGACACATAGAATTAAAGAAAAAGCTAAGCAATGCAATAAATGCATGAATGAAATTCCGTTTGACTTTTTTCTTGTATGCAATATGCGGCACATTACATGCTTCTGTTGACACTTGATGTTTAGTACACAATTATTTGGCTTTTATTTACAATATGCTCACAATAGTTTTTTGTTTGTTGCCAGAATGACGCACATTATTTGTATTGCCAAAAACTTTTAGTCACTTCTCGCCAAAAAAAATCGACGTGACGCCGCGTGGTGGCCAAAGTGCATTTAGCTGTAATTGCCGTCTTAGGTGTAGAAAGATTTATAGAGGTAGATAAACACATCCATACTATACTGCTTTTCTTACATTAGTCAAGTGCAAGTCAACATACCTTTGCCGAAATTACTTCAATAATGACTTAACTAATCAAATCTCCGATAACGCAATTATTACATTGACTGCGAAATACGAGGGCAAATGATTTTACGACGTGAAGTTATAGTATTTATATACATACATATGTATACTGACAAAGACAGTAGTTATTGATATGTACAGCACGTTTTCACAGAAAGCATTAAAATTATGAAATACCGAAAACAAATACGACTACTTATACGAAAACAAATACGATAGCTTAATTTTTAGGCAACCAACAACTTGCTGCCGCTTCTACTGCTCGATCGACGCATAATTGTAGTCGATTATTTATTTCAAGCAAATATTTAAATCATCATCTGAGTTGAAAGCAAACAAAAATAATAGTTAAAAAAACAAAAAAAAAAAAGACTTTACAAATTGAATACTTGTCAATCGCTGTGTTAACGGGTGAATGTACATACACACATAAGAACGTCCACATACATATACTTGTATACTTCTATAGAGATTTAAAAGATTTGTGAATCACTACTATTTTTTACTGCTCAAACCTAAAAAACTTGCAAATATGAAATTCCATATTTAAAAGCTTAGTTTCTAATTTTAATATTCTATTCATGCATGAATGTGGGCACTTAGTTATATGTAAATATGTCCATTAGTATGTATTCATTTAGCTATTATAAGCTGAATGTTATTTATGACTAAAAATATAAAAGAGTATGAAACTTTTATTACCGCTGGTTACATAGTATATATGTACATATGTAAATACTTAAACAATTTATGTACAATCCTACATAGTAACACATTCATTCATGAATAATCTAGGCAATTTAAAACTGACTCTTATTGAATTTATTCAAAGTTTAAAAATTCACAAATAAACTTTGATTGTATGTATGTATATACAACTATTAGTGGACAAAAATAATATACACACATTTATAGACTTATATTCATAATTTTCATACATATTTATTTAAAAAAAAAGTTAAGGCAAGTTAAGGCTTCAAAGTATTACTCTCTAAAAATGTATCGAGTGTGCCGTCGCATTTTATTTGAATGGAAATAAATTCAGCAAAAATGGTATTCGATGTAATTTATAAAAGAAGAACAATAAAACTGCATTAAGGCCTTTTGCTTTTGGCTAACATTTCTAGGGGCCACATGTTCTACGGCTTTTTCAAACCACTTTTGTTGTTACCTGTCCCGCTCCTTGAAATACTCACACATACATACATATGTAAGTATTCAGTTGAAATTTGAATTTATTCAAAAAACTGGTTTTCACGTGACTACATTAGAGAATAAGTTTTGTTAATTTGTTTATTCAAAACTTCGCATATAAATACATATGTATGTATATTTAGTTTATGCAAATCTAGTACCTATTTATGTTTGAAGTCATTTAAATAACAATTATTGCGATTATAATAATCGTTTGAGCACTCAATAAGAAACAAAAATATGCAAATTATTTAAAGGAACAAACTACAATTAGTTTTCTTAATCAACGCTTAGCCCAATAAGACAAAACGAGTTTCAACCACATGTATACTTTATTAAACAAACAACTTTTTCCTGAAAGCTGAAAAAACTATTAACTTCTGCTTTTAATCTAGTTTCTGTTTCAAAACATAGTTTTTATATATTACCTGACCCAGTAAATGAAAATACATATATTGAAAATAAGAAAAATTAAACAAAATATGACATACTTTTCGAAATTAATAAATCCATTTTCCGAATCTCGATTCCCAAAAATTTGTTATGTATTCCTGGTCCAACTCATATTTTTATTAAGTTATAAAGAAACAATCACCTCATCAAAGCTAGAAGACTCTTAAAATCTGAAATCAATACATACCTACAAACATTTATTTTTGCTTACTTTTGAAGTTAAAAAAAATGTAAACAATAATCCTTTATAATTTGTCAAAGCACGGCAGTGATAGCAAAAATATTGTCAACCCACGCCTACGCTTGCCCTCTTTAATATGTTGAATTTTTTTTTTACACAAACAGGTCGTCAACAAAAAATGAAAACATTTAAATTTTAACAAACAATGGCTTAGCTAGCGCCAACATCGTATAGCGATAACATTAGTATATGTATGTCGGCTTCAGTATATACACCTATGTTTCTAGAATGTATGTTATATCTTGGATATAAATTTATGATGTAGAGAGGTTGGAAAAAGCAGCTTAATGCATAATAAACGTATAGAATTTCATGTTATAAGTAAAAAAATTGAAATTTTATGTAACAATATTTTAAATAGTAGGCTAAAGTCAGATGACAGCTTGCGCTTGTTTTTTTTTACTTACTTGCCTTTCAATTATTTTAATTGGAAACTCAAATTTAACTAATAATTAAAGTAGACAGCTTAAAACCTCAAAAAAAAAAAACAAATAATAAAAGAGAATTTGTTAAACAAAAGTCGACGCAACAATTGAAAACCGTCACACAAACGCTCATGCATTTAGAATTATAATCGCCATGTACACATGATTTGAAACTGTATGTAAATATGTACAATGTCAATTGTATATATGTATGTATGTAAGTATTAGCTATCCCACGAAAAATTGATTACATTTGTACATACATACATGGAAACACCTAATAAAACAGATGTGAATAAATGTCAAATAAAAATTGTTCCAATAGTAAAAGGCAGTGAAAGATCTAATAGTTTCCAAATTCCAGCTCTAAAATATATTAATATTTTGCAGGCATACGATAATATCGGCACGAAACACTACAAACATAAAAGCAGTCAAACATTTAATAATAGTCATGGGCCATCATTGAAATAAGTCGGAGTTTGTTGGGTATGCTGTTATTCATGACGGGTTAATAAGATTATAAAATCAACTCATCAGTATATATGTAAGTTTGTTTGTGTATACAAACACATGTTAGCTATATAATTGGAGAACAGCAAAACTGCCATGTAAAGAAATATGTACGATGAATACACCAACGCGCTTCAAATTGGCCATCCGTCGGATGTTAGTTTTGTATGTACTGTGGCGCCTCTAACATCCGTTGAAAAAACATTTTTTACACAAAGCAGAGTAATACAAAAAATCCAAAATGCGAACAAATTAGAAGTTAAATATATGTACATATTTATGTATGTAAGAAGAGTGAGAAGTTAAAAACTGCGCACCAATTTTGCCAAATGGGCCAAAAGCTACAGAAAAATGTTGCGTTTAAAAGTTGTTGTAGGGAGTTGTAATAAAACGTGTTAATTGTGTTGCGCCACAATTTAAGGTAGATTAATTAGTTGGCCCGTACACTTCCCTGCCACTTGAAAAGGAATCGGTATTTGGCTTTGAGAGACATTTAGTAATGTAATATGCGTATGTATATGTGTGTAATGCGTGATATATGTGACTTTATTTACATATATTTACCATGGGATTATGGGTGTGGTCACTGCTTACCTATTTAGCTTTTGGGGTTAAAACTTTGAGAAGGCCAAAGCCGAATTGTTAACAAAGTAGTTGCGCAATAGAGACAATTTAATACGTGTTAGTTTCGTTGGGTTCTCAACGCATTTCGTATAGAGTTGCGTGTTAACCAGACATATACATATGTATAATTACATTTCACAGAAAGGCTAAAATTTGTTAGTTATAAGAATAATAGTAAATAGTAATATTATTATTAATATTACTTTCGAAACTGTCCCTTTATGCGTTCAATATGCAAGGCTCTTAAGAAATCTTGAAAAGTATGGCTTAACAAGACATCATTAAGTTTCAAAAGCCTCAAAATTTGACTTAACAAATATTCGTTTTAATTCCGTATATCTTTGATTGAAAAAAAAAATGTCTTGGCCCGGAAGTAGGCGCCCACGCACTGAGTGTAACTCAAAATATATGAATGAAAAACTGTAAGGTTGCGTAAAAGAAACGAGTGGAGAGTACGTGCATGCCGCTACTAAAAGGTACTCGTACGTTATTGATGAATGGATGAATGGAGTAGGCAGTTTTGCTGCATATTGCTACTTCCATACATACATACATACATACGTATTTACATTTCAAAAACATTTTTTTTCCCATTTTCTTCTGCACTGCAACTTATCGCACCCACGCCTCAAGCGACCAGTTGGATTCGCCTAAGCACCCACACGGCACCTGCCTACCTAAGAATTAGCGGCGGCTGTCTACCTTACTATTGCAGTTGCCCTTGCAGCGAGTTATTAAATATGTACATACATACGTGCATTCGAACGAATACGAAACGAATAAATTGAATAACGGCTTGGTAGGCTTCGTAATGACAAGCTATACATACATATGTACGTTTGTATACTACATACATATGTATGTATATGTTTATTCGTTCGATTGATCTGCTTTTATGTACATATATTCCATTTCATGTGATTGTTGCTTTATCTTCCATCAACACCTGTTGATGGCACGTGCGTGCTCTCCTACGACAAAATACACAAATAAATTATAAAGATTTTACCTGACTATGACAAGAAAACTGATTCGGCATAAATATGTTTCTGCACTAGTTTTACACAAACTGAAGGAACTAATAGTAGTTAGATTCGTAAAATTATAGATTTTTATATGAATATGCTTGACAAACCAGGGCTTTACTTACAAAACTAGCCTAAATACCAATTTATATAAGCCACATAACGTATGTATGTATATGTAATTGTCAATATGTTAGCAATTTGTTTGGACATTTCAATGTTGCGCAAGTGATTTATTGTTATCACATTTTACATATTGAACCCTGGCACAAAATAGTATTTCTATGAGATCGAGTAAGTTAATTTCTAAAATAAGATTCAATTTTACCAAAGCTAAATATATGTACATATGTATGTATGTATGCCATGTAAGCTTCACAGGAGATTAAATAGTCAACTTTAGTAAAAACATTCAACTTAGAACTATTTAATTATTTTATTTAGTGGCAAGTCTGATTAAGAATGAATGTGCGGTTTTAACTTTGAATAATTATTTTTATTTGTCTATGCCTTTCCACATGGTTAAAATTTTTAACACTAATCAGAAATCAAAGTAGAATAATTTAAATTTCAAACATAGTACTTCATTCATTCATTTAAATGTACCGTGTATGGTAAGAATTCAAAGTGGTTACTGAGAGTTCGCAACATTACC
Source organism: Sphenella marginata (assembly GCA_951509765.1). NCBI lineage: Eukaryota > Metazoa > Arthropoda > Insecta > Diptera > Tephritidae > Sphenella > Sphenella marginata. The sequence continues at coordinate 81,180,643 of OX608081.1, forward strand.
ACACCAAATTTAATAACGAGAAGTTGGAGTAGCGAGGTCAGGGCTCATTGTGTGGGCGAACAATAAGTAATTTGTTCAGTAAATAAAAACATATGTACATACATATGTAGGTATATTCCAGGTCTTGACAGAAAGTAGCAACGAATCATTAAGTCAGGCTTGATTGTAGTTGAGAGTATTCCTGCCTAGAACGACATAGTAATCATATTACGATTTGGGTAAATGCTGTATACTAATTTTGGATTCAATTTTAAGCTTCATGCTCGGAAAAATTGCTTACGACCTTGATATTTGTTCAGCAGAGTTAAAACTGGTAGTTAATCAAAGTCGCATTGTGCTAAACATTGTTGTTAAAATGCTAATTTATTTTTGTTTCTAGTTTTTTTATTTCCTAAGTAACGAGTCACGCATGGGTGAATGTGTTTGGCATTGCTAAAATTTTATTTCATATTTATTTCGAGAGAGAGAAATGGAAAGCGCACCCACAAACTCGGGTAAATGAGGCAAGTACTACCCGCGATGTTTCTGCTTCATTTCAAAATGAAATAAGGCTTTCTACACTGTGGGCTAGGGGGTTAGAATATACCCGACGTATGTATGCATATCGTAAGATTCAACCAAAAGGCAATATTTTCTTTCGTAGGTAAGGAGAGATAACATGACCTGGAAGGTCTCACTGGTCATACCAAATAATTTCCGCGACAGTCGGCCAAGCTTAATTAGGGAATAATAAAAATAAAACAATACTGAAGTTTTGGTGTGCATTTTTTGTATTTCTTTTGGGCTATTATTGGTGTATTCAAATATCATAAATTTGTACTACTCCGGTAAGGTTTAATGAAAGCCTTTTGCAGTTTGGATTGTTTTTTGTTCCAAGTACATTTTTTTATGTTTTTAATTAGCATTTTTTTGTTAAGCGGTTACAGCTGTAAATTGCCGCGAATTATTTGATTTATTTTTGCAAATTGAATTTACACTTAATTTCTACTGGCAATAATTGTATATAATGTACATTCTTAGTTATAAGCTTATAATATGTATTTTTCTTTGACTGGCACACAATTTTCTATTGTTTTCTTGTATATTTACGTTGCCAAGTGCTTAAGAATAAATCCAATGTAATAAAACCCATTTCAATCAATTTATTGAAGTACCTACTTATCGCCCTCACTGCGATAGAAGCTCTTAACTCTATTCAGCAAAAATTTTCTGTAGCCAAAAAAATACAATTGAGTAAAAACAATCAATCTTCAAAATTTTAAAATCTATACAAAATGGTTGGAGTTACATACATATCAGAATTTCATAATCTTTTTAGTAAGTTTTTGAAATTCTAAGCATTGAGGAAGTCATTTTCTTTCAACAACAACTGCACAAAACTCGTCTATGATCGAAAACTGCAATAAGCAGGGTTTACCGCGCTGTCGGCAAAACATTGATAAAAGCTTCGAAAACTTTGAAAATTTTGTATTTATTTCGTGAAGTAAAAAAATACAGCTGAACTACCAAATTGTAGAAAAACTTTGCTCAATATTTGTCTCACTAATTATAATAACAACTTTTGCCGGAAAAGATCAACAACTCGGTTTATTTATGTCTCTGAATCTACGCAGCTTAGAAGTTGAACATGCGTGCTGGATAATATGTAGCAAACCAAATGATTGCCCATTCCCATTCCCATTCTGTTTGATATCGCGTTTGAGATGTTTGAAGTATAGAAATATATAATTTTGTTACTAGCTACAACAAATAAAATGGTTTAGTAACATATTGTTGTCTGTTTGTTTATTCAATTTATTTCATATGTATACATATGTATATGTAACTTGGATTGGAAAAGAAGAATATTTAAAACAATTATAAAACAAAACAGCTTATTTGCATACATAAGAGCTTTCAAACACTCGGCATAAAGAAAAAAACAGAGGAAATATATTTTTCAGAAAAAAACTGAATAAAAAATGAAACTACTTAAAATCCACTATGTATTTATACAAAAAATACATTCATACTAAACACATATGTATGTACATAAATATAGTATGTTCACACCAAATATATTTTAGTTAAATGGATTCAAGGTTAGGCGGAAAGCAGAAAAGTCGAAAAAACAACAACCGCCACTGAAACAACAGCAACAACAATATTTACAGAAACTGTACGAATACTAAATTAAGAAAAATAAAAACCAACATGAAAAACACCGGCAGTAGCAGCAAGATTGCCGAAAAGAACAAAAAACTGACGAGTTCTCTTATGTGTATGTTTTTAAGTCATTTTTCGTTAAATAACTATGCTGGCTTTGAGCATAAAGCAATACATTTTAGCTGGAGCAGTGGCCGACTGTAAGAAACGCAAAGCTAATAGGGGCGTGTGGTTTTAATTATAAGTTCTTTGAATGTTGCGAATGAAAATGAAGCAAAAGTAAAATTAAATTTTTCTACCACTCAAACAGAAATACATCAAAAATTTAAAAATACCACAGACTAATTCAAAAGCATTAGCAATATTGTTATAAACTAATTTTGGATACGGAAAGATCCGAATAAACTAGTCATAAATGTACTCATCCATTGAAACTGAAGTTTCCTAATCTATGTATCTCAGGACTTCGCCTTTAAAAAAACTTATTTTACGTGTACTTAAATCCTAAGTTCAATGTTTGCATTCAGTTTTCTTCACATTAAATTTAATCGATTGTATTCAAAACATCCTCAGTGCTACAAACTATATATGTATGTATGTATGTATAAGTATTTTAATGCTTACTTTCCATACCCTTATCCACATAAGTTACACGCTTATATAGTATATGTATGCATATACATACATATGTATGTAAGTATATGTTTCAAGTATTTAACAGATTTTGACTTCTGGTGGTGAAAAGTGACTATATCGCTAACCAGAAGTATTGGAATTCTTATTTCGAAATATGTCTCTGCTGTATGATGAAGTGAAGCTATCATCCCCCTAAATGACGCATTTGCTATTAATTTACCACCCTTGAAAACTTTCTTGTAATTATGAACATACTATGATTGCATGAAAATGTTGTGTAAAATTACTTAGAAGAGAAACAAAATTCACGCTGGTTGGTACAAAATACACAATACTTAAAATCATCTGGAGTTACCGCTAAATTTTAGTATTTAAATACTCGTACCACAAACAGTTATAAAGTTCATTGTTGTAGCGTTCAAAAATACTTTTGGTATAAATCGACATCGAAGAAACACAAATTAAAAAATGATAGTAAATGATAAAACTTACTATAAAGAAAATGTCCAACTCAAAAATGGCTATCGAAGCTATTAACTCCTTTTGACTTTTAGATCGAGTCCAACTGATTTAGAGTCTGCTGAGCTAAATTCTAAATTCTAAAAACGAAACGCAGTGATGTTCGATATACATATTCCCAGTTTATATGTACATACATACATGCACACGTTGCTAGTTTATTTATTTTTTAAAGAGTAATAATCACGATCAACTCGTGTTCTCATCCTAATTTCCTTTGTTGGACTTAAACTCTCCTAGTATACTTTTAAGTCAATATATCTTTATGACAATTGTAAGCTGAGGAAATATGTTAGAGGAAGATGTGAAAGAGATTTTAGAACAGGCGAGATAAGATAATTAGGGAATACGTCAACGGTTGGCTATGTGCCAACAGTTAAAGACACACGGCGTACATCAAACAAATTAATAAAAAAAATTTACATAAAATGAAAATATTTGGAAAAGTGTGTGAACGTACGCCATCCGACGATCAGAATAAAATCGGGTGAAAAATCAAACATAAATTGATGTATACATACTACACACATGCTCATACATTTGTAAGTATGAGTATAAGTGGGTATATCCCCTGTAGAAAGCTGGACTAGTTTAGTACTATTCCTGAGCTGGACCAATCGACAACACCACCAATTGTCGCCAGTGCATTACTTTGCAACTGGTCCTTAACTCGTTTCCATTCCGACAGTCCTAGGATAGTTTGGCTTCGCCTAGTTCTCAACCTATGCCATTTCAGAGAGTATGGGGGTAGTTCTAGTTTTGGATGAGTGAATATATTCGATATTTCAAACTGTCTCTAAGCTTTCACTTTTGTAACCGGCACTGAGCGATTCACAAAGCGTGTAGCTCAAGACTGTCTATTTTGGAGACTAGTTCGCAATTCCACTGCAGGGTCAGTTCATTTGTATCCACTTTTACACATTTTAAATAAATAGATAAATATGTATGTATCTAAGTATTTAAACGATTAGGTGGATGGCTCATAGCAAATATGGATGAGATACGGAGAAAACCTATTGCAGAATCTGACACCTACTAATAAATTTATGTACATATACACTTTGCATACATATACTTATGTTTTTATTATATGTTTGTATGTGTTTCTGTCCATTTGTATGTGCGTTTAAGCTTATGAAAAACACCTGTTGAAGAGGATGGCTGCTGCTTTAAATGCCGCTGAAGATAGATTTGTTTTGATTCTGAAGCTAATTATACATATCTAAGCAAAAATAATAAAAGCTTACAAAGGTGATAAGGCAGGTATATTTTTAATTACTAATTTGCCAAAACTTACCTGTTCTAACGCCCAAAGCCATAACTATTTCGTGGACATTTAGACGTGTAGTTTTTTTTTACTGAAATCTATTCGCATCTTCACATGTAAACAAGAGTGAATGTATGTACATATGTATGTATGTTTGTAAGAAATTCACAAAAATGTACATATATATAAATTATATGTATCCCAACAGATGTTCAATCAAAATTTCTCATACTTTTTGCAGATATAATTTTTTTTTCACTTTTCAATTATTTTTTATGGAATTTACACAATTGGATTTTGTAATTATTTTTATTCTATTAATTATGAGCTTTCGCACAAAAAATTAGAAAGGCGGAGCATTTGAATTAGGCACTTTTGGGGGGTTTTTAATTGTTTTTGGTGCACTGTTATAGTATTATTATCATATACATTTACATACATAAACGTACATACATATATCGGTGGAGCTGTCACAAAGGCACTCAATTAGAACAACTCCAAAGGCACTAAAACCCCACGAACACAGTTTTAATTTTACTTCTAATTAGTATAGTAGCTTTTCTTTTTGTTTTGTTTATGACGGTATAATACAATTTTTTTTATTTACGACATAGTTCTTTTTTATTTAAGTGTGTTTTATAAAAAAAAAATAAACCGTCAAGCGTGCTTGTAAAACGCGAGCGTTTGTTGTTTTCACGACGAGTTCAACACATTAAATAAACGTATGCGCAAATTTTGAATTTGCTTAACGCGACAACACCTAAACTAATAGCAAAGTTGACGCTAACAACAGCGACGTTGACAGTAACGGCGACAGCACCTTAAAGCAGTTCATAGAGGACGACCGATTGATTCTATTCTAACGGCGATAGCAGCACAATTTCCGAATCGTTAGCAGAGACCTCCTTGCAACTTTCAGAGAGCGAGAGTATTTATCGCGCAGCAGTCTAATTCTACATTTTTGTTGTTCTCTAATGTAATGTTTATGTATACTATCATTAACACCAACATGAAGTTTCTACCACCACAATATTGGTGGTTGTTTTTTTTTACAAAACTTTTGAAGTCGGATTTAAAAATTAGCATTCACTGAGTATTTGGCAGAAGAAAGCCCAGTAATGCATTGTAATTCGTTTGACACAATTTAAACACAGTACCATACACAATCCCTAAAACGATTGACTAGTTGGAAAATTGATGTTCTCTGTTTGTCTGCATTCGATGGTAAAGTCAATCGGTGTTGTCGAAAATCGATTAGGGCAAATAGGCACGAAAAAAGATATACAATGTTACTGAGGTGTGCATTAGATGGTATAAAGTAGGAACTACTGGACACGTGCACAAGCACTGTTTAAAAATGGTACGTCCGAGTCCAGCGCACGATAAGAACTAAACGATATCGCGTGGAACTGAAGCTAAAACGAAATTCCGAAGTAGGCAATGCGTTAAACATCCAAAAGCTAAAAGCTCTGGAGAGCAACTCTTCGTACAAAAATGAGCACACCAGCAAACAAAAGTCCAAAATAAATGAAAACGTAAACAACTGAAAACTTTTAGTAGACTCTTATGCGCTAACATGACATAGATACATACCTCGTTTTACCAAACACCCGTAAAAAAAATAACACCTTATATAAGGCTTACTAAATTAAGTCAAAAATCTTACAACATAATAGCACACATCTGTAAAGGGTATCAGTTGTATATAATATCTCTTCTATTTAATCTTATTTTAATGTAACGCTGAGAAAATAAAAGATGAAAATTGATAAAAGATGAACGAAATTGCCTTCCTATACCTAAAATATTCTCTTAGTATATATGGACCTAAAGCTTACTTTTCTTGTAAATTTACTGCGTTTGACATTTTTTGATGGGAATATGTACTAATAAATGTGTATATGTATATGTATGTATATGTGCTATGCGTTGCTACAAACTATACATTGAAATAATGCACTTACCCAATAAACAACATCAAAACAATTCCCAAATATGTGAAAAAATGTGAGTGCCAGAAAAAAGTTGACGTTGAACGAAAATGTTTACAGGGCATATACATACTTTGTTATCGTCTATATCTAAGCATTCTTACCGACATACATATTAGTATGAACATCAACACGCACGATAATAAACATTTGTACAGATATAGAACCCAGTGTTGCCAAACTTTAAATATTAAAAGCACCAAATCTTAGACATAAACAATTTTAGGTAGATAGTGACAGTCATAGTAAAATGAAAATTAAGTATGTATGTATGTATATCAGTGAGAATTCGTTCTTTTTCCATTCCACGTTGACAGTTTTTTAAGCCACAACCGCTAGTAAAGTACAAAGTTACCATCCACATTCGTCGCAGCTTACACGCCCAGGCGATTTGAGGAGCTCCATGCTTTTGAAAACTCACGTTAACATGAACCATCAGAGAAGCCAAGTTATCATCCACCTTCTTTCCAACTAAGTGGGATCATCTGCAGTTCAACCTGGGTACGAAAGAAATAAAAAAGTATTGATATCCATGGTTTATTTTTGGGAATTTCGAAGCAAAATTGTGGCAGTAATGCTGAAAACCTTACTGACCCAAACAACGTGAAACAGTCCAGTCGTGGCCATTCACGACAGCATGGCTACTATGAGTGTTCATTTCAAGCATATTTCTAAGTATGTGTATGTGGGTATTGTATACAAGTGCATGTATATGTATGTTAGTGCCTGCGTTAAAGCTATTTGTATTACCATGCAGAAGGGCGCGTCAACAAACACGAAGAAAAGTCAAACTTTTAGATATACGCTAGCTTTAGCAAAGCTACTGGGCTTTAATTGTGTAGCGAAGAAACGAAAAACAAACAAAAGGGCATACAGAATTTAAGAAATGCCCACGTACAAACTGAAGTCCGTTTAATAATAAAGACTCAAAAGCTAAGCCGAAATGCTCCTAAATAATGGCTGGCAAAATACATTAACCCAAATTTATTATAGTTTTGTTAAACAACAGTATCGGCAACCAAAATATTAAAGTACATTCTGATATTGGCAATGATAAATCGGCGCCCCATACTTCAGTGGAGAATAATTCAAATTTGTGGTGTGCTGATTCTAAAGTTTTTTTAAAGAGATTAGTGGAACCTACTTGTTGTCTGTTGATAACATCAGACAGTTTTATATACTATAGTTTGACTTGTTCGAAATGTGTCATTGCTAGTACAGTTCTGGTAGAAAGGGATAAGGCAGATAATTTTTTGGCACGAAGCTATCGAAATAAACAAAAAAAAAAAATAAAAATCTGTACTGGGTTTAATTATCTGATCCGGAACTTGAACCTCCTCGCTTCGGTAGATCACTATAACATCACCACTACGGATTTCAGGAATCTAATTTATTCGCGACTCTATCAGCCACTTCTGTGCTTACTGAATCAGCAATGACAAATTTGAAGTAGTTGTTTGCGGGTGGAGCCCTCGAGGTTACATACATGTGTATGTACATATGAATCTATATGCATAAGTAAAATAAACAGTCGAAAAATTCAAGTGCTTGTGAATGTTTGTTGTTGCTTAGGTTTGCTTTAAAATTTGCAGCATTCTTCTAATGAATCAGACCCACTTATGACTAGCGGGCCGCGGTACAGCCCATTAATAATATTCTTCTCAGTGGAACAGCTGCGCCGAAAATGTTATTGTATCTTCCACAAAGTAAATCCACACACACATCGCTAAACAACAAAGTGAAAAGCCGCATCTGCAGCAGTGAAGGCAATAATATTGCGAGTGAGTGAGCCCGTTTAATGAACACTCGCACAATATGTGTGAGTGGGTTAAAAGCATGAGCTTGTTTTTATTTAATTTTTATTTTAGCGTATAATAGAAAAATTTAATGAAGTGCATATGAAAAATGAAATGCTGAGAGAAGAAGCGTTAGTTAGATTTTCATAAGACTTATGAATGTATGCTTCTGTGTGCATACCTATGTATCTGTAAATGTATGCATACACATATCTTTCTCTCCATTTTTACTAAACCGAGTGTATGGCCGGCTTTTCTGCGCATGTTTGTGTGTATTTACACATGTATGTATTTAGGACTTATTTCTCCAACTGAGAGCTAGAGCTAGAGGTATTTACTTAGTAGCAGAATGTTGAGTATTGCCTGTATTTGAGCAGTAAATATATATGTACATACATACATATGTATGTAATCTCAAAAATTTAGCCACAAATGAAGCACGGTGATTACTAAACAAAAATCGGGTCTTACAGGCCATACGGAATAAGACCTTCACAAATGTATTCAATACTTGTAATCAAATTTTAAAAATTTTAAATAGGTGACAACTTTAAAGTAAGAGACCTTATTATTAAATCTTCTTCTTTCCGACTTACATATATTAAAAGACAAATAATTTTGTGTGATTGCTTTCTCATAAGACATATCTCTGAAAGAGCATTCTGATCTATATAGTCTAAAATATACATATATATGTATGTATATACTATATACTTGTGGTTTAGTAAATTTTCAAGGTTGTAAGTACCACCCTATCTTAATATTTACATCTCACTTCTGAAAGGAGAGAACTTAAAAATTCACAGCCCAAACTGAAGTGAACTGATTAGAAAGCATGTTTTGTTTAAAATTTAAATCATAAAATGATTCAACATTAACTTATGTGTATAAAAATGCTAATCGGTAGATGTACTCAAGTTGTGCTTCATTGTTTTTTTTTTTAATTTGTTGAAAAATTTTTAGACATTCTGTCACTACTTTAGTATGAGTATTGTTTTTGCAAAATCGGTATAAAAATAATATAAGTACCCTTACTTTTCTGTTTTATATTATCTCTATAGTTAATTAATTTATTTTTTATCGCTGTTATACTTAATGCCTACATATGTATGTACCTACCTATTTCAGAAAGGCAATCAAAGTAAGTTTCTTATCAAACGATTTATGTGTATAGGAAATTCGATTGAATATTATATATATATTTACATAGAAATGTTTATGTGCAATATATGTATAAATGTATGTATGTATGTACAAATAAAATATTGATATTTTTTGTTTATCATGATTCAACGTGATCGATCTCTATAGAATTCGTTTATGTATGTAATATGGTTATCATGACAACAAATGTATCTCATAGATACGACCACCGCGCCTCATGTGCCGGCTACCCAATACCGAAGAACATGTGCCGGCTGGCAAATGAGCTTAACGAGCATTCATTTGTTGAGTATGCAGTGTTCATGCAAACGCTCATAACAAATCTCATTTCACTATCTCTCAAAACGTAAAGCTTGAATACCAGCCAGGCAGCCAACAATTGACGATCGTCAAGCTAGCGTGCACGTCAATCTTTTGGTTGTTGGTCCAACTGTCGGTCGGTCGGATTTTATTATAAGTGCTGTTCTAATGATCAAACAGAGTATTCAGTGAAAAAGAACATACACACTTATACACTTCCATACATACATACATACATACATACATATGTATGTCCGTATCTACTCATGAATAATGGACAGAGCATACCAAGGGGCGAGGTTTTTGCTAATAAGAATCTCAAAACTAACACATATTTTAAACTACTCGCTTGCCAGACAATTTGACTTCTCGTCTATTTGACTACCATCGCATTCGCCAATCGGTCATGCCGCCGAAGTTCCCTCCCGTACATACAACACAATGTGCCCCACCTCATTTAAGCACTTCTATATCTCTTTACCCTTCCGCCAGTCAATTTGTATTTGCCCATCAACATTGTAGATACTGAACATTTAACGACGAACTGGTAAGCAGCTTGTTGAGTTGCCGGTGAAACGCGGGTATCAGGGAGTATTTAGCAATCGGCAAACACAAGCAAAAAGTCGACCGCCACAAAGTTTGTGAATGTGAAATTCTATTTTTAGCGAATTCTCTCATCATCACTCAGCTCTGATTCGATAGCGATCACGACACCGTTTAACGTGATTGGCCAAGGCTTACTATTGCTGCCAGCCGTATAGCCGACCGTGCAGTCGACTTTTCAGACCATAGCCAAAGCAAAAACGAAACCTAAAAGCCAACGACGGGTGTATAAATAAAAACAAAAATACTATTATAAAATCGAGACAACAAATAAAATACATAAACACTTTCGCATTGAATTCGGAAATATACAAATGTGTAGTTTGGGGGATCAGAGAGAGTTGGATTCAATCTCACGAAGAGGATTGACGAGCAAACGAGTATTCTAATACTAACAACGACAACAAAACCGCCTTCGAGGCGATGCAAGTTATTAAGTCGAATTATAATAACCGCCTTTGCTTTTATGATTTTGGACATTGTTGGCAGAATTTTTAATGCACGTTGACTATATTATTGCTTTAGTGTGGTTTCGGTTCTGTTTCATACCCAACACAAAAACCAATGTACATACATTTTTAGCTTTGTAGAGTTTGAAAATCTTTACAAGAACCAGCTAACAAAGAAGTTATACTTGACGAACATTGCTTTTTGTGTGGAATCCTCGAAATCGCAAGAGTTTAGCAAACTGCTTGTAAACGATTCTACAAAAAGTTATGCTGAAAGAAAATGTTTCTTATCGTTGACGATTTTTCTTTTGTTATGGCCTTTAGCAAAGTGGATCCAGCACAATACGCACAGTACAAAGGTCTCAAGTTCAAAACCTACTAAAATCTATTAGCATATATATTTTTTAAATTTAGTTCTCTGCAAGCCCCACCGATGGTCACTTTAGCCAAAATACTCTGCCCAAAATAAAAACATGAAAGTAAATTTTTTGAACAGCTGCCGATATCTGTTGGTCCAATTTTTGTTGATTATGTGCTGCTGAGATTTTTAGCTTGCATTTTTACAACTTTCCTTAATAATTATAATTTTTCTTTCATGTAGAAAGAACCAATTGTTAGTGATAAATTAGAAAACTGACAAAAATGTGTGTTGGGCTTATGCATCTTTTGTCGGTTAAAGGAAGCAAATCCGGGTTAAGGTTAAGGTGCACATAGTAAAAATGTCGATAATATGAGATGAGTGTCATCCTATTTATTAAGAATCCGTAAAACTGTAAAACTTGTTATAAAAACGGTTGATTCGCCAAACCGTAGGAAAATTTAAATCGAGCACAACACAATATTAAAGTTAGGCTTGGATTGAAAAATTATTATTATTGTAACCCGGTGTACTCGAAATTATTCTGAAAAAGAAAAAAAAACAAAAAATTTTTGGTATTTTTCAATAAATATTTCATTCCGTGTACATTTTATTTACCTCAGGTAGGTGCAACCAAAAATAGGGACACATGCACGCCATGGTTTATTTACTAAAATTAATTTAACTACTTTGAGTATGAACTTTTCAACTGCATTAAATAGACATTTTTATGTACAGTATATGGTTGTGTATAGAAGTAAATGTGTATATATCCATATGTATAGTATGTATTGTATACTATGTATGCGCGTACCCTGCAAAAACCCGAAATACTCGGTTCCATAATCCAAAAAGTACTCCTTAAGGAGCATCGGAGTACTTCAACACATCATTATTCACATAAAAAAGGTTGTCCAATTTACATGGCGATGTCATGTGATTAAATCACCCAATCAAACTCGGAGTACTAAATTCTTTTTGCTTTTGAATACTCTATAGACCACCTGCATGTGAGTACTCTGAAAATACTCCCATTGGATTACTCCATGGAGTATTCAACAGCAAAGCCAGAGAGGGAGTAGATGGTCCTCTCGCCTTACTGGAAAATACTCTATAGAGTAATCTTTAGGCAGCATTTTCGAAGAACTCACAAGTATAGACTATTGAGTAGACAAGGTGAGGGTACTCCGAGAGGGATTAGGTGATCCAATCAGCGGACATTGCCATATAAATTGGACCACTGTTTTTATATGAATAAGGATAAGGGTTGGAGTACTCCGATACTCCAACGTTTTTTACACGGTAGGAATTGCAATACATATGCATATATGTATGTAGTATGTATGTATGTGCAGTACACGCACGCAGAACCATTTACTTTGAGAAAACAGTTCTGTGCTTGTATGTGTACATGAAGGGTAGAGAGAACCCTGCAAAAAAACGTGTGGTCTATTTCCAAAGTCAATGAGCAGAGATTAAAGGTTTTCGGATATAGCGTGTTGTAGTTGATACCGACTAGTCCCTTGTGGACATAGTTGGGATAAGTAAATTAACTAATTATTTGTGTAGTCGATGTAAATGTGCGCAAGAAATGTGGAATACAACGAATATGCCAACAAATTCCACTCCTTAAGCTAAAAGGCTATGATTAAAAGATATAAGCTTTATATATACGCCAATTTTTTGATGGGTAAGTAAATATATCTGTAAGCTTAAAGAAAATTCACGCAAGCAGCAGTGGGTCAGAGAATACTGGCGCCATTTTTATATTGGATGAAACTATTCTAGAATTGTTTTCGTTTGGTTGTCATTATCCTCAGCCGACGAAGGAATATGGGTATACATACATACATATGTATGTATAAGAATCATATGCAGCGAAAATTACCATTAGCGCCATGGCAACTAAGGTCACGCTGCTTCGGAGTTGCCTGCTAAAGATATGAATTTTTTTGTAAAGAAAAGTGTCTGAAATGGTGTAAATAGTTGAATTATAGGGTAAGTGCATTGAACGTTTTTCTCAACTTTGACTTGCACTCAACATCTCACTATATCCACTACCGCGAAAAATTATATTGTTTATATAAATATAAAGATTTCTCAATAATATGGTGTCTGTATAATTTAAGAATATAATGATCTTAATATTTTTAAATTAAAAATTAAAAAAGACGCTTTGGTTTTAGTTATCGGGCACCTGAAACTTGTGTGGCATTTGTATATACTACATACTCTGTATTTTTGTAAGGAATTTTTGAAGTATAAAAAATATTTTGAATACAATAAATAAGTGTTAATAATACTCCCCTCATGTTGGAACAACATCTCTTTGATATGGACACTGTTCGAAAACCAGGTGGTTCGAGGAGTCAGCCAAACATACGGCGTACGCAGTTGATTTTCTATTTGTCGTGATTGGTAAATTTTTGCATTTAGCAATGTGGCTGTTCAGGATCTTCAGGAAGTCAGTGTTATTATTTGAGGCTATTTGTTAGTGATTTGCCAATTAATCCCAAAACATTGATTGAGTTACCCTACTCACAATTCATTGTAATCCCTATTAGTTTTCGATATTTTATATTTATTACTAAATTCAAAATTGAATCATTCACTAGGATTATAAGGATATTTGTGCGAAAAAAAATATCGCACATAGCTAATTTTAATAATATTTGTGCGAAAAAAAATATCGCACATACATAGGTAATTTTTGTAGATATTTTTTGTACGAAGAGAGAAAAAAACATACACAAATTGTTTGAAGTAAATATAATTAACACGTGTGGAAAAGGTCCCGAAAGTGGCATACACTACAGTGCTACCGTTTTCAGACCACGGTTTGGCAATCATACTATACAAAATATTCTAAATTTGAATTGCAGAGGAACTTCCCATACAAAAATTATGAAATAATGTACATAACTCATTTCAGTCCCATGAAAACCGCCGAAAAAGGAAATCCATTAACTCTTCTGCCTATGTATAACGCAAGTGCATACATATGTATGTATGTATGTATGTATGTATGTATCTAGCGTTGGTTTATTTCTATCTATCTTTAGTGAGATATTTATGCATTTAAATTGAAATATTAAAAAGACGTTTTGTATGCAATGATTTACTCATTTCCCAACAGAGTGCTATGCATTTCATATCAGCGATACCATTCAGCGGAAACAATGTTTAATAATGAACCTGTTAGAAAGAAAACTTCCATGCATGTAGGTTCTGCTGTTACATAATAACTGAGCCAAATCTTTGTATAGGTTAAACGCACTTTTGCTAATCTTCTTACAAAATAAAAACACCATTTCTTCAAAAGTACAACAGATTGAAAAAACCCCAAAAAATTACGTTTTCTTATGATTTTCTGGTCGGTGCACTCCTGAAAATAAGTGGGAAAAGAGATGCATTGTGAATTACAGATGTACATATACATATATGTATATGTATCTAATACATTGCATTTATGACAGCTATGCAAGTACTCAAAAATAGCCGATGATTAAGCTGGTGGTGCATAGAGTCATTGCCGTGCTTGTGCTCGTGGCACTGGTTACGGCAGGTCGTGTGCGCTATAACTCACTTTTATACATACATATGTACCTACATACATAGTATATGGGAATTTCCACAGCGCTTAGCTGCAATGTCCTGAAATTCATTTAACTTTGATAGCAGATATTTTTATCCAACTCATTATCTTGGTAGTGCCTTAACAAAGTTTTACTTTGGTATATTTCGGCAGTTTTGGGTGTTAGTATTTTTTGTTTTTTAATATTTTTCAAAATACTCAAGATCAATTTGTGATAGTATCTTATAACTATAAATTCATTTATGGAAGACACTTGGCAGTTTAAGGTTCAGAAAAAGCTTGAAAAACTGTGCGTTAAAAATTGTTATTTTATTAATACATATTTCAATTAACTCAAAAAAAGGGTAATAACTTTGAAGTAGATGGTCTAAACCAAAATGAACAAAACACATTAGTACTAGTAAAATACCGTGTCTGATGTAACGTGAGCTACCATGGAATTGCCCATACTCATATAATTTACATCGCATACACATATGTGTATATATATATGTACATATGTGTGTATGCATGAAGCTATTCTACATTAGTTTCACTAAAATAGAAAACAAACGACGAAAAGTGTGAGTACGAAAAAGAAATTAACAATAAAAGTAAACAGCCAAAATGCAACATCTACGACCTATTCTAGTGTAGTAACAAAATTTTTACTACCCACAATAAGGTAATATAGTAAGCTTCCATACGCTTTTGGTATTCTGAAGTTGCAGGAAAATGTTGTGACTTCAAATGGGTGGTAACGTGCTACGGTATATGGGAAAACACTGGAACACATTTGATAAGCATTTGTTCAGTAGACTTAAAAAATATTAAGTTTATGAATCAAAATCTCTGATATATGAATTGGTAATAGTTTTGGGTTTCAGAGTCGTCAAGTTACAAAATCAGCAGTAGTGCTTAGAATAACGCGGTTAATATTTCAATTATTTGCACCGCCCACACTTCAAAGTTTTGCTTGTCCAGAGCGCAGCTACATACATATGTACGTCTCTCTGTTTACTACTTGTTAAGCGTTTGAAACTGCAGTCAGCGTCAGAAATAATAGAAACAAGCATGACGCCACTGAAAGCAACAATAACAGCATTAGGAATGTCAAAACCTATCATAAATCACTATTTTTGGGGCGAAGGAGGCAAGGAAAGCTCCAATGATATTTATTCGCCAAGAGCATTGCTTAAGTGCTTTACAGGCAAGTGCGCAAGAGTCTCTTAATAAACTTCGATGAATAATAGACGAGTTTTATTTTTTCTACTTTTCTTTAAATTACTCATTTAATTTTTCCATAAGCATATTTGAACGCTAATCAAGCAAGCCTGAAGTTAAACAAATTTAATTCGACTCATTTTTACTTATTGAAATGATTACATTTTGGAGAAAGACACACCCTTGAATCCCATCTATCCTTTATAAGAATACATAGAATACTTCATTAGTCTCGATTTTGCTCAAACTCACCCTACAAAATGTTTATTGTTCTAAAATTAATAATTAATAAATAGTTTACCGTTCCTCAAATTTTGTTTTCATATAACTGCGGTTATTGTATCATAATCCAATTGACATTGAGCAAGAAAATAAATTATTTAATACAATACATACATATGTACATATGTCCCAAGCCACACCGCTAAGAACTCAACAACCAATGTACATATGTATTTATGTATATTTGGATATATTTATTTAGAAACAAAAACAATGTTTTTAAAACCGATTGAAGTTGATAGCTTTATTTTTAAAATGTTTCGCATGATTAAATGAGTAATTAATAATCTTAAATATGTACATATATATGTACATATGTATGTAAGTACATTTGTATGTAAATATACATAGGTAACAAAACATTTTTATTAAATATAATATTAGTTATACATTAAAAAAAAAACAGTTAAGGGTGAAACAATACATTCCCAAAAGCCTTCATCAAAATAACTATATTTGGGTTAAGTTTTTTAAGATGGAAAATTAAGCAAATCCATTTAGCAATCAAAATGGGAAAATTGCGCAATTTCAAAGTTTGGAGCTTTTTTATTATCCACCACTGTACATATACATATTTCTGATGTCTTTAAAAACCTAGTGTTTTATATACCTTTATTAGTCAACTAGGAAAATTTAAATCGACAAATTTGATTAGGGCAATATAAAAATATCTTGGAAACTGCCGATGTTGTCATCCTTTTCCATATATTGATTCCATATTCTCAAGTACTAGCATCTCCTGTATTTAGCCCTAGTTTATTGAGTACAATTTGCTTGATCCCCCGAACCTTCTTGTCTTAAGTTTTACACATTTATGTTCTCTAAAAGATGTGCGACGTTAAAAGGTAAACTTAACGCAAAGAAGAACGGCGATTGATAGTGAAACTAGTTGGGGTCCATAAAAATTAATAAAATTTAGTTTAGTTACTAACCTCAATTCTAGTGAACAGCAATTACACCCTTGCATACATTTCAGTAACTGTAAACTTATTATTTCTCTGCTGTGTTTATGTTGACGAGTCTGCAAACAACACGTCTTGTTCAGAACTTAACATTAGATGAGCTTTTGCTAACTGAAAGCTCTACATTACACTTCTCTACAAATTCTTCATACATATATATGTAATACATTTCCATAAATACATACGTATATGTACACGATTTGATTATACGGAGATAAATATAATAGTTCATTACAGTAGTTAAAACTTATAAATTGTTAAATTGTATATACATATATATTTACAATAACTCAAGAGTATTGAAGTGTTGGAAAGAGCTGGACTTTGCACATCTCTACTGGCAACCTGTTTGGACCCATTTCTACACGCGACATATTGGGTGATAAAATCAAAATGAAGTCAAAATATAGAACAAATCCCTAAAGATAAATTTAAGCAATTTGTGAACTGGAACAATATGTTATAATAGTTATACACCAATTTTGGTAGCCATAATTTGTAAAGTGATTGGTGAAGCTGGGAACCGACATTGACACTAGCAATGATATCAGCCTAGACGAACGAACGAGACCCCACCTAAACTAATGGATATAGATAGGTAAGATCTAGATGAGGTATCTAAGAAGGCGTAGTCATTCTAAAAGAGAGAATCCGCAGGTTGAACCAAATTGTTCTTTACCTCTTAAAAAATATTCAAATATTTTAGTTTTGTCATTTATTAAAGCTTATGCTTAGGTAGTCCAATTATCGGGCATCGCCATAAAAGTTGGACCACCCTTTTTTTATGAAGGAGGATAAGTGCATATGTATCTACCCTTTGTTTTAGTGGCATAGTCTTAGAGAGAAAGGTTCCTTGTGAAATTTATTGGTAATTTTTACTTTTTTAGTTCACAATAGGAATACAATAAAGTCACACCACTAACAAGTATTTCTCAGTTACACACATATGTATTTTGGGATTTTATTTCGATGTTTTGGGTTATTTAGAGAATAATCAAAAAGAGAGAAACTTACAAACAGCTGATTACAAAGGATGTCATCTCACGGCTGGAAAGTATAAATGAGCTTGTATGTGTTTGGAATACCGAAGCAAACAGCTGACTGATGTTAATGTCAAGTTGCTTTTATTAAATAGCAACGTCTCTCAGATTGTTTATAGAATATGTATTGAATGCATGCACATGCGCATTTAGCAGTGTCATTGTATGCATATATCCCTACACACACTTATGTATGTATATGTAATGTTTATATGCCATTGATAAATAAAGTAATAAAAGTAAACAACAAAGCTAGACGTATAATATTGTCTATGCTGTGTGATGTCATCAACATGTAAAAGCATACATACAAACAAACATGAAATCACTACATACTTATACTTACTCGGTCAAAATCCCTTAACGCAACATCAAGAAATGACCACATGCTTTACAAGTATTTACGTATGCACATGTATATGTAGACCATTTGCGTAAATATTACAAACATATGTATATGAATGAAGACTCGCATTCTATATTAAATTACACAAAAAATATTAAATGTCTTTAACGAAATTTTAAAGACGTGTGTGTTTTGGAATAGTGACATATCATTGCAAACACCTGTATCTATGTATATTTATTGCTTCACAGAGTTTACTGATCCTCTTAACACATTTATAACTCAAAATAAGAACATATAAAATATTAATTTTGGAGTTTTTACTTTGTGTATGCGAAATATTGCGCAGTCAAAACTTAAAAATAGTTTCTAGGTAATTGACATACTTCCCTAGTATTTTTTTGGAGGCAGTTTCGCAAATAAGTTAAAATTTATATTGTCGCCAGTTTTGTGTTGTTTGATGGTATATATTGTGTGTATCCATATACTAGTTACCAACGCAACGATATGTATGATGGTACAATGGTATATTATAAGAAGTATATTTTCTGATTTCACTAGTGCCAACAGCGGTTGCAGCAGAATATTTGCGTGACAATGATTGTAGCTAGCCCTAAAGTCAAAGTGGCTCACAGAAAAAAATTGTATTGACCTAGCTCAAAACGTTGAAATATTTAGCTATTTTTAATACTCAGAACTCTACAGCAGCAGGGTGGAAGTTATCGATTTTGTACTATCTAAGGTATTAGTTCTAATATCATAGTTAATATCATCTAAGTAGACTAACTAGAAAACTTAACCAATGTGGGTACTGGGGCAGAATGTGTATAATAGTAGTTATTTAATCGGAGACTTTATGGTACTAAATCGGATACTAGTATTAAACAAAAGGTTTAAGTAATGGGAAAACTACTGGCAATCATAAAAACTAGTATATTAAGTAATAGAGTACTTATAAAGATACCTTGTCATGCCTGTGAATGTAACGTGTACACACATACGGACGTAAGTAAGTTTAGTTTGCAATCAGCTTGTATTCGAAAGAGAGGAATAGGGTTTAAAAACTGATTATCTGCCAGTCTAAATCCATGATATATATTTACATGTGTATGATTGTATATCCAATAATCAATAAAGAGGGGTTCCGTGCTAATAACGTACCATATCTGCCAAATGCATTCTCTTTTTAATTTAGATTGAAAACCCTTTGCAGGAACATGAATTCCCGAAAAACCTTAATACCTGTTAACTCGTTTCAACTTATACGAGTAAATTGTTAAATGTGCCCACTTTTTTTATTCATTTTTTCGACGCTACATTAAATTTTTTCTCTGCTAAGAGCTAACGAAAAAATCGGCCATTATCTTACTAGTAGAGTGCAGATATGTATATATAAAATAAAACGTGAAGTATGATAAGGGAATGTACCAAAATTGACAAGGTCACTTGTTGAAATACATGAGCGTATCAAATTTTTATTGAAAAAGAAATTATATGAAAGAAATAATTTTAAAATTATTCAGTTTAAAAATGGACAAAATCATTGTGAGGCAATGTTTCATATTCAAATAAATTTGCAGAGAGCAAGTTATTGGCAGTAATATGCCTAGGTTATCTGCTTTAAGAAATCAGGCCCATTTATTCCACGGTAGTCGTCTACGTGGGTTACCGAGTGCTAATACGCGTCGGGAGGGATATCAAAAGACGGTCCCAGGAGCAAGAATATAACTCCACTAAACCAATATTTTAATTATTTTGGAAAATATTAGCGAAAAACCGAAAAATGACCCAGATCAAATTCCGATTTGGGTTCCCGATCTATGTTTTTTATGTGCAGAACACCTTTCGGCATTGGCGGCCTTCGGCCGCGCTTCACAAAAATAACCCTAGGCTACACTATTCCAACTCCGGGTGGTTGCATGAACCGTGGCAACTCATTGCCACGATACGCACTTCTCACAGTGTAATTTGTGATTACAAAAAACTACATGAAAATGACACAAAATTCTGAACTTTGATTGCAAATATCTCGCAAACTACTGAAAATATTACTTCAGCGGAGTTAAATTCATGCTCCTGGGACCAAAGCGCTCCTGATACATATCCCAACGTTTTTGGTTGTGTATTAGCGCTCGGTACCCCACGTAAACGATTCCACGTTCATGTTTACAAAGCGAGAAACTATTCGCAAAGTAAAAAAAAGACAGAAGTAATTTGAAATTATATTTAATGATTTAATGGCAAAACAGCGTTACAGGGGTATTAAGGAACAAATTTTTCACGATTTTGTAAATTTTCACAGTAAATCGGTCGCAAGAAATTTGGTAAAAATAACGATTTTCGCTCTACTTGTATTATATTAGTTAAAGTCTTGGAACCCTCATATGCTTGAACTGACCCTGTGATGATATGTCATTTCAATTTATTTAATTATTTAAAATCATACACGTATAATACTACAAGCTTTACAATTTATGTATCCCTCTGTTTTCGGTTTCAAAACACATTGCGAGCATATTGTACTAGCAATATAGAAGTATTAAATATGTACGTTTTTGCGTACTTGGTTGACCAGAAAGTTACGCATACGTCATGTCCCACGGCATTTTTGCGTGAAACTATCTTGGGACTATCCGAATGGCAACCGGTTCAGGACGGGACAATTGATATCACCAATGACAACGCCATGTTAAGGTAGACAGTTGAAAGCATTGCTTAGGGATTGAGCTGGGACTGGGGGTATCTCCAAACGGCAGGCATAGTTCTGAGCTATTCCAATTTTCTACATGGTAGTTTCATGGAACCGGAATCGAAACCTTCTAAATCAGATTTTATAGAGAAGGGTAGAAAGAGATCGAAATCTGAATGAGAGGACTAAATCAGTCGAAATCGAAGTCGCGGAACATCACAAATACTTATTATAGCTAGTGAGTGAAGTGAAATCTTTTCTATTTTATATACACTACTAATTATAGAAGATGGTTAGAATGTGTAACAATTTGAATTTCTGCTTTGAATGGGGCTGTTATTTATTGATACAACACTGTAAATTGAACCCTTCAAGTTGGCTTATGAATGAAACCATTACTTGGCAATGCAATGGCTTTTCCATCTGACGTCTCTTCAATTGACTGTCAAAGTTTAACGAAAAATTGTCAAAGATTCGTTAAGCATTTAACGAAACACCAAGCGAAGTATTTCGATGCTTATTCGGGTGTCCTATTGACCGAGTGCTTTAGCTGTAAACGGGTTGATGCAGTCAAACGCTAATGGCAATGGGTATGGTCAACGAGTAGACACAAACACAAATTCCGCGTGTTTTGCAATGTAGAGCAGGCGGCGTGTGGTTCGCAATGTATAGCATGTGGAGTATGGCGTGCGACATGCAAAAGCCTTTGTCGGGCGCCAAGATATTTCTTCGTCAAAAAGTGCAAACACACAAATCTACTGCACGTTTCATATGGCTGACTTAACGAAAAGCTGACTTCGATGGTATTCACTAAAAATCCACGACGACAGTTTAAGCGAACAACGGAGACGAACGGATTTCGGGTAAAGGCAGCGCTTGTAACACTTACTAACTGTCCACTTCCTTTAGTCAATACATTGAAAATATACTATAAGGATTTTTTTCAAACTGGTTAAAAAGTAAATTTAAGTTCTTTTAAACATCACAAAAATACAAAATTCGGTTCGTATTGAATATAAAAATGATTTTCCTACATGGATATGGAAATTTAAAGTGTTTTACATAAAAAAATTTATAAAAGTTTTTTGAAAAATATGAAAATCTCATCAATAATATCATAAAACAAGTGTGTGATTCCTTTAAAAGTGATTTTAAATACAAATTCATCAGATAAAGATGGAAAAAAGCTGAAAATTTTGTGAAAATTACATGAAAAAATTTACTTTCGTTTTTTTCCATCTAGGGTTATGTATCTGGCAAATCAATGTGTGTGCAAACGAACCGAATGAGCCGAAGTAAAGGCAGCGATGGTGGTCTATTCGTGCAGGCACAAGGATACGGCGACGCACCGTGTGTTTTTTTTGAAATATTCTGTCGCAAATTTAAAAATCCTGGCAAAGTATGGGGTTAGACCAGAAGATCGGAAATTATTTTGAGACTCATTGCACAATATACAAATTTTGACGCAGTATAGCCAAAAACTTTTATCGAGCTGCTTTGATAGGACCTGTAGGTATTTTAACTGGGGGGCTTCGTCATTTGCTCTTCCTTTAATTTGAAGTATACTATAAATGAAGTTTTCAAGCCGTTTGAATCTAATTTGAAAATCAGTAAAATATGCAATGGCTAAATGGCTTAGACAATTCTGTGCCTTAGTTGTGATATTTGGTTTAGAGATATATTACTTAGAAATATCCCACTGTGCCCCGAGTGTCAGAAGGAAATATGCTTTTGTGTGCGTGTCCTCCTTTAAATACGTATACATATTAGGTGTACCTTTCTTTGTGGTGATGTATAAATTTTAGTGTATGCTTCAATATGTGTTCGTTTGCCTTCAAAAGGTACTTATGTCAGCAGTTGAAATCGTTGCACCTACTAAGCTTTTTATAACTAAACTTTTTTGTTACAATAAAAACCATTTTATTATATGTGCTGGACGGTGTACGAAATGGACACTGCAGGTAGTTTGTTTTTGATGCAACTATATTTGTGACTGGGTACCTTTATTTAAAATTTAAGTACTTGGACAATTTGCTCAACTCATTTCGTATAAGCTTACAAAAACCCTTGGCCATTTCACCAGAACTGTCATATATGTATATATACATATGTACATATGTACATATGTATGAAAGCATAGCATGCAAAGCTAAATATATATACATACATATATAATGTATAGAACTTTGCTGATTCATTACCTTGTCGAACCAATGTGTAATTGGGTTTTGCAGTCGTCCTTTCTTACTTGCGCCGTCACCATTGGTGTCGTTGTCGCCATTGTTGTCGTCGTTGGCACTGCTGTTGCTACCGCTGAGGCGGATAGTTGCTTGAAACTGCTTTTGTGCTATTCAAATTTACTGTCTATATATAACACATAGTTAGAGAACTTTAAAGTAATGTGGTTCACAGCAGCTTTAATTAATCAATTAATTGAAAAATGTGGTCACTAGTTGTTTTGCCAACTTCAAGGAAATAAGTAATCAATTCAGTGATAGGTTATAGCAAAACTAAATTTCAGAAAGTGAAAATTTGTGTTTGAGTCCACATGACTAAATAATTTTGCTATGCAGTTGTTAGCTACTAACATATACACATTTTAAATACAGTGACATTTTTATAAAACGACTTGCTCTGTGGACTACTTGGCGTATACGTGACTTACGAAAATCGATATTTGTGTAGCTGATTGAATATTTCAGTTTGTGTGGTTTTTAGTATGAGTCCTTTTGCATACACTATTTGATGGACTGAGGATTAATATACGAATTCTTGAGCATAAAATATAATACTATTTACATACGGTTAAAATAGAATAAGTGATGAAACTTTTCAAGTCTAAATTAAACAATTAAGGAAGTCTAAGTTCGGGTGAACCGAACATTAAATACCCAGCGTTAGTTTTCAGAACGAGATACAAATACCATGACTTGGCAATGATATAGGCCCTAGAATCTTATTTGCAATTTTCTATATCAAAAAAGGGGGCGTGGTTAGCATCAGATTTCGCCCATTTTAAACACCAACCTGCTTTGGCCAGAAAGTAGCCTGTTTTACTCAACTTATGTTAATTTATGTGATTTTCGATATCGAAAAAGTGGGCGTGGTTATCATCCGATTTCGACAATTTTCACAGCAGCTCACCTTGGCCAGAAAGTAGCCTGCATAACAAATTCCATGCAAAGATCCACATTTTTACTCAAGTTATGTTAATTTATGTGATTTTAAAAATTTTCGATATCGAAAGTGGGGGCGTGGTTATAATTCGATTTCGTAAATGGTTATCATCCGATTTCGTCCATTTTCAAAAGCACCTACCTTGGCCAAAAAGTAACCTGTATAACAAATTTCATGCAAAGATCCACATTTTTACTCAAGTTATGTTAATTTATGCGATTTTAAAAATCTTTTTACACGGACGGACAGAGGGACGGACATGCCTTAATAAATTCCTCTTTTCAACCTTAGAACTTTCATATATGGAACTCTATATCTAACTCGATTATTTTGCGCCGTTACATAGTACCGTTATGTGGACAAAATTATAATACCCTTGTACTAGTACTAGTACGCTGGGTATAAAAATTGCATAGTCCACCGCGAAGCACTCAAGCATCGTACTAAAGTTTGTTGAAAAAAGAATAAACAAAAATTTTAAATTAATAACAAATATAAAAGAAACAAAATGTTGATAGAAAAATGTAGTTGTCAGAACTTTATCTTTATATCTAGAGCCCCTTTGTGGTACTGGTAATGTTTTCATAACCATTTCTTTGATGGATTATCTTTTGCTTGGTTAATATTTAACGATGGATTATGGCTTTCTATTGATTTTTGTTATAGTTATTGACTTAAGGTTTCATTGCAAAAGATATCATGTACCTTATGCATATACAGCCGCATCAGTCTTCCCACATTTACAAGGGCTTGAACAGCTGGATAAAGTGTGGACTGTTGCAGCATTCATCATCATTTTGTCAGAATTTTAGGTGTTGCTTCAATTACAATGGAACATAGAGTACTTCACGTAAAACGAACTCATTGGTCATAGTTATATTTCATTGAACATAAGGCCATCCTTAAAAAAAATATATTTATCTCTGCTAAATTTTGGTTTTATGCTTCTTTGTTATAAGAGTGACGATAAATTCATTAAATAATTTTTTTTATTTCATATATGTATGTACATACATACATAAGGTATAAAATGGCTGCGCCGATTTTCTTAAAAATATCAAAATAAATTTGCGCGATTTTTTATTCCAAATTTTCGTCTGTGACGCTTTTCTTACAAATCTCAAAATTCATCAAAAACAATTATTTCATATACATATATATTTATATGAACATATGTATGTATGTATGTAGATATGTAAGTATAAAATGAAAATTTGGAATATTGGCATTTATGATGCTTAGCATTTCTGCCATTAATTATCTTTGTAAAAAAGAATTAATGTAAAATTTGTATAAGAATTAAAGTAATTGACATAAGTTCTCTTGCAGAAGCATAATAATGCCATTGACATTAATTTCATTGACATTAAGACACGTCACCCATGCTTTTAGCAGACTCCGAAAGAAATCTGCCAAGCCACAGGCATTTCGTTGTTTTGAGGAAAACTTTTACTGCTACGGCAGTCGTCAGATATATTATCATTAAATATTAAAAGTTCCAACCACACCATCGTAAAGGTCATTTTATTTAGAGCAGCGCAACAAATATCTTCCATAATGAATATCTTTAAACAATTCACTGCTGGTGCAGTTTACTTGCTGGTTATTCCTGTCAATTGAATAAAGAAATTAAATCCTTTGGTTCCATTTTGACACGATGGCATAACCGTTTATAGCAAAGCAATTAAAACCAGCCTATTCTAATGTTCCAATCTCCCGTGTCGTTTCAATATCAATAGCTTTTTGTTGCCATAAATAAACTTTTATAACTATTAATCAAATCAAATGAAATTCGTGAGTGATAAAAAAGTGAAAGTGTATGGGTATTTGTAAAGAAGAAGAATTTAATTCAACGCAAACTGCGTTACATTAGTCATTAGTGTTGTGTGAACCAAAAATGAAAAGAAGAAGAAGAATAAAAATATCGCAAAACATCGCATACGTGGTTTTGACCTAAATAACACATATCTATATCAACCGACTTTTTTACCATGGCATTTTTAAAATTATTGCTAATTGTATGTTAAATAATATTTTGGATTGTGCAAAGTCCTCATTTACCTAATGCTCGTAGAAGTACATATCGACAGCCACACTGCAAAACCCCGTAAGTCACTATTTTTCCAAAAATAAGGTTCTGAGCCTCTCCCATAGATCGTGATATTTCGCACATTAAAATTCAGTCAAAATCGGGTTACAACTTCCCATCTCTTTACAGTGGTGAAATGAAATAACCTTCGCTCATATACATACGTTGTAATTATTACAGTTTTTTCCCTCTCCTGAAAACTTTTTGATTTTGAACATACAGGGTTTTGCAGTGTGGCTGTCGATATGTATGTATGTACTTGTTCACTTGATACAAGCATTATGAATACATGTTATTTCAGTTACAGATTAATGCAAGCGAGAAAAGCGCGCAGATAAATCATTTAAAAAGGTGGCAGATGAATATCTGCTTAATGAAAAATACAATAAATAAATAAAACTTAAAGAAGTGTTACAACAGCACAGATTAGTGGTTAAACAACAGCCAAGTAAAAAAGTGTGAAGCCTTGAATTCAATTTGAGAGATTGAAGCGATAAAACTATTTCCAATCCAGCAAATTGAATGGTCGTAACAGCAGTAGCAACAGCAGCAACAATTAAATGGAAGCACTTTTAACAAACGCTTAGGTGGTCTCCATTGTCACCATTACGCTTAAGTCAACAATTAAAATAGCAGTTCCACTTTCCCTTCGCTTGTACAATGCCGCCGCCTACAAATAAAGTGTAACAAATTTTTAAAGAAATCAAAAAAAAATAGTGTAATATTTAGAAATAATTTTTGCATCATAATTAAATAAATTAAGGAAAAAATTACACAAATTAAAAGGTAAACCCTTTTCAAGAACAAGGATTCATCGTCTGCGAAGTTTATAGATTATATGAGCAAAAGCTCTAATCGTAGTCCAACGCAACAGAACCAGTAATTTATAAAATACCAATCCAGCTTACCTAGCATCAACAAGTAAAAGTGTTATTATTAGCAGTTCTTTCTGACAAAACTTAAGGTAAATGCTCATCCCGCTTCTTTATAATAGAGATATTATAAACTTTTTTTTATATAAAAAACCACAATTCCTTATAGCAAGCGACTTTTTTTAGTTCGAGTGTGTACATACAGGATAATAATAATTTAACCAGACTTATTAATGAAATGCAGTGCTATGTATGTATATGAAGTTGTAAAATGTAGTAAATTTGCATCTTCTAAGTACACTGGAATATATGTAGGTCTTCTACATACATACATACATACATTTTTAATAAACAACAAAGGTGGATATTACTGTAAACAAACATTTTAACAGTAAACTCTCAAAATGCAAACAAATGTAAATATATACTCTCCCAACAATGTCGCTCTCAGAGAATGCGCTCGGAAATGTTTCGTTAAGTTTTTAGTAAAGTTCAGCGCACTACGAAGGACGTAAAAGAGAAGCGAAAATGCTGATGAAAACAAAGATGATACAAGTTCAACATGGCTTAACTTTGTATGCGCATGTATGTATGTAAATACGGTTTTACATATACTTTTACAAAGATGACTTTGTTGTTATTTACTTTCTAACAGCTGATGCTTACCGTCTACGTGAACCACAGCTTATCAAAATAAGTGGAACCAAATTTACCACCCTCAGTTTTATAAAAAAAAAAATTAATTGCATAGTGCATATACGCAAGTGTTTTCATTACAGAATATTTTTTTCTATTTATTTTGCTTTGGCTATAAATGAAACAAACGATAATATTAAACAAAAATTTCTATTACAATTCTGATATTGTTAAATTTTTCAGTATGTGGCTCGGCCGAGTGCTAGCCTCCTAAAATAAATATGCTGGCTTAGATTCCCGGGGATAACAAACGAAATATAATAAAAGGCATCAAAATATTACAACAACTATTAAATATTTTTAAAAAATGGCAGTCGGTCGGACCAGTCCCTTTAGTGTATTGCTGATACCGAAATTCACTTTCAAAAATACATCTGTAAAATGTTCCACACTTTTTTTAAATTATTTTGAAATTATGAAAGTTGTAATCAATTGATAAATTTCCAGCCAATTGCTCTGCCATAAAAAATCGAGATAGACCCACCAATAAGTATTCCGCAATGATGTTGTTTTTGTTGTAGTGCCACTTAGCCCTACCTAGGTAGTCAGTATCTTACTCAGTAGTATCATCAAACTCTTCTAACGGAAGTCCTAGAAACCTAGCGGCTTAGACAGGGGTGGGCCAGAGGGATATGGGTGTTAGAAGAGTAGGCCGGTTTTACGTACCGGAATGACTCGGGATTTCCCCGACCAAGGGCTGTTATTTCGATACCCCCCTCCCCCCCCTAAACCGTCAGTTATTCCGTAATGATTTATTTACATATACATACATATGTACTTCAGTGTCAATCCGGATATCTACTAATTTAGTATTTCCTAGTTTTTTACGTCCTTCATGATTTCTGGAACTGTTTTCGTATTGCTTAAAAAAAATAGATTTTCTTCGTCTAGAACAATGTTACTTATTTATTTTTTACCAATTTCAGATTAATTCAAGCGGGGGGTGCTACCACAAGATGGCGCCTCGGATATAGCTGTTATACCAAGCTAAACCGCGACATTCATGTGCCTCATGTAAGCATTTTTACTCGAAAAATATTCTTATTATTATTTAAAAAAATTTGTTTAACGTATTACATCTTTTTTCATTTGCAATTAGGCCTTGGAAATCTGAGGCTCTCATCGCTGGCCGTATAGACAATGACAGAAGATTCCGATTCGATCTCTGTGGAAGAACGTAGCTTGTTCCGTCCCTTTACCCGCGAATCATTGATTCAAATTGAAAATCGCATTGCCCTTGAACATGAAAAACAGAAGGAGTTTGAAAGAAAGAGAGCCGAGGGCGAGGTGGTAAATATTTTTATTTCACTTTCAGATTATATTTACGTACTTATTACTAATTAATACTTTTGTAATATATCCTAATTTAGTATTCTATATTAAAAAACTTTAATGGGTACATATATGTACATAGTGTGTGGAACCACGATACTCTCCTTTTTTTTTACTATTTGCATACAAAACTAAAATCCCTTTTATACTCGAATCAGAAGTGTTTGTAGACATTTCATGAAGTAAACGCAAATTTATATTTTGTTCACATATACTCACTAGCTATCAACAGTCATGTTTTTAAATTTAAAAAATACATATTAGTCTCCTACGTTTCGCGTCTGTTCTCGTTCCCATCTTCTATACCAATCATTCACTATCATAGCATACGTAATGCCAATTATTAACCATTCCTAATACAAAGAGCATATAATTAAGGTTTGGTCAAGATTGTTTGCAGTTTCTTTTTATAGCTTTTCAATTTATAAATCATTTGTATAAAGATGCAGAAGCTCAAAGTCTATTATTATATTTGCTCCTGTTTTATTAATTAATCAATGTAAGCACAATAGCATTTTTTTTTACATTTCTAATGCTTGCATTGAGCTAATGTGTCCTGATATATTAATCGAAGACTGTTATTTATATATATGTAACTAATTATGTGTACAGTAACTGTCTGGGTGTTCGAAAAATGTTTTTGCTTAAAGTATAAAACTAAAACACCAGTGCCTTAATGTTGATTGTGCAATTTCCCCAGTATGAAATCACCCGGATCCGTTCCGAACTGAAAAATGTCCTGTTGTGAATTATTAGCCAAGCTAACCTAAGTATCTTAAACTTTTCCAAACATCTAACCATATTTTGCATCTTTTAGTGTCTCATTTATTTAATCTTTTGTGACACTTGCCACTATTCATGACAAAAGCTTGCAACACTTTTGGAAATACACATACATCATTACTTACGTATTATGTAAATACATTATCCATACATATTTCTATATGAGTTTACTTTAAAGTATGTTTTATCGGCCGCTTATATGTATGTAAACTTACATATATGTATATTCCATACAACATTTTATTTGTTTCAGTTTAGCAGTAAATAATTCAAATGCAGCCATTCATCTATCAGACATTTAAACACAAAACATGTTTTGTTTATATTTGTAATTTAATGTTGTATAAATGTACGTTTTTTTAATATTGGCTTTAATATTATCTTATATTAATTTTGGAAAGACCATTATAAAATACTACATCATTTCAATCGAATAACAAAACATCACATTTTTACTAGGGGTTTCCGATAGTTTGGCCAAAAATATTATTTTTCAAACGAAGAACAGTTCTTTTCTTCAAATATTTCAAAAGCATTAACAGCCACATTTATTTTTCAATAGTTGCTCTCATGTCGGGGTAATAAATTAATTAGTTTTATGGATTAAACAAAAAACACTTTTTAATTTTATTACAACAAAACCGCTTTTATTACCCACGATTTAATAAGATAAGGATTTAGATCTGTAGCTTACTAAGTTTCAGAGGTGCCGCTTAGGGTATTCCTTTTTTCATGTGAGACTCATCAATATTCTAGATTTTTGACAACATGATTAGATTAATACCCTTCCACCAAATTATTGGTTTGCGCTTATTGTATTGAAAACATCTAGTGTAATACACAAAACATTCTCATTTTCATATCTGTACACAATGGCCAGTAAACAGGGAAATCCAATAACTACTGTAAAAAGTCACTACACTTAATTAAAACTCGTTAAGAGCGAAAAATATACATTTGTTTGCTCGGCACATTTCCCATGTTAGACATCATTAAATAGCCCATCTGCGTGACTTACTTTAGTTCTTTTTGCTTATGAATCTAGTAAATCAGCAATAGAAAACATATTTTATAAAAACTTTTTACTAGATTACTAGAGTTATAATCATAAGAAAGGTTCTGGTGAAATCTATACATTTCATTTTGTTTCTTATTTCTCTCTTTTTCTCTATCTTTTTCTTCCTAAAACAAAATCAACAAAACATTTGCTTATTTTTTAAATCTATTTTCTACTTTACCGGGTCCAATTTAATCTGTATTTTTTCAACCTTCGCTGAATGAACGTATAACATAAAAACGCTCATCTATCGACGATCTTTACTCAATATTTTTAATTCCTACACACTTATCGTAATGAAAAAAATATCAATACCATTATAAAAATCGCAAAAATCTTCATTCAGCCGCAATATGGTCGCAAGAAAAAACAAAAAGAAGTAAGACTTTTCAAAGTAGCGTAACTACTACTAATTCAAACAGCTTATTTTTCTACTTAAATATACTCAAAACATATAAGCACTTTTACTATCTCCTCAAATAAGCTTTTATTTATTTTTCAACTGCCAATTTCTAAGGCGTGTAGAGAATTTTGGGGGGGAAGGAGGTGATTAACCTCGAATAAAAAAAATGTCATTTATATTAGTTTACTATATTGAGGAGAGTTTATAAGGGATTGACACAAACACATGTATATATAAACATAATTGTGTACACAGGCATACTTATACATATATCATAATGGTAATTTTTTGTTGTGTTTAAATCGTTAATACATACAAATGTAAATACATATTTATTTATACTATTAATTAGTTTGCCTGCCAGTATTGAGCTACGATACTACTTTTTTCGTTTTTATTTAGTTACGTTTGTTCAAGCCAAATAGCCGTTTTTTAGCTGAATAATGTACATAAAAGTTATATTCCTCAAAATATAAATAAAAAAATAATTTCGTTGCTCTTCTGCCAGAAGCATGAATGTAGGATATTTTCGACTTTAAATTAATGGGTAAACAATATTAATCACTGCATTCTCAGTGCTATATGAAGGTATCGATACAAAATTGGTATCAACTAGTCGGCTAAAATTTTACCGGTATAGGCGCTGCATTATTAACTTTGTTTAGAAGCCTTTATGTAGATTAAGTTCCAAATTATAAGAGCTTAATAAAACCAGCAATATAATTGAAGACACAGTGTCGCAATATTTGAAATTTTTGTCATTTATGTTCCTGGAAGAGGACATCGATATGTAAAGTTCTTCTCAATTCTTGAGAATTCGCTTTATACCTATATTTTATGCTTTTAAGCGTTAGTTTTGGTTGTATATGAATGATATTATTATATGAATTGTTTAATCAAAAAGCATGGTATACATAAATATTTACTGCATGTGTATATACATACTTCTAGATATAGCACATATTAGCTAAATACAAATAATTGGTGTTTAATTCTCAGCCGCCTAAATTGTTTAAAATGAAAATAATATCTGATTTGTTGTACGGTAGTTTTTTAGTATTAACGCTGTCAAATAGACATTTTTTGAAATACAGAAGACTGTTCCACTCTGTCTCTAACTAGTATTGCTTCCTAGGGATAATATCCAAAGCTGTAAGCACCTTTCTCTAAACTTGAAAATATGCCATTCAAGAGTTTACTCATGATCATATCTATGCAAACATCTTGCCCGACTAAGAAATTTACTCCAATGATAAATTTGTCGACTATAAATGTCACTGTGAATTGTGATACTCATTACATTATTACTGAATTTTGCGGTTTACAACTTACCTTGAACCATACTACAAGCTTCTTATGGTACACACCAAATCAAAGATGATAACTGTTTTGACTCGTTTGTTTTTTAACCGCAAAATTACTTGCCGAAGGTTTCGCACAATCTCGTACAAGCACGTTGTGTCTGCAAGGCGGATCTTAAAGCTTTATTTATGCTCCTTTAATGTTTGTATAATTGCATACTTACCTCCTCTCCATCAGTTCAATTTCATAGACATGCTTCCCAAAAGTAACTGAGACATAAAAGAAAGTTCAGTGCATTATAATTTCGTTGCCACTAAATCTTCTCTTACTTGACTTCTGTTGTTGCCAGCTCCTGACAGTTAAAAATTATCACATTTATTTTAGTATGTTTGCAATTTACGTGGTTACTAGCTTAGCCTCAGTGCCTTACTGGGGTGATAGTACGTAGTTGAAATACTTATGCATTGTACGTATATTAATTTCTCATCCTTTAGTTACATTATTTATATTTCCACATTTATGGCGGTTTTGTTCCTACCATGCCACGCATACATACATACAGACATTAAAAAACGCACATAATTAAAAAAAACCTCTAAGTTATAGGTTGATTTTACCAGATACACAGAGAAATATCTAAGATATATAGAAAGGAGGTTTTTAAATATGGCTTATTTCTCTATTGGGAATAGGGAATGATTTTCTTTTGACCATACTAAGCAGATGTTTGATGATTTACTGTTGGACTGCACATTTACCCATTTAACATTTATGTCGTTTTTATGTACATAAATGTCCACCAACGTGGGTAACGATGCATTCACCAACAATTCACTTTTCCCGCACTTCATTTTGTTAGCGTAATAATATATAAATAATTGAAGGTAATACTTCAATACAACTCAAAGTGCGTAATGTCAGTAAGTACCAGGTAACTTTCAAAAACCAATGCTGCCTATTTTATTCGTTAGTTGTAGTGAATTTCAGCTTTATTGCAGCATCGGGAATTTTTTATTATTTTAATAAAGTGAATAACTAGGTTATATATTTCCCATTAGCAACTACATACCTATAAGTAGATTTGACACGTAATAGGATCTGTTAATGTACATATACCCAAATTTGGTTTTATTTTGCCGATATGGGTGTAATACATATATATTTTCTTCGATTATATAAACCTTATGCACATCAAGTAAAAAATATGTATATACATACAAATTAGATAACGTTTGGTATTTCCAGATGTTTACTTTTTAGATGTTTTTAATTTTTCGCTACAGAAGCACATTAAAATAGCTTTAAACTATATTGCTTTTCAAAATTTCGACATATATATGCGTCTAAAACTCTAGTGCCTGGTTTTCAATTGGTCATATACGACGTCAAATGTTGTCAAAGTAATGAAAACGGGCTGGCATACAGTGTCAATTGCGTTTGCAGTCAGTTTTGACTACTCACTGTCAAAAGAAATGACAGTCATGTGTAAACTATACTGTGGTGTAAACGACCAAATTTCAGTTTGACAGCCGAGTGGCACCGTTTGACACGAAAAAACCATTTGACAACATGTTAGCAAATCTATTTGACTCAATTCGTTTGCATTTGAGAACTCAAAGCAGACGTGGAGTCGGGTTCGCACCCCAAATTTTGTTAAATTCTTTATTTATTTTTTCCGTTTTCTATTATTGCTTTGTTTTATAATTCTGTAATAGTACCCTTTTTTGGTCGGCTATGTTATATTCATGTCTCAAATTTGTATGTTTTTGTGCCGGAGATAAAACATAATGGTGGAAATATATAAAAAAAAAAATATTCGCAACTAAAAATCAAAGAATAGTTAATAAAAAGTTAAAAACATTAAGAAAAGTTTGGGTGCGAACTCGCGACCCTACAATGGATAGCGAAGTAACTTGTCAAACAACTGACTATCTTAAAAATATACTTCATGTAGAATAATTTAATTGTTTAATGTTGTCCAAACTTTACTCGAAGGTATCCCTACAAAGCTCCGCCGTACGGTCGATTATTGGTTTTTTAATGGATGT
Source organism: Sphenella marginata (assembly GCA_951509765.1). Taxonomy (NCBI): domain Eukaryota; kingdom Metazoa; phylum Arthropoda; class Insecta; order Diptera; family Tephritidae; genus Sphenella; species Sphenella marginata. The sequence continues at coordinate 81,215,747 of OX608081.1, forward strand.
ATCACTCCACAGCTGAACCCATAACGTAATTTACAAAAAAATTAGGAAAAGTAAAGCAAATGCTTTTGCTAACGGTTAGAAAAGTCTAATTTCTTTGTGATCACCCGTTATGGATATTTATGCGTGTTGGTTTTTTTAAGTATAAGCTTTACAAACTGATTCACTTAACAAAATTAGCTTAGAAGTGTAATTCATTTAACCTCGCAAGTGCTTTGTATACATTTTAAACACACTAAATTTTTAAAACTTCCACTAAAGTTTTGGAGTTTTACTAGATTTCCGGTTTTAAATACTAGGCGATTACAATCTTCAATTAATTGTCCTTATACTTTCCTTATATGTGTCGGCTTTTGTCACTACTTTTATTTACATACTATACAAGTTTAAATGTGTGCTATTACTTGCATTTTAAACACTTCCTTCCCTCTTTTATTGACACAACTTTACCTGCTTCAGCTTTTTTTATACGAATAGCTATTTAAGAACATAAAAATAAATTTAGTTTTATTTTGATTATTTACGAAATTGCGGGCTTGTTATTTGGGCATATTAAGTTCAAGCTAAAATCAAAGCAGGAGTTGAAATTTCAAATAGGGGATCAAAATATCCATTGCTATTGGATACAAGAATTTTCCCTTTTTTGTGGTTTTTAACCAACACTTTACTTTTAAACTATGCTAATTACACTTATGCTACAATTCGGTTATTTTTTATTCAGAGCCAACAAAACAATACGGTTATTTTTTATTCAGAGCCCATTAACTCCACATATCATTTCGTATTACTAATCAACAACTGCGTGTTATTTTTACCGGAAACACATATTTAGATGCGATATGATGACGAGGACGAGGATGAAGGTCCCCAACCGGATCCTACACTTGAACAGGGCGTGCCAATACCTGTTCGATTGCAGGGAAGCTTCCCGCCGGAACTGGCCTCCACTCCTCTTGAAGATATTGATCCATTCTATAATAATATACTGGTAAGCAATTAAATTATATGTAAGTTCTAATCAGTTCAAATTCTTAATTTATAATTCTCCTAATACTGTTTATATTTTCTTTGCAGACGTTTGTAGTTGTAAGTAAGGGAAAGGATATTTTTCGCTTTTCAGCATCAAAAGCAATGTATTTGCTCGACCCATTCAATCCAATACGTCGTGTAGCTATTTACATATTAGTGCATCCGTTATTTTCGCTGTTTATCATTACAACTATTCTGGTTAACTGTATTCTGATGATCATGCCGACGACGCCTACTGTCGAGTCCACTGAGTAAGTCTAACAGTCCTATAATTCTTATGGAAGTTTATGATATTCGATAATATCTTTGAAGTGATTTATGCAGGTATATAAAGATGTATTTAATAAACATAAATACGTGTAGTATATGTACTGAGTAATAACAATTTAACCATTTGAAATTAAAAGAATTTTACGAAAACTTTTGTAATTTTTTATACAATTATAAAGTAAACCCCAAGTTAATTAAAAATAAAATATGTTTATAATACTTTATAAATTAATATTTCTTGACAACTTTCTAATTCTAATTAGTTTATAAAAATACATACCATTATTTTATAGGCGTAGTATAACTGAAAAATAAGTTTTTAACATTTTATTTAAATAGCTAAATTTTTAATTATAAATGTAAATGATTAGCATTTAATTTTGTCATAGAATTTGTTATCAAAAGTACTTATAAAATCATATGTGTATTTAAGCAAAAAACACTTGAATATTTAATCACAATTTGCATTTCTTTGTTACGTTTTTTATGCCCTGTGACAAAATATAATCAATAAATTATTTATGTTCAAGAGAGCGTTAGTATATTAATATACAAAGTATGTAGTAACAATAGACACAACAGTGATATATGTAAACATGATTTCTTTTCGGAAGCTTTAATTAGTTTTCAATCGAAACATAGATGTAAATGAATATCTGGAACCAATGATGATATCAGTTTCTTAGCAATGTATTTCACAATGTACATATATTGAAAGATTTTACCTATTTGTTACACAAAAAAATGACCAAATGAATCGGTAAAAAGAAAATTATGAGTCTATAATTCTTAAAATTTCAGTAGAGAGTCCACTTTATCCTGTCCACTAAATGTTTACTCCCCCAAGTCGATTTCTTAACGATCTGTAGAATGTATGAGTTTGATATAGAGAACATTAGTCCCTCGAATATTTAATCAAACTGGTTCTATAATGCTAATGATCAGTATAACCGTTCCATCCTTCTAATTTTTAAGAAGATTGTTAAGGTTTTTCTATAACTAATCTATAGACTTATATATATGATTTTCTAAGGGGGTACAGAACCAAAGAATCCCACATGAAGTTTTAATTCATACTTGAAAAAATAGAAACACCCACATACATATATAGGCATGTAACGAGAAGTCCTTTATAACATGTAAGTCATATTTCCATCCCATTTGTACCTATTATAAAAGTTGTTGTAGCATACAATACATACACATTCTTAACAATAAAATAGTTAATGTAAATTGCAGTAGTCAGTTACGTAATGTTCTCACTAAACATAAGAAAAACATTGTGTTACTATGTATTCTTCATTTTTATGCAATAGATATATACATACATACGTAATATACATAATCCATAACTCATATCATATATTTATATTTTCAATTAGCAATCTAATCTTTATGGCTGTTTTCTTAAATAGCCTTTAACTGTACATAGCCCACTGGTGGGATTAACTATAGGTTAAAAGGGCTTTAGTGAGTTTAAATAAAATGGTACGAACTCATTAGCTTCGATGTAGTTTTATCTTCAAATAGTTTAGCTGTCTTATATTATGACTTTAATTTTTAAGTACTTTAATTTTAGTAGTTATGATTCAGCAACCTTCAAATATTTAATAAAACAACCCAATATTTCTCAATTTACAATGAAATGTGTAATTCAAAGCAGCGTGGCAAGGTCAACTTGGATGTTAATGTTAAGCGAGTCTTGTATGTTAAAGCTGATATTAAAGTTATTATTTGATGTTTTCGATGGATTAGTTTATTAACGACTTATACTTGGAACGGAGGAATATTAGACCCTTTGATGATCTACTAGTTGATTATTCCATTTACACAAATTGTTTCGATAAGCGACTAGTCTTCTGCATTCGATAGTTGTTAAGATGCGTTTGTTCTTTTACTAATATTATTTTGCAAATCTACAATTGGAAGGAAAAAATTGCACATTTCACGTTGAGCCGGTAAGGCATCTGGCATTCAATTATCAAAATTAATTAATTTATATCGTATTATATTTCTTTGAATGACTAACCTTTACGACGCTGTTTTGAATTCACTAAAGGTCATCATGCATTGTACAAAACATAAGTAGTAAATTATCTGAAAAATTGTGTTCTGCATATGTAAATAATATAAAAGTCTGTTTTATTGTACTTTAAATTTTATATTGAATTTAAATATAAAGATAAATTTTAATAGAAAATATGGTGCAACATAATAATTATGAACATATTTTAGTAGGAAGTGGCAGAGATTGTAAGAGTGTAAAATAGATACATGAATCTATAAATCAATAAACTATATGAATCTATTACAAAATGGCCTTAGGCCCTGATATAGTTATAACCTTTTCATATGCACTCCATGCTAACTAATGTAAAATTAATTGACTACCACAAACTAGTAGAAAATATCTGTATATACTACATATAAACGCGAGTACATATATACCACATGATTTACGGACCTAGATTAGTATTTACTTGTTGTAGAAATAGTGATCACCACCTATGTGATTTATCCAAGTATGCAATTATAGAAGCGGTGGAAAAGTAACGTCATTTTTTTAGCTGATGTCAATTTTGTCATCGTAGATTTGGTATTGAATGAATACCCTAGCAGCGGCGGGAAATAAAATAGCTCAAGGATTCAATTCAAAGTTGCAAGACGTGCTATTATATTAAGGTACAACTTTATACGGCGTGTCAACGGAAGTCATACTAACGGTCCGACAATGTTTCAACAAAAAAAAAATTGGTACCTCTGCATTCAAAGCAAATGTAAAAGGATGTTTAAGATGTAGCAGAAATTTTAAAACAAAGGATTTTTGAGGAGACATCATCTGAGAACACTTATAAGTATTGAACATACATTTGTACATATATGCAAATTGCATGTATTAATAAAACATCGAGAATTATCCGGATGTATTTCTATAGAAATAACATGTAAACAAATCAAGTTGATAATTCCACAAAATAACACTCTATAGGATTATTTTCGGTCTGGGTTATGAATTCAGAATGACCCGGACTACGCATCGAAACTTTTAAGGAACATCTAGTGGTGAAGAGAACAGAAGTAAGGAGAATCGCTATAAGGAGTGATATTTATACCAGTAGAAGCATATTGGTAATGCTAAAACTATCGAACTCTGGTGATTTTGACTGCAAACAACAAAGGAAGGTTACATACATACATACATACATAGATGGTTACAAATTTTAATATGCCGACACTTTTCTATTTATATAAAACAAAACTATGTACATCATTTTTTGTAAATGAATATTTAATTTTCTAGGGATCAAACTAACAAATCGAACATAAATACATACATTAGAAGAAAAAAGTTTAAATGACAAACTAGTTAAAATAAGTACATATGTATGTACGTAATTTTAAGTCAAATATGTACACCCTATGATAGTAAAAATAACGTATTTATTAAACCACATAATTGAAAGAGTTGAATATGAAGCTACAAAGAAAATTTAAAAATTCGTTTTTAGGGTGATATTCACCGGAATCTACACATTTGAGTCAGCTGTTAAAGTGATGGCACGAGGTTTCATTTTATGCCCGTTTACGTATCTTAGAGATGCATGGAATTGGCTGGACTTCGTAGTAATAGCTTTAGCGTGAGTTTATAACAATAAAGTTTAAATAATTTTCAGTTAATATTTCATAGAGAATTCATTAATTTAGATTTGCTTATCTTTTTATTTTTAATTTTGTAAAGTTATCATCCGATATCCATACATATATGTACATGTATTTAGAATCTTATAATAACTGTAGTAGCATACATAATTATAATCATTTCTTTCGTTATTCGTACAGATGTATCTATAATATGAACACGTTGCATAATGAGTTACACTACATACTCGTACATACATATTGTTGCATATATTCGCATATTTCTATCTATGTATATCTACACAGTATATACGCAATATTATGTACATACAAACAAATAGTAGAACTTCCTTACATTTATTCACATTTGCAATAACTTACTTGTGTATACGTTTTACTAGATCGAATTCAAATTATATTTAAAATTTGCTAGAAATCAAATAGCTCTGGATAATGTAGATATACCATTCTTTACCTAAAACTATATTCCCCTATGTATAACATTCCTACGAACATTATTCATAAATTCTGATTTGAATTCTGACATCATATTGCGTCGTTTTTAATTTTTTCCTACAAAACAAAAAGACCTACAGATTTTTTGCTGACTCCGAACGGCATATTCAAAGTGGGTGTATTTTTTCTGAGAAACCTTCCACTGATTTAATTGAAGTATCTGAACTAGTATCATACTTAAGTCAAGAGAGTGGTGGAACTGACGTTGCAGGAAATTTCGCTGAGAAGCTTTCCATGGCAAAAACACGCTCGGATAGTTTGCCAAACCACTGCCGAGGATAGCCTATCCCGTTTAAAAAAAAACGTGAAGTTACCCGTCTTGGGACTCGAAAATTGTATCTTCGTTGTGATAGGCCACCAAACACCACCAACGATTGTTCTTTATATAATATAAACAGCAAGATGCATATAAATTCGAAATTATTTGGATATGCTTCTAACGCTAGCTTTACTTAATCTAGAAAATTAAGAAATTTCATATACATATTTTCATTTGCTTAGCCATATCATAACTACTGATAAGCACATCTGATTTATGTCCATATATTTCAACATTTCAAGAATAAATAGTAACACCCATATTGTCACTTGCGAAGCGAATAAATTTGGCGAGTCGAACACATTTTCAAACTCACCTAAAATTTTTATTGTGAGTGGCGAATGAACTTTTTCATCTGCTGTGTGATGTTGACATTTTACTTATGTTTTCTAACATTCATACATACATATGTATTTTAATAAACATTAGTAGGGGACATAGGCACATATATGCATATGTAAATACATACATAGCCATTGCAGCAGTTCATAAGTATTGAATGATTTGAAATTTCCTTTAACAATTTAATAAAGTTTTATATTTTATCCCTTCATTTGCGTTTCATGTTCAACGTTTTTTCTTTAGTTATGTGACTATGGGTATTGACTTAGGTAATCTCGCAGCATTGAGAACGTTTAGGGTATTGAGAGCACTTAAAACTGTAGCCATTGTTCCAGGTAAATATTGATATTTGATTTTATTTTATGTGTTAGAAAAAATTAAGCCGGTTAAATATTGAGCAGGAGTACTGACTTTCACTGATTTTAGGTTTGAAAACCATTGTTGGTGCTGTTATCGAATCGGTAAAAAATCTACGCGATGTGATAATTTTAACGATGTTCTCGCTGTCAGTTTTCGCGCTAATGGGCCTACAAATTTACATGGGTGTTCTAACACAAAAGTGCATTAAAAAGTTTCCTTTAGATGGTTCGTGGGGAAATCTGACCGATGAAAATTGGGACTACCACAATCGCAACAGTTCAAATTGGTATTCGGAGGACGACGGGTATTCGTTTCCTCTTTGTGGAAATTCATCAGGTGCTGGGTGAGTTTCATTATAAAAGCATACAAAAGACAGCATAAAAATTAAATTAACGTTCTCTACAATGTCTAATTATCTATATTCAGGCAATGTGGTGATGAGTATGTTTGTCTGCAGGGGTTTGGTCCTAATCCAAACTACGGGTATACCAGTTTCGATTCATTCGGTTGGGCTTTCCTCTCGGCGTTCCGTCTAATGACACAGGACTTTTGGGAAGATTTGTATCAGCTCGTTCTTAGAGCGGCTGGTCCCTGGCACATGCTGTTTTTTATAGTCATCATCTTCCTAGGTTCATTCTATCTTGTGAATTTGATTTTGGCCATTGTTGCCATGTCTTATGACGAATTACAAAAGAAGGCCGAAGAAGAAGAGGCTGCCGAAGAGGAGGCGATTCGTGTAAGTAGTAATGTGCATGTGAGTAAATATTTTCAATTTTAATTTGGCACCGAGCAGCCAGGCTCGAGCAGGCCTGTTAGAGTGGAAATATTTACGAAACTAATTAAGTGTTTAATTGTTTCCTTTGCTGTTAATGTTATAATATTTAATAATGTATTAATTAATTTATCCACACATGTACATATGTGTTCGTTTGAATTGAGTGTTAAGGTATCGTGATGAAATAAACTGCAACAGTGATATTTTGGAGTCCCAGTGTAACCGTTTTACATTCAAATATATTCCGACTAAACATCGTAAAGCTGATATAAACATATAACACTTTCAATGTACATACATATAAATAAACTATAAGTTTTTTGTGTTTTATTAGTTTTACAAACAACAAAATCTAATTAAATTACAAGACACCTCTGACAAACAACTGAGCATTAGCGGACTTATGTCAGTCTAACATATATGTATAAAATAATTATAACTGTTACAAATATTTATTAGTTTCCAGAACTTCGCCAAATGGGACATTTTTTGCTCGCTTTGGTGGCTTAAATTTTTGTTTGCGTAGTGCGCGATTTGTCGAGTTTCATTGCGCTTAAGGTTAATTTCATTATCCTCAATTAATATATCTTGTAGGAAGCGGAAGAAGCAGCAGCAGCGAAAGCAGCCAAATTGGAAGAAAGAGCAAATGCGGCAGCACAGGCAGCGGCAGATGCTGCTGAAGCGGCTGAAGCAGCTTTGCATCCGGAATTGGCCAAAAGTCCAACATATTCATGCATTAGTTATGAGCTCTTCGTTGGGGCAGAGAAAGGAAACGACGACAACAATAAGGAGAAAATGTCGATACGCAGCGTTGAAGTTGTATCGGAGTCGGTGAGCGTTATTCAAAGACAACCAGCACCTACTACCGCACCCGCTACTAAAGTCAGAAAAGTAAGCACGGTAAGTATGCTGCAATTGGCTGGTGCGCTTTCAAGTTCATTTCTTCTGTTCTGTTTTTTTTTTTACCTTTTTACGGCTGCCCACTTAAGTATGAAATTTTCTTTTGTTTGTGTTCTAAATTTCTAGATTATGTAAAAAAGTATCTTGATCTTAATTTATATTCGCAGTTATAAATGTGCATTATTTAATTAAAAAAAAAATTTTTTTTTTATTTTAATCCATTCCGATAAATTTTTTTCGAAAAACTTCCTGTTAATATGATTAATTGAGTCAACTTCAAGTTTTTGGTATGAAATTCTTGTTCCTTTGATGCAATGACGCTTAATGCAATATACTGCTTAAACTTGCTTTGTATTAAAAAATAAGATTTAAAATTTAACAATCACCCTACGTTTTACCAACCGTAATCGTAAAAAGGATTTTCTATAAGAGTTACCTACAGTTTCTAAAAATTCTGTCTCCGATTACAGGATACACATACATACGTATATACATGCATCAAATCTTATTTTCATTATTAGATACCTACTTTTAAGGAAAGTGTTTCGTAAAAGCAGTAAAATTTTATGAACTTGCAGCAAATTCTATAAGTTGTGATACTTTCCAAAAAAAAATCAAGCATTTAATAGGATAAAAACTTGAAAACTTTTAGCAATGATTTTTAGAAAACCATACATAAAACAAAGAAAATATCATTCGCGCTTGAGATATACTCGAGATTACTTGATCGTTTTATATTTCTCGAACCAGCAATAAATCTTGGAGATAATTTAGATAACACTGAGTTTCCTTAAACATCATTAGTCCAGCTCAGAATTTTTGGAATTTCTGGTGGTTATTATAAGTAAACATATTTGGCAAATCAAGTCAGCCACTGCTTTTTTGTGGATTAAACAAAATTTCCTGATGCCTGTAGAATCCGCTTTTGTTGTTTTTGAAACAACAAACTCAAATGTATGTACATATGTACATACATACAATGCATGTTTGTAAGTTTTAGAGTAATGTATGCAATGACGCATGAGTGCTTTGGTATATATTATATACTATACAATATATGTATATAATATAGGGTACATACAGTAACGTTGATTCTTAATTTTTATTTTGATTAATTTCAAAAAAATCTTTATTTGCGATGGTTTACAGACAACTAAGTATGTTTACCAATCATTAAACCGAGTATTTGTAAGAATATTCTTTTAATCTCGTAATTGGTAGACATTTTCTTAGTTTTTCCATACATTGGATAAAATCGATTATCCGACGAAAGTTTGTGCTTCTGTAATTGACCTTCATCAGAGGCCAGATGTTTTATGTAAGATTCCTGTCAGGGTCTTCTGGAGGTTTTGATTAACGTTCATGTAACGCTTGTTTTGTGGTCCATACCAAACCATTTTTTTCTGCATTCGACAAGTACTTTTGTGTGTCACTATATTTAAGGCATTAGTTTACCTCCGAAAACAGTTCCTACGCTTATACTGTCAAATATCGCCCTTCAAAGTTGTTCGAAAGCTCTTTTCGCATTTCAATAGTATTAGCTTATTTAGTATGTATCTTGTATCAATTTCCTTTTTGATTATTTATTTTTCATTTGTTTAAGAGCTTTTGAGAAGAGTCCCCGTTGATAAAAAACTTCTTGTACAACGAACATGCTTATGATATTTAATTTGTGTACTTATGCAATAACTTGCATCCACTCTAAAATATTTTAACTATTGGCTTACAAAAATGGTTATACTTTTGCAGTTTTATAATTACTATAAGTGCATCCGCTTCAATTAAACGCTACTTTTAAACCGGACCAGCTTCATTTCATACATATGTATATTGGCTTGGATCAATTTTATGACGAAGTAGTTTGAATGCCCTTTTCTCCACCATTACCTACAATTTTATTTTTACTTAACTAGTTTTTAAATTGACGTAGTTTTATAAAAAAAGTGCGAATGTACACTACACCTTAATTGATTTTACTTTTCGGCTAAAATTAAATTTTATTTAAATGCAAAGAAACTGTTATATATGTATATTCATAAATTAAGTAGTTTCCAAAATTCAAAAGCAACTGAAATGTCAGTAAAAAAAAGCAAAATCAATTTCGGTTCATCGCTTCTCAAGGTAGGTGTTTTTCTTGTTGCTAATCACTCATCAATGAACCCAGCTTAAACACATCAATATATGTACATGTATGCAGTACATATATACTTCCATATGTATATTTCCATTCTTATACACAAACCATATACATAGGTATGTATGTTTACGCGATACATAAATACACAAAATTAACAATACTAACCAAGCTAAGAACTGTGCTCTTATTTACTTACAATCAACTATACCTTGGGTACTATCTAATAAATTACAATTAACTTGTTTTATCTTATAGTTTTTTAAAGGTAGATTGTAGATATATACATACATATATTCTAATTAGTTGATTTCCGTTTGAAAATTATTTGAGTTTCAAACTTTCAGTTTTTGGTCTAAAAATGTAACTAGTAGCCCATACTATTTCATTGATAAAAATAGAAAATTCACCATTAGAGTCGAGCTTTGGAAGTTACACATTTGAATTTCTCCATCAATGGTAAAACTTATACATACATACATACATTCTGCACGTCAAATTGTGCCTCATCCAGTGATATTTTTGTTCAACCCACAAAATCTCAAAACTTACAAAGCCACCAAGTGTTAGCGGAGTAATTACATGTTAAAATTTACTCTGTTAGCGTTAACTTCTTTAAAATCTCAGTATCGTATTTCCTGACTTGCTATGCCCTCTTCGGGCCTCTGGGGTACTGGGTTTCTGACAACAAATTCCACCTTATTTTATTTGCGTTTCTTTATTATGTGTAACTTCATATTTATAGGTTTTCTGCCGAGAAACAAAACTCCTCAGAGCATTGTAAAGTTCTACCATACATGTTAAACATCACATAATTTATTCAATCATTCTTTATAACAATGAAGTGCACCTTAATATTCATACACATGTACATAAATATAACAATAAAACTGAGTTTTAAAAATATTAATGAAACTCGGAAGACTTTTCGATAAATATATTTTTATTTTTTTTTTCTATTTCTTCTTCTATATATATTCGTGCCTTTAATATATACCATAGACATCCTTATCCTTACCTGGTTCACCGTTTAACATACGAAGGGGATCACGTAGTTCACACAAGGTAAGCTCAATGACCAATCCTAGTAAAAAACACGCACTCGTTCATCATGCTCATTCATCATATATAACGTGCGCATTCATCATATATATTTCATCACATTTTTGACCATATTAAATATATAATTATAGTTTTATGTTTACTGCACGAATCAAAAGTACATAATACTTATTAAGTAAAAATACATATACATACATATAACCAATTTATTGCAATTTAATGGGACCTGTAAAGCTTTTAACGTATAACTTACTCTGTGGACTTAAATAACATCGCTATATACGCATAGGATACATGTACATGACACTATATCAGTTACGCAGCCATACTAATATAGAGACGATACAGATACATACACATAAAACTATAGCTGATATATCTCTGTAAAAATGGTTTATAAAGTTTAAAATAAGTTTTAGATATATATAAAACAGATGACAAAGTTTCTGTACAACAATATACAGTTATTTATTCGGCGTGCCAAGTTCCTGATTCGACAGGTTGCCTTTAATTTCCAATCACACACTTCTCTGTGCATTTATTATATTTATTTAGTTTTTATACACCTGTATGTTAAATTTAAAACAATTCCATTATAATTTTGATCCGTCATCGTCTTTCGTTTGCATTTGTTTAAATTCGTTACCTAATTATTATATGTATTTTGTTTATGTGTGTAGTACACAATTCGAAATGGGCGTGGCCGATTTGGTATTCCGGGCAGTGATCGCAAGCCTCTCGTACTGTCAACATATCAAGATGCACAGCAGCATTTACCATATGCCGACGACTCGAACGCAGTAACACCAATGTCCGAAGAGAATGGTGCTATTATCGTACCGGTTTACTATGGCAATCTGGGTAAGTTTTGTGTAAAAACAAATATTTTGTGGCAGCTTTGTGCTTCCTATTAAGTATGAGCTTCCTATTAAGTACATTTTATATTTACAGTGATAAAAACATTTATTCAATTAATATTTATTTGTATACTCATATAATATTTTTAGGCTCAAGACATTCGTCATATACCTCGCATCAATCCAGAATCTCCTATACATCACATGGTGATCTATTAGGAGGTATGGTTGCAATGGGCATCAGCACAATGACCAAAGAAAGTAAGCTAAGAAGTCGTAACACACGAAATCAGTCAGTTGGCGCATCCAATGGCACAAGCTTTGGCGATACAAACCAAAAGGACCAGCACCGAGACTATGTAAATACTTTCATAAGAACAAATGGTTAGCATATTTGCATGCAAGTTGATTGTTAATTTTTTCTTTGTAGGAAATGGGCCTTGAATGTACCGACGAAGCCGGTAAGATAAAGCATAACGACAATCCTTTTATTGAGCCCGTCCAAACACAAACCGTGGTTGACATGAAAGGTTAGATAATACAGTTTGGGAAATTTAAATGGCATCATCTTTTTTTTAAAATTGCAGATGTAATGGTATTGAACGACATAATAGAGCAAGCCGCTGGTCGGCATAGTCGTGCAAGCGATCGCGGTGGTAAGAAAATCATAACAAATTTGATATTTTTTTTTCCACTTTCTTAAAAATACAAATTGTTTGTTTTATCATTTATTTTACTTTTTCCGTACTTACATACATTATTTTGAATGTAAATAATATTATTGATTTCGTTACCTTCAAACCAATTGGTATGCCTAATTTTTAATATGTATGTGTGTATATATGTATGTGTGTTTCATTGCCAGTTTTTATTGCGTACTTAAAATTCCATAATTTGACTGTGTAAATATAGGCATACATACATGCATAGTCATTCCTTGTCAAACAAATTTTGCAAGACATCTTTAATATGTTTGTGGACACACTATTGTTTTACATTTACACGGTAATACTCTTATAAGAGCAGCGTATGGATATGCTCTGGAGAATTTCCTTTTTTTTCTAAATCAGTGGTGGAATTCACTTACTTGAACAGTGAAATTAGCAATCGACATTTCACTTTAACGATGCCTTTAACGAATTCGACATTCGCTAACCATTTTATATCGACAAGTGGACAACACCTAATTTGAGGTTGTTAGCAAAAACTAAAATACAATAATTATAATATTGATATTATTGTTATAAAATACATTTGATCATTTTGTGTCCATTTTGGTACGAGATGAGGAATCTTCATTTCGATTCGTTATAGGTAAGATGGTGATTAGAATAGTCGATAATTCGGGTTACGAGTTCGTCTCGAAAAGTCGCATCGCTATAAGTTAATGAATTCCACCACAGGTCTTTTGCTCGTTTTAAATGCAACTTAATAATATTACTATACGCCCCCGCGTAACTATTAGGGATGCCGATATTTCTTGTACGTCTTTTACGTAATTAAAAACGCTTCATAACCCATTGACGTTTGGACATGAAGCAAGGATGGCATACCGAACGAGGCATTTAGAAAACTTACCCATATTTAAATTAGATATTGCCCATGTAAAGGTTTGAATTTTAAACATGACCTGTATACACTTCTCTTATATCGAAAAGCAGGAACATTTTAAAAGAAAATATGTCAAAAACATGTTTTTTTCTTTCACCATAGTATATACATATATATAGTGCCAAGTTGCTTTCGACCAAATACAATTCCTCAATATTGATTTGTTATTGTCATTCGAAATTTTATACATATGTATTTTCTTTATTGCTATTTTAACGAGTAAACGACGATACAGAGGAAAAAAAATTGACTCTAAATATTCCATTACTACATCTCGTTCCAGAATGTATACTCGTAGTACATGCATGTACCTAACAATTTTGATTTTGTCGGAATGAGCTATCAATAACAAACTTAAGTTATGAACCTAAAGATAACTCTTAATTATCCCTTTTACATATATACATGTAGCATGTATGTATGTTTAAATATACATAGACATTGTAATAAGGGGTGGTTGAAATGAACTGCATTGCTAGTATTTCGAAGATGGATTATTGAACATGGTTTATTTTATTTTTTAAGCAAAAAAGAGCGTGATAACTAATTTCAAATAAATTTTCTCCCTAAGCTTTAAAAATTTATTAAAATTGTGAAATTTAACTCAAAGACTTCCGCATGTCTCCTCTTAAGGTATTAATATTACTCACGAAAAAGATGATTATCGGAATCCTACATCTTAAGAGGTACATATATCATTGCTTGCCCTTAAAAGCAAAAGCACAGTATTTGTGCCTTCATAGCCGATACTAGGTGTCCTTCTCAGGTCCCATAACTATTACGCCCTTCAATATATTATAAAAAATTGGAATCATTTTACTAAATAACTACTGACAAGACGGCACTTAAATGTACTTTTATGGCCATAATAACCTCAACACACATTTACATCCAAAAGCATACGTACTAAATGCATAAATGGATCAATATTTTTTTGTCCGATGATCTTATATAAATATGCGGAAGAGTTAAAACTGACTCTTATGTGTATCACACAACTTTATCGGCTCACGACTGTTACAATAGCAAATCTCTAAGGATATTAGGCCTGTTTTTTTTACACGCATATGCATCTGCGTCTGCGACTAAAATAAAACGGTCATCTGCAACTGCGCTTATTCCATTATCCACGCGCATACATACATACAATTACTCAGTTGACATTCCGGTTATTATTAAGGGATGATAAAAAGATTCCCGGAAGTTGGTAAGGCAGTTTGCAAAATGAATGGAAACTTCTTGGAAGTACTGAATTTATCAGCCATTATTTCTTAGTTGCAGATAAATTTGTGCGCTTAGCGGTCCATACAAATATTAAGCGCAAACGCAGACGCAGATAAAAACACGGCTATTGTCAAAAGGTTGTAATTATTATATTTTGCCGATGAAATGCCAAATCGGCTGATTGACATTTATAATGCCTCGCAAACGACATAATCATTATAAGTATTAAAGAATAATTATTTTAATTTTAATGGTAGGAGTCTACAAAATTTAATTAAATAATAAATTTTGTTTCGCAAGTATCTGTTATGAATGAACGGCTTGCAGGTTTTGTGTAAATTTTACATACACGGAATTATCTGAATGCTTATGTTAACCAATTTTTTTACTTTGATTAACAGCAATCTATTTAATTTGAATAACAAATTTTGATTTTCTATTTTTATTAATATTAGCCTTCTACCAACTATGTGACTTCTTTGACTCGTCTTTTTTTATCTCCACGGTGATGTTAACCGGTATTAAAAAGTTAACAAACACAAAGCAACTCGCATTTTATGGAAAAAGCTGAGACAATTCGAAATAAGTTCACTGCAATAGTCCTTTCCTAAACACCAAGCATAGTTGTAAATGTGATAGAGAGACTTTCCTATTAACTCTTTATTTCTCAATTACAAGTATTATAATGATATCTAAGCGCACTTAAAATTAAATTAGAGTAGAAATACATACATATATGTTTACAATGTTCTTTCATTCTTTTGGTTTGAATTGCACAAATAATGGCAAAAAGCATAAAAGTTAAATCGCTTAAAGCCATCCATACATTTTATAATTTAGTTAATTAGTTCTATATATTTCCTATTGAACAGTTGCATGCTTAATAATATAACGAATAATTAATCCTTTGCTGTCAACAATACTTGTGCATGTATAAGAATTTTACAACCTACGACTTTGAAGTATTTTTGGCATGAAACTGTTTATGACCTTTAGTAGCTCTTTTACGATTAACGATTTATTACAAAATACTTTACCCACACACATACAATTTTTGCACATACTTTTAGAGTATTTATTTGCTCAGCGGATTATTTGTTGCTTTCACCAACATTTTATTTTGTATATTCTTGGCGCTTTTTCAGATATTTATACATAGTTTTTAGTCAAGATATAAAAATTTGAATATGCAATACTAATAACAAATGTCAACAGTATGATCATTTTAGGAAATTTGAGTACAGATTGAAGCAAATAACACGTTTATTGAAATTACCCCATTTTCAGTGCAATTTTTATGCACGTTAAGTTCGCTTATGTAAAAATGTCGGAAATTATACATTTCAAATAACTGAGCTGCAATATTTGTTTATGTGGTTGAGTAGCAGCAAACTCATTCCCCGAAGCCTTAAGTTGTATTTTCGAGTAATTTTTCCTTGCAAACTGCCAAGCCGTTCCAAATGAAATGTTTGAAAAGAGTGTTGACAGCTCTTTGATGGAGCCCGCAAGTCATGCGGAAATGTTCAGAGCTTCCCCAGTATTCATAGAGTATCTTTTGGATGTTACTTTTCTTTTGAGATTGGAAGTCATAAAATTATAAATTTAGATATTTTTAAATAGCCTTAGATTGTTTTCAAATTTGTTCGTTCAAGTGTACTACATATCCATTTACTCAATTTTGTTCTCACATATACATACCTAAATTATAAAAGATAGCAACCTGACTTGTAGTACTATAGTAATGGATCATAAGTAAGAGAAATCATTTAAGTAAATAATTTCGTTTCACCGAAATATCGCATTAAGCGCACGAGTATATAGTATTAGATAAAGCCAACTTAAAAAGAGTAAAGAGCAATGTCAATAACTAAAATCTAAAATCGACGAAGTCAAAGTTGGTCAAAATTGACTAATCGGAAACTTTATGGTTCAGTCTCCGTTTACTATTTCCCAACAGAGGACGATGATGAGGACGGTCCTACGTTGAAAGACAAAGCTCTTGAGGCCATACTGCGAGGAATCGAAATATTTTGTGTGTGGGATTGCTGCTGGGTGTGGTTGAAATTTCAAGAATGGGTGTCTTTGATCGTCTTTGATCCGTTTGTTGAACTATTTATTACATTATGTATCGTTGTAAATACAATGTTTATGGCAATGGATCATCATGATATGAACAAGGAAATGGAGCGGATATTGAAAAGCGGAAATTATGTAAGTTCAAGTTATTGCACTTCATCAGATTGAAGACAGAATTTATATTTCAAATATGATTATTTCAGTTCTTCACAGCGACGTTCGCCATTGAAGCCACTATGAAATTAATGGCGATGAGTCCTAAATATTACTTTCAAGAAGGTTGGAATATATTTGATTTTATTATTGTAGCTCTTTCACTGCTTGAGCTAGGTCTAGAAGGAGTACAAGGTCTTTCCGTTTTAAGATCATTTCGACTGGTAAGAATACAATATTATAATATCATTTTACATACACGTACTATGTATTACGATTGAAAATCAATTGTATTATGTTTGCGGAATTTAATAATTTAAGTTTTTATGCAAGTCACGATAATAGTCAGTTCAAGGGCTTATTCGATCTTTTTTATTAGTATATACATATGTAAATGTACATATGAGTATAATGTTTGACTTCCAGCATTACAGACCTTTACAAATAATTTAGGAAACTAAAGATTATAATGAATTCCATAAATTGCAGTTGCGCGTGTTTAAATTAGCCAAATCGTGGCCAACTTTAAATTTGCTTATATCCATCATGGGTCGTACGGTTGGTGCCCTAGGCAACTTAACATTCGTATTATGTATTATTATCTTCATATTTGCTGTTATGGGAATGCAATTATTTGGCAAGAATTATACAGGTATTTAGGAGCCCGAACGAATAACCAAGTAATTTCGTGTAAAAATAAGGCAATTGCTGAAAGTTTATTTTCAATTGCAGTTTTTGATTACAAATATTGCATCTGAGCTAATTTAAACGCTATTTTAACTATTTTTTATTTACAAATACGTATGTATGTATGTACGTCTTTAAGTACATATTATAGTTTTGAAATCACTTTTTGCATAATTATGAGTAAACAGAAAATATAATATTCTAAAAGTTTATAAAATTCCTAAAATTAACTATTTTTCAGAGTTTTAAATATTAAGCTTACGGCACGTTTTTCTTTGGGCTTACATATAAGAATGGCAATTTTAATAAATTTCAATTCACTTATAATTGCTAATATTTTTCCTAAGGTTGGTTTTTAAAACAGAGCCGCCAAAAATAATGCGCAATTTTTCATGCCATAGGCAAGCAAATGCAGTCGAAACATGTACACACGGTATGTATGATTGTATGCGTTGGTAAATAAATTGCGCATTATTTTGGCTCTGTTTTAAAATTCACGAAACTATTCAGTAAAGTACAAATAGCGTTAGAAGAGAGATGGGTACGTGATTGCAGAAATCGGAAAATAAGTGCCATTATACAAAATATGAACATGAAAAAATTTTAGAAACATTTTTGAAACTTTGTATAAACTTAGATTTCGCTAAGTCAGTGTAGTATATGTATATCGCACACCTAGATTTAACCAGCAATGATCTAAACACATGGGCGGATCTACCTAATGGCTTTTTTGGCTTCAGCCCAGGGCCCCGTGGGTGCAAAAGGGCCACCAGCCACCAATAAAAATAAAAGACGAATGCCCTACAAGACGCACTGATATTTTACTACTACAAACACTAGACGGCCAGAACCGTTTAAACGGTTAAGTGCCAACTAAGTAAGTACTCACACTTTTAATTGACAGTGCTGATCCTGTGCTGACATAAACATTGTTACTTGAGTAAAGGAATTCGCTACACGAAAACGCAGAAAGGTTGATTTGTAATTTAATTCTCTTTATTGTCATATCTGTTTTGATAAATAAATGTTTTTCCTTATAACTATATACTGCATCACCATATAAAATATGGCCCCGAGTAACATAAGCCCTGGGCCCCACAGTCTCACGATCCGCCCCTGTCTAAACAACAAGTTTTTATGTTAATAGGGGGTGAATTCGATTTCTATACAAATTAATTGTTATGGCTATTGAAGAAAAATAACAAAATATTAGACGCCGATGATTGCAATAGATTGTTTCGTAGTTTGTTTAGAAACCTTTTATTTATATTTTTTCGATAAGTAGATGCGGTATTATTGAAATTATTAACAGGATGCATCCGTATTGCGTCAAGGAAAAAGGAAGTATGCACAACTTCAAGTTTTTGTGTCAGTTCAGTTCAGATCTATTGTGTGCTATTAACGTATTACTTAATATACAACCCGCGGCTGATTGATGTGGTACAAATCATTTAAATATCAAGATTGGTCGATTTGATATCTAAGATTTAAATATGGTATGGGCGGGATGGTACTAAATATTAAGTTCCGCGCCCATCTCTTGTTGGAATCTACATACGACATATGTACATACATATGTATGTAGATAATCGTACAAAATACACCTTATATAATATTTAAATTCAATATAGTTGAGAATCCAACACAACTTGTAAAAGAATCAAGCAATTTAAAAGTTTATAAACTAAATAAATTTTCATATTTTATAATTATTTTTCTAATGCTTTGCCCGGCTTACAAACAATATTCATGCTAACCATTTCCACGAACCATTATGGCACACATGTCCAAACCTAAAAATGCACCCTTCATCATGTTGAATGCATTGGAATTAAAAAAAAAATTGGAATGCGCGGATTATAATTCAAAATTATGACTATAAATATTATTGTATTAACTGAAATGATTCGGATTGAAATGGCAGCTTCGAGTTTTCAAGCTCGCAAAATCTTGGCCAACTTTAAATTTACTGATTTCAATTATGGGTCGTACCATGGGTGCATTGGGTAACTTAACATTTGTCCTTTGCATTATCATCTTTATCTTTGCTGTAATGGGAATGCAACTTTTCGGAAAGAATTACACGGGTAAGTATACAAAAAAGCAAACGAATAATAAATAGGATGTTTCCGTAGTAAATTTGTTATGCAAATGTCTATGTATGTGTGCTTACATGTATATTTATAGTAGATCTTTGTGCATTTGGTGTTATTTTTTCTTAACAATTTTGCATACCTTCGTACATTAGGGAAAGTCTACCTTTACAAAACCAAATAAATATTGAGGTGATCTAAAAGATAAACCTACTACAACTACAAATAATAATAAAAAGCCTAACTTTAGCTACCAAAACTTAGATTTATGGTGGACGATTTTTTCTGTTAAATATTCTTATTAAGTACTACATTTCTATACTGACACGAAAATAACTCTATATTGTATCAAGTGCAAAGAGCCGTAAGTATCTTCACCTACAACCTTTGAATCTGTTTTTGAATTACATCTCAAATATTAAAACGTGCGTTATAGCTGAGTTTATTCTAATTTTGAAATAAGATTTAATTCAGCTTACGTTAACATACTTTTGAATTACTCTGACTGAGACAGCTCACTGTTACTTAATCTTTTGCTAAGCAGCTATCTGTGATTACTTTAAGGGGCCCCACAAAGTGACTTTTAAAAGTAATTTATAAGGATTGCTCTGGGCATTCCACTGTAATTTCATTGACTTTTACATATGCATATGAGACATTTTGGAAGAAGTATGAAATTTAAAAAACCTATAAGTTTCGATACTTAAAAATATGTAGTGCCATGGTAACGGGATACCGGAACTGATCTATGTAAATGTGATGAGGTTCTTTTGAATGGAGTTCATTGCCGGGTAGATTTTAGTAAATTCATGTGAGATGTTTTACAAAATCCTGCCAAAAACCCACTGCTATTGAAGTTATTTTTTCTGTTTGTAATTCTTTTGTAAAGGATTTATTTTGTAGTTTGATTTGTACAATTAATCTAATATTTGTTTGACATTGTCATTTAATGCATACTTAATAATACCGTATACATTGTTATTAGTGCTATTTAGAATATTTGTTAATTAATTTTATCATTTAAGGTCTCAATATTTTTAGACAGTAATTTTTTTAAATTTCTTTCATTATCAAGAAATGCACTTCAAATTCTGCCTACCGTGCTTTATATGCTTCTTTAGCTCATACTCGTACAAGAATATATACTTGGTTAATTGAAATTTAAAATTTAAATTTATTAATGTCCTACAAATACATATTTTTTCTAAACCCACAGACAATCAGGATCGATTTCCGGATGGCGATATGCCACGCTGGAATTTCACAGATTTTATGCATTCATTTATGATCGTCTTTCGTGTATTATGCGGTGAGTGGATTGAATCCATGTGGGACTGCATGTATGTGGGCGACGTCTCCTGTATTCCATTCTTTTTGGCAACCGTCGTTATTGGAAATTTAGTTGTACGTATAAAAGAAACCACTTTCATAAATTTTTTGTATTAATAACATATTACAATTATATAATAAGAAATTATAAACGTTTGAATGACAACATTAAAATTTTTCTGCCAGGTACTTAATCTTTTCTTAGCTTTGCTTTTGTCAAATTTCGGTTCCTCTAGTTTATCGGCGCCGGCGGCCGATAATGACACTAACAAAATCATGGAAGCTTTTAACAGGATATCGCGATTTAAAGCATGGATAAGACGTAATTGTTCAAGTTGTTTCAATTATATTCGTAACAAGTTGACAAATCAAATAAGTGATCAACCA
Source organism: Sphenella marginata (assembly GCA_951509765.1). Lineage (NCBI taxonomy): Eukaryota > Metazoa > Arthropoda > Insecta > Diptera > Tephritidae > Sphenella > Sphenella marginata. The sequence continues at coordinate 81,237,507 of OX608081.1, forward strand.
TCAGGTGAGAGGATCAACCAGATCAGTTGGATTTGGAGCGAAGGTTTTTATCCACTTGTTTTTTACTATTAATTGTATAGTATACTTGCAGTAGTGCAAATCAAAAATACCTTTAAGAATATGTGTAATAACTGTCATATCCAAATTAACATTTATAAACCGTTATTGAAGGCCCATAGTTTACATGTTTGGCGGAACAGCAAATTTCATACATTCAGATGTTTTAAAAATATTATAACCAATGTTTTCATTACTAGCGGATAAATGCGGTTTTCTGCCATATATGTAGTTCTTCCTTAATCATCGTTTTTAATATATGTATATACCTATGCATATGTATGTACATGTGAGACAGTTGTTTCACAAATTTCCGTAGGAACATAAATAAATTGATAGAATGTAGTCACTTTGAGTAAAAGTAGCAGTAAGTTTAAATTTCGATTTAGTGTGCAGAGCCTTTCATACATACCAAAAAGTAAACAATTTTAAAAAGTCGCAATAACTTATCACCATTCTGAATTTGTAACATACATCTAACTTAAAACTTTTTAAAATTAAAATTTATGTGTGCCTTCATATCATTACTACTATTTATGTATGTGAATCCAATGTACGATACATTTCTGTAGGTACAATTTGTTCATTCCCCTTCCTCTTTTCGAGAAGACATACATGAGTACTCAAATACTCTACCGTCATATGTAATGCAATGATATTATACCTTTTCTGTGATAGTAAGTTTGTTGGACTTACATGAATCTTAAGAATTCATTTTACAAACATTAAAAGTAAAACAGTGGATTTTACCCTTCTTTTTATTACTGCTTATACTATTTTAGCGAATTGTTAATTTTAAATACATATATTTGACCTAGTTATGCGTTTTTTTTTTTAAATCTAACTAACAGAAATAAATTACAAGTGATATACATCTATACACTATACGTACATGAAGTTGAGCATGCATAATAAATTATGATTGTTTATTATGACAGAGTGTCAAAAAAGAGTTTAGCCTATACATTGTTTTTTGTAGATCTGCTTACTAACATCATATTTTCTTTATATTGTTAACTGACTCTGTGAGTAAATCAAGCTTTTCACCATACTTATGAGATTACTTAAATTAACTCAAATATCCATATCCGCCCTTCTACCAGCCTGACGGCAATTTATATGACTGAACCATAATTTTTTTTAAACCTATTTTATGTGTTTGAGTTACATACGTTGAATTGCAACTATTTCTTGTTCAAAACATAATATATAAAGGCTATTCTATAGCATATGGCAACCTGAACTGGAACACTTATGCAAATTTAGCTTGAGTTTCTGAAATTTTCTTAACAATTTTTTAATTGAGCTTTCAAACCTGTTATCTTGTGGCCAATTAATTATCTTAGTAAGATCATATTTTAAATTGAAATTTGTTTGGTTATCAAAGAACGCCTATCGTTCATATGGAGAAGTAAAGGCCAATAAGCCTACTAAAGGTTAAATATTTAATTATTAACAATGATTTTATAAATGTTTGGAGATTACGCCAGACATATAACATATACTGAACAATTAAATCTGTTTAAAGTTTAAAAGGCTTCAATTAAAAAACTTAAGAAAAAAGTTTTAGAGCATTCAGTTCTTTATAAAATGGATGACTTATTTCCAAATGTGGCAAACAAGTTATTACGAATTTAAGTGATTTTCATAAGTATGTGTGTAGGTAGAATATGTCATAAGCATAATGGACACCTTTCTTACAAATACATATATCGCCAACATCTACAAATATTTCATCTAGAATAATTAATGCTGTTTGCTGGGTCATTCAAATTATTTTCTGTTTTTTATCTCGACACATAAAATCTAGTTATTATTATTTTTCTCAAAAACTTGGCAAATGTCGGAATACGCTACGTAATTGTTTGAATTTCTCGCTTAGTTCTTTAGCTCACGAAATATGCACAAAATGACATTTTCCAGCCAGTATGCGAGGACAGACCCAAAAGCAATGCCAAAAGGCGTATCCCTAAGAATATCTTCTCTGGAGATAATTCAAAGGGACTATTAAAGTTACTACAATGTCTTCCAATCATTATATCTTATAATAATATTAATTTAGTATGCGGGGACAGACCCAAAAGCAATGCCAAAAGGCGTATCCATAAGAATATCTTCTCTGGAGATAATTCAAAGGGACTATTAAAGTTACTACAATGTCTTCCAATCATTATTTCTTATAATAATATTAATTTAAAAACTGCGTTACTTTCATACATGTATCATTTGGCCTTTCAAAAACGCAATAACTTCCTCATGAAGCCCGCCATAATGTTTGACCCATGTAATATAAACTTTGCCTCTAAAGTAACTGGAGCTGTCTTATGATTTCAAAACGCTTAGTAATGCGATCGTCATTAATCATCAATTGTATATTAGTTTTTACCTTTAATTTGCTTAATATTCATCACATATTATGTATGTACACTATCACTTTCCATCGTGTCGTCAATTGCCAAAAACACATTTAACATTCATTCCAAAATTTGTATAAAAATTGCAATTGGATTACTTGAATTGAAACGATAAAAATATCTAAATGGATACAAAGGCAAAGGGGTTTGTCGTTGTATATCTACAGAACATGGCGACAATGAGCTGGAGCTGGGTCAAGATGAAATTATTACTGACGGCCTGATTAAGAAAGGCCTCAAAGAGCAAAATCAGCTGGAAGTAGCAATTGGGGATGGCATGGAATTCACTATACACGGCGACTTGAAGAACAACAAAACGAAAAAATCAAAATATCTGAATAATGCTACGGTAAAAAGAAAATTATGCTACATTTTCTTTATATATATTTTTAAGTAATCAATGTCTTTGCTGCCCTACAGATGATTGGCAATTCAATTAACCACCAAGATAATAGACTGGAACACGAGCTAAACCATAGAGGTTTGTCCTTACAGGACGATGACACTGCCAGCATAAACTCATATGGTAGCCATAAAAATCGACCATTTAAAGACGAAAGTCATAAAGGTAGCGCAGAAACAATGGAGGGTGAGGAAAAGCGCGATGCTAGCAAAGAAGACCTTGGTCTTGATGAAGAACTAGACGATGATGGAGAATGTGAAGAAGGGCCACTTGATGGGGACATAATAATACAAGCTAATGAAACTGATATTCTAGACGAATATCCAGCTGATTGTTGTCCAGATTCGTATTATAAAAAGTTCCCAATATTGGCGGGCGACGAGGACTCGCCTTTTTGGCAAGGATGGGGAAATTTGCGACTGAAAACCTTTCAATTAATTGAAAATAAATATTTTGAAACGGCAGTTATTACTATGATTTTAATGAGTAGCTTAGCTCTGGTAAGTCGTAGTAGTATTTAAAATACTTATAAAACGTGTAGCGAGTTCCTTTCTCGAAAATAGTTGCCTTCTGATATTTGAAGACTTTGTGAATGCTGCCTTTTGATTTTTAATATTAAAATTAAAGAAAATTTGCAATTACGTCTCTGAATAATAAGCACGCTTGTAAATTAGCAAGTAATAACACCTTTATTTGAACATGGGTAGAAGTGCTTACACTTTTATTCGGGGGTGGTAGGTATCCAGAAAAATACCGTTAATTTGTACATATATGAGAAAGTAAAATCATAGTTTGTCATCTCACGAACCGAGCTAGAATGACTACTTTCGGGAGACGAAGACGTTATCATTTATCTCTTTGTTAAATGTGTTCATGATATATGTATACCATATTAACTGCATTCAAGTACTTTCTTATTACGACATTAGTTCTTTTAAATAATTAGAAGATAGAAGACAAGTTAATATAAATTGTGCAGATGAGAATTTCTGTATACGAGTACACGTCTAAAAATATCTTTAAACTGACCACATGAAGTAGAAGACAAGGTATATTTTACCAGTACGAATACTTGTGTGCGCACACACAGCATGTTATACCTAAGCGCTATGCGAACAATGTACAGAATACCTCGGTTTTTACCTAATATTTCTCACCTGTGCGATGTAAACAAAAAACGTATACGATTCTGCAAAGCAGACGTTCAATACGAACATTTTGATATAGGTTTGACCGTAATACGTGTTGTTTTTCCCCTTCAAAAAGGGATAACAACGTGATTTTCCTTACCGTATTTATATATAGATGTAAATACTTGAATTTTACTGAGTGAATTTGGATTTTGGACCTGCCCTTGTTGTTTTACATGAATAAATAAAGTGCAATGCTAGATCAGTACATTTTTCGAAATTATATACTTTGCAATTAACATTAAGAGACTTTTTACAAACAGTACAAAAAAATCAACATCAAAGTAATACCAAACAAATATGTAAAACCAATAGCTTCTAGAAGTGATTTCACTTAACGCTTTATTAAATTCTGGCTGTATCTACTTAAAATAACATTTTAGATTTACATTTTTTCTGTTATTCAAAACATGCTGTTTATAAACTTTTATAAATACAAATTAAAAATGTATTCTTAAGAAAATAGTTATATTTAGTTTTTAGTTATTTGATTTCTTTTTTGATCCTTTTGCTTATACATGTACATATACATATATCTACAATACTCACATGCTATGTATAGAAAAATCTTTTGCTACATGGTATATTTAAATTTTACTTTCTCAATCTTATCAGGCCTTAGAAGATGTCCACCTCCCGCAAAGACCTATACTGCAGGATATTCTTTATTATATGGATAGGATATTTACGGTTATATTTTTCTTAGAAATGTTAATCAAATGGTTGGCACTTGGCTTTAAGGTTTACTTTACGAACGCGTGGTGTTGGCTTGATTTCGTCATCGTGATGGTAAGTAAACCAGTTTTCCAAAATTTTGTGTAACCTGCAGACTTTTTGGACTCAAATATTTATCACTTTGAAACAACTACAAAAGAAACGAGCATATACTTGTGCTTACTTAATATACAAAACTACTTTTACCTTATCCTTTTTTAATCCAAGACGGACAGATAAAAAAACGTTAATGACGTTTAAGTAAAACCAAATACGCACTTAGAGAGAGAACTAAATACTTCTAAAATTATTATTTTTAATATTATTATCCTATGTGTATTTATTTTGCTTTTATAAGTCTAAATTTTTAGTTCTTATGTTCCTGTTTATTTTTTAATAAAATATATAAAACTGGTTGAACCTTAAGTAATATAGCATTAGAACTCTAGTAAAATATTTTAATAAATTTACAGGTGTTTAGTTACCGTTTTTGTACATACATACATAAGTAGCTTCTTAGATTATTGCGCTTTAGTGTTTTTATAAAAAGTAATACATATCAAGCGTAAATTTAATATGCTTCTTCCTTAACTCATATCCGCCTAATGCGTTGTTTAATTGGGTGGTAAATTAGCTTTCACTCATCAATTTGGCAGCGGTTTGGTCCGGAGCCGATGATGTCCCGGCATTCCGCTCTATGCGTACATTGCGTGCTCTTCGGCCGCTACGTGCGGTATCTCGTTGGGAGGGCATGAAAGTAAGTAGTTACTGATATGCATTTAAAAAAGTGCTTCCGTACTACGCCTTATTGAGTGTTGTGCTGCAACAATTTCTTCTCCGTGTTAAACTCTAAACTAACTTACTTGCTATATCACAAGAACTTAAATATGTGTATTGTTATGTGATATGAATAAACGAACGCTAAGCAATTACTTAACAAATAAATGTTTACATATAAAAATCTGTATACTAATAAATTTTTTTGTTCAAAAAAATACATTCAACTATCTTCGAAATTTTAATTACGTTCAACAAGAGTGCGTATGTGAGTTTTTTCAAATGATCGTTAGCTTTTGCGCCCATATTTAAATATGTGTACATATTTATATGTACATATGTACATATGTTGGAATGTTTTGTATTCAAACATATGTATATATGTATGAATGTATGTATTTATATTTGTAAAATGTTTCCTTTTCAGGCGATATTTTGTTTGTGTCAAATGAAAATCTTACTCTCTGTTAAAATAAAATTTTGAAAAAAAGGTCTTGAGCTCAAAAACTTTCAAATTTACATATAATATTGAAGACCAATAAATAACAAAACAAAAATCTTAAAAAATATTTAGCAAACCTTTGAAAACGCTTGACTCTTAAAAGGTTCAACATGTTCAAAAAAAGTGAATGGAGGTGGAAAAATTTTTAAAAATCGACAAACATTTCTATAAAATGTGTTTATCCTATATGAGGACTAATAGAAAGGAATTCAGGGGAAGTTTCACTGCAGGTATATTGACATATGTAGGTCGAGTTTTTATTATCTTTGGTTGCAGATATATTGAGTTGCAAATCAAGATCAACTGGTTTCGAAGATGTAGACCAAAATGGCTATCCGGAGAAATGTATTGAACTGAATTTGTTTATGAATAACGAATATCAAATGGAAGGTGCGTATTAAAGTGGCTCTGAAGTCGGAGGAGAAATGATAATATTTATATACTTAGAAAAGTTAGGTGTGGGATAGGCGGAGATAGGGAAGAGCCATTAATAATTATTTAACATCTGGGCGATATCGTAATTCCACTGTTCCAATATTTAAGGAGGCCAAGAACCTGATATCTGGTAGAGTGGAGCGTCTTTGTAAAATTTTTCAAGAGGACATGTGAAGCCGTTAAGTTTTAATTCCCCATAACTTTTTTCGGCATCACAGGACAATCAATCTTATTGGAATGTAATATATTTGCTAATACAAGGTGTATCCTATTTTCTGTCGACTAATTATCCAATCAGAAGAAGATAGAATTTTGAATTTGTTAGCAGTTATAAAGAATTCGATTTTCAGATAAGACCAGCAATGAATATCGCCTGGAAGAGGAATAAACTACACAAGCTTTTGCTGTGTTTTCGCAGTATCATGCCAACATACATATGCAATATTTCAAAACAGTTGTATGGTATGCATTTTGTATGTGTGTACATATGTATATACCATGTAAAGGCATTTAGAATTTTCAAAATATATGGACCTTTGTTTCGATATATTCTTTTGTAACAATGACTTCTAAAATCGTAGCCTCAAATTAATTTCTCTATAAAATTTGATATATAATCTATACTAACTGTATTTTGTACCTGTAAATGCTCGGTGTCTCAATCACATCAAATGTTTATGAGCTTTTGTTGTACTTGTATCTGTAAATTATTCGTCCATACAAAAAATTAAGTATTAGTATAATACATACTTTCCAACTTCTATTCACTTATTGTGGATAAGCTATTTCGTAAATTATTTCGATTTTAATTTTAGTATCTTTGTCTACTTCACTTTTTCTAAATTAATTTTCTTTTTTTGGTGTTGTCATAAAACCTTATGTATTACTCGTAAATACAAAAGTAAAATAAATCGACTAAAAATTATACATATGTAGCTATGACTGAACCTCTGTACAGTATTGTATTCAATGTAAGAGAAACTAACAATGCTTAATTTTTTTCTAGTTTTAGAAAAACTCTTACAAAGTACTTTATGATTAATCTTGTATTGGAACTGTTTACTTCAGCACATGAATACTATATGTATGTATATAGCTTAGGACGATTTTGTGTAAAATGCGAAAACATTTTTGCAGATTTGGTTTATCTCAGATAACATTTAGTACATACTTATAAGCATACATATGTATTGAAATTTAATACATAACATACCTAGTTTATAGATTTATAGCTATAGATATAGTAGAATAGTCCCAAAGATGCCTTAGTGTTCATAATATTAATATTTTCAAAACTGCCTATTTAGCATAATAGTGCAAAACTAATCCAAAATATACATACATGCATACGTCAAAACATGTGTACATAGTTGTCTTTTTTAGATTACAATCAATAGATGTACCTAAAGCCAATAAATATTTGAAGGTCCCTTAAATGCTCATATCCCTATCCCATTGAAAATTTGTAACGAGTAAAATATGCCTGCATAACGTAAACCGTATCTTAGTAACAGAGTTATTCAAATAATATCACTATTTATTTAATCATATTACATCACAATAAACGGATTTAGGGCAATTTGAAATCCTCTTCGATTTAATCAAACCTACTGCACTATAAAGACTTTACAGCGAATATATGTATATTTCCAACACTGTGTACTTTCCAATACCACAATAATCGCAGCTCGTATTATTTTAACTATCTTTTCATAATCCAGTTGAAAATGTAAATATTTCCAATCAGTGACATAAAGTTGTCTTTGCCTGCGCAGTGGTGGCAGTGAATTACTTAAGAAAAAACCCTTTCCGATACATGAACTTATCTTACGCTCATAATCGCTTGGTCTTGGGCAAGTCAATGAAAGTACAGAAAGATCAAATTTTCACCGTGGTGAAATTGGTATAACCAAACTTTGTATCGATCACTTCTCCATTGAGTCTGGCAGCCAAGTTAAAGCAATAATTTGTCGGATTTCAGACAAGCTATCCTAGTCTCTCATACCGCTATAATAACTTCTCCACAATAGACAAATACAACGATACGATAATTGTACATTGTACATTGTATTTTCTATAAAAATGCATACATAAATATATTTACGTGTGTATGGACATATGTATGTACATATAATGTATCGATAAACAGCTGGAGATATGTTTTGAAATTCTTAGATTACAAAATAGTTGGATTTCCAGTATAAAATAAACAAAACCTTGAGCCAGTAGGATCCAGTCTGCATATTGCATATTTAAATATATTTCCCGCAATATTAAGCAATTTACCTGATTCTTCTGATGCAGTCGTTTTTGTAGAATTATTCTAGAATCTGGCACTTGCGTGTTCCATAATGTAAAGCACCTTATCTGACTTCTGAAGCCGCCTCCTTTGTAGAATTGTTCTGGAATCTGTCACTTGTGTTTGACTATTGTGGAGCTTAACACCTGTTCAGTAAACCCTCATATTCAAAATGGCATTATGAAGACCATGAGCTCCATTCAATGTTTCGAAAATAAATTATTTTGACAATTATGTATGTATGTGTTATTAACTTTTAAAGTACTTATTACGATTGCAGATTGAGCACAAGGGCATCATAAAAAGGAATTGTAAAAGAGGGCCGATCTGTTAGGTGAAATATTCAGCATACAAACGGTTATTATTAGGTGCGATTATGAGTTAGCGCATATTAAAACCAGGGCTTGAAGTTAAATAACAAAAATATATAGAAAGATTAAAAATTTTTATAATTTGTCCTTCAATGAAAGATTACATATAATAAACATTTCTGCGTAGTCAATAAGGGTAAGAGAAAAACGTAACTTCCTTTGCATATTTTTTTGCAATTTTTTTTAATTTTATGTACCTTCATTCCGTTTAGTTCTGTTCTATTTTAAATTGTTAAATTATCTCTTCTGTTCTTACCTTTTAATAAAGTTTTAAATTTGGAGATTGAGTTGACGTTTCAAGCGACAGTTCGAATACACCAATTCAAAAAACACAAATCAATAAAGAATACATTAAACGCCTTAGCTAACTAAAGCATACGAAAATCACTTTGTCACAGCCACAGAATTCACTATTTACAATAAAAGAAAAAAACTTGAAAAGTATAAAAATTTAATTATCCAAAACACATATATGTATATGTAGAACTACGTTCCTTGTATTTAAAAGAATATTTGATTATAATGACTTTCGAAAAACCGGTACTAGGTGTCGCTTATCAACTTCGTTGCTTCACTTGCTGGAGCTGGTGGTATTCAAGCCTTCAAGACTATGCGAACGTTAAGAGCACTGAGACCACTACGTGCCATGTCCCGAATGCAGGGCATGAGGGTACGTACTTTCATTATCATATTCTCTCTTTAATGCAACCTCTATAATCGTTTAATAACAGTGAAAAAATTACATAAATATAACATGCAATTTTGAACTTATTATTCAAAGCAAACTCAAATCTCATACAAACTGAGTAATGCATCATTAACGTTAGCTAAACCATTCATTATTTTGACTGATTGTTTGATTGACATTTTTTTAGTTTTCAAGACATTATAGTTCACTAGATTGGTAGTAATTTGGTAAAGAGCAATGTTCATTTCATATCTATACTATTGCCTCTTTTTTCTTTATTAAGTTCATTTTCACCAAAAATTCGACTCAATGTACAAATTCGCATATAAATTTACATTTTCAGAAAATGAAGTACCCTGGCTAATACTAAAGAATTTATTTTAAGACAGAAATTTATATATGTATTTATAGAAATATGAATGCACCCTTACATTTTATTGGCCAATGGCTTGTGTAAATATTTAAATACCACAAAAATAACTTAAGTTTTTGCATATAATACTGATATTTAACTACATACTAAATGTAGCTTTAATCACATTTGCCATCATTAATGGAAATTAGCACGATTGTTACTTGCATGTACATATACGTAACATACATATCTACATATATCTGACTTATAACATACATTTATATTTATAAGACCAATCTTTTCTTTCTTAGTAAAAAGATACAAATATCTTCAATTCTTATATTTTTATGAATATTTGTATACCTAATTATTGTGATATATTTTTTGGGAATGCGATATAATTCATTATCTTCGTCAATGTTCGGGCTTTAGTGAAATCGCTGTAGTATAGGAAGACAATGCAATACGAAATAATTTTGATATGTTATACATAGATTTTTATTTGGGTATATGAAAACTTTTGGTAAATGCAAAGTAGTGATAGAAACACATCTTTCTTGACCTAAGTATGTAGATCTACTGCAAGCTAAATAGTCCGAACACTGATCTCCATGCATCATAGTAAATTGTTGTTTACTATGGCTCTGCACTCAATTTTATCATGTCGATGTTTTTTTCGTTTTTCACAGCATGGTTTTTTATCATACACTGATTATATGCATATATACCTAATCACTGTCATTTTCGCCTCTTCGGATAACTACTCATAATTTGTTAATAATCGGAATACTTAAATATGCTTAAATTTGTTCTTCCTACGCGCTTTCGAACCTCAAATATCATTAACCAACATAAATTGGAAAACCAAAATGTTAACGAAAAATTTTACAACTGGATGCCATCGTCATTCAACCTTTTACTCATGTCTTGCACCGATATATTGCCACCATTTCATTAATGTCATTGCTTATACTACGTAACATAATGTGATCGCCGACTATATTGACTGACAATGGTGCTGCCCTCGTTTCAAATGTACAGGTCGTTGTGAATGCATTGGTTCAAGCTATACCGTCCATCTTCAATGTGCTATTGGTGTGTCTAATATTTTGGCTAATTTTTGCCATTATGGGTGTACAGCTTTTTGCTGGAAAATATTTTAAGGTACGTTGAAATCAAACTAAAAGAAAAAAAATTATTGAAATTTTTTTTTTAAATTTAGATGTTGTATTAAACCATCCCTGTGACTAAACTATCCACACAGATGATTTACAACAACATATATAGATTTCCATAACGAATGTTGGTTCTTGTCTGTGATGAATTACATAAGTTTACTTAAATGAATTGATTTGATGAAAATTTGGCTTACTATCGTAGAAATGTAAAACTTAGTAGAAAAGCGTATCTTTACATCTATTTTTCGTAAATGGTTGGCGATTGACTAAAAAAATTAAAAAAGCCCAATCATTGGTATCAAAATAAAAAAGTTTTACTTTCAATTTGAACTGAAATCTCAGCGGTCACTTAGGATCTATGTAACTACGGGATATATTTAACATCATATACTTACATTTTTATTTAAACATATATTTAAAATCTTAACTTGTACATACATGTGTAACATACATAGACTAGCTGCAAGACCAAAGACTATGACTAAGGCTAATTAGTTTTTAATATAATGTATCAAGGTTTTAATTTTAACCGAGCCGCCAAAAAATATCTTAAGGCGACGTTATAAAAATATTGTGTTTCACTATACATTGATTTTAAATATGCATAACTAAAAGCAAGAAAGCTTTATTGTTTTAAGCTGAATTTATTTAGCTTCTAATTAATATTTTCTTATGGATAACCTTTACAAACCAATTTAAGTGTATGTAAATATAAAAAAGGAATAATAAATATTAACATACATTTAAAATATGTTAGTTAGGAAATATGTTTTGTACGATACAACCATTTTTTATTTATAAAAAATAATAATATAAATTTCAATTATTTTTTGTTTAATAATATTCCGTTAAATGCGAATCTACTCCACTGTAGTGCGAAGATTTGAATGGCACTAAACTTAGTCACGAAATCATACCAAATCGCAATGCCTGCGAAAGTGAAAACTACACATGGGTGAATTCAGCAATGAATTTTGATCATGTAGGTAATGCGTATCTGTGCCTTTTCCAAGTGGCCACGTTTAAAGGCTGGATACCAATCATGAACGACGCAATTGATTCACGTGAGGTAATTCATAACTGATGCCGATTACTTCTTACTAATTTAAAAATGTAATTATCAAATGTAATACTAATATTATAACTCTATTTTTTTTCTTTCCCGCTCACAAATACAAAAATAAACAACCTTCTGAAAACTACAACAAATTAAAATAAATATAAACATTCATTTCAAAACACTGTTTCCTGTAATAACTGATCCTGTAATAACTGCACGTCAAACCTATCTATATACGCATTAAATCCTACAACAACACTACTTTTAAATATACTAACCAAATTAAATTCTAAAAATATATCAACACCTATACAAATTTACACGCACGTACACGCTCGATACGTTAAATATGTCAAAACCCAACAGGTGGGCAAGCAGCCAATACGTGAAACGAATATCTACATGTATTTATATTTCGTATTCTTCATTATATTTGGATCATTTTTCACTCTCAATCTGTTCATTGGTGTTATCATTGATAATTTTAACGAGCAAAAGAAAAAAGCAGGTGGATCATTAGAAATGTTCATGACAGAAGATCAGAAAAAGTACTATAATGCTATGAAAAAGATGGGCTCTAAAAAACCATTAAAAGCCATTCCTAGACCGAGGGTAAGGCTTATACATATATTTTTTTTACACAACCCAACAATTATGTTAAAGCTGAATTACATCGATCGATAAAAACGATTAATACGAACAAAAAAGATTTTGTGATTATTTACTAAAATCTGTGCCAATCGTAAATACTTTTTTCCAAGTTGCGCGGTTTACAACAATTTTGTGTTCTTCATTTTCACATACATATAAAGAAAACGACCAGCGCGTCTTCAATAAAAATACTGACGACGTAGCTGCTTTTGAAATGAATATATCAGTGAGGGCCCAGCTATATATCTAGCAATATTTTCGAAACATGGGCATCCCCGGCAACGGATGCATGTGCGCGAGCATTAGCCGCGTTAAGTGGTCGAATTGTATATTCGCGAAACATGTTCATTAAGAGTTATACTATTCTTCCACTGTTACTCAATAAAGTTGCTATAAAATGTACATATGTATTCAAACCACATGCCAAACTACAAGTTAAACTCCTTGTGAGGTTGTCTGTCCTTAAACATTTTTATGTCCGCCACAATGTGAAATAAAATTTTTAAAAATTTTTACAAATATCTTTCAATTGATATGAATGTATGCTTTTGCATGCATCTAAATAAAAATAAAAAAAAAAACAATTACATGAATAGACAAAAATCTTAATGAATGACACAAATAATTAGCATGTGAACAAATATATATTTATGTATATTTACTATCGTAAATGAATACAGGCGTACAATGGCTACTATGCCGACACAAATGCATGCTTTGAAAAACAATATAACACTTCAATCAATAGCAGTTTTATTAATGCATTTTTTACAAACACACATTTTATCCTGTGATTAATCGTCCAATTATTTCCCAAAATGAGAAGTAGTTTTTATTAATTCTACCCGAAATTTTCTTTAAACAATATAATATTAAATATGCACGCTCACTTTTATAGTCATTCAATTGCCCTTTATAAAGTAATAGTTATTAAGGTATACCATCCAAGACCGCAACTCTTCTTTTTCAATTGTTAAGTCAATACTGACTTATTTGGTAGAATGATGTGCAGTCTGTGAATGAAAAGAAAACAGCATACCAATAACTATATAAAACATTAGAATTTGTTAAACCTACACACACACTAATGCATTTAAAAATATCAAATTACTTTTTTTCTTTTATCTCATACGTCGTTTTGAAAACCTTGTGAAAAAAGTTGCTTTTGGCACAGATCAAATATAACAGAAATGAAAAAAATTCATATATTTATAACTTGCTTATTATAATAACTTCAACAGAAAAAAAACATAATAAAATAAGATTGCAAATAAGCAACTTATCCGATACTTAAAAAAAGAAACCCAATTAATTTGGAATTCATTGTTTTCTATATTTTTCTTTTTTCTTACAGTGGCGTCCACAAGCAATAGTATTTGAAATAGTTACAGATAAAAAATTCGATATAATTATTATGTTGTTTATTGGCCTGAATATGTTTACCATGACTCTTGATCGATACGATGCCTCCGAAACATATAATTCGGTCCTAGACTATTTAAATGCGATATTCGTAGTTATTTTCAGTGCCGAATGCTTATTAAAAATATTCGCCTTACGGTATCACTATTTTGTTGAGCCATGGAATTTATTTGATGTAGTAGTTGTCATTTTATCCATCTTGGGTAAGTAAAAGCCAAAAGTCCTTTCTGGTAACTTTGGAATTATGGTTTACTGTTCGTTCTATGTGTAATTTGTTACTGTTGAATATTGAAATTTTTACCATATAACCAATTGTGTGAACGTAAATTTTAACGCTAAAATAATAGCAAAAAAGCTGTATAAATAAATATTACATACATATTTCTTTCAAATTGTCCTTAGTCTAAATATATACATACATATGTATATTTTTGTTTAATTTGTTGTATTATTGGCCTAGTTCTCTATGTACTTAATTATTGTATTACTTTGATTCGAGTGTTGTAAAATTGTTGATTATCTGTGTTTACTCGTATCGATAAGTACTATTGTACAGAAAGCTAAATGTTGTGCTTAAGTATACCTCAAAGTTTTCTCATACCTTTTTTGTTGATTTTTAACTTTTTGCTATGTTTTTGTTGCTTTAAAGGTTCCTTGACAGTAGATGCAATAGCTGAATATTAATTTGCTTTCATATCCTTGTATTAAGTCATACATAAGCTTGTTTATAGATATGTAGCTAAACAAACTTTTTGATTTCCAAAGTTTATTGAATAGAAGGCTACGAAATACTCTGCCATACATTTTTTTGATGATGACTAATGTAAATACATCTATTTCCCACATGCCTCTTATACTTTTCACTCTAAGCTAATTTTCCCGTTAGGAATGCTTTAACCTTTACTTCGGTAATTACTAACCAGCAATATCCTATTTGAAAATCGCTCCGACGTCAGTTGGGCTAGTACTAGTAGGTGCTAGTGGCAAACAACAAAAAGCTTGAAGGGAGTATGTATGTATAAAGGATACAAAAGAAAGGAGGCATCTCACGGACGAAATTTCTTAAGCTCGACCAAGTAAAGATCTCTCGCAAGTGCCTTACACATCACCTCAACAAATTTAGTATGTAAACTACGTAATTGAAGAAACATTGAACTAAGTGAGATAGGATTCGGCACGGTTCAGTGGATTGTTAAATTGCTTACTCAAAGTATACAATCTTAGCATAAGTTTTCATGTAGTAAGATTTCAGTTTAATAATAATACTAATTTCGGTGCTAATTTAACGAAGTAGAGTTTAAGTGAGATGCACTTTTGCCAGGAACCTCTTTATGGCTATATTTTTCCGAACCATACAAACGGCGACCCACTTTCGAATAAAACATTTTCATTTTACCTAATCCCGAAATCGAACCTGAGAGCGTTGATTCAAACACACTAACCCCTTTATCAAGATAGGAGCTTTTGTGAAATTTTTTGCATTTTCAAATTAAGGTTTTTGTTAATAACTTTCCCAAACTTTGTAGGTTGGTGGTGTTTCGGCAACAACCTTCTAAATAATAACTTTTGTTCTATTAAGAATTTATGCTGTGGAGCTTTGAATATTTGAGTTGAAACTCCTTCATACGTGTATAGTGCAAAATATGTAGCACATGAATATTCATGTCGTCGATTCCTGTGCAAAACTACCTATCTGAAATCCAGAAATTGTTTTAATAGTAAGTCTACTAAGAAGAAATGTACTTGCATGGCGAGATTCATATTTTTATAGGTATATGAGAATTTTAAAAGACATTATTCTCGGTTCTTTCTGATTTGTGTGTTTTAGTAAGACCTTCCAAAAGCCAACTTATTGTTGATTGATGTATCAGCCGTTTATTCTGGAGTGTGCAATTTCATCCCATTTCCATAGGCCATCTTGTATTTTTATATTTATCTCGGTCATAACAATGCGATTATAATATTTCGTAAGTATGGAAGAATTTAACATAAAAAGAACCTGTTCAACATTTTTGAAGTGGGAATGGGACCGCCCCTATTTCAGTATACATGCGCCCTTTTCTGTGTTAAAAAAAGTTGCAAAGCACCGGGACGATAATAATTGTACTTCGATTATATAAGTACAAGTACGAATACTTATAAAGTACTTACAAATAATTCAAAATATTCACACATTTTCCAAAAATAAACCGCTGAATTTGTCGTCTCTTTTATGGTTTCATGGTGTGGACAGGTAGTTTTGCATATAGACACCGACGATATATTATTTCCAGACAACCAAAATTATCTATGCAGTGTTACTTATACATACATACCTACACACATTGATTTTTGTTGCTATTCATAATAACTGAGGACTTAAATAGATTTGTTTTGTTTTGCATCTCACGGAATTACAAACTAAAACTTAGAATAAGAAATAGTTTGTGGTTTCGGGATTTACACATATGTATTTATTACCGCTTTATTATTTGATCTACCTAATTGCTTTTTGTTTATTTATAAGCAGGTTACCATAAACTACAACTATCTACATACGAAAGCACAAATAACCTCTTGCTTAATCTTTATGTATGTAAATTTTAATTAATGGCTCAAGCTGTTGAAATAAAAAGGCAACTAATCAATGCTCAGACTTGGAATGCAGTAAACTAAATGGAGTTTACTTATACAAAAGATGGCTTAAAATATGCTTTACTACATTAAGAAGCATAAGGCTTCTTTTTCATAACGTCTTCCAGAAGGACATTTCTTTTTTGGAAAAATAATATTAATGCTTAAGACAACAGTTATGGAAAAGATGACTTTCTTTCTGCTTAAAATACGTATATGTATGTATTTGGTCCATCCTTGAAATATCAATACCTTCATTAGGTCTCAAATGATTATTCGTTGGAATTCATAGACAAGTTCATTTTTAAAACTGAAACAAAAAACTACAGTTTATGCTAAGATTTCGAAGTACATAGCGTAGCTTTAATGCTTTACGTACATACATACATATGTACGTTCTTGCATATATATTTTTATTTGCAAGCTTTGACAGTTTCTAGGCTTAGCCTTATCTGCTTGATCTCCTATTTCTTTTATGGTAATTCCAACTAAATGTTTCCTACCGCTACAAATCATAACTTGATTTGAGCTTTGCGCTATTTCAAATTCAACACATTTAACTTTCGCAGTCTAAATTCATTGAGCTTTTATGATGCACCATACGTCTAGTTAGGGGAAATTCAAAAATTTAAACAGGTTACTTGACACGGCTCTTATATAGGTATATCTAATTTTAGCGAACACTAGGGACTTTCTTTATTATTTGGAAGAGTATCAATATCAATAGGGAGGAAACAATGAAATCAATGTGATATCAAATCTCCAAATATATTAATATACGAGTCCTTTTACATGAGTAAACTTTTAAACAAAAAATAAAATAATCATCGAAAACCTCTAAAATATGGTCAAATGGCTAACATTCTGCGAAGCGCTTGGATGTGATTCTTAAAGATTCAGCCAGGAACTTTCATATAAATGTTCTATTGCATACCTCTATTTGCATTTTGCCTAGCCATTTTCGCTACATACATATGTACTATATACATATTTGTATGATATACGCGCATATACAACTTTTGTGTATGGCAAAGGCATTGCACGGCCTATCTTTTGAGTAACCTACATTGTTATGAGGGCCAAATTTGTGCAGATGCAATATTTGTCACTTGATTTGGTGGCACTTTAATAGTAGGGGTATTGCAAATATAGTGCATTTGCTGAATCTTCTTAATGGTTTTTGTCCATTTTGTCGATGGGAATTATGTACTTTACTATGAACATAAATCGCAAACCTACACCGTCCAGCATAAAACCTCTCAAAGCCACCGTATTTGCGACACCTCGTATGTTTACAAATGTAGCTAATAAAGTGTTATAGTACTATTTTCGTATAATTTATTAAATATTTGAAATATTATATATGTAGATTTTACAATTGAGAGATAGCCATGATAATGTATAGCATTTAAATATCAAACAATTACCCTTATAGTTTATAGGTTATAATAAATGAAAGAATACTTAATTTTCCACTTCATCAAGTAAATTACATCTTATAGAGTTTAGGCAAATGAGATTCTAATACCCTTCCAATTATCCTCTTCAATTCAAACCACTCATATAAAACTGAACCTTACAACTAGAAGCCATTAAATGCTTGCTCGTATACAAAAACAATGAACAATGGATGGTGTAAAATAATTGTGGGAATAAGTGGTGTACTATCCAAGTAAAATTATTTTACTTAGTCGATTGAAAAATTTAGTTCTATTCAGAAATAAATCTATTCATTCAGCGACTTACTTCATGTGAAGCCATATTAACAAGTTTTTTTTTTTTAAATAATTACATGATCCTCTAATCTAAAACGATATTTGGCACTAAATATATGCTGCGAACTATCGCTAAATAAAACAAATAGTTCTTTTGATTGAGTTAGAAGTTATAACAATAACTCAATTGAAATCGCAACAAGAACTCAAAGCTGATAATTTCAATTAAAAACAACTATTTTACTATTAAATCTGTATATTTAACATTTTCTTTAAATGATGCTTATAATCGATTGTTTCATAGGATTTTTGCACTAAGCATTTCAGCCTATCTCCACAAACTGCTTTCGCGTTGTTAATATCTACTGCCGTTGCATTCATATTTACATAAGTGCATAAATAAAAAGTTATATGAATTGCGGACCTTATGCTTCAGCGTTCAACTTTTGTAGCGTTCTTTACTCAGCTATATCAAGTATTTAAATTTATACCTAATATAAGTTACTAACAGTTTTGAAATATGGTATCATACATATATCTCACATTAAATCGTAGATTAAACACAGTCACGATTAAATTGAAAAAAAAAAAAAAAAAAAAATTATTAAACATACAAAAATGTTTTTCTTAATAATAACCACCCTTGCGCTTTTCCCATTTGTATTCAACATTAAATGTGTTTGTTTTTATGTTGTGGCTGTTTTTAATTTATTGTGAGGTATGTATGGATGATACAAAAACATGTTCTATATTTTTTGGTTCTTTCAGTCTTTCTCTTTTTTTTAGCTTAACCATTGTTGTACTTATGTATACCTATATACTAGCATATATATATATATATACACGTATGGATATTTATGCCAACATTTATGGTTGCACAGTTTTATGTTTTTTAACTTAGTTAATACAAATTGTTTTAGATTGACATTTATATTTCTGTCATTTAGTAGCAGTAAATCATCTACGAAAACTTTCCAGCGATGCCTCAAACAGTTATATCCAAAAAGTCGAAAATGTCATATTTATTCTAAAATTGTAGGTACTTCCCAGAAAAAAACGTGCTTTCTACTTACGTAAAACTGAACAACCTGTTATAACTCGTTCTCTTGCGATAAGAACAAAAATCACATTTTGCAAAAAAAAAATCCAGATAGTAAATTGGTTGTCTAGATAAATGTAAAACAGCCAGTTATCATATATGGAAGTGTATTTCCTTATAGCCTCATTTATTAAAATAATCGAAATAGCCACAATCGGTCCAACATTAAGGGATTTCGGTAACAGCCTTTTCATTTCATTTATGAAAGAGGGAAGAGGTTCCCCGTTCTGATGATAGAAGGGTCCACGTGTTGTAGTAATTCGGGTTTAATTCGAGCAAAAGTCTGCTATTTCAGTATCCCCCTATCTTCTATATCTTCTATCTATAATATAAATGCGCAAGTTGAGGGGAATTGTACCACATTATGGCCAAACTATACATCTAAGCTTTAAACAGTTATGTTTGTATGGATAAGTATGGCTAAGCTGGAGGGCAGACAATTAAAATAATTTAGAAACAAATTAATTTTAATTCAAAAAAATCTGTTTGAAAAATACACCAACACATATACACCTACATAGCCGTTGATGATGTAACAACCACTACAGCATTATCCTCACTAGGTTTTTTTAAGTATATTAAATGTTTATATATGAACATGTACATTTATGTATGTATCAGAACTGAAATGTAGTATGTTTTATATCATGCAAACAAGTGAATTTACATATGTATTTATAATGTATTATCCGTTATATATGTTACTGACACAAAGTTAGTAGTTATTCAAAGTTTTTTTTTGTGTTAATTATTTTAAAAATAAGTGAAATCTGTTGTATAAATGACCTAGCCTAATATAGCTGAAAGTTGTCACAGCCTTGTCTATAATTCGTTCTTTTTGGGGCGAAAAAATTTACTTCATCTCCTACAGGTCTTGTTCTTAGTGACATTATTGAAAAGTACTTCGTATCACCAACGTTACTACGTGTGGTTCGTGTTGCAAAAGTGGGTCGCGTGCTCCGTCTGGTGAAAGGGGCTAAAGGTATTCGCACATTATTGTTCGCGCTAGCGATGTCGCTGCCAGCTTTATTCAACATCTGCCTCTTACTATTTCTCGTCATGTTCATTTTTGCTATATTCGGAATGTCATTTTTTATGCATGTGAGGGAAAAAAGTGGCATTAACGACGTTTACAATTTTAAAACATTTGGCCAGAGTATGATATTGCTGTTCCAGGTAAGATACCACAATTCAAGTACCGTTCATGTTGTCTATTGTTGTTGTCGTTGGGTAATATTCCCCCTTGCGGAAAATATGTGCGATTGTAATGGCATGCACCAGAAGCACCTGTAGCTTTAATGGGAGACGCATTTGGTGCATTACCGAAATTTTGCTCATCCAAAAGGGGGAATGTTACATTGTTGATTTAGCCAAGGTAGTTGTTGATAAAAGCTAATTAGCCTAATTTAATATACTTTTGCTATATTTTTTATTTATTATTTCTCGTTGATCTGAAGCAGATTTTTTTTTGTTAAGTTTTGACTAGCCGCCTTATTCTGAGCATTCCGGTTGTTGTGTAACTGGAGAATTTTTCCCCAAAAGTTTGAAAGTTAAATTTATCCCATGCGGGCACACATAATAAAACTATTAACAGGGAAGAGTATAGTAGTAAGTCCAAAAGGCGCAGTGAATCCGAATCGTTATAGATAAGTTAGTGAATATCATATTCGATAGTGACAGCGACAATCGAAAAATCGCACCAAATCGCACCGTTACAATTTTGTGAATTCCACTGCTGTTTTTTTATGCTTGCTATTTTCTTTTCACCTAAATATTTACAAAAAACTAGAAAATTGGCGGGGTTGCAACACGTTGCTACTTTTTCGGCTAGTTGGGAATACTTTAATAGAATAGGGGCATAAATAGAGATTTTCATAGACCTTCCTTTTTGATACAAAACCACATGGACTATTTTCGGCAATATTAAATAGAACATAAGGTGCTTTGTGTAAATAAACAGCTTTTTGCATTTTTAATTATTTGTGCTTTTTTATACGTTTGAACTTGTATATACTTTATTTGAGTTTATTGAATTTTCTTGTTTCAAATCTAATTAAGCTCTTACAACAATCGCCAAATAAAATATTATAAAAATCCTCATTTATTCAAGATGTTAGGAAATGAGATATGATCTTATTGTCAGCCATCTAACGTGTACAATATTTATATTCTCTTTGACCTATAGCCAGCCCATGTAGTTCTGTGGGTAAATAAGCTCTTCTTGTCATTGACAAAAAAATTGGAACGTTTACCCCAAAAAAGCGAAACTGATTGAATTAGTTGCTAAGAATGAAATTTATATACGTTTGACTACTTTATCTGCGGACCTGAGTATTCAAATTGTTCGCAAATTTAAATTTATATCTATTATTATCTCCTGAAAGATACTTTGAAAGAGGAGGCTAAGTACCATTTGATACAATGATTTCGTGATCTGTAGGCAGTTAGATAAAAAAATGGCTTTAAGAGATAACGTTATCTTTAAGTGCATTATGTGCGCAGGCGTCTATTTGAATAATATTCAAAGTTGTTTGAGTCTTAACAGGGAATAATAAATGCTTATTTGATAACTGTATGGATCCCCTTTATTTTAATAAAATAAACAAAATACAATTTTCTTACAAAAATATTTAATTTATGCCTGCTTAGCTTTTCGCACAGTGTGCATTAACCTGCTACGTAGATAAACATGAATAGCTACATACACATGTATTATAACCAAATGTAGTATTCAGTTAGAAAAACAAATATGTGTTTAGGAAATTTTAAATAAGTTGAATGAACTTTGCTGCCATGTTGTTTGTTAGCTTCAATCATCCTTTTTACTAATAAAATCCACTTATTCTAAACTTTTTTCACTGCCTCGCCAACCTGAAATTGATTTGATAAAATAATGGACTCTGTATCCGCTTTATGAAATGCGGAACGCAGATGTCTACCTCAGCCGGTTGGGATGGCGTTTTAGATGCAATAATCAATGAGGAAAATTGCGATCCACCCGACAACGACAAGGGCTATCCGGGCAATTGTGGTTCAGCAACAGTTGGAATAACGTTTCTTCTCTCATACTTAGTTATAAGCTTTTTAATAGTTATTAATATGTATATTGCTGTTATTCTCGAAAACTATAGTCAGGCCACCGAGGACGTGCAGGAAGGTCTCACCGATGATGACTATGATATGTATTATGAAATTTGGCAACAGTTTGATCCTGAGGGGACGCAATATATACGCTATGATCAGCTGTCTGAATTTCTGGATGTTTTGGAACCACCTCTTCAAATACATAAGCCAAACAAGTACAAAATCATATCTATGGATATCCCAATATGTAGAGGGGATTTGATGTATTGTGTAGATATTTTGGATGCACTAACTAAGGACTTTTTTGCACGAAAAGGTAATCCAATCGAGGATACAGGTGAAATAGGGGAAATTGCTCCACGGGCTGATGCCGAGGGACATGAACCTGTGTCATCTACACTTTGGCGACAGAGGGAGGAATATTGTACACGTCTAATACAGAACGCCTGGCGCAAGTACAAAGCAAGAATGTCTGGTGAAACAGGAGATAATGCCGATGACAATTTGCCTCCTGGGGATGGTGGAGATGCTGACAATGGTACGAGTAATAATTTAGGTGCTGATGGAGAAGTTATGGAAGATACTTGCGATGGCAATATTAACACGGGGAACAGTATCATCGGAAGCCCAACAAGTCCTGGTCTTGCGAGCGGTGGAGTCGGTAGCGGATCAAGTAGTAAAAATGGTAGGCAAACAGCTGTGCTAGTCGAAAGTGACGGCTTTGTGACAAAGAATGGCCATAAGGTTGTAATACACTCGCGCTCACCGAGTATAACGTCGAAAACGGCAGATGTCTGAGCCAGGCCTCGCCCCCCTCTCCAGGATGCACCTTAATCGAACTAACCCATTTCAACAACTGATTATTTTCTGCCACATTCAACAACAACGACAGCGTACAAAAAATAGCCAAAATAAAACTAAAGCTGAAAGAACGACTATCGATAAAAATAGCTGCAATTTCTGAACTATCGGTTATACTTTAAGGGTTTGAACATAGGGGCAGAAAGATACCAATACAAAATATTATATACATAGTAAAGGTTTAAAAATAGTTCTGTCACTTAATTCGCTTTAAAAACATATTACATTCCAAAATTGCTCTAATGATACTTTCTCGATGTTTATTTTGATGCGGAATAAGTTTGAAATAATCTGCTTTCTTACAAATAAAGTTATCATTTAATATTATTATTGTCAGCGTTAAGAAATGAAACTCTTTTCAAAATATTTAGTTTTCCAAAGTTTGTGGTATTGATAACTAATTTTATTAACATATAATTGCATACATACACACCTCAAATCGTGATGCGATGGAAGCTAAACGAACACAAAGTTGAGTGAAAACGAAAACATACTCTTCAACCTACATTCCACCATTATTATATGTACATTCATTAAACCTCCTTTAACGTTATGGAGACGGGGAGCACAGGAGCTTAGAAAAGCTCTTGAATTAAAGATTTGGTGAGACAACGGCCTTTAGCTGAATTGATTTATGTGTGATTTCGTAAAATTATTCGAAAAATCAATAACTAGGCAAAAAGCGAAATAATCCAATTAAATTACATCAATGTTTACATTCTAAGGATATACCAAATACGCGCACTAGAACCTTTTGCTTAAATTAAATTTTTATTAACAACAAAGCAGGCAATTATGTTTAGATTTCCTTATAAAATACTATTTAAATTAAAAACACGATATAATAAAATATTAAGGCATTTAACTGGGTTTATTGTGATATGGTTATCGTACAAAAAATTACCGGATGCGTATGCCCTTTAAAAACATTATTCAAAATGTGAGCACTAAATTATATCTAACTTTATCTTGCTTGCTTGTGAAAGGATTTGATGCATAACTACGAAAGCCTAAATGTTATGCCTTATTTTATTTTTTATCTTCATTCACAATGTCGGATTATCTTGGACTATGTATTTGTGGTAATTTTCACAATTTTTGGAATGTTTAAGCTAACTGTTGTGTACATAACTTATTCACAACAAACTCAGTCATAGTACCGTATACATATAATATCCTAGTATATTACATCGCGTGTGAAACATTGCTACATACCCATTCATATTTGCTGAGACATATTTAATTATAGCAAGTCATTAAGAATATTGTTTTAGGTTCATAAGCATTGCCGTAAATACAAATAAGATCATTTCGGCATCCTAACTGAAAATAAAATTTTTTCTAGTTAATGACAGGTTGGGAGCAAATGAGGGATATATGCACGTATCCAAGCCAAAAGCCGGGCTCACAGAAATAAAAATACCTACACACATAAAAACTTTGCAGGGCAAAAATATATATTTTTGATGTACTACAATATCGCTATTTTCGATGAAATCACATTCAAACCGTTTTCATACTATTTGAGTATGGCTAACTAAAAAAAGTAAAGAACCAGATTTCTAATAAAAGTTATATACTGCCTTCCGTAATAAGAGATCCAAACAAAAAAGTCTTAGATGTTTATTTGTAACCTATAATGCAAGTTCATTTAACACATATTCACAAAAGTTTTACATAGGCCTATAATTGATCATGAAAACATATTCATTTTGTAGTGAGTCATTAAATACATACGAGTATACAATAACGCCGGTGCTTTGAATATTTACTTTCATTGAAAAAACTATTTCTGACTGATACCTTTATTTTGTAAAAATATAACATTTTCATGGCACGTTTGCTAAGCAATAATATTTGCATTCATATGTAGAATTCCATCTAATTAATTTGCGATTTTAAAAAGATGTGCTGTTTTTTACTGTCCATACAATATTAGATTTTCAGTACATAAGAGTCTTATGATTTACATAAGCATTTTATGTTTTACGTTTCGTCGGCGAAAAGGCTACCATGCGGTTCCTGCAGTGAAAATCTTTTTATTGAATCCTATACAAATTATTGGTTCATTATTTTAAGTATTGAACTTTCCCAACTCGTTTTGAAATTAAACAGCTTGTAGTCGCAAAATCGCTTAAGTGGTGATGCCGCTACCACCGCATTGCAAATATCGAATAGGCGTTTTTGTACTTTTTTCGACAACTTGTGTGTCTACAAAGTGGATGGCAACGAGTGCAACATTTATTAAGTTGCTCGCTTTTCCAATTATACACGGAATTGGAAACATAAATAAAGTCGAGCATATATGTAGATATCAATAAAAAAAATTACCTACAATCCTTGGTAAACCAAATCATTCTATATACCATTTATTCAGTCGACGTACATACTCGTATATAAACTGCTTACCCTTTCACGATATCGTATTCGAATAATCTCACTTTTTTAATTTAAGAGTATCGCTTCGCTGCTGCTTTTGTGTCTGATCCTAGAGAGAGTTTCTTTAATCGATTTACTTAGAGATATAATTTTTTGAGTATTACTTTAAATGGCTTCGTTGTTTTTGATTGCGACTGCATCATGAACAATAAAAAATTACCATTAAAAATAAGCAGTACATAACGACCGTTGTGGCTATTGCTTATAAAAGTCCAAAAGCCAAACTGCTTCACTGATTATTTTTTTTATGCTGTTACGAATTGCTAAAAACAGAAAATAAGTTCAAAAGTATATCAACTGGGTGCAAAATCTGCGATATTCGAGGGGCGGGCGAGATTAAATAATTCATTGAGTTATAAAAATAAAAAAAAAACGTATGTACCAATATAAGAATACCTTGAAAGCATAATATATGATAATCCATAAATGTTAAAAATGCGTATAAAAATTAAACAACAAATAGTTTGTATTCTTACTTAAAATAAAAAGTTGCGATAAACACATTTTATTGACACGAATAAGTCTATACAAGCGTGAAAATTGAATTAATTCCCGTCACCGTAAAATTCCCTATACCAAATTCAGCAGATACATTGAAAAATATAATAAATATTGGGTGAAAACGAAATGCAATATTTTACATACGCTTGTAAGGGGACTTGCACAGTGTCTTAAGAATGTGTAAAGCAACTAGCGAGCGCTACAAAATGCATTAAATCGGAAACTAATATAGCAAAGAAATGAAAAAAGTAAATAAAACAAAACGTAGTTAAATAAAATTAACTTTAAACCGCGAAAAGCTTCTGCATAACTAAGTCGAGTTAATAAAAACGCTTTTTCATAAAAAAAACATTAAGCTTTATATATTCGTAAAAATTATGTGTATAGTAAATAAAAATGCATACACGAGGTGTATACTATTTGGCCGCATTTAAATTCACAGGTGAAAATTATACATTTTTGACTTAATAAAACACTCACACACTAAAAATCGTTTTCATCAGCTATTGAATTCATGTATGTATATAAAAGTACATTCAAAAAGGCCATAGTTTGTGTCCTTAGGATATTGTATATTTGATGGCAGCAAATTGTACTTAGATATAGTTATTAAATCGCGTTAGATATTCTAATAAAATTTAGCAAAATTGTATTAAAGACATATAATAAGAAATAAAAGGCATTATTTCTAAGAAATTTACTGATGTAGTTTTCAAACGAAAACCTTACGTAAAAATTTTGCAATTAAAATTAATGCATCATGCATCTTTATTTTATTGTACTTGTGCAAAAGTGGTTTGATAAGCCCACACATATTCACAAGCGTGCTTTTTTTGAATTTTTTTGTATTAAAATATAATAACATAATTGCAGTGGTTAAGTATTACACTGCAAAATCTATTCTTAAAGCAAAAACGAGACAACTCAGAAACTCATTGTAAGCATAAGAATTTAAAAAACGCATATGCAATGTTATATAATTTATCAGGACTAATATGTATATTTTTGTATCGCAGTTCAAAAAAATTAAACCAATACTTATATGAATTTTAAACAAAAATACGCTAAAATCTTAAGGTACATAGAAAGAGGATATACATAATTTACACCTTCGCGAGCATAAAATTTAACTACATGATAAAACTTAAAACTCAAAAGATACGCAAAAGTTCCGAATATCACAATAGTATCCGTTGTTCTTATCTGCCTGAATATGTATGTAAGCGCGTCTCATACATATTTATTCACAATTTGGCCAAATTTTCAAATGTTTGCAATAGAGCACCCAATTATTTGTGTTTAAGTGTTTTAGTATGTTGTTTTACTTAATTTACATAAACACTGTATTTTTAATCCTGAAAAGTTATATTTGAAAAAAATTAATGACATATTTTACTCTTAGCTATATATGTATGTATTTGGATAAAATCTGGTGTCGCTGTTATGAAGGCAGATGCGAACCTGCCATACTAAGACCATACTAGCTCTCAATGCCATACAATTCACTGTTTTGTAGGGTTAAATTTATTTTACAAAGAGAAATAATTTGATTTGCTACTATGGCATGCTACAATACTATAAGTGAATTCTATAAATACCTTCTTTTTTTTGGAAAGATACTCTTAATAGCAACTTCCCCGGCTATGCTAGAGTTTGTGGATATATGTGCATGTATATGCAATTCACTTCGATTTTTATTTTCTAATTATTAAATTTAAGATTACGCTTGAATATATTATGAAACTTGTATATTTTTATTAATTCTTTTCAATAGTAAACAACATGTGTGGCGTTAACTTATACAAAAACATTTTGACACCTGTTTTTAGACCATTCTACTCCCTTATAAATTGTATCTAGCCAATTCTATCCATTGATTTAATTGCTATTAAATCCTTAGAAATAATAATGCACGACTAAATTATATTTCTAAAATTGTTGAATATTGAGGATATTCAGAACCATTCAAGATTAAAGTTAATTACACAAATTTTTAAAGGGAGGTATTCAACTTGTAAAATATTAAATTCACGAGGTACTGTGATATTCTTTAATAAGCTTTTAAGGCTTTCAGAAACTATTTCATGGCCCTATAAATGTGTACCTACATGCTTTTGCGTTTTCTTTGTCGAACTATGTTCTTTTAAATAGCTCAAAAACACGCTCGAAGTTCGAAGGTGTACATATGCACATTTGTACATGGCATTAATAAAAGTCCAACCGAAGTACATATAATGAGTTGAGATAAATGAAAATCATAAATAAAAAATTGAATAAAAAACAGCATCAAAGCACAATAACATTTTAAATGTCATTTAGTATTTAAACCAAAATAAATTAAAAATAATAGTAATAATTTCTTAAATAAAAGTTTAAAACAACATAAAGTTAGTCACGATATGTGGAAAATAAAGAATTAGAAAGTATTTGTAAAAATTAGGAGATTATTAATTTAATTCAAAATCTTAAGTAATTGATGCTTTTTTTATTTTTGAGGGTTGCGTATTTGCACATATTTTCATAGAAAAATATGTAAAAAGTAAGAAAATAAGGATATTATATACATGCATATACTAACAAAATATACAATATATGTGTATGTATTCTATACATATATATGTATAGTAAAGCGAAATTTTTTTCACACTTTAGCTTAATAAATTGTAAAAAGGAAGAACAAATAAAAATGAGATTCAATTGAATTTGTTATGCAAATGAATCCAAGTGTGTCATTGAAATGAATACTTAAGGTAAGCACGGCATACGTCCATTCCAAGAACTATTGAGAAGAAACCTATTGTTGTTTGGGGGCTGGTGAGTATTTTTATTCTAATTAAGACCACGAAAACCGAAGATCAAGAATTGCTTTGGTATAGTCTCAATCCGCCCATAACGAAAGCGCACAAACCCATGTTGGCACGGTGATAATAACGTTAATGGTCGATTATTTGCTCAAATTTTTTAGGAATAGCTGTAAGCTTATCAATGCCTCTGACTGTATAAATAGTTGACCTTATACTTTTTTATGCAAGTTATAATAAAATATTCTAATTCCAAGAGATGTATTTTCCATCGTTTGAGATTTGTGATCAATTATAGTTCTCAAAATCTTTTTAAAGTAAAATTGGAAAAATGAATGATAAGCGAGTTATTGACAGTAAAAATGCTATCAATTCAGCACTGGGATGCATCAAGAGGAGCCATTGTAATTTAGAGTCTGCCCGTGGACTGGCACAAAGCGCACATACGAAAGGAGAGAAATCATTTAATCAACTTTTTTTATACTATTTCTACACCACTTTGATTCTAATTAAAAGTGTTAATTTTCAACTACTTATACCATTTTCAAGGATGGAAATATAGGTACTTATAAAAAAATTTAGAAAAAAAAATTATTAAAAAAAAAAAAATTAAGGGAACCCCCCGGTGCATTTGAATCCACGATTTCAAAATGTTGTGTCGGCGTGCTAACCATTGTGCTACCACGCTCCTGCCGAAAGCCGAGCTAACTCTGCTTTTAACACTTTACTCATACATATGCACTTACAAAATAATTCAACATGCATGGTGAACTCCTGACTCATGGTGAGATACGTACAGCATCACTATTCTAGGAATTATAAAAAGCGCAACATGACCCAGCGCGCAACCATTAGAATAAAGGCTTGCGTCGAAAACAACTTTGCCTTGAAATTAGGTTTGATATAATAATTATATGGAACACAAAGGAAAACGTGTAATTAAATGTCCTAAAGTTTGTTTTTCACTATGATGTGTGCGTTGAGTTAGAAACAGCATATTTATGGTGTCTCCGCAACAACAGAAGCAAAAATTGTTCCATAATTTTCCAACTGGGATTTATCATACTTCACCTCTAACTGAAGCACGAGGTGAATAATTGACTTCAATATGCTGCTTTGCTGAGTCCGCTATCACAAGTGCAATAGCCTAGTGTGTATAGGCGTTGGCTGGAATTGTTGTGGTTTCGCTTTTCGGAAGGAAAGTGAAGGTTCGATTCCTGTCAAAAGCACTACGATTCAATACTACTAATTAACACGTATATAATTTACAGCAAATAGCAACAATCGGGAACAATCTACGCGAGGCGATTAACAGGGGACGAAGAAGTAAGGGAGGCGGTGGAGAAAGGAGGAGAAGAGAGGAAGGGGGAGGGGAGAGGGGGTGGCGGCGCACCACCCCCTAGGGAGAGAAATAAGGAAAAAAAGAATTTTTTGAGAAGGCCCACGGCAGCGGCTTTCCGAAAGCCGCTGCCGTGGGCCTTCTCAAAAAATTCTTTTTTTCCTTATTTCTCCTTTTACTTATACGCAGCCTTATAGCCGCGCTGCATTTTATTAAAATTTTACATATTATCGGGCTTATATATTTTTATATTTTTTTCCATGCATGTTAGTACATGATACAACAAAAATATCTCCAAATATGCAATATTATGTAAGTAATATAATTCATATAAAAATTGAAACACGTATGTGTGTATGTATTAGTGTATAGCAGAGATGTGGCACAAATTTAACAAGTGTTTTTTTTTGATATTTTTAGAGTACACATATGTGGTGTATTTGACATAAAAAAAATGTGGTGAAAGTGCCATTGTATAGGAAATATATAGGTGAATATACATGAAGTAATGATACACATAGATTTTCATAATTATTTCTAACAATGTTATCGATTGTTTTGACGCAAACATTTTTAAATTCATGTACATGCATGTTAGTAAGTGATGCAACAAAAATATTTGGAAATATTCGTTTTTATTTAAATAAAATAATTAAAATAAAGTAGTGAGTCACTTTGGCCACATGATGTATTTTGGGGTTAAAAGATTTATTAGGCAAATTTAACCGCATATATTTTGTGATATTTTTAGAGTAACTGTATGTGGTGTGATTGGCATAAACAAATTTTTGTAAAAGTCCCGTTATATATGGAAAACACATAGAAGTAAAAAAAATTGAAATAGGGAGTCATTTACTTGTTATCGATTTGTACTTAAACTGTTATCGATTATCGGCAGATTATATTTTTATATTTTTTTCCATGCATGTTAGTACATGATACAACAAAAATATCTCCAAATATGCAATATTATGTAAGTAATATAATTCATATAAAAATTGAAACACGTATGTGTGTATGTATTAGTGTATAGCAGAGATGTGGCACAAATTTAACAAGTGTTTTTTTTTGATATTTTTAGAGTACACATATGTGGTGTATTTGACATAAAAAAAATGTGGTGAAAGTGCCATTGTATAGGAAATATATAGGTGAATATACATGAAGTAATGATACACATAGATTTTCATAATTATTTCTAACAATGTTATCGATTGTTTTGACGCAAACATTTTTAAATTCATGTACATGCATGTTAGTAAGTGATGCAACAAAAATATTTGGAAATATTCGTTTTTATTTAAATAAAATAATTAAAATAAAGTAGTGAGTCACTTTGGCCACATGATGTATTTTGGGGTTAAAAGATTTATTAGGCAAATTTAACCGCATATATTTTGTGATATTTTTAGAGTAACTGTATGTGGTGTGATTGGCATAAACAAATTTTTGTAAAAGTCCCGTTATATATGGAAAACACATAGAAGTAAAAAAAATTGAAATAGGGAGTCATTTACTTGTTATCGATTTGTACTTAAACTGTTATCGATTATCGGCAGATTATATTTTTATATTTTTTTCCATGCATGTTAGTACATGATACAACAAAAATATCTCCAAATATGCAATATTATGTAAGTAATATAATTCATATAAAAATTGAAACACGTATGTGTGTATGTATTAGTGTATAGCAGAGATGTGGCACAAATTTAACAAGTGTTTTTTTTTGATATTTTTAGAGTACACATATGTGGTGTATTTGACATAAAAAAAATGTGGTGAAAGTGCCATTGTATAGGAAATATATAGGTGAATATACATGAAGTAATGATACACATAGATTTTCATAATTATTTCTAACAATGTTATCGATTGTTTTGACGCAAACATTTTTAAATTCATGTACATGCATGTTAGTAAGTGATGCAACAAAAATATTTGGAAATATTCGTTTTTATTTAAATAAAATAATTAAAATAAAGTAGTGAGTCACTTTGGCCACATGATGTATTTTGGGGTTAAAAGATTTATTAGGCAAATTTAACCGCATATATTTTGTGATATTTTTAGAGTAACTGTATGTGGTGTGATTGGCATAAACAAATTTTTGTAAAAGTCCCGTTATATATGGAAAACACATAGAAGTAAAAAAAATTGAAATAGGGAGTCATTTACTTGTTATCGATTTGTACTTAAACTGTTATCGATTATCGGCAGATTATATTTTTATATTTTTTTCCATGCATGTTAGTACATGATACAACAAAAATATCTCCAAATATGCAATATTATGTAAGTAATATAATTCATATAAAAATTGAAACACGTATGTGTGTATGTATTAGTGTATAGCAGAGATGTGGCACAAATTTAACAAGTGTTTTTTTTTGATATTTTTAGAGTACACATATGTGGTGTATTTGACATAAAAAAAATGTGGTGAAAGTGCCATTGTATAGGAAATATATAGGTGAATATACATGAAGTAATGATACACATAGATTTTCATAATTATTTCTAACAATGTTATCGATTGTTTTGACGCAAACATTTTTAAATTCATGTACATGCATGTTAGTAAGTGATGCAACAAAAATATTTGGAAATATTCGTTTTTATTTAAATAAAATAATTAAAATAAAGTAGTGAGTCACTTTGGCCACATGATGTATTTTGGGGTTAAAAGATTTATTAGGCAAATTTAACCGCATATATTTTGTGATATTTTTAGAGTAACTGTATGTGGTGTGATTGGCATAAACAAATTTTTGTAAAAGTCCCGTTATATATGGAAAACACATAGAAGTAAAAAAAATTGAAATAGGGAGTCATTTACTTGTTATCGATTTGTACTTAAACTGTTATCGATTATCGGCAGATTATATTTTTATATTTTTTTCCATGCATGTTAGTACATGATACAACAAAAATATCTCCAAATATGCAATATTATGTAAGTAATATAATTCATATAAAAATTGAAACACGTATGTGTGTATGTATTAGTGTATAGCAGAGATGTGGCACAAATTTAACAAGTGTTTTTTTTTGATATTTTTAGAGTACACATATGTGGTGTATTTGACATAAAAAAAATGTGGTGAAAGTGCCATTGTATAGGAAATATATAGGTGAATATACATGAAGTAATGATACACATAGATTTTCATAATTATTTCTAACAATGTTATCGATTGTTTTGACGCAAACATTTTTAAATTCATGTACATGCATGTTAGTAAGTGATGCAACAAAAATATTTGGAAATATTCGTTTTTATTTAAATAAAATAATTAAAATAAAGTAGTGAGTCACTTTGGCCACATGATGTATTTTGGGGTTAAAAGATTTATTAGGCAAATTTAACCGCATATATTTTGTGATATTTTTAGAGTAACTGTATGTGGTGTGATTGGCATAAACAAATTTTTGTAAAAGTCCCGTTATATATGGAAAACACATAGAAGTAAAAAAAATTGAAATAGGGAGTCATTTACTTGTTATCGATTTGTACTTAAACTGTTATCGATTATCGGCAGATTATATTTTTATATTTTTTTCCATGCATGTTAGTACATGATACAACAAAAATATCTCCAAATATGCAATATTATGTAAGTAATATAATTCATATAAAAATTGAAACACGTATGTGTGTATGTATTAGTGTATAGCAGAGATGTGGCACAAATTTAACAAGTGTTTTTTTTTGATATTTTTAGAGTACACATATGTGGTGTATTTGACATAAAAAAAATGTGGTGAAAGTGCCATTGTATAGGAAATATATAGGTGAATATACATGAAGTAATGATACACATAGATTTTCATAATTATTTCTAACAATGTTATCGATTGTTTTGACGCAAACATTTTTAAATTCATGTACATGCATGTTAGTAAGTGATGCAACAAAAATATTTGGAAATATTCGTTTTTATTTAAATAAAATAATTAAAATAAAGTAGTGAGTCACTTTGGCCACATGATGTATTTTGGGGTTAAAAGATTTATTAGGCAAATTTAACCGCATATATTTTGTGATATTTTTAGAGTAACTGTATGTGGTGTGATTGGCATAAACAAATTTTTGTAAAAGTCCCGTTATATATGGAAAACACATAGAAGTAAAAAAAATTGAAATAGGGAGTCATTTACTTGTTATCGATTTGTACTTAAACTGTTATCGATTATCGGCAGATTATATTTTTATATTTTTTTCCATGCATGTTAGTACATGATACAACAAAAATATCTCCAAATATGCAATATTATGTAAGTAATATAATTCATATAAAAATTGAAACACGTATGTGTGTATGTATTAGTGTATAGCAGAGATGTGGCACAAATTTAACAAGTGTTTTTTTTTGATATTTTTAGAGTACACATATGTGGTGTATTTGACATAAAAAAAATGTGGTGAAAGTGCCATTGTATAGGAAATATATAGGTGAATATACATGAAGTAATGATACACATAGATTTTCATAATTATTTCTAACAATGTTATCGATTGTTTTGACGCAAACATTTTTAAATTCATGTACATGCATGTTAGTAAGTGATGCAACAAAAATATTTGGAAATATTCGTTTTTATTTAAATAAAATAATTAAAATAAAGTAGTGAGTCACTTTGGCCACATGATGTATTTTGGGGTTAAAAGATTTATTAGGCAAATTTAACCGCATATATTTTGTGATATTTTTAGAGTAACTGTATGTGGTGTGATTGGCATAAACAAATTTTTGTAAAAGTCCCGTTATATATGGAAAACACATAGAAGTAAAAAAAATTGAAATAGGGAGTCATTTACTTGTTATCGATTTGTACTTAAACTGTTATCGATTATCGGCAGATTATATTTTTATATTTTTTTCCATGCATGTTAGTACATGATACAACAAAAATATCTCCAAATATGCAATATTATGTAAGTAATATAATTCATATAAAAATTGAAACACGTATGTGTGTATGTATTAGTGTATAGCAGAGATGTGGCACAAATTTAACAAGTGTTTTTTTTTGATATTTTTAGAGTACACATATGTGGTGTATTTGACATAAAAAAAATGTGGTGAAAGTGCCATTGTATAGGAAATATATAGGTGAATATACATGAAGTAATGATACACATAGATTTTCATAATTATTTCTAACAATGTTATCGATTGTTTTGACGCAAACATTTTTAAATTCATGTACATGCATGTTAGTAAGTGATGCAACAAAAATATTTGGAAATATTCGTTTTTATTTAAATAAAATAATTAAAATAAAGTAGTGAGTCACTTTGGCCACATGATGTATTTTGGGGTTAAAAGATTTATTAGGCAAATTTAACCGCATATATTTTGTGATATTTTTAGAGTAACTGTATGTGGTGTGATTGGCATAAACAAATTTTTGTAAAAGTCCCGTTATATATGGAAAACACATAGAAGTAAAAAAAATTGAAATAGGGAGTCATTTACTTGTTATCGATTTGTACTTAAACTGTTATCGATTATCGGCAGATTATATTTTTATATTTTTTTCCATGCATGTTAGTACATGATACAACAAAAATATCTCCAAATATGCAATATTATGTAAGTAATATAATTCATATAAAAATTGAAACACGTATGTGTGTATGTATTAGTGTATAGCAGAGATGTGGCACAAATTTAACAAGTGTTTTTTTTTGATATTTTTAGAGTACACATATGTGGTGTATTTGACATAAAAAAAATGTGGTGAAAGTGCCATTGTATAGGAAATATATAGGTGAATATACATGAAGTAATGATACACATAGATTTTCATAATTATTTCTAACAATGTTATCGATTGTTTTGACGCAAACATTTTTAAATTCATGTACATGCATGTTAGTAAGTGATGCAACAAAAATATTTGGAAATATTCGTTTTTATTTAAATAAAATAATTAAAATAAAGTAGTGAGTCACTTTGGCCACATGATGTATTTTGGGGTTAAAAGATTTATTAGGCAAATTTAACCGCATATATTTTGTGATATTTTTAGAGTAACTGTATGTGGTGTGATTGGCATAAACAAATTTTTGTAAAAGTCCCGTTATATATGGAAAACACATAGAAGTAAAAAAAATTGAAATAGGGAGTCATTTACTTGTTATCGATTTGTACTTAAACTGTTATCGATTATCGGCAGATTATATTTTTATATTTTTTTCCATGCATGTTAGTACATGATACAACAAAAATATCTCCAAATATGCAATATTATGTAAGTAATATAATTCATATAAAAATTGAAACACGTATGTGTGTATGTATTAGTGTATAGCAGAGATGTGGCACAAATTTAACAAGTGTTTTTTTTTGATATTTTTAGAGTACACATATGTGGTGTATTTGACATAAAAAAAATGTGGTGAAAGTGCCATTGTATAGGAAATATATAGGTGAATATACATGAAGTAATGATACACATAGATTTTCATAATTATTTCTAACAATGTTATCGATTGTTTTGACGCAAACATTTTTAAATTCATGTACATGCATGTTAGTAAGTGATGCAACAAAAATATTTGGAAATATTCGTTTTTATTTAAATAAAATAATTAAAATAAAGTAGTGAGTCACTTTGGCCACATGATGTATTTTGGGGTTAAAAGATTTATTAGGCAAATTTAACCGCATATATTTTGTGATATTTTTAGAGTAACTGTATGTGGTGTGATTGGCATAAACAAATTTTTGTAAAAGTCCCGTTATATATGGAAAACACATAGAAGTAAAAAAAATTGAAATAGGGAGTCATTTACTTGTTATCGATTTGTACTTAAACTGTTATCGATTATCGGCAGATTATATTTTTATATTTTTTTCCATGCATGTTAGTACATGATACAACAAAAATATCTCCAAATATGCAATATTATGTAAGTAATATAATTCATATAAAAATTGAAACACGTATGTGTGTATGTATTAGTGTATAGCAGAGATGTGGCACAAATTTAACAAGTGTTTTTTTTTGATATTTTTAGAGTACACATATGTGGTGTATTTGACATAAAAAAAATGTGGTGAAAGTGCCATTGTATAGGAAATATATAGGTGAATATACATGAAGTAATGATACACATAGATTTTCATAATTATTTCTAACAATGTTATCGATTGTTTTGACGCAAACATTTTTAAATTCATGTACATGCATGTTAGTAAGTGATGCAACAAAAATATTTGGAAATATTCGTTTTTATTTAAATAAAATAATTAAAATAAAGTAGTGAGTCACTTTGGCCACATGATGTATTTTGGGGTTAAAAGATTTATTAGGCAAATTTAACCGCATATATTTTGTGATATTTTTAGAGTAACTGTATGTGGTGTGATTGGCATAAACAAATTTTTGTAAAAGTCCCGTTATATATGGAAAACACATAGAAGTAAAAAAAATTGAAATAGGGAGTCATTTACTTGTTATCGATTTGTACTTAAACTGTTATCGATTATCGGCAGATTATATTTTTATATTTTTTTCCATGCATGTTAGTACATGATACAACAAAAATATCTCCAAATATGCAATATTATGTAAGTAATATAATTCATATAAAAATTGAAACACGTATGTGTGTATGTATTAGTGTATAGCAGAGATGTGGCACAAATTTAACAAGTGTTTTTTTTTGATATTTTTAGAGTACACATATGTGGTGTATTTGACATAAAAAAAATGTGGTGAAAGTGCCATTGTATAGGAAATATATAGGTGAATATACATGAAGTAATGATACACATAGATTTTCATAATTATTTCTAACAATGTTATCGATTGTTTTGACGCAAACATTTTTAAATTCATGTACATGCATGTTAGTAAGTGATGCAACAAAAATATTTGGAAATATTCGTTTTTATTTAAATAAAATAATTAAAATAAAGTAGTGAGTCACTTTGGCCACATGATGTATTTTGGGGTTAAAAGATTTATTAGGCAAATTTAACCGCATATATTTTGTGATATTTTTAGAGTAACTGTATGTGGTGTGATTGGCATAAACAAATTTTTGTAAAAGTCCCGTTATATATGGAAAACACATAGAAGTAAAAAAAATTGAAATAGGGAGTCATTTACTTGTTATCGATTTGTACTTAAACTGTTATCGATTATCGGCAGATTATATTTTTATATTTTTTTCCATGCATGTTAGTACATGATACAACAAAAATATCTCCAAATATGCAATATTATGTAAGTAATATAATTCATATAAAAATTGAAACACGTATGTGTGTATGTATTAGTGTATAGCAGAGATGTGGCACAAATTTAACAAGTGTTTTTTTTTGATATTTTTAGAGTACACATATGTGGTGTATTTGACATAAAAAAAATGTGGTGAAAGTGCCATTGTATAGGAAATATATAGGTGAATATACATGAAGTAATGATACACATAGATTTTCATAATTATTTCTAACAATGTTATCGATTGTTTTGACGCAAACATTTTTAAATTCATGTACATGCATGTTAGTAAGTGATGCAACAAAAATATTTGGAAATATTCGTTTTTATTTAAATAAAATAATTAAAATAAAGTAGTGAGTCACTTTGGCCACATGATGTATTTTGGGGTTAAAAGATTTATTAGGCAAATTTAACCGCATATATTTTGTGATATTTTTAGAGTAACTGTATGTGGTGTGATTGGCATAAACAAATTTTTGTAAAAGTCCCGTTATATATGGAAAACACATAGAAGTAAAAAAAATTGAAATAGGGAGTCATTTACTTGTTATCGATTTGTACTTAAACTGTTATCGATTATCGGCAGATTATATTTTTATATTTTTTTCCATGCATGTTAGTACATGATACAACAAAAATATCTCCAAATATGCAATATTATGTAAGTAATATAATTCATATAAAAATTGAAACACGTATGTGTGTATGTATTAGTGTATAGCAGAGATGTGGCACAAATTTAACAAGTGTTTTTTTTTGATATTTTTAGAGTACACATATGTGGTGTATTTGACATAAAAAAAATGTGGTGAAAGTGCCATTGTATAGGAAATATATAGGTGAATATACATGAAGTAATGATACACATAGATTTTCATAATTATTTCTAACAATGTTATCGATTGTTTTGACGCAAACATTTTTAAATTCATGTACATGCATGTTAGTAAGTGATGCAACAAAAATATTTGGAAATATTCGTTTTTATTTAAATAAAATAATTAAAATAAAGTAGTGAGTCACTTTGGCCACATGATGTATTTTGGGGTTAAAAGATTTATTAGGCAAATTTAACCGCATATATTTTGTGATATTTTTAGAGTAACTGTATGTGGTGTGATTGGCATAAACAAATTTTTGTAAAAGTCCCGTTATATATGGAAAACACATAGAAGTAAAAAAAATTGAAATAGGGAGTCATTTACTTGTTATCGATTTGTACTTAAACTGTTATCGATTATCGGCAGATTATATTTTTATATTTTTTTCCATGCATGTTAGTACATGATACAACAAAAATATCTCCAAATATGCAATATTATGTAAGTAATATAATTCATATAAAAATTGAAACACGTATGTGTGTATGTATTAGTGTATAGCAGAGATGTGGCACAAATTTAACAAGTGTTTTTTTTTGATATTTTTAGAGTACACATATGTGGTGTATTTGACATAAAAAAAATGTGGTGAAAGTGCCATTGTATAGGAAATATATAGGTGAATATACATGAAGTAATGATACACATAGATTTTCATAATTATTTCTAACAATGTTATCGATTGTTTTGACGCAAACATTTTTAAATTCATGTACATGCATGTTAGTAAGTGATGCAACAAAAATATTTGGAAATATTCGTTTTTATTTAAATAAAATAATTAAAATAAAGTAGTGAGTCACTTTGGCCACATGATGTATTTTGGGGTTAAAAGATTTATTAGGCAAATTTAACCGCATATATTTTGTGATATTTTTAGAGTAACTGTATGTGGTGTGATTGGCATAAACAAATTTTTGTAAAAGTCCCGTTATATATGGAAAACACATAGAAGTAAAAAAAATTGAAATAGGGAGTCATTTACTTGTTATCGATTTGTACTTAAACTGTTATCGATTATCGGCAGATTATATTTTTATATTTTTTTCCATGCATGTTAGTACATGATACAACAAAAATATCTCCAAATATGCAATATTATGTAAGTAATATAATTCATATAAAAATTGAAACACGTATGTGTGTATGTATTAGTGTATAGCAGAGATGTGGCACAAATTTAACAAGTGTTTTTTTTTGATATTTTTAGAGTACACATATGTGGTGTATTTGACATAAAAAAAATGTGGTGAAAGTGCCATTGTATAGGAAATATATAGGTGAATATACATGAAGTAATGATACACATAGATTTTCATAATTATTTCTAACAATGTTATCGATTGTTTTGACGCAAACATTTTTAAATTCATGTACATGCATGTTAGTAAGTGATGCAACAAAAATATTTGGAAATATTCGTTTTTATTTAAATAAAATAATTAAAATAAAGTAGTGAGTCACTTTGGCCACATGATGTATTTTGGGGTTAAAAGATTTATTAGGCAAATTTAACCGCATATATTTTGTGATATTTTTAGAGTAACTGTATGTGGTGTGATTGGCATAAACAAATTTTTGTAAAAGTCCCGTTATATATGGAAAACACATAGAAGTAAAAAAAATTGAAATAGGGAGTCATTTACTTGTTATCGATTTGTACTTAAACTGTTATCGATTATCGGCAGATTATATTTTTATATTTTTTTCCATGCATGTTAGTACATGATACAACAAAAATATCTCCAAATATGCAATATTATGTAAGTAATATAATTCATATAAAAATTGAAACACGTATGTGTGTATGTATTAGTGTATAGCAGAGATGTGGCACAAATTTAACAAGTGTTTTTTTTTGATATTTTTAGAGTACACATATGTGGTGTATTTGACATAAAAAAAATGTGGTGAAAGTGCCATTGTATAGGAAATATATAGGTGAATATACATGAAGTAATGATACACATAGATTTTCATAATTATTTCTAACAATGTTATCGATTGTTTTGACGCAAACATTTTTAAATTCATGTACATGCATGTTAGTAAGTGATGCAACAAAAATATTTGGAAATATTCGTTTTTATTTAAATAAAATAATTAAAATAAAGTAGTGAGTCACTTTGGCCACATGATGTATTTTGGGGTTAAAAGATTTATTAGGCAAATTTAACCGCATATATTTTGTGATATTTTTAGAGTAACTGTATGTGGTGTGATTGGCATAAACAAATTTTTGTAAAAGTCCCGTTATATATGGAAAACACATAGAAGTAAAAAAAATTGAAATAGGGAGTCATTTACTTGTTATCGATTTGTACTTAAACTGTTATCGATTATCGGCAGATTATATTTTTATATTTTTTTCCATGCATGTTAGTACATGATACAACAAAAATATCTCCAAATATGCAATATTATGTAAGTAATATAATTCATATAAAAATTGAAACACGTATGTGTGTATGTATTAGTGTATAGCAGAGATGTGGCACAAATTTAACAAGTGTTTTTTTTTGATATTTTTAG
Organism: Sphenella marginata; assembly: GCA_951509765.1. Taxonomy (NCBI): domain Eukaryota; kingdom Metazoa; phylum Arthropoda; class Insecta; order Diptera; family Tephritidae; genus Sphenella; species Sphenella marginata. The sequence goes on from OX608081.1 coordinate 81,280,132, forward strand.
AGTACACATATGTGGTGTATTTGACATAAAAAAAATGTGGTGAAAGTGCCATTGTATAGGAAATATATAGGTGAATATACATGAAGTAATGATACACATAGATTTTCATAATTATTTCTAACAATGTTATCGATTGTTTTGACGCAAACATTTTTAAATTCATGTACATGCATGTTAGTAAGTGATGCAACAAAAATATTTGGAAATATTCGTTTTTATTTAAATAAAATAATTAAAATAAAGTAGTGAGTCACTTTGGCCACATGATGTATTTTGGGGTTAAAAGATTTATTAGGCAAATTTAACCGCATATATTTTGTGATATTTTTAGAGTAACTGTATGTGGTGTGATTGGCATAAACAAATTTTTGTAAAAGTCCCGTTATATATGGAAAACACATAGAAGTAAAAAAAATTGAAATAGGGAGTCATTTACTTGTTATCGATTTGTACTTAAACTGTTATCGATTATCGGCAGATTATATTTTTATATTTTTTTCCATGCATGTTAGTACATGATACAACAAAAATATCTCCAAATATGCAATATTATGTAAGTAATATAATTCATATAAAAATTGAAACACGTATGTGTGTATGTATTAGTGTATAGCAGAGATGTGGCACAAATTTAACAAGTGTTTTTTTTTGATATTTTTAGAGTACACATATGTGGTGTATTTGACATAAAAAAAATGTGGTGAAAGTGCCATTGTATAGGAAATATATAGGTGAATATACATGAAGTAATGATACACATAGATTTTCATAATTATTTCTAACAATGTTATCGATTGTTTTGACGCAAACATTTTTAAATTCATGTACATGCATGTTAGTAAGTGATGCAACAAAAATATTTGGAAATATTCGTTTTTATTTAAATAAAATAATTAAAATAAAGTAGTGAGTCACTTTGGCCACATGATGTATTTTGGGGTTAAAAGATTTATTAGGCAAATTTAACCGCATATATTTTGTGATATTTTTAGAGTAACTGTATGTGGTGTGATTGGCATAAACAAATTTTTGTAAAAGTCCCGTTATATATGGAAAACACATAGAAGTAAAAAAAATTGAAATAGGGAGTCATTTACTTGTTATCGATTTGTACTTAAACTGTTATCGATTATCGGCAGATTATATTTTTATATTTTTTTCCATGCATGTTAGTACATGATACAACAAAAATATCTCCAAATATGCAATATTATGTAAGTAATATAATTCATATAAAAATTGAAACACGTATGTGTGTATGTATTAGTGTATAGCAGAGATGTGGCACAAATTTAACAAGTGTTTTTTTTTGATATTTTTAGAGTACACATATGTGGTGTATTTGACATAAAAAAAATGTGGTGAAAGTGCCATTGTATAGGAAATATATAGGTGAATATACATGAAGTAATGATACACATAGATTTTCATAATTATTTCTAACAATGTTATCGATTGTTTTGACGCAAACATTTTTAAATTCATGTACATGCATGTTAGTAAGTGATGCAACAAAAATATTTGGAAATATTCGTTTTTATTTAAATAAAATAATTAAAATAAAGTAGTGAGTCACTTTGGCCACATGATGTATTTTGGGGTTAAAAGATTTATTAGGCAAATTTAACCGCATATATTTTGTGATATTTTTAGAGTAACTGTATGTGGTGTGATTGGCATAAACAAATTTTTGTAAAAGTCCCGTTATATATGGAAAACACATAGAAGTAAAAAAAATTGAAATAGGGAGTCATTTACTTGTTATCGATTTGTACTTAAACTGTTATCGATTATCGGCAGATTATATTTTTATATTTTTTTCCATGCATGTTAGTACATGATACAACAAAAATATCTCCAAATATGCAATATTATGTAAGTAATATAATTCATATAAAAATTGAAACACGTATGTGTGTATGTATTAGTGTATAGCAGAGATGTGGCACAAATTTAACAAGTGTTTTTTTTTGATATTTTTAGAGTACACATATGTGGTGTATTTGACATAAAAAAAATGTGGTGAAAGTGCCATTGTATAGGAAATATATAGGTGAATATACATGAAGTAATGATACACATAGATTTTCATAATTATTTCTAACAATGTTATCGATTGTTTTGACGCAAACATTTTTAAATTCATGTACATGCATGTTAGTAAGTGATGCAACAAAAATATTTGGAAATATTCGTTTTTATTTAAATAAAATAATTAAAATAAAGTAGTGAGTCACTTTGGCCACATGATGTATTTTGGGGTTAAAAGATTTATTAGGCAAATTTAACCGCATATATTTTGTGATATTTTTAGAGTAACTGTATGTGGTGTGATTGGCATAAACAAATTTTTGTAAAAGTCCCGTTATATATGGAAAACACATAGAAGTAAAAAAAATTGAAATAGGGAGTCATTTACTTGTTATCGATTTGTACTTAAACTGTTATCGATTATCGGCAGATTATATTTTTATATTTTTTTCCATGCATGTTAGTACATGATACAACAAAAATATCTCCAAATATGCAATATTATGTAAGTAATATAATTCATATAAAAATTGAAACACGTATGTGTGTATGTATTAGTGTATAGCAGAGATGTGGCACAAATTTAACAAGTGTTTTTTTTTGATATTTTTAGAGTACACATATGTGGTGTATTTGACATAAAAAAAATGTGGTGAAAGTGCCATTGTATAGGAAATATATAGGTGAATATACATGAAGTAATGATACACATAGATTTTCATAATTATTTCTAACAATGTTATCGATTGTTTTGACGCAAACATTTTTAAATTCATGTACATGCATGTTAGTAAGTGATGCAACAAAAATATTTGGAAATATTCGTTTTTATTTAAATAAAATAATTAAAATAAAGTAGTGAGTCACTTTGGCCACATGATGTATTTTGGGGTTAAAAGATTTATTAGGCAAATTTAACCGCATATATTTTGTGATATTTTTAGAGTAACTGTATGTGGTGTGATTGGCATAAACAAATTTTTGTAAAAGTCCCGTTATATATGGAAAACACATAGAAGTAAAAAAAATTGAAATAGGGAGTCATTTACTTGTTATCGATTTGTACTTAAACTGTTATCGATTATCGGCAGATTATATTTTTATATTTTTTTCCATGCATGTTAGTACATGATACAACAAAAATATCTCCAAATATGCAATATTATGTAAGTAATATAATTCATATAAAAATTGAAACACGTATGTGTGTATGTATTAGTGTATAGCAGAGATGTGGCACAAATTTAACAAGTGTTTTTTTTTGATATTTTTAGAGTACACATATGTGGTGTATTTGACATAAAAAAAATGTGGTGAAAGTGCCATTGTATAGGAAATATATAGGTGAATATACATGAAGTAATGATACACATAGATTTTCATAATTATTTCTAACAATGTTATCGATTGTTTTGACGCAAACATTTTTAAATTCATGTACATGCATGTTAGTAAGTGATGCAACAAAAATATTTGGAAATATTCGTTTTTATTTAAATAAAATAATTAAAATAAAGTAGTGAGTCACTTTGGCCACATGATGTATTTTGGGGTTAAAAGATTTATTAGGCAAATTTAACCGCATATATTTTGTGATATTTTTAGAGTAACTGTATGTGGTGTGATTGGCATAAACAAATTTTTGTAAAAGTCCCGTTATATATGGAAAACACATAGAAGTAAAAAAAATTGAAATAGGGAGTCATTTACTTGTTATCGATTTGTACTTAAACTGTTATCGATTATCGGCAGATTATATTTTTATATTTTTTTCCATGCATGTTAGTACATGATACAACAAAAATATCTCCAAATATGCAATATTATGTAAGTAATATAATTCATATAAAAATTGAAACACGTATGTGTGTATGTATTAGTGTATAGCAGAGATGTGGCACAAATTTAACAAGTGTTTTTTTTTGATATTTTTAGAGTACACATATGTGGTGTATTTGACATAAAAAAAATGTGGTGAAAGTGCCATTGTATAGGAAATATATAGGTGAATATACATGAAGTAATGATACACATAGATTTTCATAATTATTTCTAACAATGTTATCGATTGTTTTGACGCAAACATTTTTAAATTCATGTACATGCATGTTAGTAAGTGATGCAACAAAAATATTTGGAAATATTCGTTTTTATTTAAATAAAATAATTAAAATAAAGTAGTGAGTCACTTTGGCCACATGATGTATTTTGGGGTTAAAAGATTTATTAGGCAAATTTAACCGCATATATTTTGTGATATTTTTAGAGTAACTGTATGTGGTGTGATTGGCATAAACAAATTTTTGTAAAAGTCCCGTTATATATGGAAAACACATAGAAGTAAAAAAAATTGAAATAGGGAGTCATTTACTTGTTATCGATTTGTACTTAAACTGTTATCGATTATCGGCAGATTATATTTTTATATTTTTTTCCATGCATGTTAGTACATGATACAACAAAAATATCTCCAAATATGCAATATTATGTAAGTAATATAATTCATATAAAAATTGAAACACGTATGTGTGTATGTATTAGTGTATAGCAGAGATGTGGCACAAATTTAACAAGTGTTTTTTTTTGATATTTTTAGAGTACACATATGTGGTGTATTTGACATAAAAAAAATGTGGTGAAAGTGCCATTGTATAGGAAATATATAGGTGAATATACATGAAGTAATGATACACATAGATTTTCATAATTATTTCTAACAATGTTATCGATTGTTTTGACGCAAACATTTTTAAATTCATGTACATGCATGTTAGTAAGTGATGCAACAAAAATATTTGGAAATATTCGTTTTTATTTAAATAAAATAATTAAAATAAAGTAGTGAGTCACTTTGGCCACATGATGTATTTTGGGGTTAAAAGATTTATTAGGCAAATTTAACCGCATATATTTTGTGATATTTTTAGAGTAACTGTATGTGGTGTGATTGGCATAAACAAATTTTTGTAAAAGTCCCGTTATATATGGAAAACACATAGAAGTAAAAAAAATTGAAATAGGGAGTCATTTACTTGTTATCGATTTGTACTTAAACTGTTATCGATTATCGGCAGATTATATTTTTATATTTTTTTCCATGCATGTTAGTACATGATACAACAAAAATATCTCCAAATATGCAATATTATGTAAGTAATATAATTCATATAAAAATTGAAACACGTATGTGTGTATGTATTAGTGTATAGCAGAGATGTGGCACAAATTTAACAAGTGTTTTTTTTTGATATTTTTAGAGTACACATATGTGGTGTATTTGACATAAAAAAAATGTGGTGAAAGTGCCATTGTATAGGAAATATATAGGTGAATATACATGAAGTAATGATACACATAGATTTTCATAATTATTTCTAACAATGTTATCGATTGTTTTGACGCAAACATTTTTAAATTCATGTACATGCATGTTAGTAAGTGATGCAACAAAAATATTTGGAAATATTCGTTTTTATTTAAATAAAATAATTAAAATAAAGTAGTGAGTCACTTTGGCCACATGATGTATTTTGGGGTTAAAAGATTTATTAGGCAAATTTAACCGCATATATTTTGTGATATTTTTAGAGTAACTGTATGTGGTGTGATTGGCATAAACAAATTTTTGTAAAAGTCCCGTTATATATGGAAAACACATAGAAGTAAAAAAAATTGAAATAGGGAGTCATTTACTTGTTATCGATTTGTACTTAAACTGTTATCGATTATCGGCAGATTATATTTTTATATTTTTTTCCATGCATGTTAGTACATGATACAACAAAAATATCTCCAAATATGCAATATTATGTAAGTAATATAATTCATATAAAAATTGAAACACGTATGTGTGTATGTATTAGTGTATAGCAGAGATGTGGCACAAATTTAACAAGTGTTTTTTTTTGATATTTTTAGAGTACACATATGTGGTGTATTTGACATAAAAAAAATGTGGTGAAAGTGCCATTGTATAGGAAATATATAGGTGAATATACATGAAGTAATGATACACATAGATTTTCATAATTATTTCTAACAATGTTATCGATTGTTTTGACGCAAACATTTTTAAATTCATGTACATGCATGTTAGTAAGTGATGCAACAAAAATATTTGGAAATATTCGTTTTTATTTAAATAAAATAATTAAAATAAAGTAGTGAGTCACTTTGGCCACATGATGTATTTTGGGGTTAAAAGATTTATTAGGCAAATTTAACCGCATATATTTTGTGATATTTTTAGAGTAACTGTATGTGGTGTGATTGGCATAAACAAATTTTTGTAAAAGTCCCGTTATATATGGAAAACACATAGAAGTAAAAAAAATTGAAATAGGGAGTCATTTACTTGTTATCGATTTGTACTTAAACTGTTATCGATTATCGGCAGATTATATTTTTATATTTTTTTCCATGCATGTTAGTACATGATACAACAAAAATATCTCCAAATATGCAATATTATGTAAGTAATATAATTCATATAAAAATTGAAACACGTATGTGTGTATGTATTAGTGTATAGCAGAGATGTGGCACAAATTTAACAAGTGTTTTTTTTTGATATTTTTAGAGTACACATATGTGGTGTATTTGACATAAAAAAAATGTGGTGAAAGTGCCATTGTATAGGAAATATATAGGTGAATATACATGAAGTAATGATACACATAGATTTTCATAATTATTTCTAACAATGTTATCGATTGTTTTGACGCAAACATTTTTAAATTCATGTACATGCATGTTAGTAAGTGATGCAACAAAAATATTTGGAAATATTCGTTTTTATTTAAATAAAATAATTAAAATAAAGTAGTGAGTCACTTTGGCCACATGATGTATTTTGGGGTTAAAAGATTTATTAGGCAAATTTAACCGCATATATTTTGTGATATTTTTAGAGTAACTGTATGTGGTGTGATTGGCATAAACAAATTTTTGTAAAAGTCCCGTTATATATGGAAAACACATAGAAGTAAAAAAAATTGAAATAGGGAGTCATTTACTTGTTATCGATTTGTACTTAAACTGTTATCGATTATCGGCAGATTATATTTTTATATTTTTTTCCATGCATGTTAGTACATGATACAACAAAAATATCTCCAAATATGCAATATTATGTAAGTAATATAATTCATATAAAAATTGAAACACGTATGTGTGTATGTATTAGTGTATAGCAGAGATGTGGCACAAATTTAACAAGTGTTTTTTTTTGATATTTTTAGAGTACACATATGTGGTGTATTTGACATAAAAAAAATGTGGTGAAAGTGCCATTGTATAGGAAATATATAGGTGAATATACATGAAGTAATGATACACATAGATTTTCATAATTATTTCTAACAATGTTATCGATTGTTTTGACGCAAACATTTTTAAATTCATGTACATGCATGTTAGTAAGTGATGCAACAAAAATATTTGGAAATATTCGTTTTTATTTAAATAAAATAATTAAAATAAAGTAGTGAGTCACTTTGGCCACATGATGTATTTTGGGGTTAAAAGATTTATTAGGCAAATTTAACCGCATATATTTTGTGATATTTTTAGAGTAACTGTATGTGGTGTGATTGGCATAAACAAATTTTTGTAAAAGTCCCGTTATATATGGAAAACACATAGAAGTAAAAAAAATTGAAATAGGGAGTCATTTACTTGTTATCGATTTGTACTTAAACTGTTATCGATTATCGGCAGATTATATTTTTATATTTTTTTCCATGCATGTTAGTACATGATACAACAAAAATATCTCCAAATATGCAATATTATGTAAGTAATATAATTCATATAAAAATTGAAACACGTATGTGTGTATGTATTAGTGTATAGCAGAGATGTGGCACAAATTTAACAAGTGTTTTTTTTTGATATTTTTAGAGTACACATATGTGGTGTATTTGACATAAAAAAAATGTGGTGAAAGTGCCATTGTATAGGAAATATATAGGTGAATATACATGAAGTAATGATACACATAGATTTTCATAATTATTTCTAACAATGTTATCGATTGTTTTGACGCAAACATTTTTAAATTCATGTACATGCATGTTAGTAAGTGATGCAACAAAAATATTTGGAAATATTCGTTTTTATTTAAATAAAATAATTAAAATAAAGTAGTGAGTCACTTTGGCCACATGATGTATTTTGGGGTTAAAAGATTTATTAGGCAAATTTAACCGCATATATTTTGTGATATTTTTAGAGTAACTGTATGTGGTGTGATTGGCATAAACAAATTTTTGTAAAAGTCCCGTTATATATGGAAAACACATAGAAGTAAAAAAAATTGAAATAGGGAGTCATTTACTTGTTATCGATTTGTACTTAAACTGTTATCGATTATCGGCAGATTATATTTTTATATTTTTTTCCATGCATGTTAGTACATGATACAACAAAAATATCTCCAAATATGCAATATTATGTAAGTAATATAATTCATATAAAAATTGAAACACGTATGTGTGTATGTATTAGTGTATAGCAGAGATGTGGCACAAATTTAACAAGTGTTTTTTTTTGATATTTTTAGAGTACACATATGTGGTGTATTTGACATAAAAAAAATGTGGTGAAAGTGCCATTGTATAGGAAATATATAGGTGAATATACATGAAGTAATGATACACATAGATTTTCATAATTATTTCTAACAATGTTATCGATTGTTTTGACGCAAACATTTTTAAATTCATGTACATGCATGTTAGTAAGTGATGCAACAAAAATATTTGGAAATATTCGTTTTTATTTAAATAAAATAATTAAAATAAAGTAGTGAGTCACTTTGGCCACATGATGTATTTTGGGGTTAAAAGATTTATTAGGCAAATTTAACCGCATATATTTTGTGATATTTTTAGAGTAACTGTATGTGGTGTGATTGGCATAAACAAATTTTTGTAAAAGTCCCGTTATATATGGAAAACACATAGAAGTAAAAAAAATTGAAATAGGGAGTCATTTACTTGTTATCGATTTGTACTTAAACTGTTATCGATTATCGGCA